>CM043323.1:31829095-33034928 GCA_023736055.1 Quercus glauca
ATGAAGGTACAGCCTGTAGGTACTGTTACATTACCAGTGGTGGTGGGAGCATACCCACAACAGTTGACTACCAACGTGAGTTTCTTAGTAGTAGATTGCTCGTCCTCTTACAATGCGATAATTGGAAGGCCGACCCTAAATAGGTGGAAGGCAGTTACATCCACCTACCACCTGTCAGTCAAGTTCCCGACAAAGCATGGGGTAGGCTAAGTACAGGGAAACCAATTAGCAGCAAGAGAGCGCTATTTAGCTATGCTGGCTACGGACGAGCAAGTTCAAACAATGAATATTGAGGAAAGGAAAGTTGTGGCAAAACCCATTGAAGCATTGGAAGATATTCTCTTAGACGAAGACAACCCCGAGAGGTGCACCAAGGTTGGAGTAGACCTGGAAGCGAAGGTCAAAAAGGACCTCATTTGTTTTTTAAAGAAGAGCAAGGATGTGTTTGCATGGAGTCACGAAGACATGCCAAGAATAGATCCAGGTGTCATTACCCACCGTCTAAGTGTATGTCCTTCCTTCAAGCCAGTGCGACAAAAGAAGAGGGTGTTCACCCCTGAGAGAGATAATGCTGTTAAGGAGGAAGTTCAAAAGTTAATTGCGGCGAAGTTCATTCGAGAGGTATACTATCCTAACTGGTTAGTCAATGTAGTCATGGTCAAGAAGGCAAACAGCAAATGGAGAATGTGCGTCGACTTCACTAATTTAAACAAGGCTTGCCCCAAGGATAGTTACCCGTTGCCACGTATTGATCAGTTGGTAGATTCTACTGCAGGCCATAAGTTACTCAGTTTCCTGGATGCTTTCTCTAGTTATAATCAGATTAGAATGGATGAAACAGACCAAGAGAAGACGTCATTTATCACCAGTTAGGGATTATTTTGTTATGAGGTGATGCCCTTTGGTTTGAAAAATGCTGGAGCAACATACCAATGATTGGTCAATCACATGTTTCGTCCACAGATCGGGCGGAATATGGAAGTCTATATAGATGACATGTTGGTGAAAACTCAGGACGAGGAAAAACATCTAGATGATTTACAGGAGACATTTAACACACTCAGGCAGTACCACATGAAGTTGAACCCTAGCAAATGTGCTTTTGGAGTATCGTCAGGGAAATTCCTAGGATTTATGGTCTCCTACAAAGGAATCAAAGCCAACCCTGATAAAATTCAAGCAATATTAACTATGAAGTCTCCTAGCAGTGTTAAAGAAGTCCAGTCCCTCACCGGACTAGTTGCTGGCCTCAACAAGTTTGTTTCCAAAGCTACTGATAAATGTCTGCCATTTTTCAAGGTTCTTAAAAAAATATTTGAATGGACCGACGAGTGTCAGAAAGCTTTTGAAGATTTGAAGACATATCTTATCATGGCTCCTTTATTAAGCCCGTTCGTGCAAGGAAAAAAGTTGTACTTGTATCTAGCAGTCACCCCACATGCAGTGAGTTCAGCACTAGTAAGAGAAGAAGACAAGGTACAGAGACCTGTGTACTACACGAGCAAAGCACTGAGAGGCGCAGAAGGACGATATCCATTAATGGAGAAATTGGCTATTGCATTGATAATAGCTTCTAGGAAGTTAAGGCATTATTTCCAAGCTCATATCATTAACGTCATGACGGATCACCCACTTAAGAAAGCCATGAACAAGTTAGAGGTAGCAGGACGTTTGATTCAATGGGCCGTCGAGCTCAGTGAGTTTGACATAAGGTACCAACCAAGGCATGCCATAAAAGCTCAAGTTCTAGCAGATTTCATTGCAGAGTTCACCCTGACTTGTGAAGACATAGACGAAATGGGAGAAAAGAAATGGATTGTCCATGTGGATGGCTCATCTACACAGTACGCAGGAGGAATAGGCGTGGTTTTGCAATCTCCAGAATGAGACAAATTAAAACACAAAGTTCGTTTGCAGTACCAAGCAACGAATAATGAAGTTGAGTACGAAGCTCTTCTCAAAGGGCTGGAATTGGCTAAGTCCGTAGAAGCGAAGTCACTCCTCATCATGGGAGATTCTTAATTAATCATGGGCCAAGTAAATGAAATGTACGAGGCCAAGGAAGAATGGATGAAGAAGTATCTAAACAGAGTGATGCGCCTCATAAAAAAGTTTCAAGAATCTAGCTTCGTTCAAATCCCAAGGGAGGAGAACACGGAAGCTGATGCCTTGGCGAAGGAAACCTCAACAAATGAAGCCGCAAACAAGTTTGATGAAATTCAGTACATGCCGAGTATAGACATCCCAGAAGTACAACAAGTGGAAAGTAGTTGAAATTGGATGACTCCGATCGTGTCATACTTAAAAGACGGATGACTACCAGAAGAAAAAGATGAGGCTAAGAAGTTGAGGGTACAAGCAGCCAGGTATATTCTCATGGATGAGATTCTCTACAAAAGAGGCTTTTCCCAGCCTTATTTAAGGTGTTTGGCTCCAGACGAAGCAAATTATGTAATAAGAGAGATTCACGAAGGAGCTTGTGGCAATCACTCAGGAGCAAGATCACTCGTCCACAAAGTCGTCCGTGCAGGATATTACTGGCCAAACATGCAAGCTGATGCTAAGGCCTACGTTAAGGTCTGCGATCAATGCCAAAGGTTTAGCAACATCTCTAGACTACCATCAGAGTACTTAACTCCAATGACGGCTCCATGGTCCTTTGCGCAATGGGGACTAGACATTCTGGGTCCTTTTCCACTAGGTGTAAGGCAAATGAAGTTTTTTGTGGTTGGTATTGATTATTTTACCAAGTGGATAGAAGCAGAATCCTTAGCTAACATCACACAACAAAATGTCAAGAACTTCGTGTAGAAGAACATTGTGTGCAGATTTGGAGTGCCCAGGGTACTGATATCGGACAACGGACGACAATTTGACAATGCACTCTTCAAAGATTTTTGCCTACATTTTGGAATTCAAAATCACTACTTCTCACCAGCTCACCCACAAGCTAACGGCCAGGCAAAAGTTGCAAACCGCTCATTGTTAAAAATAATCAAGACTCGGCTTGAGGGGGCAAAGTGAGTGTGGCCAGATGAACTATCAGGTGTTCTATAGGCGTATAGAATGACAGTAAGAACTCCCACAGGAGAAACTCCTTTCAAGCTAGCATATGGTACTAAAGCAGTCATACCTGCGAAAGTGCACATGGCCAATCACAGGATGACAACCTATCAGGAAGAAGCTAACGAGGAGCAACTCCGTTTGAACCTTGATTTAATAGACGAGGTGAGGACGGATGCTGAGCAAAGGATGGCAAGGTATAAAAATCTTATGGCTAGGCGGTATGACGTAATGGTAAAGCCAAGACGATTCAACATAAAAGACCTCGTCCTAAAAAAAGTTTCCCTGGCAACAAAGAACCCAGCTCATGGGAAGTTGAGACCAAATTGGGAAGGCCCTTACAGAGTTGTCAACTGCAAGAGACAAGGATCCTATTACTTAGAAGCCCTCAATGGGAGAAAGTTGGAGCATCCTTGGAATGTGGAGCACTTGAGGAAGTATTATCAGTAGAACGCCAGCCTAGAGAGTATGATTCAAGACGAGCTCAAAGATGCACTCCTTTATTTAAGTATTTTTATTTTGGCTTTATTATTATGTTAGACTTAAGGACGACGTTATGGTTTGTATTGTTTTAATAAAGGCATAAGCATTTAAGGTGCATGCCTCGTCTTTGAACAATATTTATGTGATGAACAATATGTGTAATGTATATAATGTTGTGTAACTCACAGATTTCCATACTACGTTTGTTCAAATTTACCACAATTTACCACAGAAAAGGTTGAAAAACTTGAGAAAATTCTCTGGATGCGGAGATGTAATATCAAGTTTTTGAATGAAAAGCAACACTAAGGCATGCTCGTCCAAGCTAAAGGACAAAGTAAAGACCAGGCGTGCTCGTCCAGAACAAAGGACGAAGTAAAGCCAATGCTTAAAGGCTAACTACGATGATGCCACAGGCAAACTCGTCCTTACAACGGACGGAATAAAGAATACATATACCCAGTCCATGGACGAACTTATGCATAGACGAATGCATATTAGGCCATGGACGAAGAAATGTAGAATATTTTGAATTCAAGGCATTTATTAAAACAGTCCAGCCCAAGGACAAGTAAAATACAAGGCCTTCACTAAACGTAAAAATCAGCCAAGTTCAAGGACGGATAACGCTGATTTTTACCTATCTTCATTGTAGAAATATATATAAAAAGATGGACGAGTCAAACATGAAATTTTGCACATGGAGGTTAAAAGTCTCGTCCATGCATATACAAAAAAGATGGAAAACGTCACAAGCATTCATTCATTAAGGGCAGACATCCAACGTCCAAAAGCCCTTGTTAAAAGTAAGATTGTTTTAATATCTCGTCCTAAAAGCCATGGACGAGGTAAATGTATTAGAATTACATAGAAAGGTCACAAGACGGACCAAATAAAAATACATGAAAAATTTTCTTAAGCTGAGGGAGCATTGACATTGGAGACGTCCTGAGGAGGCAGGGTTGTTGCATCGTCCTCAACATTGATATCCTCTGAGCCAGTCTGAAGGAGGGAACTAGTGGCAGCAGCATTCAGATTAAGCACAATGGAGCTGAAATCTACATTAGGGAATTTCTCCGTAGCCTCCATTCTAAAATCTTCAAACCCAGCTGCATAATTAGCGTCCAAAACATCAGTATATTGTTTGGACACTTTAAATTCAGCCACTGCGTCTTCCTTCGCTTTGGAGAGGAGAGTGCCATATTCATCGTTCTTTTTCTGCAGGACCTCAAGACGAGCGTCCTTCTCCGCAGCACTGGTTTTCAACCCCTCAACCAAAGTCTTCAGCTCCTTCACCTCGTCCGTAGTTTTGGCAGCCACCTCAGCCCATTGCTTAGCCTCAACCTTTAACTCCTAGATCCTCGTCTCTAACAGGATCCTCGTCTTGTCCAACCCCGTGGCCTGTCTGGACGCCGCTATAAACTTTGATATGCCCTACAAAAAAAAAAAACAACAACAAATAAAAGTTATAAAAAAAAAAAAAAAAAAAAAAAGAAAGAAAGAAAGAGAGAGACAAAAAAGGAAAATGAAAATCCTTGGTCAAGACGAGATATGAGTGTTACCTTGAAAAGGTCGTGAACACCAGAGTGTTCAAAATCCTTAAGGGACATATCATAGCAAACGTTTATATCTTCGTCAGTTACAGCCTTCTTGAAACGTTCCCAGGCCAGGTCCTCATTTTCAATAATATTCGAAGGGACCGTTCGAGAAGGCTGAGACGAGGTTGACACAGTCTTGGACGGAGTGGTCTCAGTTGGAATGGACGAGTCTACCTCAACTATATGTACAGGCTGCTGGGATGAGGGAAGGGTAGGCTTGACTACTTGGGACGAGCCAGACTTGGCCATTTTGCCTCTTCGACTGGGGAGATTTCCCAAATCCAAGTTCTTTGACAGCGTCTTCCTCTTCTTCCCAGTCATAGGACGAGCCTGAGATCCAATCTCAGGACGATCCCCCTCAGCAGCCACTTCCTTCTCCTTGTTTCTTTTCATTGTTGCCATTCCTCTAAAAAAAAAAAAAAAAATTGCTCTTAGAATTAAAACAAAGTAAAAAAATATAAAGGACGTTTGGAACCTAAAACTTACTTCTTCTCACTGTAACTTCGTGTGCAATCGCTTCGTCAGATGGGTTAGGACCCAATCCCCACTTTGCTAGTCATCTAAGCATGACTAAGGAATGGAAGTCCCTATCCGAGTGTAGACGAGCCCTGTGGACATGGTCACGATAAAGTTTACTTAAAGAAGGCCGTTTAGCGGCTGAAATGAAACAAATAACAAATTAGTCGTGAATATATAAAATAAAAAAATAAAAATAAATAAAAAAAGAGAAAGGAAAGAAAAGAAAAAGGGTAGCAACTTACCCTCAAGACGAAGGTTCCCTAGGTCCCCAGTATAACAACCAAATGTATCCCGGCCAACGTCTACAGGGTTCCCAGCCCAGAAGTCGGAGATGAAGAAAAATTCCGTCTTCCATTTTCTGTCAGTCGAGGCCAAGGACTTAATCAATCTACAGTCTCTACCCCTGGCTGTGAATTGATGAAAGCCAGGGGATTGATGTATTTCTGAAGGTTTGTAGCAATAAAGGAACTCGTCCATAGTAAGAGGACAATCCCTTCCAAAAACTTCCCCCCACAAAACTTGCATAGAGATGATTAATCTCCACGCATTTGGATTGAATTAACACACTCCTAAACCTAATCTAATTAACAATTCTCTAGTAAAGGCATTTAAAGGAAATCTCAAACCCCCTAAGTGATAAGCTTCATAAACGCCTATCCCGAAGTGAGGGTTACAACACCATTCTCCTCGGACGGGCACCCTAGGTTTAACCTCGTCCGGGATTTGGTACCACGCCCTAAGATTTTTTAGTCTTTGCTCGTCTGTCCTAGAAGGGATATCTACTGCACAACTGTAAACAGTGACCACCTCCTCGTCCAAAGGACCAAAAGGAAGGGCAGTGGACGAGGTACCAGCTTGAGACCCTGAGGCCTTCCTAAGCTGTTCCTGTACAACCTCCATAGGAAGCCCAGGGACGCCAGAGACATACTCCTCGTCCGTGGTATTCCCCCTACTACTATCACTACTGCTACTAGAACTGTAATAGCTACTCTCGTCATTATACTCGTCTATGGCCTTATCTACACTATCGCTAGACGAGGAAAGTACAACCTCAGCCATCTTAAAAAAACTAAGGACGAGGAGAAGAGAAATACCTGGATCTAGGACGAAGGAAAGTTATAGACGCGAGAAACTTCTAAACGAAGATCTAGGACGAGGAAGAACGAGGAGGGCAATTTCAAAAATGAAGAGGGTAACGAAGGCATTCCCCTATTTATAGGGAACAAACCCCAGCATCTAAAGCGACATGGCCAAATCAACAAGAGACACGTGGCATACTTCTCGGTTAAATCAATCGACGGGGTTTTTTCATCAATGAATTCGTGACACATGGCACACCAGCCTAAGGCTACCACACACGTCTTACATTTCTTTAAACGACCCATGGACAAGGGGGCAACTGATGGGACCTCTCCAAGTTCGTCCATGAAGCTCGTCCACACAACTCTCCAAATTCGTCCATAAAGCTCGTCCACGCAACATAACACGTTCATTAAAATTCTCGTCCTTGGGAAGGTCGACCTGAAAAGGACGTCTTGAGAAGTCTCGTCCTGAGAAGGGTCATCACTGTCCATTACCAATCATTGTTAGCAACGGTTAAAGGAATTAGGGCCAAGAAATGTAACTTCCATGGCAGTTATGGAAGTTATCTCCAAACTTCCTAGACTCCGCAACAATGGGAGAAGTTACACCAAAGAAATAACTGCTTATAGGCACTATATAAGCATTCGACACGAGAAGAAAAAGGTATGAGAGTTCTTTCCTCCAATATACTGGGAATTACACAAAATACTGACTTCACCATCGGAGGTTTATTGGCCGGCCTCCACCGGTCTTCTCTGATTTTTTCATTGTTCTTGCAGTGTTCGCCATCGCCCTTTCAATCGTTAGCGCCCGCGAATTTCAGCCCACTAATCTTTTGAGGAAGTATCAATAATATTTTACAAAACACAATAAATTAGAGTGACACAAACACAATAAATTGCTGAAATTGTTTTCCATAAAATATTTTATAAGTAAAACAAACTGAATATAAGGAGAAGTGTCATGTATCCACAAATCTCAAGAGATAAGAGTGTCATTTCGTTTATAGTTTGGCTAAGAATTGTCGGGGACGTTTTTGCTACAAAGGCCAAAAATGCAAGATTAGCCCAAATCTCCCCTTGGATTCTTTAGAAATGTTTATTTTTGGAGAGTCAAGCCCAAAATTCCAAATGTATAATGAACAAAAGGTTAATGATGCTTTAACAAGAGAGAAATCAAAATGACATAATTGAAATACAAGAAAATGCAGAAAAAGTACACAGGTCTGAAAATTTGACCCACAGTCAGCTAGAAAAGGAAATTGAGAGAGGTTATGAGGAAAAGAGGGAAGGTTCCCTTGTACCCATATTTCCACCCCTAAACTTCAGAATTGTGAGGATGCTAACTGGCTTAATGGGCTTTTGTTCTAAAGTTTCAGTTCTGTAGGGAAAAAACGTGGTTGGTTGATTTTTGAGCTGAAGAGAGAGTTTTATATTGAGTTTGGGGTGTTGCTAATGACTAGGTTTTTGGTAGTAGAAGAGGTTTTTATCCCCCATGACACTAATTTGGTGTCTTGGCTTGAGTTGCTTTTGTTTAGGAAAGAGTTTGGCATGCTTTTAACATGATTTGGGAAATGTTTGACTAAACCCTCATTGGCTCCCCATTTTCAGTTGTTTCAGACCATTAGGAGGCTCATCTGAATGAGAGCTAGCAGCTAAAGTTGGCCAATGAGAGCCAATTATTTTTAAAGGAAAAAAATGTTCGAGCAGAAACTTTGGGCCATAATCAACCAGATCATATAAACTGTTTTGGGATGGAAATTTTAGATACAAAACCTCCTCCATGAGTCTGAGGTACTACCAGTGTCCCTTGCCTACTTGGTAGCATGCATAATCTGGGCTCATGCAAAAGGTTCGAAAGAAACCGACCAATACCCTCCAAACCACACTTCCTCAATTTTCCCAAATATGTCGCATGGGCTTGGGCTATGCTTAAAAGAATAAAAAATAATGTAATACATGAATTGAGCCCACAAGGAAGTTGGGCTTGGTTGAATCAGGCTTGTACAAAATGTGTCGCAAAAATAGATACCAACAAGAATCTTATTTAAGAAATAAATATTCCTATTAATTTACACAAACCTATGTAAGAGACCGCAACTAATATGAGAGACCGAAACCTCGACCCACTTGTTTTATTGGGCCAAATCCATATGAATAGGTGAGGTCATGTTGAAGCCTCTCAAAATGGCGATTTGACTAATTGTATCTTTTCTCCAAGATTGAAAGTTATACATTGAAGTCACCACTTATATAATTGATGAAAAAACACTGTGACAAATATAGTAATATACCTCATTTAATTGATATTCAATATGAATTTACATTGAATTGAACATAACTAGAACATTACATGACTTTGGTTCTAAATTTAATCTAAGAAAAAGTTACAAGGCTTGGATGTCCTAGTTACATTATGAAAATATGAAAATTACATGTGAAAATTCCAAATTTATGAATCATTTATCTAAGTTTGGAGGCTAAAAATATGAAAATTACACGTGAAAAGGCCTAATCTATGAATCACATAGGGGGTTGCATATTGGACTCATACGCATTATTGGGGGTACGATGAAGAAATGTGCATGAGTCGCTGCTGGAACTTGTAGCTTCTGAATTGTTTACTTTCTATCTTTCGTATTCATCAAACAATTTAATAAACGGAACCTCATATAAAATGTCTCACAATTTTGAAAATAGATCCTTGCAAATTGTACTGTGATCATCCCTCTCTCTCTCTCTCTTTCATACACACACAAAAGTGGCTGGAAGATACAAGCAGGGGCGGCTTAATGTATTTGAGGGCTTAAGGCAAAAACTAAAATTGAGGCCTTTAATATATTTAAATATGATTTTAAAAAAATTTAAATTCAATTATCTTATTTTAGATGCAAAATTACTACTAATTAATATGAACCATGTAAATTTTTTTTTGAAAGTCTATAGACAAAAAATTTGACAAAACTTTTCACATCTATTGATGTGGCAGATTGATAATTTGATAGTGGTAAGTAAAAAAGTGATATTAGTGATGGACTTAGATAAAAACTAGTAAAAATTTGTCAACTCAACTTGTGAAAAATGTTGTGATTTTCTTTTTTGTATTGCTCTTTTTTTTTAGAAGTGCTATATTCATAATATTTTTATAACAAATCTTAGGTGTTAATTTGTTATTGATTCTAATTTGAACTCACCATTGAAATTAATTTTTTATCATCAATAATACCCTGTAACAACCTAACTCTTAGAATTTATTTTGAAAGTGTTGTGAAAAATATTGTGGACGTAACATTTTTTTTTTCTTTTTTTTCATTTGATAAAAAAATATTATGTTATTTATTGGCTAATATTTGGACTTAATTAATACTATTATAATATTTTAAAAAACCTCTATTGATTAAAATTTGGGGGCCTTTTTTCTACTTGGGGCCTTAGGCGATCACATCGGTTGCTTTATATATAGAGCCGGCACTGGATACAAGACACCGGGGGGGAGGGGGTGTTTAGCTATTATAGTTTATCCCCCTTTTTTTATTTAAAATGGATGCAATTGTAAAATAATTTCAAATCTCTCCCATCTTCCATAAATATCTCAACAATTTTTACAAAATCGACCTGTGGGTGGAAATGTGGAATTACAGATCCACTGAAGACTACGTGGGTTGTGGCTGCCTATAGCAACATTTTGAGAAGTGCAGAGGGTGTGATTTAAAAAATTAAAATTTGAGAAGTTTTGGATAAAGCTCTATCAAAACAAGAAAAGATTATTACTTATTAGCGCATTTCAAAAACTGCTGATTTAAGCATTTTTCTTTTCATAATGTTGAAATTATACAAGTGATGAGAACTGGGAAGTCAAATATTGATTGGATGTGGACTTTGGTGTGGGTTTTTTGATTATTTGGGCCTGTTTATAATTTTTTTTTTTTTTTATAAAAAGCCTGTCCACCTTAAAAATGAAGTTTTATAGTTAGAGCTTGTTTATGTTTTTGGGCCCAAGACTTGACAGGGTATGTTTAAAAGTCAAACATTAATTCGGCGTGGATGTTATAAGTTTATGTATTGGGCCTTCGCTCTTTTTTCTTTCTTTGTTTCTTCTTTCTTTTCTTTTTTACTTTTTTTTTTTTTTTTGTTTATATATATATAAAGCCTTCGCTCTTTTTTCTTATGAGAGGGGAGTTGAATAATGAATCTATACTATTAATAAAAAGATTTCCTGTTTCGTCTTCAATTTTTGGCATACCAAAATATCCTCATATAAATTCTTAAACTCTCTAAAGTATCCCTATCTTTTAGTTGAATAATCTTAAATTTAAAAACACAAACTAGTAAAAAAGAGTAATTTATTATTTTTAAAAGAATTCCTAACTTTAGGGCTTTCGAACTTTTATCAAAATCCTAAAAATTAGGACGATGTCTCTATCTCACTTTAATATTATTTCACTAAACCTAAAATTAAAAAAAATTAAAAAAAAAAAGTTTTATTGCATGTGCTAAGCGCGTGTGATGAATCTAGTTTAAATATAATAGAGTTAGTCTTTGAATAATGAATCTTTGAAATTTAATATCTTGTGAGTTTGATTATTGATAAGTTTAGTTAAACTCTATTAAATATTGAACAATTTATGTTGACTTGTTAATTAAAAAAAATATGGAATTATATTCTCAAAAAAGTTGAAATTGATGCCAAAATGCAATAGTTTTTTATTTCAATTAATTGGCATCTTCTAGTGCTTCTAACAAAGATATTCAGGGTTTAAATTCTCTCACGTGGTGTATCGATCAAATTATAATATTAAAAAAAAGTTAAAATTAATTAAATAAAAACCAATATTAGAACAAACACCACTTATCCAATAAACCAGTAGCCACAAAACTCTCAAAATGGTATAGATAAAATTTGAAAAGCTTCAAAATGACTTTTATCAACCTCATAACCACTGCTTTTCACAAACGAAAATTGAAAAACTTTTCAAATAAATTCAATAATTCTTAGTTTAAAGAGTATGCAAATTGGTTGTCGTTAGGGGTGTTCACCAAACTGTTCAAACCACATGACTGCCCCCAAACCAACCAAAACTGCTTGCAAAACTTTTCAAATAAATTCAATAATTCTTAGTTTAAAGAGTATGCAAATTGGTTGTCGTTAGGGGTGTTCACCAAACTATTCAAACCACATGACCGCCCCCAAACCAACCAAAACTGCTCGCAAAATAGAGTAACCGCACCACATCGCAAGTAGTAATGAATTGCACTACATATTGAACCGTATTGTGCGACGCAGTGTGCAGTTTTATGATAAGAAAACCGCACAAAACTACACCGCACTACACTCATATATATATATATATATATATTTATTTATTTATTTATTTTAAATATATATTAATAGTTTAATATTATATAAAGCAAGTGGCTTGCCCAAAGTTAGTGTGTTCCAATTTCACATTATAAACGACTTTGTTTTGGTTAGATACAAAATCAAAAGTTCAAAACCTCATTTGCTTATCCATCTCATACTCTCACTCTTCTCTCCTAATACCCTCTCACTCTCAGTAGACGTGACTGGTCATGTATATGGCAAACTATGTTATGAACCTTATGGTTGTGTTTGTTAAGCATGTTCGTGTTAGAGCATTAGCATTGGAGAATGCTAATGCTATATCTAAGGTGTTTTTAGCATTTTAACCTTTAAAAACTGCTGCACCAGAAAACGCTAAAGGCAAGAATTGCAAATTTTTTGCAATTCTTGCTACAGTGCAATTCAACCTTTAGAATTCCACTGTAGCACAATTCTAAACCGAATAAATAGTTTTTTATTCATCTCTCCTTCAGACCTCTCTCCCTCTCACTCCCACTCTGTCTCTCCGTCTCCCACTGCATCTCATTGTCTCTCTTTCTCTCATCTCACATCTCTCTTTCTCGTTCAAGGCTTGCACTGGAGATGGTGGGTTTGGATCGGCGTGGTGGTGGGTTGGGTGTGCTGGAGATGGCTCGTGGTGGTGGTGGGTTCGTGGTTTGATCTGGGCATGGTGGTGGGTTGGGATCGGTTGATGGTGGGTTTGGATCGGCGTGGATCGGCGGGCTAGGTGTGGGTTGATGGTGGGTTTGGATCGGCGTGGATCGGCTCCGATGGGTTTGAAAAGGTTTGAATCGAAGAGGGTGTGGGTTGCTGGAGATGGCTCCGATGGGTTTGACAGAGGTTGAATCGGAGAAGGTGGGTTGCTGTGTCGTGCTTGGTCGACGAGGTCTGGTTGTGCTCGATCGGCGAGGTCTGGGTTCTGCGTTTTGGTCGGCGTGGGTCACGGAGTGGGTTTTTTTTTTATTTTTTATGTGGGTTTTTGTTCCGGTGGGATTTTGGTGGGTAGTGGGCAGTGGTGGCGTGGTGGAGGCGCGGTGGTGGTGACTGGGCAATGGAGGAGCGGTGTAGAGGTTGAAGGAAGGTGGATTTCAAATCAGTGGATTTTTGAATGGGTTTGCTCCGGTGGGTTTCAAATCGGCGATTGTTGTTGATGGGTTTGCTCCGGTGGTTGTTGATGGGTTGAGGTGGCCGTGGCTGTGGTTGCTGATAGCTTCTGTGTTGCTAGAGGTCGAGGGAGAAGGAGAGGAAAAAAAAAAAACGGTTGGAAAGCGCAGGAAATATAAGTCTGAAAAAAAAAATAATTATAAAGAAATAGTAAAGAAAAAATAAAAAATAATATTTTAATAAAAATAGAGTTTTGAGATACAAGAGGAATTGTAAAATTGGATGGTATAATGACAAAGTGGAGTTTTTGAATGGTAAAATAGAGTAGCATTAGCATTTTCCAATGCTAATGCTCTTACAAGTTATATTTATTTAACATGTATAATTGTATATGATTTATTGTCATGGATTATTATTTTGTTTTGTATATATTTGTAGTACTTTTAGTTTATTGTCAATCTATCATATTTCTTTTTTCTATTGTCTTGTACATATTTGTGTTACTTTTTTTGTTACACAAGGTTATATAAATAAAAAATAAAAAATAAAAAACTTGTTGTCATATTGGTATAGTTATTAATAATAAACTAGTAATTGGCTATAACATCTTGAAAAATATACTAACTCAAAATTGATCAAACTGTACATTGTATACTGCACTACATATGTGACCGCAAAATTGAGGTGTAGTGCGATAATGGTTTTGGCCAAACCACACTGCAAAGTGTGATATCAAAATTAACTCAAAATCACACCGAACCGCACCGCAAACATCCTAATTGTAGTATAGTATTAAAAAATCACTTTTTTAATTAAAAAAAATCAAATATATATTAAGAGTATGCATAATGCATGCAATTGACTGCAAATAACGTGATGGAGTTATACCAGTGATGGGTTAGCAAAAAAGAGTTATACCAGTGATGTCTACCAATTGATTCAACATGTCAGTAGTGATGTCTACTAATTAATTCAACATGTCAGTCGACTGTCTGTACTGTTAGCCTGCATAAATATCAGACAAGTTAGGCAGAAAGGGGATTCACATCAGGTGCAATACCTAGGGTATTGCACCTGATGCAATACCAAATAAATGGTTGGGATTGAAAGTTGAAAAAACAACTTTCAATCTCAACCATTGAATAAAATATATTAAAAATAAAGTAAAAAAGTTAAAGTTAAAAAGTAAAAAAAATTGTGAAAGAAATGGGTGAATTGCACACTGTGCAATACCCTAGCAATTGCACTGGATGTGAATCCGCAGAAAGGCAATGCAAACGCATTAATTGGATTTCACATCCAAAAAAAAAAAATTTCCCAAGGAAATCATGTATGAAAAGGTCTGTTTTGTACCATTGCATTTGATGGAATCATAGGTATACATCTATTTTTGACTCCAGGAGGGTCAGTCCAACAGAAATTAAAAAAATAAATAAATAAAACGACTGTGGCTTTAGATACAAGATTTTCGTGGAAATCTCTGCTTGACTTGTGAATATAGCTCACAAAGAAGGCTATCCTATAGCACCCAAAAAATTAAAAGACCAATTCTAAAATGGACATAACATGTCGGAGCAAGTATGAAACTGATTTTCATTTGATTCCTTTCAAACTGAAACTTTTTGCAGTTCTCACTCCTACTTCACTTTTTATAGGCCTTTCCGCAATTTCCTTCCGCTTGGGTTACCAGTGGGTCCGGTTACAATAATATCCACTCAATCACAATTTGACTCCGGTTTACATTTGATTATGGTTCCAATTTAAAACATTGGCTTTATTCTTAGCTAATTTATAAACTTTAATTAAACTCAAATTGGATATCTCTATTGTTGCTATGATATTGTGATAAAATGATTATATTGATAATTTTCAATCGTTCGTTGTGGACAGACAATCATAGTATGAGGTATGAGGAACGAGGAAAAATAGAAAAACCCTGGATTAGCTTATCTGGGAAAATAGATGCCCCTCTGAAAAAAAAAATTTACGACAATGCAAGAATTTAAGCCCAAGGTGAATCATGAGCTTGCAATGAAATCATGATTTAATCATAATTAAAATGCTGGGTTAAGTGAACCTTTTGCTAGGTTAAACGGCTAGTTGACCTCACATTTTCTATGGTATTGTTAATATTAGGATATTGTTAGGTCAAGAACCACACCAAATTCTCCTCATTTGAAGGCATGGTTTTTTTTTCTACGAGCGACTAAGTGTTGACATAGCCATGCATAGGGTTAGGCATAAACTGTGGATGGGAACATGGAATTGGGGAAAAGTATTCACCAACCCCCTAATAAAATAATTAATAGCCAACCTAGAGGGAAAATCAAATGCAAAGTTGGTTAGTGAATATGTGTAATCCAATTAAAATAAAATGAAGATCTTTGAAGAGGAAAATGGTACACTATATAGTTTTTTTTTTTTTTTTCAATTTATAATTTAATAATTACAAAGGGAGAGATGGGATCTGAAACCTGACATTTCTGTTAAAAATATCAAGAAATCTTAATTAAGCTATAGCCTATAAAGACCTTAACCTGTATAGTTTTTATTATAACATGTATTTATTTCCGAAACAAAACAATATGTAATTAATTTTCTATCAGAAAACTCAAACATGAGAACACAATCCATTATAATCAAGTGGACCAATCGAATTGTGTCAGCCAAGCTAGCTACCATTAAGAATATTTTTTCAGTTATAAATCACCTAAGGTTTTGGTGACCTATGTTTAGTAAAAGTTAGGCATGGGTACATGTATATACTTAAAGCTCTGTGGTATTGGGATTGGGATAATGGGATCTCATTTCGTCAACAAAAATGATGAGACGAGGAAGGTAAAGATCAATATGATAGATTCGTATGATTGTAGATTTATCACATTATTTCCATTTAGTCGATTTGGTCATGCATATCATTAGAAGCAAGAATATTAATTTTCAACTTATATGTTAAATATTGAATATTCTGGTTGGATCTCAACGGAGTTAAAGGATTCGAAAATATTTCAAGTACTACTGCAACATGTGTCTTCGTTATAAACTTATAATTAACATTCCTTACTACTTTTCCAAATGTCAACCATCATCGATGAAAGAAACATTCTGGTTAGAACTTAGAACAAGCAAGCGCTATCATTTGAATTTGTTGGGAGACAAAGTTGTGAGAATATTGTTCCTTTCACTAGAAAAATTCGATTCCTTTTTCATTACTTTCACTATATTGATTTGCCACAGGCCCATAAGCGTGCATTTGGGTCAATGATGTTCAGGAAGTCTTCCACTGTAGAAGTTGCCTAAAAATGTTAGTTTTAAAATGGAATACATTTTTCAATGTGGATGGCGATTTGGAAAACATGTTTCCTTCTTCTTCTTCTTCTTTTTTTTCTTTTAATATTTGCATGATGTCAAAATGACGTATTGTGTAGCTAAATAGAGACCCAAGGACAAAAAAATGTTGCCTGCCATTACATTTTCTCTCATTCCAAAAAAAAAAAACATACATATACTATAATAGTATAACACTCCCTCACTTTCGCATAGATTATAGGCAAGGTTACATTTTTTTCACCCTTAAAATTTGCAATTATTTTAATTTTGTCCCTTAAATTTGAGATTTTCATTTTAGTTCACTTAATTTAATTTAATTTTTTCATTTTTCCCCTAAAAAAATTAATTTCATTTTTAAAATAGTCATTTTGTTTATCTTCATGAGACCGTGATTGATATGAACTTTAAGAAAGGGAAAAAAAATGTTGTTTTGTTGGCACTTAATAGTAATATCATAATCAAATCTGGTGAATAAAATTGAAAAACCTTAAACTTAAGCAACCAAAATGAAAAAAAAAAAAAAAAAAAAAAAAAAAAAAACCCAAATTTTAATGTTCAAAAATGTAATTTAGTCCAGATTCTAATATTTCATTTCTAGATTTAGATTATTTTAGTATATATGAAAAAATTTCAAAGTAAAAGTTCAATTTTCTATATTATTCTCACAATTTCAAAAAAAAAATTTCTTAATCAAAATTGTGTCATCTTCTATACAAAATAAAAAACATTTTACAAAAATCATTATCATTTTTTTAATTAATAATCATGTCAAAGAAGAAGAACTAAGTTAGTCAAAAATGAATAAGAAAAATGGTAATGACAAACAACCAACACCTACGGCCCTTTCATTAGAAAAATACTTATATATATATATATAAACTCAAATGATATTGTCATACTGAGATGTCAACCAACTTGGACAGTTGGACTACTGGTTACTAGTACCTTAAGATGGAGAAATTATACAATTTTCTAGTAAACCACGTCACTTGTCCACCGTTTCACTAAAAGACTCTTATTTGTTTAAAATTGCTGAGTCAGTAATTAGTTTTACAAAAATCATTATCATTTTTTTAATTAATAATCATGTCAAAGAAAAATAACTAAGTTAGTCAAAAATGAATAAGAAAAATGGTAATGACAAACAAACCAACACCTACGGCCCTTTCATTAGAAAAATACTTATATATATATATATATATATATATATATAAACTCAAATGATATTGTCATACTGAGATGTCAATCAACTTGGACAGTTGGACTGCTGGTTGCTACTACCTTGAGACAAAGAAATTATGCCGTTTTCTAGTAAACTACGTCATTTGTCCATCATTTCACTAAAAGACTCTTATTTGTTTAAAATTGCTGAGTCAGTAATTAGTTTTTGTTTAAAAAAATTTTTCATCTCGGTAATTTTAAGTAGGTGGAAGTTTTTTAGTGGAATAATGGACCACGTTACTTGTCTACCATGAGAACCTTATATTTTCTTCTTGAGATGCCCCCATCTCTTTATGCTCTGTTTTTATAATTAATTTCAAAATAAAATAATAAATAAAAGATTTTGTTTGGCACTAGTTTTAATTTTTATATACAGCTTTTTAAAACTTCACTTTTTTTCCTTTTTTTTTTTTTTTTAATTTTTAACATTTTCTTAAGGTACAAGTATACTTTAGCATACTTTCAACAAAATTTTTTTTCCAAAAAACTAGATATGCCATTCCAAAACAGACTCAAAACTTTATGAATGATCTTATTAATTATTATGTTTCCTTGACAACAAAATGTTTAAACTTTGATATTGGAAAATCTAGTACTTCATGTCTTTTTCTTTATTTTCTATTAGTCTTTTTACTATTTGAGTTATAAGAATTTAAAAAGAAGAAAAAAGAAATTGCAGGCTAACCATATCTTAATGCTCCAGAGTCCACACCACGTTTGGCATGAAAGGAATTTGTTAGTATTAAATCCAAAATTTGCTAGGTGTTTCTCTACTTGTTTAAAATTGCTGAGTTAGTAATTAGTTTTACAAAAATCATTATCATTTTTTTAATTAATAATCATGTCAAAGAAGAATAACTAAGTTAGTCAAAAATGAATAAGAAAAATGGTAATGACAAACAAACCAACACCTACGGCCCTTTCATTAGAAAAATACTTATTTATATATGTATATATATATATATTCAAATGATATTGTCATACTGAGATGTCAACCAACTTGGACAGTTGGACTGCTGGTTGCTAGTACCTTGAGACAAAGAAATTATGCAATTTTCTAGTAGACCACGTCACTTGTCCACCATTTCACTAAAAGACATTTACTTGTTTAAAATGGCTGAGTCAGTAATTAGTTTTTGTTTAAAAAAAAATTTTCATCTCAGTAATTTTAAACAGGTGGAAGTTTTTTAGTAAAATAGTGGACCACGTTACTTGTCTACCATGAGAACCTTATATTTTCTCCTTGAGATGCCCCCATCCCTTTATGCTATGTTTTTATAATTAATTTCAAAATAAAATAATAAATAAAAGATTTTGTTTGACACTAGTTTTAATTTTTATGTACAGCTTTTTAAAATTTCATTTTTTTTTTCCTTTTTTTTTTTTCAATTTTTAACATTTTCCTAAGGTACAAGTATACTTTAGCATATTTTCAACAAATTTTTTTTTTCCAAAAAACTAGATATGCTATTCCAAAACGGACTCAAAACTTTATGAATGATCTTATTAATTATTATGTTTCCTTGACAACAAAATGTTTAAACTTTGATATTGGAAAATCTAGTACTTCATGTCTTTTTCTTTATTTTCTATTAGTCTTTTTACTATTTGAGTTATAAGAATTTAAAAAGAAGAAAAAAGAAATTGCAGGCTAACCATATCTTAATGCTCCAGAGTCCACACCACGTTTGACATGAAAGGAATTTGTTAGTATTAAATCCAGAATTTGCTAGATGTTTCTCTATGAATACGTATTCAAAATTATATCAATTGGATGCAAAAACAAAATGAACAGAAGAAAAGAATATCCCATTTTTAAAGAGAAAAAAAAAAAAAAAAAAAAAAGTTAAAGCACATGGCTTTAATAGTATTTCCTTAGCATCAAAGAAAATTCTTAGTCGGGGGCTTTTGCTTAATCGAGAGAAAACAGCCCATTTGTTAGAGTCACACACACGTGGCCCACCGGTTCCAGAAAAAGTTGATCATCAGATTGGAAAGAGTGACTTTGCAAATAATACATTTAAAATCTAGATATTTTTAAAAAATAGGACACTTTGGAAATTTGTCTACAAAAATATCTAACAATTTCCGCATCACATCAAATATCTTCATTAGCTTTACTTTAAAGGTCAAATTTCGGTATAATATTTTAATGTTATGCCTTATATTTTTGAAAATTAAATTAAACACGTTAGTACATTAAATTTAATTGTCTTTGAAATTTTTAATTTTATTTATATTACATTAATCAATTTAATTATTTTTTTGAATTTAATTGTAAAACTTAAATAGAAAATAATACTTTTAAAAGTTGATCATCAGATAGGAAAGAGTGACTTTACAAATAATACTTTTAAAATCTAGATATTTTTAAAAAAGAATAATTTTAAAAAAATAGGACACTTTGGAAATTTGTCTACAAAAATATCAAACAATTTTCGCATCACATCAAATATCTTCATTAGCTTTTTTTTAAGGGTCAAATTTCGGTATAATTTTTTAATGTTATGCCTTATATTTTTTAAAATTAAATTAAACACGTATGTACATTAAATTTAATTGTTTTTGAAGTTTTTAATTATTTGTTTGAATTTAATTGTAAAACTCAAATAGCAACACTTTTTTGATCAACACTTAAATAGCAACACTTAAATAAAGTTTTAACTTATGACATCTACTCCTAGTGATAGTTCTTTATTATCAGACTAAGACACCAATAAATTTTTTGTATAGGCTTGATAAATAGCAACACTTAAATTTATATTATTTGTTCTAAAAAAATATGAAGAAAGAAGAAAGGTTTGGCATGTTTTAAATTTTAATTAAGAAATATTGTCACACTTTAAATCATTTTTCTTCCTCAGTGGGAAAGGAAAACACGTTTTTTCCAGCTTCAATAGAAAATTCTCCACAAAATTCCAAAGATGCATTTAGTCAACAAACGTGGTACACAAATGTACGACCAAACTGGATGCGTGTACGGTTAGTCAAGCTCTGGGTTTATTCTTTTTTACCGATAAAATGTGCTTAGCATTTTAGAAAGTGACACCTCAATTATGCTCTCGTATTGGTTAGGTTAATTTAGGTGTTAAAACAAACATCATTTTTTTTTTACTCCTTCTCGTGTAAGAAATAGTGTGAAATAGTGTATTTTTGGTTTCTATAGACTTATTGCTTAGAGATATAGTGAAGAAAGATATCTTGCTTATACATACAGTGAAAAAAGATTTCTTGCTAACATAGGAAGGCAATAAAAAAGGTTTTATGGGAAAATTACACTCTTAAAATTTAAGATTTTTTGAATTTTACATCTTAAATTTTTTAAATTTAGATTTTATTCTCTGAAATTTCAAAATTTAAATTTTATACCTCCAAAATGATGCTACATCATTTTTGTAGCCTAAAAACTTTAAATAACTAACGTCTTGACTTTATTTTGTAAACAAAATTTGGTTACAAACTTGGTTGTAACTTAATGTTACAATTTTATTCAATATCTTTTTATTAATTGTGAATTTTGTCAAATCCATAATTGAATTACATTTTCTCCTATATCTTTCATGCTTGCAAAATTTTTATAAGATCAAAGATCAATAACTATATCATCAATCAATTTGTTAAATTGAAAGTTTTTGTAGTATAAAATTATGTATAAAAAATAAGTTTATGAATCATATAGTAAATAACATCTGATTGACATAAAATTTGACAAGTATGTTAACAGTATAAAAAACATGCAATTCAACAGTTAGATTTTCAAAATATGTAGTAATGTTAATTTTTTAAATGAAGTTATAGTCTTAGGTTACAACAAAATTTGTAACCAAACTTTGCCTTTATTTTATTGACAAAACATATGACAAGTTTATGGGGCACTTAATGGAAAATATAGATGAATGTGCTGCTAATGCAAATTGAATATAAATTCAAGGAGTAAAATCTAAATTTGGAAACTTCATGATGTAAAATTAAAAAACCCCCCAAACTTCAGGGGTATGTTTTTACACTTTAAGCCTACTAAAAAAATTACTATTTTGAACACACACACAGCCATGTCATTAATTAATTGTTTAAATTCAAATTTTTGTACTTTATAATAAATAAAGCATAAAAAATGAATTTATGGATAAATAATAAATTACATCCAATTGACATGAAATTTAGCATGCATGTTAAGAAAATATAAAACATATAATTCAATAGTTGGATTTTTAAAATATAAATTCAATAAATTATTAGGTGATATTGTTTAGAGTTACACTAAATATAACTTGAACCTAACTCTTTAGCTCCAGTCAAATTGGGTTTGAAACTTATCTTGATTGAATTATTAATTTATTATTGATTAAAGCAGTTACACACTTACACTGTCACTAGTAGTGGAGCTACTTAAATTCAAGATGCCACTTTTACGTGTTTCACATTGTACTTGTACTGTATTAAGCAAAAAAAAGAAAACATTGTACTTGTACCGTTGTTACCCAAACACGAAGTACTGCTCTTTTGATTGCTTTTATTTTATTTTATAAGGAAAAAAAAGTTCAAAGTCGCATAATTTTTTTAGCAGACTTTTTTACATCATTGCTTACATGTTGAGCTGACCCAAAGTGATAGAATTTGTGAAATTTTATGTGAAAAATGTGGTGTTAGTAGTGCCATTGATTTTAGAAAAGTGTGAAGACTACAACTTACTCACTGACAAATTGTGAGTAGTAGGATAAAAGTGGTAAGTTTATGTGAGTTCATAATTTTACTACTCACAATTTATCACATAGATAAATTATGACAGAGTTATGGCAAAAATTGTAATTCTAGCATTAGTCCTAATTTTATAATGAAAGTCTAAAAGTACACTAGACCTATCATAATTAACTAATATTTCAAATCATGATTGATACATAAAAAAAGTGGACTAGCGTGAGAGTGAACTAGTTTCATCATAAATTGACAAATCAATATGGTGTGAAATTGGGTACATTAGAATGATTGTTGTTTTAGAATAGAAAAAAGTCTTATGCCACAAAAAACCAAAAAAAATAAAAACCACAACTCACCACGTGGGCGAGTTGTGGCTTTTTCTATCTCTTTTTTTTTGTGGCACTAGAAGGACTCTTTATAACAGCATCACATTTGGATAGGAACTTAAAAGGTTCCATAAATTTATGATTTTGTACGGATAAAAGATAATCTAAAATATTATGTTACTAATCCTTTCAAATTTTATACCATATTTCAGTCTTGAACTCCTGTTCCATAAGCGCAAATGTTTAATGAACCAACGCAATTGATATCCTACTGGATCAAAAGGAAGATGACAATGCCTTTTCAAACTCTTGGTTATTGCTTAGTAATGGCTCAACTTTTTCTCACTTGAAAATTCAGATAATATATAACTTTTTGAGTTGTTTCGCACAGCATTTGCAATTGTGACTTTATAAATTGCTTTTCTTTGCCTAACCTTTTGCAAGTCAAGAAAGGAATACATAGAACACCAAAAAAGAAAGTAAAAGTAAAAATAAAAGTCATTTTAGTAAAGTACTTCACTTGTTACTCCATTAATAATTTCCACCATTTCGGTAAAATCAAATTTTACCTTACCAACTCATTGCTCAGAACCTCACGTACATTTTACTAAAAAAAAAAAAAAGATTTGCAAAACCTCACTTTGTACAGAACAAAAACAAACACTTGGTATAGGTATCTCTCTCTGTTTTATTTTTCTTGACACGAGATTCCTTTCCAAACCACTATATTAACTAACCAATAATTGCTCGGTAACAGGCAGTGGGCCCAGTTGAAACACAGCTTCAATTTCATTAGCTACTTTACCCCTCTTGGCTGAGCCGCCGTTTTCCAAACCCGGCTCGGGCTCACGGCGCTTAGCCGTGATTCTAACCGGTTCTGGCTCACCCGAGCCAATCCGGTGTGGAAAATTAAGCAAAGCCTTAGAGCCACGCATCCTATAAGCCGCTCGGTCATAAGCCAAAGCCGCTTCCTCAGCCGTCTCGTACGTGCCGAGCCACACTCTCGCGCCATTCTTAGCCGGGTCACGTATCTCCGCCGCATACTTTCCCCAAGGCCTTCGCCTCACCCCTCTATAATGCCTCTCTTTAATAATAGTAGCGCTCACTTTGTTTTCTGTTTTTTTCGACGCAATAGTATTGTTGCATTCAATTCCGCTTTTCAAAGCAAAGAAAGTACTTTCGTACAAATTGTTTTGTGAAGCACTTTGTGGAGCCAACCTCAATGGCTCGGCGGTTCCTGGAGCCAGCTGTTGAAAGATGTCTCTTGGCTCGGCTTTTATGGATGTTGCTGTTGCTGCTGTGGTGGCTGCCGTTAAGTCTAACGGAGACCACCCAAAACTGACGGCATCACGTAGGGAGTTGTAGACAATCATGTCTTCAGAGTCGTCAACTTTGAACGGTAAGTCTCCCCACTGTTCCGTTAAGTAAGGGAAGAGACCACCGGAAGCTGAGCTTCGGTGACAGAGATGAGGAAAACTAAACTCACCCAGGGTAGGATAGTTCATGTTTTTACCTTTTTTTGGTAAAATAAAAGGCTCTTTCAAATTAAAGAATAGGTTTGAGTTATGGTGTGAGAGTTTTGGAAATAAGAGTGAGAAAAGAGTTTGGAGGTTGAAGGTTTTGAAGGGTATTTATAATGGGAGAGACTCGTGCAACAGTGGTGGGAACTGGGAATGTTTTTTTTCTATATGTTTTTTTTTTTTTTTTTTTTTTTTTTTTTTTTTTTTTAAGGGCTTAATTTGTATATTTATATGTTGGGTTTCTCCGAAATTTCATTTTTGAGAAACAGGTGGGCAAATTGGTGCGCGAATGGATAGAAATGAGCATCACTAATGTGACCGACAACTTCTACATAGGCTACCTGACGTAATGTGCTTGGGTTGGCTATGCGCCACGTTTCGTGCAAGACAGGGTGCAAAGAAAGGGAGTTTTTTTCTTTCTTTCTTTCTTTTTGAGAAAATAAGGAATTGAGGGAAGTTTGTCACCAAAACTTTTTATGGTGATTAGGTTTTTCTCGTTGAAACTTAAGATCCTTGCCTAAGGAAAAAATAAATTTCTAATTAAGATATAATTGAGATTCTATGTTCAACAATGACAAGAATGTTGGAATTTTTGCAAAAAACAAAAAAAACTCAATGAAAGTCTTTTGTGTCAAAAATACCTTAAGGATAGCTTTCAGGCTAAAAGGAGCAATTCTTATTAGAGTATCCACAGCAGTGGATATATAATTTTAGCTATTTAGTACCAATAAAAGTTAATTTATTTATTTTACCTACACACATGCTACAGCAGTAGATCTATTTTAGCTTTCAACACAATAAAATAATATAAACATCACAATAAAATAATATAACCAGTACAATAAAATAATATATCCCACTACCAAAAAAACATCCACAGCACCAGCCACAACCACTCTACCATCAACCACAGCCACAACCACACCCACCACCACCACCACCAGCAGTCCACAGAAAAAAAAAAAAAAAAAAAAAAAAAAAAAAAAAAACAAGACACAACCACCGCCAACACAGCACCACAAAACAAACCCACTCTACCATTAGCCATAGCCACAACCACACCCACCACCACCACCACCAGTCCACAGCAGAAAAAAAAAAAAAAAAAAAAAAAAAAAAAAAAAAAAAAAAAAAAAAAAAAAACCCCACAACACCACTAAACACAGCACAACCACCGCCAACACAGCACCACAAAACAAACCCACAGCCACAAATCACGAGCAGGGAAGAGAACGAAAATAGGCCGCGGATGCTGGTCGTGGTAGATTCGAGGATCTTACGCGGCAGAGCGAACTCCTCTATCGTGTTGCATTTCCTCTGCCGGCGTAGCTGCAACCTCTCGATCCATAGTACTAGAGAAATCCAAGAAGAACGATTAGGATCATATTCTATCCTTTCTACAATGCCCATAGAAGAAGTGCTTCGTTTTAGATCAATTCTTTGCTGCAATCGCTTCGATCCACCCCCCTAGTGAAAAACCGTAATACGCACACTGGAGCACAACCACGACCCAGCGGCCGAGTGGAGGTGATGGAAGCTACTTCGATCCACGAGGCCAGAGGCAATCGGCGGCATAGGTCTGAGGTGGATGGCGGCATGGGTTTGAGGCAATCGGCGCTGGGCAGGGGCGTAGGTCAGCGACGAGTGGAGGAAGGAGGAGAAAGAAAAAAAAAATGGCGAAGGAGGAAAGGAGCAACAAGTAGAAATGGGGAAGGAGGAGAAAAAAAATATAAATAAAATATTCTAATCATAGTGTGAACACAAAATAAAATAATTTTTTTTTTTTTTACCTTTGAGCTACAGTGCACATCTAAAGATAGATATGCACTGTAGTTGAGAAGCAAACAATTTTGCTTATAACTCCACTGATGTGCCCTTCTTTTGTGATCACTGATCAGTGGTGCTAAAAAATAGCAATATAGCTATTTAGCACTACTGCTATAAGTGCTCTTACATGTGAAAATTCATCACCCTTAGAGCATCCGCATCCGGATTACTAAATGCCACATGTTAGAATATTTTAGCATTAAGGCATTAAAAGTGAGCAACATCCGGTCTTGTAAAATTGTAAAAAAATTTGGCATTGTGCTACAGTGCCATCGTAAATGTATGATGGTATTGTAGCACTATTGTAAAACAAAATAATATTTTTTTTATTCCCATTTATTTAATGTATCTGCCACTTTCACTCTCTTCATTTTCTTTGTTTCTCATCTCTCTCTTTCTCCACAACGTTCTGGCCTCTCTCTCATCACATCTGTCTCTCTCACGGTGACTTATACTAATCGGTATTTGTAGGGGCCTTTTTTGTGTTTTGGGTTGGGCTGGGCTGCCTCCTACGGTGATGGGCTCGAGTGTTTCTGAGTATGAGAGTTGAGACCGGCCCAACTGTAACTCACTTTGGGGCAGCTTATGCACAAACTAAGTCTTGTCTGCCAGAAACGTTCTCATAGCAAGCAGAACTGTTACAAAAGTTTACGGCAGGCAAATATAATAACAACAAAGAAAAACAGAGTACAGTGGACTTCTCTTAATGGAAAAATGATCGAGTGATCTTTATTTCTATGACAATCACAGTAATAACAATGGTAATGATAATAACGACTTGTAAAAAGGAGTAATTGTTTAAGTGATAATAGAAGTTAATCAAAATAAATGTCAAGTCAAGTTTGGGTCCTTAGTGGCAAAGAATCAAAGAGGAAGAACGCTTCCTCTCAATGAAACTAATCCCCCAGGAAAATATCCTGCCATGAGGATTAATGACTTTGAGGGAATCAGACCTAAATGATAAGTGCCAAAAGGAATTCCTATTACTTAATCATCTCCCAGATAGTGGGATTTTGAGGGGGAAAGAAGGGAACCGATCTACTAGTGCATGCCCATTACACTCTTTCTCCCTATTTCCTGTTTACTCTCTTATATTTTCTTCTTTCTTTTCTTTTTCTTTAGTTTTTCCTTTTACTTTCCAGTTCCTCTGTTTTTCGGTCCCTTCTACATGGCATGGCAAGGGTCCTTTTATAGGGCCTGCCGTGACTGGATTTTACCATTTTACCCTTTAACGGCCTTTGTCTGGTCTGGGCGTACTTGTTGACCACCTAGGAGCTCGTCTGTGTACCACTTACCATCGCCAGACAAAGGCAGGTTTGTGTTCCTTAGTCCGCCGTGGCACTTTCTCCTGCCATGGCATAAATGTTCTCTCTCTCTCCCCATGGCATGCACCCAACGTTTCCTCCCCAACCTTGTCTCTTTTGGGCGGTCTGTCATCCCAGCAGGACGTACCTCCCAAAAGGGCTTGGACTGAAACCATAAAATAGATCTTTTCCCCTCTCCCCACCACTAAACCACACCCCCCCTTACCTCTTACCTCTGACCCATGGCCCCACCACATCCCATATTGGCTGGGTACAGGCTGGTGGTGCCTGGGCCTTGCGCGTGCTTTCCTATTATGTACGTTCAAAATCTGCCTGCGGCTCATGTGTTTGCCGCGATCTAGAGCTTTGTTTACACCATCTGCCATGCTTCTTTGTTCTTTTACGTGGGCCGTTCTGTATATTTCACTGTTTCCCTTTGGGGCTAGGCTTCTTTTAATACTGAGTTTTACATTTCTCTTGGTCCATTTCTCGGTTGCCCTCATGTCCTGCCTCATTTACTTGGCATTTCCTGCCGTGGCGATTTGTTCCTGCTAGACTTCTTTTCAAGCCTGCCGTTTCATTTTTTCCCCCAGTGACTTAACATGACCACTGGTGTTCTTACTTATGGGATCTAGTGTCCCTTTCCCTTGGGCCTGCGGCCCATTTACTTCCTTCGGGCTTCCTCGGCCCATTTACTAACTCTGCATTCCTATGGGCTTTTACTAACTTGATTGGGCTTCTCCAGCCCAATCTCCTCATTCTCATCCTTGGGGTTCATGGGCTTGCCATCAACCCCTACTTTCTTTGTTTACATTGCCTTAGGCCTGTCGCGGCCCATTCTCACTTTTCCATACCATATACTGCCCATGGGTGCCATTTCTCTCTTTCCAGGCCCTTTGGGCCCATTTGCTTCCTCGAGACCCATTTGTTCATGTTATGGGCCTGTGATTTATTACTCCTGCCACTTGGGTTTAATAGTTTTATTATATGTTTGCCGCTCCTATTTGCTGCTTGCTTTGCTGAGTTGGGCCTGTTTTACAAAAATGACCCTCAACAGTGTTTAAGCTGTGAAGTTCCACTGGGTACCACTGTCCGGCGTGGGTCAAGCGGCATGGTCCTCTAATGGCGCTCAACCTCGCATCCGATGATGGGCTGTGATTTTTCTGGCATGGGTCCGGTGGTGGGTTTTGGTGTATGGGTGGTCCAGGTACCACTGTCCAGCGTGGGTTTGGCGATGGCATGGATTTGGTGGTGCCGTGGGTTTGGTGGTTCGGCGGCATGGTCTGGCGACGGCGTGTGATTTTTCTGCCATGGGTCTGGTGGTGGTTTGTGGTGTGTGGGTGTTTTGAGGGGCTATGGATTCTAATGGTTTTGGGTGTTGTGGCTGTGATGGGCTGTGATTTTGAATCTTCATTCTCTTCCTTAAATTCCTCAACTTTCCAACCTATAATTCAATGTCGTTTTCTTCAACCATAGGATTCAAGGTATTTTTTTTCTTTAGTTTGTATTTTTTTTGTTAGAAAGATTTAGAATAAACAATGAAACTTTAATGGATTTGTTTGAGAGATCTGATTATTATGTGTTGGGTGTGTCTGTTGTTCTGTTTTTAATTTGGGTTTTTAGTTTCGGTGGGATTTTGGTGGGTAGTGGGCAGTTGTGGCATGATGGGCATGGTGGTGGCGTGGTGGTGGTGGTGATTGGGTTGTTGAGAGAGGGACATAGAGGCAAGGACAGAAATGAGAGAGGGGAGAGATAGAGAATTTGTTTATTATTTTATTGTATAATTTATATTATTTTAATATGTTGTATTGTAAAAAAAAAGTTTGGATGTTGGGTGTGTTGTAAATGGTATATGCTAGAGGATTTTGGCATCAAAACCATAAAAGTGTGCAAAAGTGTACATTATCCGGTATTGTAATTGTAAAAAAATTTACAATTGTACTACAGTAGCATCTTATTTATACGATGCTACTGTAGCACAATGGTATTCTTAAAAATCATTTTTTAATTGTCTCTCTCTTACTTTTATTAATAATTTTAACAAAATTTGTCTCTCCTATTTTTTGGGTTATATATTTTATTATGTAGATATATTATTTTAATGTGTTGTATAGGAAAATAAAAGTTGGGATATTGGGTGTGTTGTAAAATAGTATGGTATAATCGATAAAGCAGGTTTTGAGATGGTAAAATAGAATAGTTTGAAGATTCCGGATGCGAATGCTCAAGTCAAGATTTTCAAGCAAAATAAGATGTTGGAATTTTTGCCCAAAAAAAAATTTAGTCACAAATCATTTTGGGGTTGAAATGATATGGATCCTTAATAAAATAGTAAAGATTGATTTTATATATATATATTCCTTCCATTCTATTCTATTTGAAATCATACTTTCTATTACTTCTTTAATTAATATGTCATTTATTTTTTACTATTTCTACTAATGTTATTTTTTGTCTTCCTCTTTTTTTTTTCTTTTTTTTTTTGTGTTCCTTCAACTTGAATCAACTCACTATTTATTATGATTCTCAAAAAAAAAAAAAAAAACACTCACTATTTATTATTGGTGCATAAACTGCTATTCTTTGAACATAATTGAACAATTACAAACGATTCTCTTTTATCCTTTCATCAATAGGGGTCATAAGTATCTTTAAGCGGAGTTCCCTATTTTAAATCTTATATATTTATCAATAGAGTTGTAAACAAGCTGAGCCGAGTTCAGTACTAAAAGTTCAAATTTGTTTATTTAACTTTATTTCGAACACGAGCCGAGCTTCAACTCATCACCAAACAATATTACACATTCAAGCTTAATTCATTTACATGTCTAGCAAACTCGAGCTTTTTCATGATCTACTTTTTAAATTATTGTTTTAATCCATCATAAATTTATGAATTTTTACTACAAATAAATTGTTTATGTTATGAATAAACTACAAATAATAATTTTATATCATAAGAACCAATTACAAACTTATAATACCCAATTTCAAATTTATATAGATTTATTTTTAGACCAGTATACATATAAATATATAGTATTATATATAGTTAATTTGAGCTTTCTTGTTCACGAGCTCGTTCACGAACACATTATTATGTTTAAGCTTGGCTCGTTTAATAATTGAGTCTAAAATTGGAATTGAGTTTGGCTTGTTTACTGAACAAACGAAAAATCAAGAGTTTTTTTTTTTTTTTTTTGGAGCTGAACTCGAGCTGTTCATAAACAACTTGGTTCATTTACAGCCTTACTTATTGATTTTAACATTCTTGTTTTAATTACATCTATTTTATGGGTATTTTAGGGCCTGTTAGGTAAGAGGATTTAAATAAAAAAAAATTTTTGGAAAACTAAAAAAATGGTGAGTCCCATAGTTGAATATATAGTTTGGTTAATGTTCTCTAAATATAATTTCATAAAATTGTTTCCTATTTTTCAGGTTCAAAACATAATTTTGAAAAGATTTTTTCAAGAAATCGAAAATGTTTATAATGACAGTTATAAATAAATTAAGATTCTATATCATGAATGCAGAAATAATACTATCTTCGTAAGAAAAGTGATAAAAGAAAAAGTGGGGACCCTAAATAAATGGAAAATATAAAAAAGAATATCCTAACAATAACAAATTATATTTTGGATTATATAATGTGTATGTCAAACTCAAAACTTGATAAAGGTTGGGAACAATATTAGAATATTAGTCCCACTGGGGGGTACCGACGGGGAATATGAACCACATCAATTAAAACCATTAACTATAAGAAAAGGATATGCCTTGGTGAGATCATCCAAGTACACGCGGCGAGCGCTGTTTTAATGTTTGTCTGATCAATTCATGTCCTAGTTAACGTTCCAGTATGAATATGAATAATTAGCTGTCTTTTTTTTCTTTTTCTTTTTCTTTTTTTCTTTTTTTGAGAATCAATTAGCTGTCTTAGGGTCCGTTTATTTTTTGTGTAAATAGTTTCAAGAAATTATTTTTCGTAAAATAGGCTGTTTGGTTGATTTTGAAAATAGAATTTTCTGGAAATAATTTTCATTTGACCGTAAAAAAGAAGCTTTGACCACTGAAAATAATTTTCATTCCTATTTTCACTTCAAACGATTTCCGGAAGAGAGAGAGAGAGAGAGAGCGAGAGAGAAGAAGAGGGAGCCCAGATCGCCTTCGACATCGCTGGCGAACCCCAAGCTCTAGTCCGATGACCACAGACCGAGCTCCAGTCCGACGATCACACCGCGCCGATCGTCGATCGCACCGCGCCACTCGATCTCGCCTTCGATCTCGGCTCCCCTCCATCTTGTCGCCCTCTCGAGCTCGATCTCTCTTCCTCACTCTCTCTTCCTCGATCTCGTCGATCGCCTTTGCTCAATCTCGCCGCTTGATCACTCTCTCTTCCTCGCTTTCTCTTCCTCGATCTCTCAGTTTTGTTTTTTTAAGTTTGATTTTTGTTGTTGTTGTGGTGGTGTGGTGGTGATGTTTTGGTGGTTGTGGGTTTTGATTGTCAGAATTTGCTGCTATGGGTTGAATTGGAGTTCTGGTGGTGTGTGGTGTTGGGATTTGGCTGTGATTTTGAAATTTTTTGTAATAAAATTTGTTTGGATGCTAAGAAGATAGCTGAGAAAATGTGAAAAAATTGTAGGAAAATAGCATTTTCATAATAGAACCAAACACATGAAAATATTTTCTACAACAATTTTTATAATACAACCAAACACTTGAAAATATTTTCTTTTCCCAAAAATAGCATTTTCGAAAAATGGGTTATTTTTCGGAAAATATTTTACAGAAATCAAACACAGCCTTATTGTTTGTTCATTGATGTCCTAATAATATTCCATTAATCTTCCCCCTTTTGGTAAGGCTGTTTAACAAATTTGATTTGATCTATTTTTTTTTAATATTTGGCATCATTATATATATATATATATATATGTGTGTGTGTGTGTGTGTGTGTGTGTCTATGAAAAAAAAAAAAAAAAAAAGGCTCTTGGATGATTTCTTTATTTCAATCAAATTTCTTGGGAGAATGTCATTCTACTTAACCTCAAAAGCAAGTTTTATTATTTACCCTTTAAAAATTTATACATGCTTCAATTTTTCTTAATTTATACTACGGGTGTCAAATGGGTGGATTTGGAGTGGGCATAATTAGATTGGGTATATAAAACTCATTTACCCATTAAAACTCATTTAACTAATTACTTCTAACTCAAATCCTCCTTCTCGAAAAAAAAAAAACCTTCTCAAAAAAAAAAAAAAAAAAAAACTCAAATCCAACCCAACTCAATTATTATGGGTAAACCCCAACTCACCCAATTACCCAATTATCAAAATTACCAAAATGCTACTAAAGTGAAAATGACCAAAGTACTCTAAAATCTTCAAAAATTACCAAAATACCCCTAAATCTAAAAATTACCAAAATACTCCAAAAACCCAAAAAATGACCAAAATACCCTAGAACCTAAAAAATTACCAAAATACCCCTGAAGCCCAAAAATTACCAAAATACCCCCGAAGCCCAAAAAATGACAAAAATACACCCGAAACCTAAAAAATGACCAAAATACTCCTGAAACAAAAAATGACAAAAATACCTCGAAACCCAAAAAATGACAAAAATACCCCGAAACCCAAAAAATGACCAAAATACCTCCGAAACCCAAAAAATTACCAAAATACCCCCGAAATCCAAAAAATTACCAAAATACAATTGAAACCAAAAAAACAACCAAAATACCCCCGAAGCCTAAAAATGACCAAAATACCCCCGAAACCCAAAAAATGACCAAAACACCCCCAAAGCCTAAAAATTACCAAAATTTTATTTTAAGAAAAAAAAAAAAAAAAAAGCAAAACCATATATGCTATGTGAATGTGACTAAGAATTCATCAACATGAGTCATGCTCTCTCCCACGAATAGAAAAACTATTTTGGCTTTTTTTTTTTTTTTTGGTTATTGTATATTTTGTCAAAAGAAACAATCTATTATTTTAAAGCAATTTGTTTCTTAATTGAAATCATGGAAAATGTCTTTTAAGTATGATAATCCCACACAAAAATAAATAAATAAATTTTTTTTTGACTGAGCTTAGGTATAAATTTTATACCTAAGCTCAGTAAAAAAAAAAAAAAAAAATTATACCTAAGAGTTTAAAAAAGATTTTGGTCTCCTAACAGTAATGGTGCTTCGCCACTGCACTAGTCGCAAGGAACTGGGCAAAAATCCAACCTGCCCAGCTTCAACCCATGTGGGTTTAATGTTGAAGGTGCGTGGTGCAAGGCAAGTTAGGGGGGGGGGGGGGGGGTTTGCCCTTTAAAATGACGGGTTGGTTTGATGTGCGAGTTGAATTTTTTTTAACTTGCCAAAAACTAACATAGAGTAATTTTGATGCACATCATACTCAAAATCACAACTTTGTTCACAACTTTCATATGTGGCAAGCCATCTCATCCCCTTGGGCCCACGAACATAACAAAGCACTTAAATCTTAGTTATCCTTCTTCTCCCACCGTAACTTTACTCCTCTAGTCTTCTTCTCCCCCTAGCACTTTCAACACAAAACCCATGAATGCCAAAATGAATTGTAGTGGTTGTTTTAATTAGGTGGGAACCTTTACAATCTTCCCTATTTTATTTTTTTTATTTTTTTGGTATTATTCAAGAGAAGAAGGTTTTGGTTCCCAATTGTAAGTTGCTTGTTTTTGTTTCAATGAAAGCAATTCATAAATCCAAACCAAAATTTTAATTTCCCAAACAGGTATGTCACCATTTTTTTTTTTTTGGGTGTTTTGAGCCTTTAGTGTGTTATATTAACTTTTTGAGAGTTTCTATTTTTATATATTTGAAAAAAAAACATTTGAGGTTGAAGACAAGGACTAAGGATTTTGATATTCTTTTGTAGCAATTTGTTAGGCATCTATTGGTACATGTGTATGTCATTGTGGAGTGTGTATATCTATGCAAATGTGTGCGTGTGAATGTGCATAGAGGGCATAACAGAAGTTAGTTAGTGTCAACTAGATGTAGTTGGTTAGTTGGTTAGAGGCAGTTACAATTGCCAAATGTATAAGAAGTCTGAGGCATTGTTATTGGACATTCATTAAGAAATAATATCTTGATTAGGCTCTCGCTCTCTCTCTCTCTCTCTCTCCCTCTTTAATTTTCTGTGTTTCTTCTCATTCTCTACAAATGGAGGCCTAGGTCTCCTCGAAGTGACCTACTCAAAGTCCCAATTACTTCATAAATCTTAACATTGGTATCAGAGCAAGATTGATCCCAATTCATCACCATGACTGAAACACATTCTAATTCCCAAAATTTTGAGAGGATTGCAACTATGTCTAAGGTCCTCAACTGCCAAGAATAGACATTACAAGCAATTTAGAAACAATTGCAAACCATCAACTCGTTTATGCAAAGAATAGCAGAAATTGAGGAGAAGCGTATCCATTCTCCCATTAATGGGTCACGAGCTCTTCAAATTGGAAATGCCAACAATCTGGAATCTTCATCAGTGAGTTCCATCAAGAATATGAAATTAGGATTCCCTCGTTTACAAGGTGAAGATCCAACTTGCTGGGTTTATAGAACCAATCAATTTTTTTCATACCATAATGCCCCTGAGCATCAAAAGGAAATCATGGCTTCATACCACCATGATGGGGAGGCTCTGATTTGGTTCTAAGATGCTGAACAAGCAGGAGGCTTTGCTAGCTGGGAGGTCTTCATCAGAGTTTTGTAACCTCGTTTTGGGGCCACGGCCTATGATGATCCAATGGAAGCACTCACTAGGCTTAAACAAACAACTACTGTGGTATCATACAAAGGTAACTTCGAAATTCTTTCTAATAGGATTAAGGGGTTATTTGAATCTCATAAATTGAGTTGCTTTTTGAGTGGATTGAAAGATGAGATTAGATTGCCAGTAAGGATGTTAGTTCCTAAGTCCCTTAATGATGCTTTTGGGTTAGCTAAGATTCAAGAAGAATACTTAATGAGTAGCAAGAAGGCTTTCAAACCTGTGTCAGATATGGGTAGACCTTCTATCTTGGGTTTACCTAAGTTAGAGGGTAGAATTGATTCAAAGGTTAAGCTTCCATTGCATAAGCTAACCAATGCTCAAATGGAGTAGAGAAGAAAACAAGACTTGTGTTATAATTGAGATGAGAAATGTCATTTGGGTCATAAGTGTAAAGGGGCAAAACTGTTTTTACTGGAGGGTTGGGATGTGGAAGTTGAGCCTAAATTTGGTGTCCAATTGGTGGAATTAGAGGAAGATGGGGTGGTGTTGGGACCTCAAGAGGGTGTGCAATTACCAGAGAGTATAGGTTCACTTGCTGAAATCACCTTGTATGCTTTGGTGGGCAATCCATCTGCTCAAACTATAAGGGTGAAGGGAATGATAAGGAATCATGAGATGGTGTCTCTCATTGATTTTGGGAACACACAACTTTCTGGATGCTACTGAGTTACCCAATCTAAAGTTACCACTTGACACTTCTCAAATTTTAGAAGTTAAGGTGGCTGATGGAAGCATTATCAAGACATTAGGGGTTTGTCATGGAGTTACAATCCTTATCCAGGGGTATAAGTTTGTAGTGGATTTTAATGTGTTACACTTAGGAGGGTGTGCAGTGGTCCTTAACACTCAGTGGTTGTGTACATTGGGCGAGATTATCTGGGATTTCAAGCTATTGACCATGAGGTTTTGTTACCTTGGTAAAGAAGTGTTCTTGCAAATCTTGCACATGTCACCTTCAACCTTTTCAAAGGCTAACAAGTTGTTTTCTAGGTCTGAAAAGAAAGGCTTGGTTCTCCAAATTGCTGCTGTCAACAGTGTTGCTTTTGGTGATTTATCTCTGCTACCTACTGCCTTTTCTGACTTGCTGGATCAGTTTTCCAAAGTGTTTGAAGTCCCTATAGGGTTACCTCTAATCCGAGGGCTTGAGCATCAAATTGTAATCAAGGATGGCACACCACTAGTCTCTGAAAGACCTTATAGGTACCCCTATTTCCAAAAGTCAGAGATTGAAAAAATTATCCATAAGTTACTAGAACTTGGTTCTATTCAACCTAGCCAAAGTCCTTTTTCCTCACCTGTTTTATTAGTTAGAAAAGCTGCTGGAAGTTGAAGGATGTGTATTGACTATAGAGCACTAAATAAGGCCACTATCAAGGATAAATTTCCAATTCTTGTGTTTGATGAATTACTAGATGAACTTGCAGGTTCCACCATTTTTTCTAAATTGGATTTAAGGTTAGGGTACCATTAGATACGTATGAAATCTGAAGATGTTCCTAAAACTGCCTTTAGGACTTATGAAGGTCACTATGAGTTCCTTGTGATGCCCTTTGGCTTGACCAATGCCCCCTCTATGTTTCAGGCACTTATGAATGCAATCTTTAGGCCTTACTTGAGAAAATTTGTTTGGTCTTCTTTAATGATATCTTGGTATTTAGTTCCAATTTTTCTGATCATCTCTCTCACTTGAAAACTGTGTTAGAGGTTCTGCAGTCTCATCAATTATATGCTAAGAAGTCTAAATGTGTGTTTGGTTGTGTTGAGGTTGAATATTTAGGTTATATTATCTCTGGGGAAGGGGTAAAAGCTGATCCTAAGAAAACTTTGGCTATACAGCAATGGCCAGTTCCACATAATGTTAAGGCTCTAAGAGGATTTTTGGGACTCACAGGGTACTACAGAAAATTTATTCAAAGTTATGGGGCTATTGCTCAGCTCTTAACTAACCTTTTCAAGAAAGATGGGTTTCATTGGTCTAACACTGCTCTTATTGCTTTCAATAAGCTTAAAGCTGCAATGGCTCAACCTCTAGTCATGGCTCTTCCTGATTTCTCAAAACCCTACATCATTGAGTGTGATGCTTAGGATTTGGGTTAGGGGCTATTTTGATGCAAGACCACAGGCCCATTGCCTACCACAGTCAAGCTTTGACAGGTAAACACCTTCATTTGTCCACTTATGAAACAGAGCTTCTTGCCTTAGCTATCGCTGTCAAGAAATGGAGACCTTACTTATTGGGCAGACCTTCCTTGTGAGAATAGACCACCAGAGTTTAAAGTTCTTGTTAGAGCAAAGAATTGCCACTCCAGCTCAACAAAAATGGCTTGCCAAGTTGCTAGGATATGCCTTTGTGGTTGAATATAAGAAGGAAGTTGAAAATAAAGTTGTAGATGCTCTTTTAAGGTGATCTGATTATGTTCCTAAGTTGTGTTAGCAAGGTAAGTCTTCCAAAGCTAGCTATTTGCTGCTACTTTCAGTCCCTGATCCCACTTGTCTGGGAATCCTTAGGGATAGCTATTCTTAAGACCAATCTATGCAACACCTCATTTAGTCCATTCAAGCTGGTACCTCTCCTATTGGTTTCACTTGGCAAAATGGCTTAGTCTTCTACAAAGGCAGATTCTTTTTGGGTTATCAGTGTCCTTTGAAGTCTCAGGTTTTGCAGCTAGTTCACAGCAGCCCTGTGGTTGGTCACTCAGGCTTTCTTAACTCATATTAAAGGGCAAAGAGAGAATTTTTTTGGCAAGGGATGAAAGCAGATATCAAAGCTTATGTAAGGGAGTGTGATGTTTGCCAAAGAATCAAATCTAAAACCTCTGCCCCAGCTAGTCTACTTCAACCTCTGGAGATTCCTACCACTCCTTGGACAAATGTTAGCTTGGATTTTGTTAAGGGTCTCCCTAAGTCCCAAGGATTTGAGGTAATTTTGGTTGTGGTGGATAGGTTAATAAAATATGTCCATTTTGTGCCTATTTCTCATTCTTACACTGCTGCAAAGGTTGCATCCCTGTATATGCAATATATCTTCAAATTGCATGGTATGCCAACCTTCATTGTGAGTGATAGAGATGACACATTCACTTCCCTATTTTGGTCTGAGTTATTTAGGCTACAGGGTACTAATTTGGCTATGTCAACAGCTTACCATTCTCAGACTGATGGTCAAATAGAAATTGTTAACAAAAGTTTGGAGCAATATTTGAGGGCTTTTACTAGTGATAGGCCATACAAATGGGCTAAGTGGTTGCCTTTAGGTAAATTTTGGTTTAACTCTAATTTCCACACTAGCTTGAAGTTAACCCTTTTTGGAGCTTTTTATGGATTCCCACCTCCTACCTTACAAACTTATGTGCCTAGTATTACAAGGGTGGATGCTCCTGATACTCTGTTGTGTCAAAGGGAAGTTATCCTGGCTACACTTAGAAGTAATTTGGCTGCTGCTCAAGAAAGGATGAAGGTCCAGGCTAATAAGCATAGGTAGGACAAATCCTTTGAGGTTGATGATTGGCTCTGTTTGAGGTTGCAACCATATAGGCAAAGGACTTTAGCTTATAAAGGCAAGTGGAAGCTATCACCTATGTACTTTGGTCCTTTTCAAGTGCTGCAAAAGGTTGGGACAGTCTCATACAAGCTGGATTTGCTTCCAAAAGCCAAGCTCTATCCTGTTTTTCATGTGTCATGCTTGATATTGAAGCTTGCTCAGCAGGTTCACCCTTTCCCTACTCTACCACCTGTGGATGAAGTAGGTCAGGTGTACACTAAACTTATTAGAGTGCTACAAACCAGGTCCAGATCATTGAGATCTTAAGTGATAACTAAAGTTTTGGTTCAGTGGTTAGGGTGTTCCTTAGATGATGCCACTTGGGAGTCTTTGCACAAACTTTAGATGTCTTCCTTCACCTTGTGGGCAAGGTGTTTTAAATGGAAGGGGGGTAATGTTAGGCATCTATTGCTACATGTGTATGTCATTGTGGAGTGTGTATATCTGTGCAAGTGTATGCATGTATTTGTGCAAGTGTATATATGTATCTATGCAAATGTGTGGGTGTGAGTGTGCATAGAGAGCATAACAGAAGTTAGTTAATGTCAGCTAGATGTAGTTGGTTAGTTGGTTAGAGGCAGTTACAATTGCCAAAAGTATAAGAATTCTGAGGCATTGTTATTGGACATTCATTAAGAAATAATATCTTGATTAGGCTCTCTCTCTCTCTCTCTCTCTCTCTCTCTTTGTGTTTCTTCTCATTCTCTTCAAACGGAGGCCTAGGTCCCCTCGAAGTGACCTACTCAAAATCCCAATTACTTCATAAATCTTAACATAATTAACTATCAACAACAACAATTTATGCATTTGTATAATACACAATACTACAACATCCTTGGCATAACACTTTGACCAAATCAACATAACAACAAGCAATTGAGCCATAAACTCCTCACACAAAGAACAAACAAAAGGAATGTTCCACAAATTAAAACAGGGGAGATGGTAAAAGTTTCCACCTAATTAAAATTGCTGCTGCAATTCGTTTTGGCGCTTAAGCTTTTTCATATATAGGTTTTGTTTTGAAAGTGCTGGAGGGAGAAGAAGACTGGAGAAGTAAAGTTATGGTGGGAGAAGAAGGATAACTAAGATTTAAGTGTTGTGTTAATGGGCTTAAGGTGATGAGGTAGCTTGCCTCGTATGAAAGTTGTGAATAAAGTTGTGATTTTGGGTGTGGCACCAAAATTATTCTTATACATATAAGGATTAAACATATATATTACTAATATTAAAAACTTAAGGGTTTTTTTTTTTTTTTTTTTCATTTATTTGGGATAAAACAAACAACTATTTGAAAAAATGACTATTAAAAATTTAAAAAGATTCACTAAAAAGTTCTATTTCATGCCTCCATTAGAGAAGGTCCAATTTAAGCAAATGTATCTTGTTTATCCGCATAACCTTGCCTAACTCATCGAGTTGAAACCTCCTTTATTTTCAATCAACTTATTAGTTGTAAAGGTTGGTATAGTGTCGACTCAATGGGAGAGGCAAATACGCAATTGCCTAAGGCTCCTAATGAAAAAAGCTCCTAATTTTTTACCAATAAAGATATCTAAGTACCAATGGAAGTATTAATTAAGTTACAAATATTCACCAATAATAAAAAGTAGTTTTTTTTTTTAATCAAAGAAAAACCAGTTAAAGAAATTTTTTTTCATTGGATGTGGCAATGACTGTTTATTTTTCTAAATTTTAGAGTGTAGAACTCATTAATGTCCCACACAAAAATGTTGAAAGAACTCATTAATCTCCCACTAGTTAATAAATTTATATTCGAATTTTATTTAGAGATATCAAATTTATAATTTTATTAAAATTTTGAATCATTATTTAGAATTTTTTTGAGTAAATTATTTTTTAGTATTTGGTTGCTCTAATTAATAAATAGTGTTTATTTGAGTTGTATAGTTATTGAATAATACAATAAATTCGTTTTAATTTGTAATTTTGCAATTTAAAAAATAGATTTTAAATGAAAAAAAAAAAAACCAAAAGCTAAATAAATTTTTTATTAATATTCAAAATATAAGAATAGGCCTTGTTTAAAGTAGTCGCCTTAAGTCCCACAATGCCTTAAGTCGGCCCTAGGTTTGTAGGTCGGTGGTAGTTTGGAAATGTCCGACCCACCAAGGGCCGTTTGGCTAAGAGTTTTAGCCTCGTAAGGCCCTCAACAAAACCAATTCATGTACGGTCATATCAGTCAAATTATATCTTCAACCCATTATTAACAACGTGAATTATAGAGCCCATAATTCTATCCATTATGTGGATCCCACCGCCACATATTGGTAGCTTTTTCCTCTTAAATTGACAAACTGAGTAATTTTAGTATCACATAAAAAGACACAATTTTTATCATAACTATATTACGTGGCAGATTATGATTGAATGAATGTCACTTTTACTTGAATCCACCAATTTTTCTTTACCATTCACAGTCTGCTACATGGACAGTTGTGGCTAGAGTTATGATTTATTATGTGGACTTAGAATTTTTGTTGACAAACAAGATTTCTTCCAATCGTAAAATTTAGAACTAACATGTTCATACATAATATACGTAATATACGTAGATACACACATTGTGCATGCATTATATGTAGTATTTATTAAGATCAATTTGAACAATAAAATGTCTTTCATTTAAATATTAGGCAGTATTTTAATGTTAGATTTGAGTGTATTTGGCATCAGTTATAAGAATGAAATGGTTCTCAAAAAAAAAAAAAAAAAGTTATAAGAATGAATCTTTTGGGAGTGTTTTGGGAAACTGCAAAATGACTCCAGTGAAAAACAACTTAACTGGTTTAATTGTTTTTTAGTTTTGTAACTTTTTGGCTAATAAAACTGACGTAAAATGGGACTAGAAATTCTAGCTTTAGCTAAAAATACACTTTCTCCAAAATCAAATTTCTAAATTTTAGTGTTTATTCCCAGCAAAAACTATTTTAAATTTTACATTTTCATAAATTGCCTATTAACTTTTACTGGTTTTGACTTGATTCTAGACCAGCTAGATAAAATAAAAACTTCAATTTTGAACTTGTGAACCATGTATGATGTATCACTTATAACTTTTTCTAGATAAAATAAAAACCAATTCAACTTTGAACCAATTAATTCTGTGGTCTACCAAACACTCCCAAAATTTTTCCCCTAATACTATATCACTAACTTTAACAAGACTAAGTAGCATAGCAAGTCAGGAGAATATGGGCAAATGCCCTTTTCGCGCAAATTATGTAATGTTTTGCCCCCTTTCCCAAACTAATTAGGGAAATACCTCTCTTTTAAAACTTGATTTAAGATAAATCGAGTTAGGCCCTATAGTGGCGTTTTTAAGGAGCCTATAATGGCGTTTTAAGGATCTATAGTGGCGTTTTGTAACTCGATCTCCATCAACTCGAGTTATAGGTAAAAAAATTAAAAAAAATTGCCTATAACTCGAGCTCATGGAGGTCGAGTTACAAAACACCACTATAAATTCTTAAAACGTCACTAGACTTCTTAAAACGCCACTACAGGGCTCCAGGAAATTTTTTTTTTTTTTTTTTAAACTCGATTTATTTCAAATTGAGTTATAAAAGAGGGGCATTTTCCTAATTAGTTTGGAAAAGGGAGCAAAACGCTAAAATTTTTGCTCAAAAAGGGCATTTGCCAATTTTTTCCTTGCAAGTAATGTACCACACATTTCAAAAGCTTAAGATGATAAAAAATAGTGAATGTAATCACTTATTCAATATTTGAACATCCTCCTCACAAGTGAACCTAAACTCCCTTTTATAGAATATTTCAACATGTGAAATTTTAACTTGACTTGATACCATTTGTTACTTCTCGAAGATCTAATAGATATGCATGTTCTTATGTGGCCGTGAACGACTTTGATAAGGTGATAACTATATTTAGCATTTGAAACAAATTGAAGTGTTAGTGTGTCACTTCTTCCTTGTATGTTTATTTAAAAAGAGCATCTTAACTATTAAGAATACAAGTTTAAGTTTTTTTTTTTTTTTTTTTTTTTTAATGAAAGTAACATCATTTTCATATGAGTTTACTATATATCGATATCATTTTTGTTGTATATTAATTATATTAAACCAAATCAGCGGTTGTACACAATTTTATGCCGATATATTTGTTTTTTGTTTACAAAATGTTTCACTTCACTTAGCCATTGCCCTCAGGCTCCAGCACCAGGTCCACGAAAGTATAAGAGCACTGTTGTTTGGGCTAAAATGGAAAAATTGAACTATGTAAAGCTTTACAGTCGATTTATCCAATGCTAGAAGAAAAAAAAATTGAAAATCAATTTTTTTTTTAAATGTGAACATATCAAGAATCAAAGTAATTAGAATATGTCCCTTACAACGTTTTTTCCTTTGCACGATCATTGCAACTTGTTAGTTATTATGAGATATTATAAAAGCCCCGAGGCATAGACATGGTCATGTTCAAAAGATCAAAGATACATAAGCCCTGGTCATGACTTTGTTCGATCAGACTTATAAAAGTCTCTTCTCAAAAGTAAGTCAATACAAATTTATAAATAAAAATAGACACTAAGGGCCCATGGAATGAAGATAATAGATAATTTTCCTACCACGTTTAGGAAAGATTAGTCTAATCAAACACTAGCTTTATTAGGGTTTTTCTTTTCCACACACCCTTCACATCGATCATGGTGTTCCGCAGTCATTATAAAACGCTTACCGCACAACATTAGTACCTTCCCAAGAAGATGAAAAATGAAAATTCCACAATCAAATGTTTTTTTTTTCAACTTTATTATGGATACAACTTATTTCTCAACCTACTGAGATGATTGGTTGTGTGTATAGTCTGCATAGACATCACTTACATACAACTTGTCACAAACATAATTTTTTTTTCCTACCACTTATGTGTTACAATTACCACTTCAAAAAATTGTCAAACAAGTTGTGACTCCAAAGGCTTGTTTTTTTAAGGCTTCCAAAAAAAAAAAAAAAAAAAAAAACTTTTTGGTTGGTTGATTGTATTTTTGAGGGATCGAAACCTCATATACAAACCCCATAGAGGGGACGCCTAGCTTTTTCACTCTTCATTTTTGGCAACCATTGAGTCAAGTTAGTAGAATTGGAGAATATATGAAATCAAAACCTACCATATATATATGTAAACCAACCCAACCCATTAATTCATAAAAACCAGTCCAAGGCATTAGGTTCAGTGGGTTAGTTGAACACCCATATCCAAAATTACCAAAATACCTCATAGAAACTCCAAAAAGACCAAAATGCCACTGAAATCTCCCAAATAACCAAAATATCGCTTGAAACATTCAAAATTATCAAAATATACATATAACCACAAAATCATCAAAATAGCCTTGAACCTCTAAAATATCCAAAATTCTCTCAAAAAAAGAAAAATACCCTTGTAACCACCAAAATGAGAAATATACCATCAAAACTTAATATTTTTTTAAAATACACTAAAAACCTCTAACTTGACCAATTTTAAGAGTATTTTATCCCAATAACAATATAATGAAAAAGTGAATTGGCCAAAAACTTGCAATTGATAATTAAATTGACCAACCTTGAATATATAATGAGAATTCAATAATAAAAAAAATACAATTAAAATTGTGTAATCATTCACAAAAATTTTGGTCTTTTTAAATTTTAATGGTTCTTAGGCTATTTTGGTTTTTTTTTTTTTTTTGGTCATTTTAGAGGTTCTGTATTTTAGTCATTTTAACGATACCAAATGCATTTTGATAATTAAGGACATTTTGATGATATTTTGGTTATTTTAAAAGTTCTAAAGGTATTTCGATAATTTTAGAGATACAAAGACATTTAGATATTAAGAAATCTTAAGCATGTGCTCAAGTCAAAAAATAAAAATAAAATTAAAAAATTTCAAGCACATGTTTTTTTTTTTTAATTTTAGATATGATAGGATTTTAATTTATGTTGTTCACTTCATGTTGATTATTCTTATCATTAAGTTAAGAAATCAATCAATTTTTGGTGTAGACGGTGTTCAAACCTCAAATTTTTTATTTGAAGATAAAAAACTTTACAAGTTAAGTTATAACTCGAAACCACCAAACATATGTTGTTCTATGAGTAGAATGAGAGATTATCCTACATCTGTAATATTAAGCATACACCTATAAATGAAGTTCCACACTGAATAAAAAAAAACAAGAGAAAGGTTAATATTACATAGTTGAGCCCAAATTTAAAGATTTAAAATTTTGAATTAGGTAGTATTATTATATATTATATATTATATAACTTACTCAATTGGGGAGTATTATCTCCCATGCACAAAATTTGAAAAAATTAAATTAAAAAAAAAAAAAAAAAAAAAAACATTAAACAGTTTCAACATTCAACCTTTGAAATTGAATTGTATGGTGGAATGTTTGACCGAAACCTTCGACCGTTTCATTATCTGATTCTGCGTGCGGTCACGGGGTCACAGTATACGTTGCCCCCACACGACTATGGCATTCATTAGCTAAATTTAGTAGTATCCACCATCCAACCCTCCAAAGTCAAGAGCTCAAGCACCGCAAAGCAAACTTTTGAGTCGGCTGCTAAACAACAAAAAGTGGAACCCATACGTGGAAAACTATTAATTGTGTTCATTTGTGGGCTGGGCCCTGGTGGTGAATCCGTCAAGGAACCCAATGCATTAATTGATTCGGTAGTCCTTATATTTATTTACTTATTTTTATAAAAATATCCTGGAATATCTCTTACATTAATTATAAAAATTAAATGTACCGTGAATCTTACTTCGGATTTCATATATATATATATATATCTTAATTCTTATCTGGTATTTATAACGTAATAAAAACTGTTACATACTTTTTTTAAAATTAAAATCAAGATATTAATTAGTTGTTAATATAAGCAAAAGTAAAATTTTAAATCTCTTATTCAACTATTAAAGATTTATCAATTAAACTAATTGAAACTCACATAATCATAAGAGTTGAAAACGCAATTTTAAGAAAATATAACAGAATATGTGTAACACATAGTCAAATACTACCGTTTTTAATGACTTGTTAATATATTTTTATTTGGTTGAGACTTCAAATAACGATGTTTATTCTAATATATCATGCGTACAACTTTTGAGCATGCAAGGTTGGTGGGAAGTTCACGTTGCCCTAAGCAGATCGCTCAAATTAATACAGCTACCATCTAAGTGTAGGCCCTTACTGTATATATACTCCAGTTGACACACGACTATGGCATTAATTAGGTAAATTTAAGTATCCACTATCCAACCCTCCAAAGTCAGGAGCTCAAGCACCGCAAAGCAAAGTTTTGAGTCTGCTGAACGACAAAAAGGTGGAACATGTAAAAAGATGAGAGTTAGGTCCAGTGCATGTAGTATATTAGACCCGTTAAGATAGTGACATGTATTCAAAAATAGATACGTGTTATAATCTCAATGGATCCAGTGCAACTGGATACTAGACCCAAACCTCATCCTACATAGAAAATAATGTATTATTAATTGTGTTAATTTGTGGGCTGGGCCCTAGTGAATCCACCAAGGAACCCAATGCATTAATTGATTTGGTAGTCCTTATATTTAATTTACAGTATTTTTTTTATAAAAATATTCTGGAATATCTCTTACATTCTGGAATATCTCATGGCCCTGAGAAGTTTCCCTTGTCTATTTAAGATTAGACAAGTCTCATGACCACAGCCAATCTTGAAACCTAAGAAGAATTTCCTTATTTCTTTGAAGTTACTGCTAATCTCGCGACCTTGTTCAATCTCATGGCATTAATAGATTTCGATAGCTATTTGATAGAATCAGCTTAGGGAAGGGTGATTGTGTTCAAGGGTTGTTTCGAGGAAACCAGCCTCCAAGGAAAGAGAATAGAGAATAGGAAGATCAGAGAGAAATTGAGAGATTAGGAAGATCAGAGAGAAATTGAGAGATTAGGAAGAATGAGTCAAGGAAAATTGGTATTATTTCTACTTAAACTTCTCATGCACCCTTCTTTACCTACTTATATACAGCTTAGTACAATACAATCTGGTAGTTACAATCAGTTAAACTCATTAGCCCACCCTTAGCTGGCACATACAGCTGGCGTAGTAAATAACTTCCTATAACTAACTTCCAATTAATATGTTCAGCACTATCATACATGTATATGCACACACAGAAGCTCAATACACACACACTCTCACCACATACTTCTATCAAGTCAATACAACTCCTATCAATCCACCCCCCTTAAAAAACCTTGTCCTTAAGGTCAAACAGCTCAACAAAGTCCCTCCCCCCCCCCCCCCTCCCCCATTCAAAGAACCTTGCCCACAAGATGAGGAAATCTGTTGTGAAGAACATAAAGAGACTCCCAGGTTACTTCTTTAGCAGATTGTCCTTGCCATTGAACCAATACCTCAGTAATGACACAACTCCTCAACTACTTGGACCTCTGCTGCAGAATTGCAACAAGTTTAAGCTGAAGTAGACTAGCTGAATTCATGGAAGGAAGAGAAGGAATTGGAGTAACCTGAGCCCCCAATTTCTGTCTCAAACAAGAAACATGGAACACAGGGTGAATAGGATAGCCCTCTGGCAAAGCCACATTGTAAGCCACCTCACCAATGCGTTGAACAATCTGAAATGGACCAAAGAACCTTGGAGAGAACTTGTTATACCCTTTCACTCGTAAAGAAGACTGTCTATAAGGTTGGAGCTTAATGTAAACCCAATCACCAACACTAAAGGACTTATCAGACCTGTGTTAATCAGCCAAAAGCTTTATTCTGGCTTGTGCTGAAGTCAGATTTTGTTTCAAAAGAGGAAAAGCTCTTGTCTAGTACGTAAGAAGTTATCCACTACCTCCACCTTAATTACACCAGAAACATAATCCAAAAGTCTAGGAGGGGGGTAGCCATACAGTGCCTCAAAAGGGGTCATTTTGGCAGAAGTGTGGTAATTAGAATTGAACCAATATTCTGCCAAATAGGACCAATTAGTCCACTCATGAGGTCTGTCACTCACAAATGCCCTCAAGTACTACTCCAAACTTCTATTAACAACCTCAGTCTGACCATCAGACTGTGGATGATAAGCTGAGGTCATGGCCAATTTAGTGCCTTGCAACCTAAACAACTCCTTCCAAAAAGCAGCAATAAAGACAGCCCCCCCTATCACTAACAATTGACTTGGGCATGCTGCGTAGTTTAAAGACACCTTGCATGAACACAATAGCAACTTTGGCCGTAGTGAAAGGATGATAAAGAGAGAAGAAGCGCACAAACTTGGTGAGTCTGTCAACCACTACCAAGATAACATCCTGACCATGAGATTTACGCAACCCTTCAATGAAATCCATGCTAATATCCAACAAAGGCTTATTAGGAATGGGAAGAGGCTACAACAGGCCAGCTGGTTTAGAAGTATCACTTTTGGTTCTTTGGCAAACCTCATAACACCTGATATGATCCTTAATGGTAGACTTCATGCCCTGCCAATAAAAATCCTGTTTAATCCTGTGAAGAGTCTTAAGGTAACCTGAATGACCACCAATTGGGCTATCATGCATTTGTTGAAGGATAAGTGGAATCAAGGAAGATGTAGGGCTAATATTAATCTTATTCTTGTAAAGAATAAGTCCATTCTGTAAAGAATAACCAACTTGAGGAAGATTGTTGGGATCAGCAAGATTAGAAAGCAAGTCTTGTTAAACCAAATCAGGATTATAACTAGCCTTGAGTAAATCCAACCACATTGGACAAGGGAATGAAATGAGATAAAGTGAAGCATCTTGGGCAAGGCTGTCAGCAGAAGGTTGCACTCTAGAAAGAGCATCAGCAGCTCTATTTTCTCTCCCTTTTTTATACTCCACCACCAAAGAATATCCCAACAGCTCTGTGATCCACTTCTGTTGAGTAGGAGTGCCAATTCTCTGCTCAAGGATGTATTTGAGACTGTGCTGATCAGTTTTAATGAAAAAAGGATTGCCAACCAAGTAAGGCCTCCATTTCTTAATAGCCTTCACCAATGCCAATAGCTCCTTTTCATAAGTAGACAGATGCAAGCACCTACCTTTAAGTGCCTCAATATTACAAGCTAAAGGTCTATTGTTTTGCATCAAAACAGCACCCAATCCATAACCAGGAGCATCACATTCAATCACAAAAGGCTTCAAGAAATCAGGTAAAGCCAAGATTGGCGGATTAGAAACAGCTTGCTTAAGAGCATTAAAAGCCAATTCAGCATCAGAGGAACAATGAAAAGAGTCCTTTTTAAGCAAAGCAGTCAGTGGGGCAACAATGATTCCATAATTTTTGATAAACTTCCTATAATACCCAGTTAACCCAAGAAACCCCCTTAAAGCCTTAACAAAAGTGGGGGTAGGCCAATTCTACATAGCCTCGGTCTTTCTAGGATCAATTCTAACCCCCTCACCTGAAATTCAATGTCCTAAATACTCCATTTCTTAGCACCCAAAAACACATTTGCTCATTTTAGCAAACAATTGGTTATGAAGCAGCACCTGTAAGACCAAATTTTAAATGAGAAACATGTTCATCTAAGGTAATGCTAAAGACTAAAATATCATCAAAGAACACTAAAACAAACTTCCTTAAGAAAGGTTTAAAGATGTCATTCATTAAAGATTGGAAAGTGAAGGGTGCATTTGTTAGGCCAAAGGGCATGACTAGGAACTCATAGTGGCCCTCATAAGTCCTAAATGCTATTTTTGGAATGTCACTTTATTTCATTCTAATTTGATGGTAACCAGACCTAAGATCCAACTTAGAAAAGAATATTGCTCCACAAAACTCATCAAGTAATTCATCTACTACTGGAATTGGATACTTATCCTTAATAATGGCCTAATTAAGTGACCTATAATCAATGCACATGCGCCAACTGTCATCTGCCTTTCTCACCAACAACACAGGTAAAGAAATGAACTTTGGCTAGCTCTAATAGATCCTGGCTCAAGCAATTCTTTAACAATTTTTCAATTTCAGATTTTTGATAGAAAGGATACTTGTAAGGCCTTTCACAGATGGGTTGACTGCCCTCCTTCAAAATGATGGAATGTTCATGATTCTTAAGTGGTGGCAGACTAGTAAGTACTTCAAAGACCTTGTTGAAGTCCTAAAGTAATTGGGCTAAAGCAGGATGTGGCTGCACTATTGAAACCGCTGGAGGAATAACTACAATCTGCAACAGAAACCCCTTCTTTACAGCAAGCGTTAAAAACTTCTCACCCTCTTGCAAGGAAGGCTTTGAGGGTTGTAAACCCTTGAGCAAAACAGAAATGCCTTCATACTAGAATTGCATAGTGAGATGCTTGAAGTCCCATTGAATCAACCCCAAGGAATACAACCATTGTGTACCCAAGACTACTGCATAATCACCAAGGGGTAATATGTTCAAATCCACCTTAAAAATATGCTCTTGAACTCTAAGTGGAACCCCATAACTAATCCCTTTAGTCTTGATTAAAGCACCATTAGCAATCTGGACTTCAAATGTATCCTGAGATGACAAAGGTAAATTCAAGGCCTTCCACATACCTTCATCCAAAAAATTATGTGTGTTGCCACTATCAATCAAAATAACCATCTCTTGTTGCTTGATCCTTGCCAAAACCCTCATTGTACCTGGGGAAGGTCTACCAAGTAATGCATAAATGGTGATTTCAGCAACACTACCCTTCAATTCTGTGGTACCTTCAATGCCACTGCCTCTGAACCCTGCCATATCCTCCTCCACAGCTTGTTTTAACCCACCATATACATCAGAATCCACTTCTTTCAATTGGACATTAGAATGAAATTCTGACAAACCTTCCATAAGGAAAATTTTTGGAGTCTTGCATTGATGTCTTGCATGCCACTTTTCCTCACAATGAAAGCAAATTCCCTTCTTCCTTCTTTCTTCAATTTTTGCAGTAGAAAGTCTCTAAATAGGAAATTTGGTAGTTTTACTATCCATCTTGTCATTCTTAATTGGTGGTGGTGGTCCAAGAATAGAGGGTTTAGGCATATCTATCCAAGGCTTAGCTTTTTTCTTGTTACTAAGAAGATATTCTTCTTGTATTTTAGCAAGGCCAAAGGCTAAATTAAGGTTTTGTGGATTAAACATCTTGATAGGTTAACGAATTTCATCCCTTATGATGAAGCTCGAAATCATCAGCCAGATCGCTCGTCCAGAATGGAGTTGTCCTATGCCAACCCAACCTTGAAGGAAGGAATTGTGAAGGGAAAAAGTATGGATCACCGGTGTGGTGCCTGCCACAGAACCTCCGACGCTAAAGTAAGAATGGCTAGAATAAGAATAGTAAAGAAATATCAATCACTGTGAAATAGAGTTTTTCTTGTACCTTTTTGTTAGGTCTTAAGAATGGGTATATATAGGCGCTTCCTTCTCCTTTCTAGCCGTTGGTTCCTCTTAATGGTGGTACCATTTCTGAGTCAGTAATGTCCCTGTGGGGTATTAAATGGAATGATACACCTTCAACGGTATGGAAGTTCATTATTGATCTTGTAACGCCTCGTTATTGATGGAGGGGTGATGGTCTCGTCTTTGCCTGGTGGTTTATCCAGAGCTGGGCTAATCCCAAGGTTATCTTCATATCTGCCCCCCTATTCCAAGATCGTCCATGTTTTGCACGGACTTAGGAATATGAGGAGTTTTTCCTCTTTTTTTTTTTTTTTTTTAAACAATTGAGGCGCTTGGAGTTCTGTTCCCCACATTAATTGTTCTATGGCAGCGTGCACACATCGCGGCCACGTGTCCTTCTCTGGCTGGTTAATGAGTCTCGTTTCTGGAGAGGGACTTTTCAGTTTTTCCCTTATTTTTCAAGGCGAAACCTTTTTAATCCTTTGCCTTTCTTTTCTCATTTTTTTTTTCTCTGTGTTTGATTTTTCTGACTCTTAGCCTTTTTCTTCGATTTCTTTATGTGTTTGATTTCTCTGAGCTCATAGTCGTTTGCTGCGCATTTTGCTCCCTGTCTTATCAGTTTTCTTCCTCATTACCAAGTACGCTTCCTTTTTCCTTTTTGGTCTTATTGTAATTTGTACTCCTACTTTCCCTTTTAAGTTGTGTATTTTTCCTTAATGGTGGATCACTCTGAAATTAGGCACATTTCTCCCTCCATTGCCTTTCTTTTCGCTCGCCTAGGGGGGTTGTTAGATTCTTCTAGTGACCCATTAGGTGTTCTTTCTCATTGCTCCAGCAATCAATACCCACAGATTAGGGATTTTGTTGTGAGTGATAGTGGTCTTGATCTAGCGTTAGGTGATTTGTATCCACTGTTGTACCAGTCTTTATCTTGGTTCAAATCTGTTCATGGAGTTTTTAGGAGGGAAAAAATGGGATCTAAGGTGAGATCGAGTGATCCAAAGAGGGGTTCGTCTTCTAATGTGGTCGTAGATGGGGCTGGAGCAGACACAGCTACCTCCGTGCCTACCTCTGTACCTTCGTCCTCTAACCCCCCCACTTCCGACGCACCTCGTTCTTTCCATGCTCTCAAGGAAAAGTGTAACTTGAAGGCCAATGTCTTTGACAAGTTTAAAGATAGGTTCCAATTCCCTGATGAGACCAAGGCTCGTCTTCCCAAGAAGGGTGAGAAGGCTTGTGCCTTTGCCTAAGGTGAGGTCTGCTTCTATGAGGCCGCGTTCTTATGCGGTCTCAGATATCCCGTCCATCCATTCATTATGGAACTCCTTAATCACTTGAACATCGCCCCAGGGCAGCTTATGCCGAACTCTTGGAAGATCATTATAAGCTGTAAGGTGATTTAGATGACCATAGTAGATAGGGACATGATCACTCTCAACGAGTTCGTCCATCTCTATCGCTTGAAAGAGTCTAGGGAATTTAGGTATTACGAACTTGTAGCTTGGGATAGGAAGTCTCGCCTCGTCGTCGACCATCCTTTGTCCTTCCAATATTGGAAATCTAGATATTTCTTCGTGTCAGGCGATGGTTGGGAGACCTTATCCGACGACTTTTAGGGGGACGTCCCTAGGTTGCTATGCCAGTGGGAGACCCCTTGTCTTGGTGCGTTCGTCTTTATGCTTCTTATTTTTGTAGTTTTGTCTGTGTTGATCGTCCTTCCAACCTTGTGTAACTTCTGTATTGTAGTAAAAGAAATTCCTGAGCTTGAGGACAAATTTAAGGAGCGGGTTTTGGAAGCTGTGAAGTACGCCAGTACAATCGACGACTTTGATGAGCTTGTTGACCCACGTACACTAGCCCATCATTGTTTAGGGCCAGAGCCTTTGCCTTACATTCTTAGTACGATTGACCAAGAAGAGAGGAAACGTGAGTAGTCTTTGATGTATCAGGTCGTCCTTTTCTCTTTTCTCTAAATCTTAAATTTTTTTTTTTTTTTCAGAGATGACGACCAGGTTTAACAAAGATATGTATGCAAAGATAAAGGGGAAGAAGAATGAGCCCCTTTCAAGCATTAGCCAGAGGAGGCTGAAAATAGTTGATAAAGAGAAAGAGAAGGAGTCAATGGAAAGGGGTTTGTCTACCCCCACACTGGATGAAGGACGAGCTACTTCTCCTGCCCTTTCAATAGAGGAGGTCGTTCCTCCTACGAAGAAACAAAAAACTGGGGGCAAAGGGAAGGAGAAAATGGACTCCAATGCTTGGGCTGATGCTGGAGGGGTCATGGCTTGGGCACACGAGCTCTTGACTCCCAAGGAAATGAGGGAGATCTCTAGCATGCCCTCCCATAAGTTAGTGAGCCAGTATGTTCACAAGCTTGTGCAAGTAGCCTTCCGTCTCCTATTTTTTCTGTTTATATGTCTATTCATCTTGAATGTCACGAAACTTTTTGTTATCAGGTTTTGGAAGAGACGATACTTATCACTTCTCAATATTTGGCAAACGAGGAGAAGGCCATCATGGCTAACTCGAAATTTGAGGTGCTGGAGGCCGAGGCTTCGAGGCTGCGAAAAGACCTGATTGCTACTGTGGATGCTAATAATACTTCCAATGAGTAGTTGGAGTCTAAGAAGCTGCTGGTGAAGCAAAAGGATGAGCTTCTTGCTTCATCCAGTCAGAGGATGAAGGCTGCCGTGGTTAAGGCCGTCCTCGCATTCCAAACTATGAACAAGTATAACACCATTCTGTTTCAATGGTATTTCAAAGGGTTTGAACTGCTGAGGAGATATTTGATCAAGCACGGCCCGAGGACAGATTTGGAAGAACTGGACTTCGAGGCTGTAGATAAGGAGATCGAGGTGGACGAATTGGCCCAAGCTAGTCAGGCTACAGCCTCGACTGGAGAGGACCCGGAGACCGGCAAGGACGATGACAATGCTCCTAAAGCTTGATTCTGTTGCCCCTTAGAACAAATCCTCTTTTCTTTTTCCTTTTTTTTTTCTTTTGAAATGCCTTGCCTGTTTTAGGGCTACTAGACTCTTTTTATTTGTATCCCCTTATCTGTTTTAGGGCTTGTGAACAATTTGCAACTTCATATATGTACATTTATGCACTTTACTTTTCCTCGTATCCATCTTCTTGTTTACATTTGGCTGTAATTTACATGGGTGTGTCCTTTTGTCCCTTTAGGAACGTAGGAAATTTGTTGTGTAGTTTCCTCGTCCATCAATAGGCTTAGAGACTTTCTATTAAGGCATTTTCTTCATCCATCTATGGACTTAGAGAATTTTTATAAAAGAACTCTCCTCGTCCATCTTGGGATTTAGAGAATTTTTATTAAAGAATTCTCCTCGTCCATCTTGGGACTTAGAGAATTTTTATTAAAGAACTCTCCTCGTCCATCTTGGGATTTAGAGAATTTTTATTAAAGAATTCTCCTCGTCCATCTTGGGACTTAGAGAATTTTTATTAAAGAACTCTCCTCGTCCACCTCGAGATTTAGAGAATTTTTATTAATGAATTCTCCTCGTGCATCTTGGGACTTAGAGAGTTTTTATTAAAGAATACTCCTCGTCCATTTTGGGACTTAGAGAATTTTTATTAAGGTATTCTCGGATGATATACTTCCGTTTAAGGAATCTCATCCGTTTGAGGGATTGGTTTGGACGATGTTCATCCATTTAAGGAATCTTATCATGTACATCCGTTTAAGGAATCTTATCGTCCTTTTGCTTGGACGATGTACATCCGTTTAGGGAATCTTATCGTCTTTTTTGCTTGGACGATATACATCCGTTTAAGGAATCTTATTGTCTTTTTTCTTGGACGATGTACATCCATTTAAGAAATCTTATCGTCTCTCTTTTTTCTTTTTTTTTTCTTTTTTTTTTTTAATGAGAAAGATAGAGTGGTAACCAGAATACAAGGATTACTGAATAATATATTTATTTGACTTGTATTATCATGCATACATTTGGACGTATTAAAAAGTATGAACTCATGCATACAATTGGACTATGGTTCCTATTTGTAATACCTCTTTAGGTGCTCGACATTCTAGGGACGACGCAGCTTGTTTCCGTCCAGATCCTCTAGGTGGTAACTTCCTTGACGAGAATAATGGACTACCTTGTAAGGTCTTTCCCAGGTTGGTCCTAGCTTGCCTTGTGCTGGGTCTTTCGTTGCAAGCGTCACTTTTCGAATGACGAGATCTCCAATGTTGAACCTTTTCAGCTTTACCCTCTAATTGTAGTATTGGGCCATCTTCTGCTGGTACTCAGTCATTCTTTGGGAGGCTTAATCTCTGACTTCGTCCAGACAATCCAGGTTCAGTTTTAGTTGATTATCGTTATATTGTTCGTCGAAGGATTCTGTCCTGAGGCTAGTGAGTCCCACTTCAACTGGGATGACTACTTATGCTCCGTAAGTTAAATTGAAGGGCGTTTCTCCTGTTGGTGTTTGCACTGTAGTCCTGTAGGCCCATCAGACGCTTGGTAACTCCTCAGGCCATGCGCCCTTTGCCCCCACCGACCGGGTCTTAATGATTTTAGCAAGGTTTGGTTCGTAGCTTCCGTCTGTCCATTAGCCTAAGGATGCCCTGAGGACAAATATCTGTTCCTGATGCCTAGGTTCACGCAAAATGTCCTAAATCCATGGCTGTCAAATTGGCAACCATTGTTTGAGACGTTCGTCCTCGGTATCTCGAACCTGCAAACAATATTTTTCCATACAAAATTTTGTACCTTTGCTTCTATGATCGTTGCTAGTGCTTCCACCTCAACCCATTTCATGATGTAGTCTATCGCGACAAGTAGAAATCTCATCTGTCTTTTTCCCTGTGGTAGGGGGCCCATAATGTCGATCCCCCATTGTGCGAACGGCCAGGGTAAGGAGATGGCCGTCATCTTTTCCCCAGGGACTCGCTGAACATTTCTATACCCTTGGCAATGGTCGCATCTTTTGACGAAATCCACTACGTCCTGTTGCATTGTGGGACAGAAATAATCCGCCCTCATGATCTTTTAGACGAGGGACTTTGCTCCCATGTGGTCACCACAAACTCCCTCGTGCACCTCTTCTAGGACATATTTAGGTTCCTCCTCTTCTACGCACCTCAAGTAAGGCTGAGAGAAGCCTCTTTTGTAAAGCTTATCATTGAGCATCGTGAGTCCGGAAGCTCGTTTCTTGATTTTCTTGGCTTCTTCAGGGTTAGGTGGTAGCCGTCCATCCTTAAGGTAAGACAGAATGGGACTCGCCCACCCCGAGCAAGTGTGTACAGAGAAAGTTTGAAATTCTTCAATGCTAGGAGAGTTTTGTTCTTCCAGCCTCCAATCGTTTACCTTCGACTAATCGTCCGCGAATGCACTCCGTGCTACTTTATCGGCTTCAGCATTCTGATCCCGTGGGATCTGAACAAACTCTGCACAATCAAAGTTGCTCACTAGCTAGTTTGTCAATTTGAGATATTTATGCATTCTGGTCTCATTTGCTTCAAAATCTCCCCTGACCTGCCCTACGACGAGCTATGAATTACTCCTTAGCGAGATGTTTTTAGCTTCGAGTGCCCGGGCTACTCTTAGCCCTGTCAATATAGTTTTGTACTCTGCTTCGTTATTGGTTATAGGGAATTTGAGCTGGACTACATGCTTCAAGGCATCTCCTTCAGGGGAGGTGATGATGACGCCTGCCCCACCACTCTTCTGGGTGGACGACCCATTCGCTTTTATGGCCGTTCGGGGGCGGTATTCTATATCGAACTGACTGAGCTCAATGGCCCATTGTATCATCTGTCCAATGGCCTCAGGTTTATTTATTGCTTTTTTGATAGGCTGGTCCATCATCACTATGATAGGGTTAGCCTCGAAGTATGAACGAAGTTTTCTTGAAGCAACGATTAGGGCAAAAGTAATCTTCTTTATCTTTGGGTATCGGGCTTCGACTCCCTAAAAGGCCTGGCTAACATAGTATATAAGACATTGTATCTTGTTTTCCTTCCTAATCAAGGCTGCACTGACTGCAGTTATGGATACTGCCAGGTAGAGAAATAAATCTTCTCCCTCCTTAGACGGGCTCAAGAATGGGGGGTTGCTCAAGTAGCGCTTTAACTCTTGAAACCTTGTCTCATATTCTTCTGTCCAGACAAAGGCTCGCTTCAGGGTCTTGAAGAAAGGAAGACATTTATCTGTCGCCCTTGAGACGAACCTATTAAGGGCAGCTACTCTTCCTATGAGGGATTGCACCCCTTTTACCATTTTTGGAGAAGACATCTCGAGGATAGCTCTCACTTTCTCAGGATTTGCCTCTATTCCTCTTTGTGACACCATGAACTCGAGGAATTTCCCTTAGGAGACTCCAAAGGCACATTTGGATGGGTTTAACTTCATGTTGTACTGTCTGTGCGTGTTGAATGTCTCCTTGAGATCAGCCAGGTGGTTCTCTTCTTCTTTGCTCTAGACGAGCATATCGTCGATGTACACCTCTACATTCCTCCCAATCTGCTAGCTAAACATCTGGTTTACCAACCTTTGGTATATGGTCCTTGCGTTCTTCAAACCAAAAGGCATGACCCTGTAGCAGTAAAGCCCCTAGCTGGTGATGAAAGCTATCTTTTTCTAATCTTCCTCAGCCATCTGTATCTAGTTATACCCAGAAAATGCGTCAATGAAGGTGAGAAGTTTGTGCCCGACTGTTGAGTCGACCAACTAATCAATTCTGGGTAAAGGAAAACTATCTTTCAAGCAATCCTTGTTTAGATCCGTCAAGTCGACGCATATTTTCCACTTCCCGTTTGTCTTTTTGACCATGAAGACGTTTGCCAGCCACTCAGGATAGTAGACTTCTCGAATAAAATTAGCAACAAGCAACTTGTTCACTTCGTCCATGACTGCTTTGTTCCGTTTAGGGGCAAAGACTCTTCTTCTCTGCTGGACGGGCTTCTTCTTAGAGTCCACATTCAGGCGATGCTGGATAATAGTTGCTAGGATACCTAGCATGTCCTCATGACTCCATGCAAAGTTGAGGTTTTCCTTCAGGAAGTTGATAATCTCTTCCTTCGTCTTTGGATTTAGACCCGTCCCTACCTAGGTCGACTTTGTTGGATATCCTTCGACCAACTCTACCATTTCTAGCTTCTCAATGATTTCTAGTGTTTTATCTTCGATTATCCACGTGTGGTTCTCTTCTGAGGCCAAGATTTCCTGGTAACACTCCCTTGCCAACACTTGGAACCCTCTTATCTCTCCGACCCCCTGTTCTGTTGGAAACTTCACCTTCAGATAGTACGTGGAAGTGGCAGCTTTCCATCGGTTGAGGGTAGGTCGTCCTATGATCACATTGTAGGATGAGGGTGAGTCTACCACTAAAAAGTTGTGTTTGTTGGTTACCTGGAGAGGGTAAGAGCCAGTCGTGACCATCAACGTTACTATTCCACGGAGATACACCTTGTCTCCACTAAAACTGACGAGGGGGGACTCAAAAGGACGAAGACTTTTCAGGTCTACTATTAATTGCTGGAAGGTGGAAAGGTAAATAATGTCTGCAGTGCTCCCATTGTCTACCAAAACCCTTCTTGTATTGAATCCCTCGGTCATGATCATAATGACCAGTGGGTCATCATGAGGTTGCTTTATTCCTCTGACATCTTCTTCTGAGAAGTACATGTCTTGGTTTGTCCATCTTTGCTTTAGGGAAGGCAGGCTATGAACATTGTTTACCTGCCTTTAGTGTGACTTCTTGAGGGATCTAAATGACCCCTCCCGTGATGGTTTTTATTTCCCCTATTGCGCTCTGTGGACGAGGTGGTAAGTGATCTTCATCTCTTTGGGAACCTCCGTATTGGTCCTTCTTACCATCCTTGTATTTGCTAGAATCTCCCATTTTCACGTACTTCTGTAATTTTCCTTTCCATATAAGTTCTTTTATTTACTCCTTCAAATCTCGGCAATCCTCTATGTAATGCCCATGGTCTTTATGAAAACAGTAGTATTTCCTTTTGTCACGCACGCTGGGTAATGAGTGGAGTGGCCCGAGCCATTTAAGATATTGTTCATCTTTAATCTTCGTCAAAATCTGATCAACAGGTATCACTAAAGGCGTGAACTTCATTAATCAAGGGTTTTTGTCATCTCTTTGTCTATTTCCTTCGCCACTCTGCCGACCTACTCGATCCCTTTTTCATCCTCTTCGATCGTCTTCTTTTTCCTTCCTCTTCTCCTTTGGTTTTTCTGCCCCTTCTATGGCTGCTAGAGCGTCTTCAGCGTTCATGTACTTCTGAGCTTTCAAAAGCATCTTCGCCATCATCTTGGGGGGATTCTTCACCAAGGAGACCACAAATTCTATGTACTTTAATCCCACCTTAAAGGTCGTAAGTTGCACCTTATCGCCCGCTTCATCTACCTCTAGCATTCCTCAGGTGAAGCGTTACATAGGACTTCAAAGTTTCCTTTTCTCCTTGCTTGATGGTGAGCAAATGGTCAGCTCTCCTTTTTGGACGTTTCCCGCCAACAAAATGATGAACGAAGAAGCTGCTTAGCTGCTCGAAATTATCAATAGATGACGTTGGCAATTTGGTGAACCATTCTTTGGCTGCCCTTTGAGGGTAGTGGGAAAGGAGCAACACAGAATTTCGTCAAGGGGTTGCTAAAGACCCAGAGTCATCTTGAATGTATTTAGGTGATCCAACGGATCTTTTAGTCCGTCAAAGGGCTTGAGCTGGGGTAGACGGAACTTGGAGGGCATCGAGCACTCCTGGACTGCCACGGTAAAAGGTGAGTCCGTCTTTCTAACTATTCTATCTAGACTTTGATCCGTCTTTCCCTTGATAGCGTTTCTCAGCTCGTCCATCTCTTTCTCATCTCTCTGAGTAAGTCTAAGTTTGCCACTTCTAGAGTGGTGGTTCGTCTCTTGTGACTGTCTCCATCATCATCTCTGTTGATTTCTATGTGATTATCTTCTTGTTGCAATCACTGCCTTATCTCCTGGTTTTGCTTGGTAAGTTCCTTCACAGTGGCTGCAATTGACTGAATTTGTAGGGCCAATGCAGTAGGATCTTGGCTAACATTGGATTCCATCTGGACTTGCAAGTTGAATGGAACAGTACCTTCAAATTACGTGTTGGAGAGTAATCGTTTATTCCCTACGGACGGCGCCAAACTGATGATGATCAAAATCGTCAGCTAGATCGCTCGTCCAGAATGGAGTCGTCCTATGCCAACCCGACCCTGAAGGAAGGAATTGTGAAGGGACAAAGTATAGATCACCGATGTGGTGCCTGCCACAGAACCTCCGATGCTAAAGTTAGAATGGCTAGAGTAAGAATAGCAGTAAAGAAATATCAATCACTGTGAACTAGAGTTTTTCTTGTACCTTTTTGTTGGGTCTTGAGAATGGATATATATAGGCGCTTCCTTCTCCTTTCTAGCCGTTGGTTCCTCTTAATGGTGGTATCATTTCTGAGTCTATAACGTCCCTGTGGGGTATTAAATGGAATGATACACCTTTAACGGTATGGAAGTTCATTATTGATCTTGTAACGCCTCGTCATTGATGGAGGGGTGATGGTCTTGTCTTTGCCAGGTTGTTTATCCGGAGCTGGGCTAATCCCGAGGTTATCTTCGTCCACCGTCCTTCGTCTGTATAGACGAAGGTGTATTTAGGACTATCACCTTAACCCACTCAAAAAGCATCTAAGTTTATGTTTTTCAGAAAAATTCCTTAATCCTATTTGATAAAGCTTCAAACTGAGCCTTGTAGAAAGAAGCAGAACTGATCTGCCTTAACTTTGTTAATGCTTCCATCGGCTCATCATAGGCCAAAGCTCCAAATCTGATATGTAAAGCTCTCACAAAGGCTTCCCAACTAGTGAATTGCCCCATTTCCTCAGCTTCTTGAAACTAGATAAAAGCTTCATCCTCCATGTGATAAGAAGCTAGAAGAATCCTTTGATTGAAGGGAGTGTTGTACAATTGGAAGAACTGGTGAGCCTTATAGACCCAACCTGAGGGATTTCTCCTCTGAACCTTGGGAATTCCAATCTCATTGTCTTTGGAACTACTGTGAGTGAGTCCAATGATGTTGTGGTAGTTGCAAAAGAGGAAGGTGCAGTCCCACGTTGCCATTGATTCCCAGCTTCAGCAAGTCCTTGCACAGTTTCTGTGAATGTTTGTAACACCAAAGTCATAACATCTAATTTATGATGAATGCCTCAAATTTATTGTTCATGTTGGTCAGAAGTGGATGAAGAAGTATTGTATTTCTCATTGAGAGCAGTCATGGATCATGTTTCTGCCATGAAGATAGTGTAGGCTCTGATACCAAATTGATAGAATCAGCCTTAGGGAAGAGTGATTGTGTTCAAGGGTTGTTTCGAGGAAACCAGCCTCCAAGGAAAGAGAATAGAGAATAGGAAGATCAGAGAGAAATTGAGAGATTAGGAAGAATGAGTCAAGGAAAATTGGTATTATTTCTACTTAAACTTCTCATACACCTTTCTCTACCTTATATACAGCTTAGTACAATACAATCTGGTAGTTACAATCAGTTAAACTCATCAGCCCACCCTTAGTTGGCACATACAACTGGCATAGTAACTAACTTCCTATAACTAACTTCCAATTAATATGCTCAGCGCTAACATACATGTATATGCACACACAAAAGCTCAATACACACACACACACACTCTCTCACCACATACTTCTATCAAGTTAATACAACTCCTATCACTATTTTAGGTTGGTCTCGTGATTTGTGACCCTGGCCAATCTCATAAAATTAGTACATTTCCCTCATTTTTTTTAAGCTAGGTCAAATTTTACTATATACGACAGGTCATAGGTCTCGGTCAAACTATTGGATTAAAAGATATCATATAATCAAGTTTTAATAGTTAAGATGCATTCACATGAATACATAATTGAGTTCAATTACGTGTGATTATGAACAATTAATTTTGATTGGTCCAATGAGAACCCAATTTAAAATCACTAATATTGTATAATAATCCTATTGGATTGGACTAAATATAATTGCGAGGTTGCACACATTTGATTTTTTTGGTTGTCAAACATCAATGATTCCTCAATTATTGCTATAATTATCCTTTAAAAGGGAAAATTACAAAATAAATAAGGGTTATTAAGGCCCTTATAAATGTGATTTGGCTGAAAATAAACTAAAAATCTCAGAAAATCCCATATAAGAAAAAAAAATTGTGGCTGAAATTCACTTCCAGAAAATCACATTTGCTCACTCTTTTATCAATATACCTTAAACCACTACAAATTTTTTAAAGAGTTTTTTTATTATTGAAAAATATATATTTAGTGTTTCAATTTGAGCATAAGAACAACCTAATTTGGATAAGAAAAGAGTGAGACATGATTTTTTTTTTACATTGACCATGCTATCAGTTACAAGAAGCTACGGGAAAAAACCAAGATTTACTTGGCCCCCACTTACTTTTGCTCATTTGGTTGCTCTTCACTTAAATAAAATCAAATCAAGCCATTTAACCCCCTCTAGATGCTTCTCGTTCCACTATAAAAAGAAGTGAAATCCTCAATTATTCCAAAGCACCACATTTCCCTAGAACTCTAATGGCCTGTTTGGAAGTTTAGAGAGAGAGGAGAGTAGAGGGGAGGAGAGTAGTGGAGAGGAAAGTAGAGGAGAATGATTCCCCTCCACCTTGTTTGGATGTTTTTAAAATTAATAAGGGGGAAGGGAGTAATTAGCATTTCCCCTTGTATAATTTTGTTAATATAATAAGGGTAAATTAGGTAATTTACTTGATCAATAGTTTATGTACTCTACTCCCCCTCCAAATCTCTCCAATTTTGGGGAATTAAAAATGGAGGGCTAGAGGGAGTTGAAACCCCTCCAAACCCCTCCAAACTCCTCTCCCTCATTCTTTAAAAAACTTCCAAACAAGGTAATTGGATTACTCTCCCTCCCTCTACTCTACTCCCCCTCCTTTTTTAAACATCCAAACGGGCCATAAAGGAAATAAGATTTTGTCGTGCATCTAGTATGCCTAAGTCTCAAAGTGTAAGGGAGTACTTCCTTGCCTCTCCTTAAGGGCAGTTTGGATTGAGGAGGGAGGAAGGGGGAGTGGAGAGGAGTAGAGTAGAGTTGGCTGAAAATAGGCTAATTTTTTACTAATTCTACTCTACTCTCCCTCTCTCTCTCTCAATCCAAACAAACCATAAGGATTCTAAAGAAACTTCCCTAGAACTCTAGAGAAAGCAAAGAAGTACTTGTCGTTAATCTGGTTTACCTACTTCCATAAAAAGCATGCATATTTTTCAATTCCCTTCACTAATCACACACCATCACCACTATTGCATTCAAGTTTTCATAACATGATCACATGCTAGATCTAAGATCATTACAAATCACACACAATCGCATGTTCATTTAAATTCCAAATCATGTTCAGCATCTCCATTCTTAATCTTGGCATTCAATTGATTGTTGGTGACATGATTATTCACGGCTATATTCTAGAAGATTGTTTTTTACAAGGAAAGGTGAATGCCTAATACTTTCCTACCTTGTAACTTAGCCTTTGTACATAGACCAAAGGATCTCAGACTAGTTCTTGTCCATGTAATTTTACATCTTGTAGAATATAATTAGGACCAAAGCAACCAAAGCCATGTAATATTTAGATTGTATCTAGGACTAAGGCCTTGTATTTTTCTCCAATGCCTAAGTCAACAAGGGCATCTCTTTATTTTTCTAAACTCAAAGAGTTTTAGAGAATTATTTTTGCAAAATGTGAGCTTAACTTTTGCGTGGATGTACAACTCTCTTTATATATAGTTGAATGGGATCTTTAATTTGGCGTTCTATTAATGGTGAGACTGGTTTAACTTTTTGCTTTTGGACTTTTTGAAAAAGTAATTAGTTGCAATTGTTGTTAAGGGGATGCAACACGAAAATGCACTTTTTACGTTTGCAAGACTGAAAATTTTAATTTCAAAATTTCACCAATCACCCTATTATTATGTTTTCAAACTACCAACCTGTTTTTGGCCCAAAATGCACCAAATGGGCACTAGGAAAGAATCGTCCTGTAATTTGCACAATTACTCAACACCAAGAATTCTTGCAGATCTGGGCTAATTCTTGCCAATCATATAGTTCCCTTCCTCTTCTAGTAACTTGAATATAGGCGAAATTCTCTGATAATTAAATCACCTCTTTCCTTATAAATTAATTTCTGTTTGACAGACTCTCTCTATGAGGGGACTAATTCTAAACGTATCAGAATACTTTCTAGAATGAGAAAATGTAATTCTTACTCTCCTGACTCCTCAGTTGTCATTTTCAAATTTTTCCTTGATTTAAAGTTTAAACTCATGACATGCTTTAAATCTTTGAATTCAGAATAAATTATGCCAAAATAGCAAAATTTTCACCATGCTTCTATGGAAAGAAATTAAGCATTATTATTTGTGGGCTCTATCATTCTCTAATTTCTTCTCTTTGCCGTAAAGCAATCATCCTAACTTTAAATGATAGTGACTCTCAAAAATACATATATATTTTTTTTAAAAAACCTTTAAATGATAGTCACTGTCCATAATTTATTAAAACGATAGCGGTCCAAAGCAAAATACAGCTATGACTCAAAATACCATTTCAAAAAGGCTGTCATGTTCATTGCCGTGGACAAATTAATGCGCATGTTAGCCGAACCGCCAATTAGTTCTTTCACCTATAAGCAAGTTGACAAAAAGTGACACTTACAAGTGGATCATCTTTGAGGTTGCAAGTTGCATCCAAGGCAAGTTCGTTTGCTTGGATAATCAAAAATCATTTTAAACAATAGTTTGATTTTAGAAACACCAAGTCAAAATTCAACACCATGTGGTTTTTGAAATTTCGCTCTTGAATCTTCGAGTCAAAGACTTGGAATTTTTTTTACTCTTTCTTTTTTTAACAAAAAGATTCTTTGCGGTGAGAGAATGGACACGTATTATTATTATATGAATCAAAGACTTCATATAGGCATCTCTAATATGCACGTGGTACATTTAATTGCTTTAAGCATGTAAAGCAAACAGTTCGAGAACATATATATCCAAACCAGAAAATGTTTGAAAACAGGGAAAAGGAGATGAAGCAGCTGGATGGGATTGATAGATGGTTTCTCTCAAGTAAGACGTGGAAATCGGCCCGTCAAGTCAAGGACGAGACCAAGAATTTTATTTTGAGAGCCCCACATAAAAATGTGTCGACCGACTTTCCATAAAAATATATTTAAATCTTATTATTATTTTTAAATAGTTTTAATAGTTGTAAGCATAGTTGTTAAAAATGTGTCGACCTACTTAATTTCTATAACATATATATATATATATATATATATTGAAATCTTACTAATTTTATTTATTATATAATTTCAATAGTTATAAGCATAGTGTAACTCGTTTTTTTTTTTTTTTTAATGTAACACAATATGATGTAAAATTTATGGGAAAATTAAAAATAGGGTAAATTGCAAATTATACCTATAAAGTTTAGGGGTGTTTGGATTTTACACTCTGAAATTTCAAAATTTGGATTTTACCCCCTAAAGTTTGAGAGTGTTTGGATTTTACACTCTGACATTTCAAAATTTGAAATTTACCCCCTAAAGTTTAAATGTGTTTGAATTTTACTCCCTAAAATTTGAGGTGTTAAATCCTAATACTCCCAAACTTTAGGGAGTAAAATTCAAATTTTGAAACGTCGAGGTGTAAAATCCAAACACCCCAAACTTCAAGGAGTAAAATCCAAATTTTGAAATTTTAGGATTTTAAATTCAAACACCCCCAAACTTTAGGGGTGTAATTTGCAATTTACCCTTATAAATATATATAAATATATATATATATATATATTTATTTATTTAAATGGTATATTTATTATAAAATTGGAACATATGCAACTTTTTTTTTTTTTTTTTATAAAAGGAACATATGCAACTATATAATCACTACTTTAATTATTACTTATGCTATAATATTTGACAAATTAAAACAACTAAATAAAATGAAATGAAAATATATTTATAATCAAATGTAAAAGTGTTAATACATAATATGTAAGTCAAAACAATTTTTTTTTCTTATCATATTCATCATTGCCTAATCAAATTCAACTCCATGGTCCAAAAAAGAAGAGAGAGAGAGAGAGAGGGGGAGGGGGGGGCATCATGTGGAGTTAGAGAGCCAAGAAAAAGAAAATTTGAAAGTGGGCAAATGTGTGATCTAAAATTTTTTAAGGGGAAAAAAAAAACCCATGCTAGGTCTTTGTATTGAGCTAAGGTAGTAGTAGCTTAATAATTTTATCTAAAAAGAAGTAGAAAAACATTTAGGCTCAACTCAAAGCCCAAAATTTTAGTGAAAACCCTATTTTAAACCACATGTCATGTATGTATCCACTGGCGACTCCACGTTAGAGCTAGGGTTGTCATAAGACCCCCTTGACCTGAAAAAAAAAATCATTATTATATATAAATTTAAAAAATTTATGATTTTTTATACCCTTAAAAAAATGTGACCAAACTAAATTTTTTTAGGCCTGATATAATTAAACTTTAGACAAAGTTTAGCAACAAACTTGGTTCTAAACTAAGGTTACAACTTCATTCAATTTTTCTAATTAGATATGAATTTTGACAAATCCACAATTATATTACATTTTTTTCTTATATCCTCTATGCTTGCAAAACTTCAAGAAGATCAAAGATCAATAGCTTATGTCATCAATCATATGTTTAATTTTGAGTTTTTGTAGTCTATAATTATACGCAAAAAAATAAGTTTATGGATCAAATAGTAAATAACATCTGATTGACATGAAATTTGACATCTATTTTAAGAACATAAAGCACATACAATTCAACGCCTAGATTTTCAAAATATGTATTCATGTTAATTTGTTTAGTGAAAATTGTAGTCTTAGGCTACAACTAAATTTGTAGTGAAACTTTGTCCTCAAATTTTGGTGCTTTTAACAATATATCAAGCTCTTACAAAAACAAAAGCAAAAAAAAATCCAAGGAAAATTATATTTAACTAAAATTTTGAAAGAGATGTAGATTGTAGTATTGATAATGAGATTAACATGCACCATTTTCAAAAAAAATAAAATAAAATAAAATGTAGAAGGAAATTGCAAGACTTTATGTATTTGGGTTTTTTTTTTTTTTTTGCTTTTTTTTTTTTTTTTTGTTATCAATATATGAAAGCTATCTTTTTATTGAATTTTTCATAATTTAAGTTTCTTAATGACCACCCTGAAAAAATTCCTAAAGTTGCCACTATATGTATCATACAGTTTATGAGTATTTCTAATATACCCTTATGATTCAAAACTTTTTATAGATAATACGATACATATTACAAGGACGAAGGAGGGAGAGGGGGTTTGAACTTTGATCATTTATTAAAAACACCAAAAAAAAAATATTTATAAGTTAAATTTCAAAACTCTAGATGAAATCTTATAACTGATGTATCTGCGTAATTTCCATAAAACTAAATATATCATAGTTGTTTGTCCAATTCTATTATAAAAATCCTTAGTTGGGTTTCAAATGTTTCATTCCATTTGTTGTAATAAAAATGATTTTTTTTAATCCATGCATTCAAGAGTAGCACTATAACAGAGAGGGTTAATCATGGGGTAGTTATAATTATCGGATCTTGAACTGTGTCACTTCATCTTGAAACCAATTAGTAATAAGAAAGACACTCAAATATTTTATGGCATTCAATATCGTACCTTATAAGCATGTTTTTAGAGTGGTTATAGAAAGTCGAATTTTTGTCTCCTCAACAATTCACTCCTCACAATGACGTTTTTACTACTTGAATCTATAACAATGGCTCTAATATTACTTTTCAGACTATGAGCTATACCGCTTCACCTCAAATTCAATTGATAATGAAAAAAAAAAAACACTTACATCTTTTATAGCATTTTGGCAAACTTGTTTTTAAAGCGGTCGTAGCAATTGATTGTGGTCTAACAATCCGCTGCGCACACAATTAATGAGTCGCACTCTAATATATTGGGCAAATCCTGGGGTAGTTCTAACTTCTTATCTTCAAAGAAAAACAATGGACGTATTGGCTGATGGTGTGGGTAAAGAAGCTAGCGTCACCGCTATTCTCATCTCTATCCAATTCAAGAATTAAAGTAATGTTTATTTCAAAAGCAACAAAGTTTTTTTTTTTTTTTTTTTTTTCCATTTTACTGTACCAATCCACATGAATCCATGCCTTGTTCTCAAATTAAAAATGCAAACAGTGCTAAAAAAAACTAAGACATATTAACTTAACCTTAATTTTTAATTATTTTGAAGGATGTGGGATGCATTATTGTAATCTGAACCACATAATTAACTAAACCAAATCATAGCTTTAGGTACAAGCCTGGAAGTACCCTCTAGACCGATGGATTTGTTTGGGGCATAAAATATGGACCCTCCATAATTAAAAAGATACCGACAAACTCAGAAAAGACAGCTCCACTTGCAATATGATGCTTCTTTCCTCTATCCTAGAAGCTAATGTGAAACCCACCCTTCCCCCTCTCCTTCCTATTTCCCACACACTAAATTCATGCTCATAAATACCTTCACTACACTCCTTTTCTTCCACTCAAACCTGTTTTCCCATTCCTAGATTTGAATTTCCACACACAAACAACTCTCTCTCTCTCTCTCTCTCTCTCTCTCTCTATTAATCATCATCGTTAATCATCACACACACAACCACAACCACAACTAGATGGCATCTATAGATGAATCTTCAACCTTAGAACGCATTAGGGAACATCTTCTCAATGATTTTGTCTCCATGGAGAGCTTCATCACTAATCTAAATCATTCCATCTCCAACAATATCTCACAAAGCCAGTCAAACCAAATTGAAAGCACCAACACAGAAATTGAAATCTCTGATTACTTGCTACCCAAAGAAGAACCAATCATCACCTATCCTTCCAACTATTCCAATCTTGAAACAAAACCCACAAACCCCCACTCATCAAAGCCTCCTAAAGGTCCAAAACCTTCAAACTTAAGCCATCGCCGTCCATCCTTGAACGTTGCAATACCTCCACCAACAACAACAACCTTTGTTGGCCTGAATTCATCACAGCCCATGTTGGAAACTACAAGTAAGCTCAATGTTTCGGATTCTTATAATGAAAGCAAGCATTATAGGGGCGTTAGGAGAAGGCCATGGGGGAAGTTTGCAGCTGAAATACGTGACCCCAATAGGAAAGGCTCAAGGGTATGGCTTGGAACCTTTGATACCGCCATAGATGCTGCTAAAGCTTATGACAGAGCTGCGTTCAAGTTGCGTGGAAGCAAAGCTATACTGAACTTTCCTCAAGAAGCTGGGAACTCTTCTTCTGAGTTCGATGTTGCTGATACTGCAGAAGTGTGTATTGGTAAGAAAAGAAACAGAGAGTGTGAGAGTGAGAGTGAAGAGAGGAAGGAGATGAAGAAAGAGAAGGTAATCAAGGCTGAGAGTGTTTCACTTTCAAGTTCAAGTTCAAGTTCGAGCACTGTTTGTCCATTAACGCCGTCAAGTTGGACTGGTGTATGGGATTTTGATGGTAAGGGAATTTTCAGTGTGCCTCCGTTATCGCCGTTATCTCCGCTTCCTCCAATGGGATATTCTCAGCTTTTGGTTATATGAGAGGGATGTGATATATCAAATCTGCTAATGGTGGTGGTGGTATCACAGAGTTGGGAAAAAGCTATTGGACATATGTTTTTACACATTTACTCACACTCGATAAAATAACTAAAAATTGGGTATAAAAGTATGTGTGTAATAAACAGTAACACTGCTCCATCAAATTTACTAAGCTTAGAAAACATTAGAAGAGTCTCTCATGAGGTGTGGGAAATGTAAATTGGTTTAGTGGATGATAGTAGGACACTTGTGGTGTTGAATTTTTTATATTCTTTTTTGTCTAGATGCTTTTCTAACCAAGATACAGACTTGGGACTTTTATTTGTAATGGATGGTTGGAGCTAGAGTTCTACTTTTCTTTCCTTCCTCTTTGTTTTGGGTGGTTAAAATTGTACATTTGGTCTTCAAATTTTAATCTCTATTTCCAAATTGACATTGTACTTTTCAATGTTTCATTTCAGTTGCTTTATATTTTTTTCAAATGTTTTAAAAACATCATGATTTATTGTCAATTATTGGATATAAAATGTTGACGTGAGAAGCTGAATTCATCTAATTCAAATAATTTGCATGACATTGGAGCCTAATGTCAAGAAGTATGATTAAAGGAGGGAAAAAAGATGCCCCCAACAACGACTCTGGTAACTAAGAACTACTACACAAGTCTGGTCATCCTCCAGACCAGCCAACTTCCCAAAATTAAAGACCAAGACAATGACCCAAAATCAAATATTGTTGTTTCCGTCAATCATAAATTTGCAACTAGAGATTATTAGCAAAGAATTTTAGTTTTGGTTTGGGATTATTGAGATGGGAATTTATATTTAAGATTCAATACTAAATTAATATATAAAAAATAAAACTAAAACCTGTTCTCTGTTAACAAAAAAATCAATACATTTCAACTTAATCATTTAGCAAGATGTAACTCGACAATTTTTTTAATCAAAAAAATCTCCTATAATTAATTTTGTACTAAAATTCAAAGAAATTTCTATTGACTCTAAAGCTAGAAAATATCTTAAATTCTCGTATATAAACAATATTATATTTTCATACACTCTCTAGCACCAAATTCCATATCTAAAAAATATTTTTTTAAAAAGGGAAAAATACAAAAGACCCCTAAACTTTGGGTCGAAACCAAACCGACTCCTTGTTCTTTATTTTGAAATAATAAGACTTTGTACCTTAAAAAAATTTTAAATTGATGTTTTTGTTATTATTTTGTTTAAGAAATTAAAATAAACTTTAAAATAATGTTTTCAATAGGGAGGCACCATTGGGTTTAAGCATTTATTAACTACAATTTTTTTAAGAAGGGGGCATAGCCGCATAGGTGTGAATTAGTTGACTATTTCTATTTTTTAAGGACTCCTTTAATTGGCCAACTTAATTGTTAAGGGAAAATGAGATACATCTTTCAAAAATTTCAACTTCAAATTTAAAATCTACGTATTCTAATTTTTTTAACTATATCAATATTATATATGGGTGTGGCTTACCTCAGTACTTTTTTAATTAGACATGTCATTTTCTTCTCAAAAAAAACTAGACATGTCATTTTATATTAAATATAAAATGACAAGTGGTAGTGGGTTTTAATCTCTACATTTTATTTAGTCAGTTGGTAATGTAGCAGTCTCTCATTAAAATAAAAGGAGATTCATTATTAAAAAGTACTAAAAGTAAACTAAACCCAATATTATATAAGAGAATTTCATTCTTTAAACTGGATTTTTATGTGGTTCAAAAATACCCTTATTAATAAATGATAATTTTTCTTAAAAATAGGGTCATAAATGTCAAATAATAAATTACATTTTGAATTCAAAAAACTCCTAAAATTTAGGATTTTTTTTCCTTAACGTTCATCTTTTTATTCCCTAAAATTTATCATTTTTATTCTTTTTTCATACGAATAAATATAAAACACCCCCAATTTAAAAAATTAAAAACTAAGCGAACTCCTAAAATTTAACCTTTTTTTCCCTAAGGTTCGTCTAAAGTTTATCCTTTTTATTTGTTTGAAAAATAAAAAATATATTTTTTCAAATTATAATGGATGTAAATTATTAATTTTTACTCAAAAAATAGAAGAGCTTCTAAACATGTACGTATGCTCAAAAGCCAGTATACCCCACAAGTAGTTCCGTCTCTAGTTACCACTTACCAGGGATATCGGAAGTCATGGGGTGATGTGGTGACTGGTGAGAGAGTAATGACGGAAAAGATGTTCCATATGCAACTTCATCTTTTTTTTTCTTTGACATGAGTTACATTAAAATCTAGTTTATCATGTCAATATTTTTAATCTATCAATTGATGACAAGGACATTTGGGACTAAGATTATTAAACATTTAAAAGTACATATACGATTTTGAAATACGGATAAAAATTAGAGAAAATAATTTAACCAATTTTCTTTGGTACATTGTTTCTTAACCTAAACTGCACATGCATGTTCTAGACTACATATTAATATTAGCAACCTGAGATAGTCTATGTTGGGTTTATGCCCTAAAATCCAATTTATTGGCATGTTATAAATAATTAAATTGTTTAATTATATGAGACTATTTATAAATGAACTAATGGGACATTATCTTAGTCCATGAAATGCGTAGTATGTGATTTATGTGATTTAGTCACAGAATATATAAATCACAAGTTCTTTGTAAATTCAAAATTTTAGTTCGTAGTCGGTGATGAAATTGGGCATTTCATCTGCGAAGACTATAACATATCAATTAAGATTATTTATCTTGATCATAAAAGTGGAGACTTCTAGTTGATATGTTGATATGTTTTAAGAGTTAAAACATATTGAACTAATGGGACATTATCTTAGTCCATGAAATACGTAGTATGTGATTTATGTGATTTAGTCACAGAAAATATAAATCACAAGTTCTTTATAAACTCAGAATTTTAGTTCGTAGTCGGTGATGAAATTGGGCATTTCATCTGCGAAGACTATAACATATCAACTAAAATTATTTGTCTTGATCATAAAAGTAGAGACTTCTAGTTGATATGTTGATATGTTTTAAGAGTTAAGACATATTGAACTTGACCGCTGTGAGATTTATTATTCTCCTAACGACTGTCAAATGAATAATAAATCTCACGACTTCTATTTATATCAACTCTAAATCCTGAGAGAATAATGGACCTGATCATGAAGCGTAGGTTACTTTGATATAATAAGAGTGAGATCTAAAATCACAATCAAAACCTCAGTATGTTGGGCAGCCGCATTTAATGTTGATGGAACATATATTCTCAAGATAGAATTCATAATCTCTTAACGGAGATATAAAATATTCCCTTGAGATAAGTTTAATGGGTTTGGTTATTCAAAGTGTTGGGCCCAACCACTTTAATAAGTTACTAAAGTATATATTTTATGAAATTGGATTTCATAAATATATGATAAATAACTTAAAGGATTAAACTGGGTACTCAAGGATTAAGATGTAGTAATCTTCAAAGTGGCAGTCAACATTCATGACTTTGTATTACTACGAATATTTTAATGAAGGGGTTGCATGTATAATAAAGTCTTGGAATATAATTTATTAATAAACCCTAGAGTACAATTATATTCATATAATGGTATTGAATATAATTAATAGTAACTTTAAACTTGTCAAGAGTTGACAGAAAAACCTAAGGCCCATTAAGGCTAGAGTCTTATTCGTTCCCTTTTGGCCCCACTCCAAGTCACGTTCTAAAGCCCAATTGGAATGGCCCAAAAGGCTAGCCAAATTAGATAATCAGTCATATATAAAGAGAGAAACATACAAAATTTCAAATAAGGGTTTTTCATTAAGATCATATAAGGAATGAAATGGTGTGTATGTGAGTGTAAGCCACTCTCTTATTCTCCCCTTGGAAACTGATTGAGAGACCACACTTCTTGGGCATTAAGTGGAATTGGAGTGAAGATTAAAAGTGTTCCCAAGTACTTCTAATATTTTGTTTTTGAATTTCACTGCACCAAGGTACGCTTTCTTGTTCTTAAATTCTAAAACTTACATAGTATGTGCTATCAATTGCGAATGAAGTAGATCCTTTAATTTTTCGCTGTGTATATTTTGTATGCGATACAAACATGTATTTTTCCAACAAGCTAAACAACAATTTTAAGTGTTTAAATACTGAAAATTATGGGCCTAAAAAAAATAACATGTATAGTAAGGGATTTCTTTTAAGAGTGTTTGAGTTACGTTTCTCATTCTAGGGTGTTTGAATACTGAACTTGAAAAAATTTTCTTAGCAGTTTTCAGTTTTCAATTAACATTGTTCAATGGCATTTTTGTAAATATGTTAAAAAGGGTAAGTCCCACCAAATTAGACCACACTTAACAGAACTTCTTCTCTCTCTTATGCCCCCAAGACTTCTTTTCTCTCTCTGACTCCTACCATTCAGGTCTAGCTTCCCTCTAACGCCTCATATGGTGCTTGGCCCAAGGTACCTAATGAGTTTTTGGGTCAAACTCCCAATTTACTTGTTTTTTATTAGTGTATGGGAAAAGCTCCTGAAGCCAACCTAATGGCCCAAGAGAAGGTGCTTTAGGCCCAATTTGTATTAAGTTTCCCTATGTGTGTGCTTCCTGAGAAGGCTCAAGCTAGGTGGTGCTAAGCTAACCCCTTTTCGGTCGTTCCTGTCTTTTCTCTCATGTGTCTCTCCCCCAAAAATTACCAACCCCCTCCCTCTAACTATCAGCCTCTATTTATAGACTTCCCTTAGTGGGGTCGTCATGATGAGGGGGTGATTTTCCATGTTGGTAGATCCCTCTAGGATATATTCCTAGCCAGATGAGACCCACCTCTCATGACTGATGTGACTCTCCTGAAACTTGCACCCGTTGCCAAATGGTGCCTAACAGGAAATTTCCCTCAAGGCATTAACGTTCTCCTCTATTCGGGCCCCAACTTGGTATTGGGCCCCTGACCTTATAACCTTGTGAAAGCTAACGGGCTGGGCCCCGATCATGTAACCCTTATGGAGGCCAAAGGGCCGAGCCCCCGACTTGATGCTCGTACACCTCAAACTCCTCTCTCTCCCTTTTTCACAACAAATTGGACTCTATCTCATATTTACTCCTCTATTTACTCATTATTGTTGCTGGTATTGATTATGTATCATTCTGATATTTCATTTTCCTTTAATTCCTTGTTTTTCTCTTTTTGAAGTTTTTGGGAGCTGGGTCTTTGTGTAATCAAAGAATGCGGATAATTTATTTGATAATATTGTTATAGGTAGTAGTTGCCTCTAGACAATCAGATTTGGCAGTACTGTTGGAGCTAAAGAAGGGCATTGTAAAATACCAATCTAAGCAAGTGCATTTTTCAGATTTAAAGAAACCTTCACAAGTTTCACAAAACCCATCTTATAATAATATTTATCAATTAAAATGTTATGTGCAAAATGAAAAGAAGTTTATGGAGACATTAAAAACCCATTAACGCAAAATTTCAAAGATTTGTTCAAACTTGGATTTGCAATCAAATCTGTGGATTTTCAGAGTTCAAGCCAGAGTCTTTGATGCGTGACTTTTGCGGTGGTTGTTGACGGTGACAAAGGCGACTTGCTTCACCTTGGAGTGCTTTGATAGAGATGAGAACCACTGAGAGAGAAGGTCGAGCAGTGAGTTTTGAGGACACAAAGAAAAAGTAAAGAAGGAAGTGTAGATACCGCATTTTGTACCCCTTACAACTCGGGCCTCCATTCCCTAATGATGCTCAAACTCTAAGGCCCAAGACCAATTTAGAGCATCATTAGGTAAGAAATTCAAATAAATTTTAAAATAATGTTTTCAATATGGAGGCACCATTGAGTTTAAGCATTTACTTACTACAATTTTTTTTAAGAAGGGGCATAGCCGCATAGATGTGAATTAGTTGACTATTTCTATTTTTTTAAGGACTCCTTTAATTGGCCAACTTAATTGTTAAGGGAAAATTAGATACACCTTTCAAAAAATTTAACTTCAAATTTAAAATCTATCTATTCTTATTTTTTTAACTATATCTATACTATCTATATTATATAAAAGATGATTCCATTTTTTGAACTGGACTTTTATATGGTTCAAAAATACTCTTATTAATAAAAGATAACTTCTCTTGAAAATAGGGTCATAAATGTTAAATAATAAATTTCATTTTGAATTTAAAAAACTCCTAAAATTTAGGATTTTTTTTTCCTTAATGTTCATCTTTTTATTCCCTAAAATTTATCATTTTTATTCTTTTTTCATACGAATAAAAGTAAAACACCCATAATTTAAGAAATTAAAAACTAAGAGAACTCCTAAAATTTTTTCCCCAAAGGTTCATCTAAAGTTTATCCTTTATTTTTTGTTTGAAAAATATATATATATATATATATATTTTCAAATTATAATATAAACAAATTATTAATTTTTAAAAAAATAGAAGAATCTCTGAGCACACGCGTGTGCTCAAAGGCTAATATATTTTATAAAGTAATCACTTGTGGGGTGCATGACCCCTCATGCCCCACCAGTAGTTCCATCTCTAGTTACCACTTATTAGAGCATCCACATTGGGGGAGGCAAAAATTTGGCTATTTAGCACCTATAAAAGTCATTTTATCTATTTTATCTCTTAACTTTACAATACACCCAATATTAATGAATCTATATTTTTAGCTATTTGATTAAAATAATACAAGGAACTCATTAGAAAAATAATAAAAACATCCATCACAAACTTCAAGAACCAACTACAACCACCTCCACCACCGGCCACAACCACAAACACCACCACCACCAACACAATCACAGCCTGCAGCAGAAAATAAAAAATAAGAATAAAAAAAATCAACCAAGCCCACACCCACCCAACCCATCTAGAAACACCCACACCCACCACCACAAACACACGTCGATGAACCCACATGAACACACCCACCCACCCACAAAGACACCAAACCCAGCAACCCACCCACATCGATCTACCCGTAAACCCACCCACACAGACATTGTACCGAACCCAACGACCCACCCACGAACCACACTTACCCACCACCACGATCCCACCCACGAGAAGGAGATGAGGGAGGCGCTAGGGAGAGAGAGAGAGAGAGAGAGAGAGAGAGAGAGAGAGAGAGAGAGAGAGAGAGAGAGAGAGAGAGAGAGAGAGAGAGACAAAAAAAAAAAAAAGGAGAAGACCAGAGAGAGAGAGAAAAAAAAAAAATTTTAATATATAAGAGAAGAGAAAGAAAAGAATAAACAATGATTTTTTTTATGCCTTTTTGCTACAATAAACAACTACTCTTGGCTGTTTACTATAGCAAGAAGGCAAAAAAATGTCTTTAACTCCACCAATGTTGGGCAATAATTGGAGTTTGTGGTGCTAAAAATAATAATATAACTTTTTAGCACCTCTAATATTAATGCTCTTATTAGCAATATAAGAAGTCGTGGGGTGATGACTTAGGGGTGTGCAGAAAACCCACCGATCCGACAAACCCGACCCGACCCGACCCGACCCAACCCACCGGGTTGGGTCGGTTTTTAGGCCTTGGTGGGTTGGGTTGGGTTACAAAATATTTTTTTTATAGCGGGTCGGGTTGGGTTTGGGCCATAAAATTACAAACCCGCCAAACCCAACCCGACCCATCGACCCACCCATATTTAATATATATTTAAAATATATTATATATTTAATAATTTTTTTTTAAAACCAGGGCACTTATTGTTAGGGTTTGTGCCCTAAAATCCAATTTATTGGCATGTCATGAATAATTAAGTTGTTTAATTATATGAGACTATTTATGAACTAATGGGACATTATCTTAGTCCATGAGATGCATAGTATGTGATTTATGTGAAAAGTCACAGAAAGATATAAATCACAAGTTCTTTGTAAACTCATAGTTTTAGTTCGTAGTCGGTGATGAAATTGGACATTTCATCTGCGAAGACTATAACATATCAACTACGATGATTTGTCTTGATCATGGAAGTGGAGACTTCTAGTTGGTATGTTGATATGTTTTAAGAGTTAAGACATATTGAACTGGACCGCTGTGAGATTTATTATTCTCCAAATGACTGTCAATTGAATAATAAATCTCACGACTTCTATTTATATCAACTCTAAATCCTGAGAGAATAATGGACCTGATCATGAGATGTAGGTTGCTTTGATATATCAGGAGTGAGATCTATTAGTTATGGTCAAAACCTCAGTATGTTGGGCAGCCGCATTTAATGTTGATGGAACATATATTTTCAAGATGGAATTCATAATCTCTTAACGGAGATATAAAATATTCCCTTGAGATAAGTTTAATGGGTTGTGTTATTCAGAGTGTTGGGCCCAACCACTTTAGTAAGGAGTTACTAAAGTATATATTTATAAAATTGGATTTCATAAATATATGAATAACATAAAGGATTAAACCGGGTACTCAAGGATTAAGATGTAGTAATTTACAAAGTGGCAGTCAACATTTTATGACTTTGTATTACTACGAATATTTTAATGAAGGGGTTGAATGTACAATAAAGTCTTGGGAAATAATTTATTGATAAGGCCTAGAGTGCAACTATATTTATATAGTGGTATTAAATATAGTTAATGGTAACTTTGGACTTGTCAAGAGTTGACGGAAAAGCCCAAGGCCCATTGGAGCCAGTGTCTTATTGGTCCCTTTTGGTCCCACTCCAAGCCACATACTTAAGCCCAATTGGAAAGGCCCAAAAGGCCCACCCAATTAGATAATTGGTTAGATACAAAAGGGAAAAACGTTCAGAATATTTTAAGAGAGAAACATCATTGTGAAATGAAAAATATGTGAGTTTTTGTCACTCTCTAATCATCCCTTTTGGTTACCAATTGAGAGACCACACATCTTGGGCATCAAGTGGAATTGGAGTGAAGATTAAAAGTCTTCCCAAGAATGTTTGATCTTCAAGGTTTTGAATTTCACCACACCAAGGTACGCATCTTTTTCTTTATTCTAGAATTCATGGTTACATGTTTATCATTCATGATTGAAGTAGATCCGTTTTTTTTGTTGCTTCCGCTGCGTGTGTTTTTGTATGAGATACAAAAACCAGATTTTTTCCAACACTTATATATATATATATATATATATATATATATATTATATTTAATAATTTTTAAATAAAAAAAAACCAGCTGTAGAGCAGTACTTCCTCAATTCCTCCTACTAATACTAATTATATATATAATATGTATTATATAATTAATAAATTTTTTAAAATAACCAGCTCTTCCTATCCTATATAAAAGCCAATTAGTTCACACAAACTCTAGTAAATTATTATTATTGTTTAGTTATTGGTGTTGTTTACCCTTAAGGAATTACATCGATACTAATCTTTGGTTTTTTTTAATATATTAATATTTATATTTTTTTTTACTCAATTAAAATTTAATAATAATTAAAAAAAATTTCAAACCCATGGGTTCAACCCCACCCATGTGGGTTGGGTTGGGTCGGGTTGGATTTATGTGATGGGTTGGGTTGGGTCGAATTTTTTTTTACCCACCATGGTGGGTCGGGTCAAAAAATTCCCTCAACCCGACCCAACCTGATCTAGGCATACCCCTAAGTGATGTGGTGACTGGTGAGAGAGTAACATCCAGAAAGATGTTTCATATGCTACTTCCTTTTCTTTTTCTTTTTTTCTCTTTTTCTTTGACATGAGTTACATGAAAATCTAGTTTATCATGTAAATATTTTTAATCTATCAATTGATGACAAGGACATTTTTGAAACATTTCAAAATATACTGGGACTAAGATTATTAAACATTTAAAAGTACATTTACGATTTTGAAATAAGGATAAAAATTACAGAAAATAATTTAACCAATTTTCTTTGGTACATTGTTTCTTAACCTAAACTACACATACATGTTCTAGTCTACATATTAATATTAGAATTTAGAAAAAGGTTACTGAAAACCCTTCAACAAAATTTTGGTTGTGGGGTCCATGAAAGGACAACGCATAATTGTGCTGTGTGCATATGACAAACTTTGAAATAGCCCCACCGTTTGCTTACGTGTTGTAACCAGATGATGATGATGATGCGAGTAGATGCATGTATCTTAATTAACTCTCTATTCCCTCAAAAATAATAAAAAATAATCTCTCTGATATATGAGCACTCTAAAGGTGCAACTATTAGCCATCAAGGTGAAAATATTTATAAAAATAAAGAAAATGATTTAAAAATAAATTTCTTAATTTATTTATTTTAAATTATTTTAGTAAAATTTAAAATGATTTTGTTATTAATATATAAAATGAATTTGTAATAATAAAACAATCTTCTGATATGTACACGATATCTTTTGTCACTCATAATCACAATCGACGATAGTGAGATAGAGAAACAAAAATTTTGTTTTTGATATCTCATAGCGAGGGTAATACAATTAAATTGAGAGTGCACTGAGTTTATTTAAACAAATAAAATTTAACTTGTGATCTAAGTCATGATAATACTAATCTTTTTGCATCGAAGAAGATTGAGTTTGTTATTATACCTTAAGATCTTGTTGTGTTTGTTTGTTAAGTAATACTACAGCCAAAAACTATTTTATAACATTTTTATAAATTATTTTTATGACTAATTCTTACTAATTTTCATTTGAACTCATCACTATTATCACTTTTTCACTTATTAATCATCACATCAGTATTTTGTAAAAAAAATTTGTAACTCTAGTATTTTCGTTGTTCATATCTTAATTTTAATATGATAAGTCTCATTTGTATAATAATGTGAACATTGTCAAGATTCTTTTAATTAGCTTAATAACATTGACTAGTTTCCCTTATAAGAATAACCAGATTTCAAATCCTCCTCCCCTTAAAGCGTTGGTGGATGACTTGTTTAATACTCTAGATGCCGATGTGATAAAGTCAGTCCCATTGGGCTCTTCGGATCAATAACCAGCAGGTTGGTTGGCTTGGGTCACCCAAGGGAGTCTTCATGGTAAATGTCGCACATCACTTGGCCATGAAGCTTTAAAAAATTAGCAAAGGTGGGGGAGAGTTCTCGTGAGCCAATGAGCTATTGATCTTGGAAACAACTATGGAATATGTGGATTCCACCAAAAGTTTAAAAAAAAATTGTATATTTACAAAACCATTTTTAATTCCAAATTTAAAATTAGGTATAAGAAAATTCTTCAATAACAACTGAGTGCTCAAAATCACAATAGTTATCCACCTCTAGCAAAGCAATCATCTCCCAACAACCTTTTATGACTATAAATCTATGCAGTTAATCTGAAAAAAAAAAATATTGGAACAACAAAGCAATAAGATAAAAGCCAAATACGATGATAATTCACATACTATCATCAGGGGTAACAAGAAGCAATAAGTAGAATATCAACAAAGGTGCATGGCTAAAAATAAGTCTATAAATTCAATAGATCTCAACGTAAAAATTAAAGGGAAACAAAGAGAAAACACGGTATTTAGATATATGAAAATGATTACTCAAACCATATAAGAATATCAAGTTATAAGAAAATGTCACAAATACAATATTCAAATTGCCATGTCCTATATATATACTCTTACAGGAAAGGCCACACCAATGTATTGCCCCCATGGGTAGGATCACTGGTTAACCAAATTTCTAACATCCACCTCCGCAACACCAATTACATGATCTGAACTATAGCCCATGTATTTCTCTTATGGTGGAGTCACTAATATTATTTCATGGCAAATAATTCAATTAATGTTACATACAAGCCCTAAACCTAACCTTACTTTTGCCACTAGACCTTGTAGCCTAGTGGCACCCGGTTCAGCTTGTAACTATTAGCTTGGGGGTTCTATCCGCCGCAATTACCCAGCAAAAAAAAAAAAAAAAAAAAAAAAACCTAACCCTACTTTTAGGATTTTTCTAATTCCAATAAAAGAAATAGGATTTTATTTTTGTTTCTTTTTCCTCCTTTTTTTTTTTCTCTATTCCTTTTGGGGTTGTTTATCCTTTTCACTGGTTAAATGTTATGCACAAGTTGATGATGTGGTAGGTTTAACTCTAGCAACATCTTGCAAATGGTCACTTATAACTTTTCATAGCTTCTGTCTTTTCTCTTGTTTCCAAGAGTTAGGTTTGCATGTTGGCATAGTGCTAGGGCCTAGGGTCCCCCCAATAAAACAAGTTGCAAATTTCTTTGTATCGTAACCTGTCTCCTGTCCATGTACTATACAAATGCACCCAATTACTTCTTCTGGTAGCTAGATGCCAAATAACAACTGGGGATTCAATATTTGTTGTAGTGTTGGTTGCTTTGCTTTCATTTCAATTCTAAGACCCTCCAACTCATCTTATTTAATGATAAAGGATAAGATTACAACTTTAATTACAAGTTCAAGTGGTGACATATGGAGTGAAATACGTGTGAGAAACTCCTCTCAATGCATTGGACATCTATTACAATTCAATACATTATGATCAGTCTCATAAGAAAGGTACATCCCCTTTGACATATATTGATTCTAATGAGTGGATAGGACAATATTACCATTGCAAAATATATACCCTACTCTCTCTTTTTTTATCTGACAGTCAAAATATATTATATATTAAGCTCTCAAAGTCTTTTGCTTTCTAAGCGCAAATATGGCGACACCTGCTGCAGATGAATCCTCAACCATAGAGCTTATCCGACAACACCTTCTTGGAGATTTCACCTCCACTGAATACTTTGTTAACAGCCTCAATTTCAGTAGTTCTCCTAAAGCCTATTATGCTACTCAACCTATCAAACAAGAAGCTCAAAGCCCCCCATCTGATTCTGAATCCAATTCTCTCATTTTGGACTCCAACTACCACAACCAACAAGCTTCAGATTTCGAAACAAAAGGCAATGGTATTGACTCAACTCCAAAACCCCACATTTCAAGTCCAAAGCGCTTGTCCAAGAAAGCATGCATCGAGTCCAAAGTACCTGAAGTAGCTGAAGGTTCCAACAAGGCGTCAGATTATAGTGAGTGGAGGCACTATAGGGGAGTTCGACGAAGACCATGGGGCAAGTTTGCAGCGGAGATCCGGGACCCAACCCGGAAGGGGCATCGGGTTTGGCTTGGAACCTTTGACACTGATGTTGATGCCGCTAGGGCATATGATTGTGCTGCCTTCAAGATGAGGGGCTGTAAAGCCATACTGAATTTTCCTTTGGAGGCCGGTGCGTCTAACCACCCTCCGGCGATAGAGACCAACGGCCGGAAGAGGAGGAGAGAGAGGAGGGTGGAGACGCCGGAATCTGATGAGGTGGCAGCGGAGAGTTGGGTGTTTTGGGAGGGGAAGGATCAAGAGGAGGATGAGAGTGGTTGATGCAGTTCAACTGTCACGGTGTCACCCTTATCTTGAAGAATAGTTGTTACAAGTTTTAATATGTTACTGGGTCTATTTTTAAGTATATAATGTCGATGTCACAAAAAATAAGTATCTTATCCACTCTATATGTAAAGATTTTCTCACATGTAGTGAGACTAACATGCATGAACTTAATGTGCTCACATATATATGCACATGTGAGCAATGTTGCCTTTAAATAAGATACCACCTCCGAGTTCGATCCAAAATTAATGTTAATGCTTTGATCATTAAGATGATGCTAATTACACTGCTGGGTGGAGAGTGCTTAACTATTTAGTGGAGTATCCTTTGTGGCTTGCCGGATAAGGATTGGTAATTCGAGGCCAATCCAATGAGGTGGAGTAGGAAAGAAAAAAAAAAAAGATGAGAGGAAGAAATTAAAATGGCTGAGAAAGTACATAATAAGAAGTTGTAGAAAGGATTGTGGCGTTGATTCTTGAACTATCTGTAAATTATTTGAATTATTTCAGATTTTTCAATAATTGAGCAAAATTGAGAATGTTTTCCGGTGATAAGACAATTTTGTGGATAGTAGTCACATGTTATATGTACTTTTCAAGGAAGCTGAGAAAGTTTATCAAGTAATCTTGAGATGTTTACAAACAGGGACCATAATACAATGTTGAAGATGGCAAGCGAATTGGCTTGAGAAGAAGCAAGCTATATGAAATTGAGAGTTAACTTCGATATGAAACTCATGAATGAAATTGCTAAAACTAGCCGACCAATTTTTTTGTAGGGTACACTTTTTGATGAATGGACTAGACGTTATCCTCTATTATATGCACTCCCTTGTCATAATTGTCCAATAGAGGATATATCTTGGTTCTATAGAAGCGGTCTTTCACCGCGTGTGAATCCAAATATGAGACCTACATACTCTGAGGGGGTCATTCTATATGAAAGTTCAAATAGTGCAAAACAGTATAACTTACTTAGACCCTTAATTCCCCCTCAAAAAAAAAAAAAAATACTTAGACCCTTAGTTCTTAATTACGGCTTGATTATTATTATACTTAACACATTTAATGTGGAATATACGTGATTAGCAAATTAATCAATCTAAGCATTCAATAATTGTATGAATGAACAAATAAGTGCAATGCTAAAATGTAAAGGGTAGTGGGTAAAAGAATAGCAAATCCAAGATAACACGGCAATGTGTTATCAAAGAGGAAAATTGAAGAACTCGGCGTAAAAACCTTTCCGCGGCCCTCTAAGCCGAAATGATCAACTAGTGAATAAGTTGAAGTACAATGATACAAAAAAGACCCTTCAAGCCTAATCTACTCAAAATACTTGAGCCCTCTAGGCTCTAGCTACTAACGAATTTCTCGGAGTTTTATCTTCACTAGATTCCCAAATCCCATAATACCACCAAATTGCATCGCCAATCCTCACCGGCTTATTTTGGCAAATACCCAATACTTTCCAAACTTCAAAACACTCTCTACACTCTGAATAGGTGTGGTTTGTGTTTAGGTACAAATCTCCTCTCAATGTATAACAATGGGAGAGGAGAGGAGAATACACTACAAGAATTTCTCTCTTGAAGATGAGTAGCTCTCTCTAACAAGGTGGGTGTTGTAGAAACCTCTCTCTAGGGTTTTCTTCTGAATAGCCTCCTTACAATTTTGTAGTTAATGAGAGTATATATAGTATAGGTGAAGGGTATAAAAATCACACTTAAAATCTCAGCTGTCTATGCATCTCACAGGTCATCTTGCGAGTTGGCCAAGTAGCAAGATGAGTCGCAAAACACACTGTCTCTTCAGCTTCTGACATGTGCTCCTCATGTGACCTTCAACTATCTTGATCAAATCTTCACCACTTAAGATTAAACCCATTACAATTAAATCTCACAAAATACAAGGAAATAAATTAAAAAAATTACAACACTTTTTGTCATGGAGTAAAGCTAACATAAATGTTATGTGAAAAACCATAACTTAACACTATAAAACAGAAGTAGAAGATAATTGCTAGTATAATAAGGTGACAAATTAGCTCATGTTCTGTAAATTGGTATCATGGCAAGACAAAAAAATAAGATTACTCTTTTTTATTTTGGTAAAAGAAGAAGATATTTGAATGAAATTCATACAAAGTAAGCTCAAAGTTAGTTTTAAAAGAATAGTAAAATACTATTTTAATCCCTAAACTTTACCAAAAGTTTGTTTTCATCCTAAACTTTAAAAAGTTCTTTTTTTCATTCTTAAGCCTTGTAAAAAAAAAAATTAATAGTTTAGAGGCAAAAAAATGGATAAAAAAAGAATTTTTTTTTCAATAGTTTAGGGACAAAAAATTAATTTTTGGTAAAGTTTAAGGACAGAAAGTAAAACATTTTCAATAGTGAAGGAAAAAAAAATGATCTTTTCAATAATTTAGGGACAAAAAAAGTTTAAAGTTTAAGCATGAAAAACAAATTTTTGATAAAGTTTAAGAACCAAAATAGTATTTTACCATTAAAATAATTCCTCACATGGAAAATTAATCATAGTCTTATGTATATAGATAAAGTTTGGTTACAAACTTGGTTGTAATTTAAGACTACAATTTCCACTAAAAAAATTAACATAGCTACGTATTTTGAAAATCTAATCATTGAATTGCATATTCAATATGTTCTTAACACATATATCAAATTTTGTATCAATCAGATATTATTTACTATTTAATCCATAAACTTATACATAATTTTATATTACAAAACTTAAAATTTATACATTTGGCTGATGACATAGTTATTGATATTTGGTCTTCTGAAATGAAGAATATAAGAAGAAAATGTAATACAATGGTAAATTTGTTAAAATTTACATCTAATTAAAAGATATTGAGTAGAGTTGTCTATTACCAAACTTTATCCTAAGTGTATTATTTTCCATTTACAAATTAAGTGCCTTATCACATACTCTGCACTATATGAGGAATCATAGTACAGGGAGTACAGGCTTTATGGCACTAAAACTGGACATGAGCAAAGCCTATGATAGGGTGGAGTGGAGGTATATGGAGAAACTTATGAAGAGAATGGGATTTTGTGAGGCTTGGGTGAAGCTAATGATGGGATGCATCTCCAATGCCACTTATTCAATCTTGATAAATGGGGAACCACAAGGGAACATTGTACCAACTAGAGGGCTTCGCCAAGGAGACCCACTCTCGCCATATCTTTTCCTGCTATGTACGGAGGGTTTTCATGGGCTATTGAAAAAAGCCGAAAATATGGGAGACATTAAAGGGGTATCTATTTCCCGGTATGGTCCAAAACTAACCCATCTCCTTTTTGCAGATGACAGTCTTATTTTCTGCAGGGCAAAAGATAGTGATTGTCAAAAGTTGTTGGAGATTTTGGATACATATGAGAAAGCATCTGGGCAACAGATAAACCGCGACAAGACCACTCTCTTTTTCAGCAAATCCACTTCTTCAGCTATGCAAGAATCAATCAAGCAAGCTTTAGGAGTTCCGGTGGTCCAACAATATGAGAAGTACTTGGGGTTGCCATCCTTTATTGGAAGGAAGAAAAAGGAGAGCTTTAATAATATAAAGCAAAGGGTGTGGAAAAAGCTACAAGGGTGGGAAGGAAAGTTGCTCTCTCAAGCGGGAAGGGAGGTGTTAATCAAGGCGGTGGCTCAAGCACTTCCAACCTACACAATGTCATGTTTCAAATTGCCAATCGGATTATGTCACGAGATTGAGGCCCTTATCAAAAAATTCTTTTGGGGTCAAAGGGGAGAAGGCCGAAAAGTTCATTGGCTAAAATGGGAAGAACTTTGCAAACCTAAGTCCCAAGGGGGTATGGGTTTTAAGGATCTATCTATGTTCAATGACGCTTTACTAGCTAAACAGACATGGAGACTCGTACATGATAAAACATCTTTGTTTTATAGGGTGTTTAAGTCCAAGTACTTTCCAAACGGTACTATCATGGATGCAGCCAATCCAAGTTCCGCTTCATATGCATGGCGTAGCATAATTCGGGGTAGAGAAGTCATTAAAAAAGGAGCGATATGGAGGATTGGGGACGGTAAATCTGTTGACATTTGGGAAGATAGGTGGCTGCCCCGAAAATACTCTCCTAGAGTTTTATCCTCTCGGCCTGTTGAAGTGACAGTTGCAAAGGTTTGTTCCTTGATAGATGTGGACCAAAAGCAGTGGAAAGCAGAGGCTTTGGAGAATATGTTGCTTGGTTTTGAAGCAGAGATCATTCGCACAATTCCCCTTTGTCGCACTGAACAGCCAGATGTCCTTACATGGCCCTATAATCCTAGAGGAGAGTATACGGTGAAATCTGGATATCAGTTCCTGCAAAGAGAGCACCAGAATGCACAGCCTGGTCAATCCGATGCTTTGAGGTTGAAACCGTTGTGGCAAGATATTTGGAACCTCCCCGTACCAAGTAAAGTGAAGAATTTGGTTTGGAGAGCAACAAAGAACTCCTTGCCAACCAAAAAGAACCTGGTTCGAAGAAAGATTATCCAAGAGGATAGCTGTGATATTTGCCACGAACACTCGGAAGATGTGAAGCACGCACTGTATAGCTGTCCAAAGCTTGCTGAATTGTGGAAACATAAGCCTCAATGGACTCACGCCAACGTAAGTAGTATGGGAAATTTTTTAGACCTGATCGGAGCTGTCTTGGCAGAAAACAGGGAGCCTGCACTCTTTGCCACGGTGGTGTGGGCCTTGTGGACTCGGAGAAACGATTTGAGAATGGGTAAAAAAGTAGAACCACTACTTCACTTGTTGCAGCGAGCTAGGGAGAGGGTGGACGACTTCTCACGGCACAACACAGTACCGGTAGTGCAGAGGGCACGTCAACCAGCACGGTGGCAACCTCCTGAAAGGGATCTGTACAAAGTGAACGTTGATGGGGCTCTTTTTGAAGCAGAAAAAGCAGCGGGACTGGGTGTAGTCATTAGAAACGAACAAGGTCAGGTAATGGTTTCTCTTTCAGAGCGTATTCCTCTGCCTTCTTCAGTGATAGAGGTGGAAGCATTAGCTGCTCGGCGAGGCTTAGAGCTAGCAGTGGAAACCGGGTTCAGGAACATAGTGTTGGAAAGTGACTCTCAGATTCTTGTCACAGCACTCCAGGGAGATTCTTATTCCTTAGCTAGTTTTGGTCATTTAGTTAAGGATACTCAATTCTTAGCCTCTTTTTTATCATCGTTTAATGTTACTCATGTAAGGAGGCAATGTAATGCTCTTGCTCACTCTTTAGCTAGAAGAGCACAGAGAATCTCTCAATCACAAATCTGGATGGAAGATGTACCACCAGATGTGTTAACAGTTTTTCAGGCTGATCTTTCAGGCCTATCTTAATCTAAAGCACAGTATTGAATTCTCAAAAAAAAAAAAAAACATATGACATATGTCTAGTTGGAATAGTTTCTCTTCTGTTATTATTTTTTATTTTCCTTTACTTGCACTAATTTTTTATATTAATTAGTAGATACAATAGAGCAGAGATGACACATAATTTAAAATTCATTATGTCTTAAAGATATTATCCCATCGAAATGAAACGATATGATATGTTTGCGAATCTTTTTACTTTACCCTACCAGTAGTTTCTAGAGTTGAATGTCGGGAGTTGTGACTTTTTATTTCACTAGTGCTGTGACAGCGATAGCCTATGGAGATTCTATTACGTGTCCCACATAATGTCCCACATAATGAAGTCATGCCCAGTCTTCAACCTACCTTCTACAAAAACAAATATAAGACTTGAAAGTCTTCATGCATGTGGCTGCATACTTATATATCACACTATTTGAATGAATTGATTGAGTAACATGGTTTGACAAATTCATTTAGCCGATAAGAGGATAGAATATGTGGTGGTTTGCTTAATAAGCCGCCTCATATGTGTCTGGTGGTGCAATAGCAACGCCTGGTGTTGCTATCAGTCATCAATCTTATAAATATCATCATTATGTTTTTATTAGAGTTTTGATTTTAAGACTTTTCTATTGCATAGCTATTTCAAAATCATGTGAGAATTATTATTCCTTGTGACGTATTATCATGATGCAGGGCAAGCGGAAAAGGGTTTTAGGATCAAATAATTTCAGGTCTTGAAAATTTTGAGTGTGATGGTTCAATTGTTCTTGAACTTTTAACTTAAAAAGTTTTGAGGAATGACATAAAGTTAAGAAAATTGTGTGTTGAAATCTTGTTCTTAAGGGGGGAAAAGGCACCAGATTATTATTTGCATGGTGTAAGTAAGGTAGTCCTGACAACTAAGTTACAGAGGTAAACCAAGTCGAAATTAGCCATATGTCAAGTTAGCTACAATGTATTCCTATGATAGTCTAAATGCAAAACTTAAGTCCAATTTCTTAGGTTTTGTCCTTCAGATTTCAAATTAAATTTGATTAGTGATTATATGGATCAATTCAGTACAAAAGATTATGTCTTGGACTCCCATGTCGGCCCGTCGCGTCAATTTATTACTTTCAACATGGATGGGAGTGCATTAGGTAATCAAAATGTTGCAAGTGGAGGGGGACCTCATTAGAAATAAATATGGGCATTAGGTACAATACTTTTCGATAAAAATAGGTACTAGTACTACAACAAACAACATTGTTGAATTATAGGCTATTAGATATTAGATCTGGATTAAGCTTAGCATGGGGACAAGGTTATAAAATCTTATCTAAGCGGACTTCAAAGGTTGTAATTAATTGGCTAACAATTCACAATATTTGGGCACTGGATATTTTTATTTTAGTTTGTGACTATAGGAATCTATTAGCTCACGACTAGACCATCCATCCATGTCACGTATACCGTGAAGCTAATTGATGTGCAAATAGACTGGCAAAGAGGGCAAAAGAGAGCAATCAAGCGGAATGGAAGAATTTAACAGTTACCCATAATGTATCAACGTTTTATATGAGACGTGATGAAAGTGTGGACCTTTAAAAATGCCCTATGGTCTGCTAATTTTTCACGGAACCTCTTATAAATATTAAAAACACCCCACCATCTATCCAAAAAAAATTTTTAATTTTAATCAACTTGAAACATCTTTAAAATTGTTACTAAATATTGTCCTACTTTGAAATGTGGCACTCGACAAATTTATAAAGGTGGATGGATGACTAGTCGGCTGTGATCTAAAAGTTGTTCTAGTCTAGTCGGTTGTCAATTACGATAGAGCTGTAAAAGTAGTCGGTAGCCATTCCAACTTGGATGCATTTGGATTTCAGTAAAAGGCAGATAGAGATGGCTTGGTGACAAGTTGCACTCGAAGAAGGCAGAGTCAACCTAGTTGCAAAACTTGTCTCTCGGTTCCAGCGTAAACGTGCATACATACATCACGCCAAAGCCTGCTTAGTATGCAACTAGCACATAAGGACGGACTAGGGGACCATCTGACTAGCAAATTGATGTGCTTGCCACTAGTACCCTTACCTCTCAAGAACGGAAAATTATTTTTATGCACTCGTTAGTGTACACTCTAAACACATGATATATCTGTGTTTTTCACATTTTTTTTTAGGTATATTCACATTTAACGTATGAAATGGGTAATGAGCACGGATGATGTGCCACCACACGTGTGCAATAATCAATGGTCCTTGAGGAGGTAGGCAGAGGGAGAGAAGTGGTGGTGTGTAATCACCACGAGTTGAGTTAAACTCATATCTATTACTATGGTAATTATATTATAGAATTCTATCAGATTTTATCACAACTTTAGTGTTTAATTAAATAAATATTGACTAATAATAGTTGGGTGTCTATTTAAAAAACAAAACAAGACAAAACAACAAGTTAAACGTCCCTGTGCACACTCAAGTGCCTAAATCCAAATTGGGAATTCATGTGTGTCTGTCAATTTACTAAGTTGGCCAGATTTCTCAGTCAATTTAATCTACACAGTTCTATATTCAAATATCATACTACTTTTTAGGCATTTGTGATGTCATATCCCGTGAAAAAAAAAAAAAAACTCTTCACATAATAAAGAGAAGGTAGAGAACCTCACCCCCAATTTTGGAGAGGATGATTTTGGATTTGTAATGCCTCAAAATAGTCAAAAATCTGTTCATAAATAATTTTCATGCTTTAGATTCTCTCATCATCACATAGAATTCAACAATAAGCCAACAAGTTCCAGATGGCACAGGTCCCCTATAGAAAGAAAACATATACTTTTCATTAGCAGCATTATGTATTCTTGTATTATTCTTTGGTCAAGCTACATTTACAACATTTGTATCTAAGAAATCTTCCTATATATAATTTATCATCAAATCATCACTATAAATTAAATCGCTGCTTGCAATACACAACCTAAGATGTAGCCTACAATTGATTTTGAGCCACCTACAACTCAATAAGATTCACCATATAAGGAGCGCAACCACAGAACCTGTTCAGAACTGCAAGAGCAAAGAGCTGCAAAGAGCTCTCAGCAAAAAATGCAATCAAGAAATGACGCTGATTATTTGGATATGAACTCAAATCATAGTTTCTAGATCGACGTAATTTTCACACTGTTCAAAACTTCAATAGGCTCTTGATCAACTTTTTCTGGGATCCCCTCATCACTGTTTAAGAAACTAGGTTGATTCGTTGATGCCAGAAGTCTAGCCCACATCCTATTTGTCAGCTTCACTATGTTTTGTGTCTCAGTCACACGCTGCAAAACCACATTATACCATTCATAATAAGATTTCTGACTCAACAATGTAGCACATTGATTATCGTGACAAAATTACATTAAAAAAAAAATACATATGCCTTAATGAAGTCAGAGCATACAAGAGGGCAAAAATTCACTCAAATACACGTACAGATAAAAGGGAGAAACAATCAATCAAATACACAGAAGAAAGAACTCATTAGCTCAAATTCATCATCATCAGTGCAGACCTGGAGAGCAAGTGGTCCAAACTTCAAACTATGTCTCCACTTTACTTCCTATTAAAAATTTCACATATTGGACCCCATTTATTAGGGAGGAGACTACACATGAGAGAGTGTTAAAATAATGGTTAAATGATTGAATTCACCATTTCCTAACAGTTTAAAACTTTTGCGAACAAGTGATAGTTTATCAACAAGCATAGGCATCAAGATACTATGCCAAAGAGAGGGAATATTGAACATGTGTCAGCAGTAATGCAGTAGCCAATAGATTAGTTCAAGAGGGGGGAGAGAGAGAGAGAGAGAGAGAGAGAGGCAGCTTAATGAAATATTTAGAATTCTAGCCTCTTGAATTGCAAACAACACCCCCCCACCCTACCCAACAAAAAAAAAAAAGAAAAGCAACCCTCTTAATATAAATCTTCGTTTTACATTTACAAATGAAATTAGTTAGATTCTATGAATCTACAAGTGTTAATTATAAAGTTCAATCACCAACTAAATTAAAATAAAAACATAGAACTAATGAGATCTACTTCAAATGGTACTTTCTCCCTTGATAAAAAATGAGGCAGAGAATAAGGTAGTGGATTAAAAAGACCCATAGGATGTGTGTAACAAACAATTATAATAATTTAAAATAAAAATTCAGAACAAGGATAGGAAGTGCTTACAGCAATTGGAATATAAGTATGTCTGCTATTAACAGGTCCAACTGTAAAACCAGTGTATCCGGCCATTGCCCCGTGAACTGCACTATGAGCAAGAAGAGTACAGTAGATATTGTCTGATGCATTACTTGGAATAGCTCGAATCATGTACGTGGGATCTGTGAAAATCAAATCATATAAAACTTAGAACAACTTCCATTTTTTGAACAATTTCAACTACACTAGGAACTTCAAATTTATATAGGAGACTAGGATGCAGATGGTTCGTCTTGTTGCTTAAAAATGTACAGAGACCTTCATGCCACGAAATTAAAAGATAGTAAGTAGTTAAATATAGGAGAACCCTTGTAAGAGCATTAGCATCAGAAAATTCCAATTCTACTCTATTTTGCCATTCTAAAAAGCCACTTTATCATTATACCATACTATTTTACAATACCCCCAGCATCCCAAAACTCTATTTTTATTAAAATATTATTTTTTAACATTTCTTTATTATTTCTTTTCAACCGTTTTCAGTCCCATTTTCTTGGGCTTTTCAACAGTCATTTTTATTCCTCTCTTTATCTCATTCCTCTCTTTCTCTCTCAACCTCTAGCACTGGTTCAACACACAGAACCACACACACACAGACCCAAGCCACCAATCAGCAAACTCAAGCCACCGATTAGAAACCCACACCGCCGATTTGAAACCCAAGCCACCGATCAAAAAAATCACCACCGAAGCAAACCCATTCAAACCCATTCAAAAAAAATCATCACCGGAGCAAACCCATTCAAACCCATTCAAAAAAAATCATCACCGGAGCAAACCCATTCAAAAAAAATCATCACCGAAGCCACCATCAGAGCTCGCCATCAACTGATCCCAGCCCACCGATCCAAACCCAGATCGCCGATCCACGCTGATCCAACCTCCAAAACCCAGGGGATGGCGATGAAGCTTCAGAGATGAAAGAACAGATGGAGAAACAGAGAAGGAAGAAAGAGAAGAGAACAGAAAAAATGAGAAAGATGAGAGACAGAGGAGAGAGAGTCAAAGATAAAATATTAATTTTTTTTTTAGAATACTGCTACAGTGCAATTCTACATGTAGTATTGCACTGTAGCAGTATTGCAAAAATTTTTGCAATTCCTGGGTTTACAATTCTCTGATGCAGATGGTTTTGGGGCTTGAAATGCTAAATTTCCCTTAGATTTGGCATTAGCATTCCCCAATGCTAATGCTCCAAGGAGCATCATATAGCAGTTACAAAAGATATTGAATAATGATCTTTTTTCTCATTAACAGAAGGGGAAATGAAATGTCTAAAAATGCAAAGTAAAAGGACAAAATCGGATGGTTTTCATAGGGCTATATGTAAAGCTATCAGAAACAGCATGTCACGAAAGGCTTATATTATCAAGGTCATCTTTGCTTTTTATATAATTTGAGAGAGAGCTTATTTGCAATGCTTATAACTTAACACAAAATAAAGCATATCTCCCATCACATGGCTAATCCTTCACTAACTTTGTTTATCAAGGTAAAAATAAAAAGTTCCAAACAATACAAGTCTCGTCTTGAAAGTAATTCATTTAATCAATTGGGATAGAAGTGTCCCATATCACCAACAAATGCATGAATTTACTCATTATATGTCAGTCAGTGGTCATGGCATCAGCTCCCCATTAACTCAACGAATCCATGCATTTACTGCACTTAAAACTGCACAATTTTCAGGTTTTTTTTTTTTTGATAAGTTTAAATAAATAAGTGAGGGTTATAAAAAATTAACAGATTACAATTTTCAGGTTTTCAAGCACTGGAATTACAACCACACAATTAATCACACAGCATTGCTAAGTTTTGATGCATATAGTTAGCCTATACAAATCTTTCAAGTGTGTTCTAACATACTACCCTAGCACAGAAAATGAAAATTAGGTTCTAATGAAATATAAAAACAGTGAAAAAGTGCAGCCAAAACCTGATAGAAACTAAGCTATATTTTGGCACGAAGAAATTATTGTGACTTAATTAAACAAGTCAAATTTCCTATATCTATTTCAGATTCCGCTGGCTTTCTTCAAATGATTTTTCCAGATGAACTGTTTGAACTTTTAAATGGCTAAGTTTTCTAACTCTTCCCAAACTTTCCACAAAATATAAAACCTTGACTGGCAAACATATTTTTAAGACATTCCATATCATCAATGTATAATTATACTAGGACTGATATTAGATGTGAAAGCCATTTAAGATTCCAGTGCACTACAGAAAGTAAATTAAAAATCAAACACCATTATGGAAGGTACCTATATACTTCATATTTATCGCCATCTTCTTAAAATTTGTAAAATGATCCTGCAACAAATTTGTTATATAAATAGACAAATAAGAATGTAAGCACAAAAAGATTAGAGAAAAAAAATCATTGACCACTTAATTAAAATGAAAATAGATGTCAAATCAACCAAAACGATGGTTGAAGTGGGCAAAATTTTACCATAATTACTCATCAGGCTAAAGAGAAGATGCAAGTTTGAGACCCAGTACAGGATGCAGTCGACACAGAATCCATGACCAATTTTCTAGTTTTCATATTTCCATTCCCATTCTTATTGGCATTGATAAAATTTAAAAAATAATAATAATAAACATCACATGTTTTTCTTTTAGCAATTCACCATATCAGATGAGCAGAAACCACATTTTCTTGCAGTATTATAAGAGCAAGTAGAAATCACTCGGGAAAGGACTAGACTACCACCCAAACTTATATAAGAAAATGATCCTGGCCCAAACTCCGTATGAACATGATTCTAGTTTGTACAGGCAATGTTACTGAATTTTAGGATGCAATGATTATGAACAAAAAAATTTAGGCTATATCTATTAAATGCAAAGTCATAATCAATTTCAAACATTGATGGAAATGACCCCAAGGAAACTTTTTTTTTTTTTCCTTTTAACAGAAATATATATCCATGAAGTCTCCACCATCAAATCAGTTTTTGAACTTAAATGTCCAAGTCCAACCAAAAAGATAAAGGAAATAAATTAAATATAAAAGGCTAGAGGCCAAGAATAGATGTTTGATTGAAAATTTTGGATTATGACTGCTTTACACTGCAATGACAACCCAAAAGCCTCGAGGACAAAGCCACAAAAGAAGATAAAACATGAGCCAAACAAGAATGTAACTGTTTTAACCGCACCTTGATCTTATGAGACAACCATAGACCAACATCTAGTAATAGCCTGTTTCCTGATGCATCTTTCACATCAACCTGATGCAAATCCTGAGCAACATATTCCTGGCCTGCTCCTTCTGCTAACACAATAACTATATGTCCATTTTCTTTAAGTCGCTCTTCAACAAACTCAAAAAGCCCACCCCGGCCTTCCAAATAGAATGGAGACTCTGGAATCAAACAACAATCCTGTTACATTCCAAAGAGCCCATCATTAGATCTTGCAATACCAATTACACCATGAAAGCATATTTCCAACCACCAAATCATTTGTTTACTTTTGGAGAAGTAGCCAAGGAATATATTGGATAAATGGCAAAACAATATATTAAAAAGAGAAAAAAAAAATGGAAATAATCTCTCATTAAAAAAATCCCACCTCCTAGCGAATAGGAAATCGGCCCATAACATCAATTGCTGTATAAATTAACGGTTGAGTTGCTTAGATCTACTATATCCAATTATTTCCACAAACTCAAGTGACAATTCAACCACTGATTTGCACAATCCTCTAAAACAACTTTCCCCTCAGTACAAGTCATCCTTATCATTTCTCATTAAACAAACGATAATTTAATTGTAGATATAGGCACAAATTGTTAACCCACTAATATGTCAACCAAATTGGTCTAGTTCCAAAACTATTCAAAATTCCAAGCAAGAAATATTTCCTTCTTCCTTCTTCAACAATGTATAAGTATAACTATAGTTGTCAATGTTTCTCACAAAGAATTCATTATTTATTATATAAAAACAAAAGATCTCATAAAAAATCTGACTTCTTGAAAAACCTCATAAATAAATACAGTAATATAATTTTTGCAAAAGATATGCGGACTTTTAAAACCAACCAAGTTATATTCACCCAAACCTTTCATTCCTTTTGTTTCTGTTCTCATGGTAATTAATGAATTCTTTAAACAAAAAAAGTGATGACAACATTGAGCCCTGACATTTAGGCACAAAACACCAAAAAAAAAAAAACTAAAATTTGCTTTTGCTTCATTGATCACATGTACAGAAATATTTAGTCTATGGTTACAGGAGAGATAACATTAGAAGATTATAAAGAGTGAAAAAATATCTTTTAACAGATTTCTCCTTTGCATACCCATCCACCCATGATTCTCCATACAAATGCTGCAGGGTAAATTGATTTTTTTAAGCAGAAATTTGATCTTTCCCCAGTAGTTTCTCTTTCCCCAGTAAACTTTTTAACCCTTTTCTAAAAATAAAAATTTCCTCTTTAACTTTGTAGCAGAATTTTCTCTCCTTTCTTTTATACATAAATTTCTATCTTTATGTCAAGAGTTTTTACCCCTCTTGTTCCCACTGAATTCTTTCACTACAGCAGAATCTTATCTTAGATTTCTCTCCCTTTTGCTGACATTTCAACCTCTATCTATAGGAAAAAGCTAAAAGAACTTAATCAGGTTTCAATATCTGTTAAGAATGCTATAAGTATACGGATAATAATTGTTGTAGATTTAGTTAACTAGTTAGTTAGTTATAATTCCAAGCATGTTAATCACATTTAGCACATGTTGTAATTATTAATACACATGGGGAATAATAAGACCATTAGGATAAGGTCATGTGGGCCAATAAAATAGTTTTAAGGTTCTATAAATACCTACTTGTAATCACATTTTTTTCATTGAAAAACAAACCAACTGCTTAGTGCATTAATGCATCTCTCTCTCTCTCTCTCTCTCTCTCTCTCTCTCTTAATCTCTCTCTTTCTCTATGGAGGGTGACTACCTCGAATTAAGTCAATTCCCCTACAATTCCTATCAATCTTCATTAGGAACCACTGGGATCCAAACAACATCATCTCAACCAATCAGATCTGTCCCAGAATTCTGATAATTATCACATTTTCCAGTTTAATTCTTATAAGGAGAATGGACCAACAAAAGACAGTACAGATGCTCTTTAAATGCTCAAGAATCTTAATTGGTAAAAGAAATCAAGTCCTTTAATGCTGGATGCTATTTTCAAATCTTCAGCCAGCAGTAGCTTGTACTTTGTATAAATTAAACTTCTTTACTCTTTAAATGCTCAAGAATCTTAATTGGTAAAAGAAATCAAGTCCTTTAATGCTGGATGCTATTTTCAAATCTTCAGCCAGCAGTAGCTTGTACTTTGTATAAATTAAACTTCTTTACTATAAGACCAGCTTTGCTCATTGGTATTGAATGTTGGGCTATTAAGAAGCAAAGAAGCAATATGTTCATAAAATGTGTGTACCTAAATGAGATTGTTAAGATGGATAAAAGGAAATACAATGAAAGACAGGATTTGAAATAAGAAAATTCGCTTAAATATAGGGTTGACCCTATTGATGAAAAGATGAACAAAAGTTGGTTGGGATGGTTAGTCATGTGCAGAGGAGAGCGATTAATGTACCAATGAGGAAGACTAAATTGATTCAAATCGAGGAAACAAAAAAAAGGTAAAGGAAAACCTAGTAGAAATAGTATAAAAATAAAATAAAAAAATAAAAAGACACGTTAATTAAGAAGGTGACAGGGAGATAGGATAGAATGGCGGAAAAGAAGACATATGGCCGACCCTAATTAGTGTGTTGAGGATTCATAGCCGACCCCAAACTTTTGTGAATTAGGCTTGGTTGTTATAGTTCTTTACAAGTATTCCATTTAAATCAAACTTGATGAGACCAAATCTGGAAGCAGGGAGGACTATATGTTTCCATAAAGTATTCCGTAAGCCACTTCCAAAGAAAGAGTTCTCTCTGCTGCCAGATTAATTTCAGATCATCTCTGGAATTATAGGACCATAGAGGCCCACTTTCTTTTTTGTTTTGATAGTAGACCATAGAGGCCCACTTTCAGGCTGAACTAGGCCCCATTTTTTGCCTGCAAATAGAGAGCATTATGGAGCTTCCTTTTTAGAAGCCCATAGGGGTAACCATATGGCCATATTTCAGCTCATGGCTCCTTTTTTGACCGTTTTGGACTTTCTCTTTTAAGCTGTTGGATCTCAGCTGCCAACAAGTCAAAGCAATTTGAACAGTGATACAGAATTTCCAATTGGAGACTTAATGAAAAAGGGCTACCCCAGCAGATCCCCACATACAATAAGTTAACCTACTCAATACTTAAGTCAGGAACTTGTTTCTTTGTCAATGCACAGCAATATCTCCAACTTGTGTTTTTAGCCAAGTTTATCGTTAGTAGATTGTCATCAGCTTCTCAAAATTTCTTCAGCTTTATTCATCGCTTAAAATGATACATTTGAATAGCAAGAGATTTTATGCAGCAACCCTTAAGATCAAAAGTAGACAATTGTTTACTGTGCAATGGGGCTAGAATATTACCACATCTCGACTTGCCAATGTTGCATGCATGGCAATGAAACCTGCAAAATGAAAACTTATAAAGCTTTGTGGCAGAAACAAAAAGTATAACACTCCTTTTTTTCACAATCTTTCAGGTCAGAAGAAAGGGAAAAAAATAGGATTAAAAAATCCTATAAAATGCCTTTTATTATAATTATATATAGTTCAATCACACATACCACTGTATCTGCCCATAAGTTTAACAATTCCAACTCCATTTTCCACACTTTCAACCTCCACGTGTGCAGCATTAATGGCCCTCTGAGCTTCTTCAACAGCAGTATCAAAACCAAAAGATTTATCTATGACCTAAAACCAAACATGCAAAATCAACTAATTAAAAAGAAGAAAAACATCTTTTTAAAACAGACAATCTTATTTTGCTATTAGAAAAGTGCACGCAATTCCCATCCCGAGTGAGAATATTTGACAGAAATTCATATGGGAACCACGTAGTGGGTTTTAACTGCTTTTCTTTTCAGGAAGACTCGGAGAAAATAAGCTTGAATGGAACTGAAAAATATATGGCCAACCAATACACAGTCTTTTTAATGAGAACACAAAAAGAGATTATCAAGCAGCCATTGCAGGTTTTATTCTCTTCTTCTAATCCATCTTCTCATAAGCCAAAGGATAATTAATGATCCCATTCACTTTTAAGAGTAATTATTTCACCAAATAATGACTATAAGACAAAGAAAATTTAAAAAATAAAATTCATTATTTAGTGGAACTACTTGAATTTGGACACTAAAAATCTGAGACTTCAGTAAATCATTTGACATTATCATGAGTTAATAGCAGCATGCATAATTACCAAAACAAGGATCAGTTAATATAACTTACAGCAATATCATTATCAATTGTCTTGGGAATCCCGGCAACTGCCACTTGAAGACCACGTTTCTCAACTTCCTTGACAAAAATATACTCTCGTTACATCTTGCCACAACATATCTAGATTGACAGACAGTAGAAATATAGAAGCAAATTATGTTAGAGGAACCAATCACCTTGGAAATTAGAGCTGCTCCTTTTTGGGTGCCATCACCTCCAATAATGTACACCTAAAACCCCAAAAGAGATCAAAAGTTTCATACCAAACCCCTTATTTTTGTCAGATTTTTTTTTTTTTTCAATCTATCAATAACTTAAGCATCCCAAAGAGTCAGGAAAAGAGATCATATGTCCACCTGATTTATTCCCCGATCCTGAATGTTATCAACTATCTTATGCGTATCATGACCTCCTCGTGAAGTGCGAAGAAAGGTGCCGCCACGTTTATGAATATCGTTGACAACTTTAGGTGTCAATCTCATGGTATTCTTAGAGTAAAAACCTCTATATCCTCCCTGTTTCAACAGTACCATGGCAATGGATATATATGTTATGCACTAATACAACAATAAGTAAAGCATGTGAGAATGAAAATTAATTGTTTTAAAGCATAAGATAAAATTATTATACGAAACTTAGGATACCATAAAATGAAAATGAAGTCCATAAGACCAAATCCTTCATTCTGTATTCTTTCAATTTCTCACCCCACACATGAACCAAACAACAAGCAAACAGCACTCTTTCACAAAGTAATACCCCTTATACAATCAAAGTCATAAAGAGACATACTGATACTCTTAATGAAAGGATATAATAAATGAAAGAAACCGTGATTGTGCATATGCAAGAATAATCGATGATCATTCTGATCGCCAAGGTACTAGCATACATGTCCTAGGAATTGTCAACGTAAATGCATATTATACGAAACTTAGGATACCATAAAATGAAAATGAAGTCCATAAGACCAAATCCTTCATTCTGTATTCTTTCAATTTCTCACCCCACACATGTACCAAACAACAAGCAAACAGCACTCTTTCACAAAGTAATACCCCTTATACAATCAAAGTCAAATGTATAGTAACACTAGCGTAAGAGGCACATAATCCGCATTAAACACACCTCGATTCCAAGTATGTCATCGACGCCATACATAACGTTCAAGCCACATACAATCTCTCGTATCACCGTATTGATTCCCGGACATAAACCTCCACACGTCACAATGCAAGCCCGCACTTCTTCTGACTTAAAATAAACCTAACATTAGCACAAAAAAAAAACCCATTATCAGCCCCCTATTTTTTTTTTTAGGTGATCCCACAAGAACATCACATGGTGGTTTTAGCAGCAAGCAAATACACCTTTTCTCGAGGGCCCGCCCGCCTAAAATGTACTCCTCTAGGACTATCTTTCTGAACAACAACCTGACGATGACAATCCAAGACATATTATAGTAAGATAAATACAACATATCAAAAAAGAATTAAAAAAATTCTAAGCAGGGAGAGGAGTTACTTACTTTTTGTGCAACTACATCTTCAGGGTGTACAAAAGTTTGCCTAGCAAAGATATGAAATTAGATGACCAAGAAATCACAGTTGGATGGTATAAAATAGAAAGAAAACCCTAGAAAGAAGTAAAATTACCTGACAATGGCATAAGCTTTACTGTTTTGTAATGGATTTGGATAGGACTGAAGGAAGGGAAAGGAATTTATTAACTCATTAGTGAATTACTTTCTTGGATAATAAGATTTTGAATCACATGCATATATTCTAGCTAAGAAACATTTACAGAGACAAAGAATATAGAGAGAATAAGGAAAAAGAAACAATTAAGAAATAGGGTTGGGTTACCGACCAGCAAATCCGGGAGGAAATTGGTCAAGTGAGGGACGTCTTCGAGGACAAAACCGTCATTATCATTATCATTATTGACATTGGGGGTTTGAGCTCTGATTCTGATTGGACGGTTTTGGCGCGAAATCAGAGGCTTCCTAAGGAAGTGTTTGGATTTGGAATTCGAGTTGGGGAAATTCGGGAACAGTGTGAAATTGAAAGTGTGGGATTTATTGTAGGGAATAATCGGGGTTGGAATTATAGACTGAGAAAGTGAGAGATCCATCAATGACCTCCTTTTAATTTCAATGTCTCAAAAAAAATATATATATATAAAATCTATACACAGAGAGAGAGAGAGAGAGAGAGAATTGGTGGGAATGATGTGATGAGAGAAGAGTGTGCGTTTGTTTGAATGATTGAAAGAGGGGGAGTTTATCAAAGTGGTGGGATTTCGATGATTTGCAGGCAGTGTTTGTATAAAAAAAAGATGATCATTGATAAACTGGTTTTTTTGACTTTTTATTTTCGCTTTGACCCGTACATTGAACGGACCAAAAGGCGGCAAGGCCACAGAGAATAATACATTTTGGCACGTGGAAGAGATTGGATGGTTCCACGAAGAGATTCCCAACAGCGCAGGAGAATTGACCTCTTAAGGTTTTTTTTTTTTTTTTTTTTTTTTTTTTTTTTTTTTTTTTTTTTTTTTTTACAGAATCTAATTAATTCTAAGTATATATTTGTATGAAACTATTTCTTAGAAACTTGAAACTGAGCTCTTACCCCCCCCCACACCCCACAAGTGCTTATACTTGTGAAGTGACCACCACACTAAAGATACGCAGCATTCGACGTCTAAAGCTTGAAGAAGCTGTTTGGTGTCTGTCCATTGATATCCTTGTTAATAAACTATTTTAAGGGAAAGTTTTTACATAGTTTCATTAAAAAAAAAATTTTAAAAATAAAAACTGCCAAAACAATTAATTACAATATTTTTTTTCTACTTATAAAGAATTTTTAAAAATACTTTTTAAATCAATGCCTTTAGGACATCCGTTAATATTTCATTTATTACACTCAACATTATTATAGCATTTTGTTTCACTTTTGTTCATTTGGTCCATTATGGTCCCTTCAGTCCATTTTAGTCTATTGTGGCCCATTTCAGTCTCTTTTAAGTTTCAACTCAATAGAGTTCATTTTGCCCATTTCAATCCATTTCAGTCACTTCAATCCAATTTATTACTAAATAATTAAAATCTTGTATTTTTTTTTCTTTTAATATAAGTGATGAATTTATTTTCTTCTAAAAAAATGATGAATTTAGTTATATCTTATTCCTCTTAAGGCCAATCAAGACGTATTAGAGGATGAATCGTTTGTAAAGCATCCTAGAAACAAATTCTAACCACATATTACATTATTTACAAAATATCTCCTAATAATTCAATGAAAAATGCATTACATTTCCTTTGAAAAAACTTACAAAATTTAAAATACTTTCTTTTTTTGAGGAAGAAATTTAAAATACTTTCAAATACATAGATAGCTTAGTTTATAAAGTCTAATATATTGTATCAACTATATTTTTATAGAATATAATCACATCATTTTAAGAAGGGCTTAAAACTAATAATTATAGAACAAGTATAGAATAAAAGATTTGGGGTTTGAACTCCACATCCCCACCTATCTCAAAAATTAATTAATGTCTTGGCATAATAATAAAAAACAATTATAATAAAGCAAATGTCATAGATTGAAATTTTATCCTATTTATCAACATCAACAACAACAACAAAAATTATAGCATAATAAGTACAACAAATTAGAGGGCATATGTTACATGTGGCGCATGTGTGTGCGTGTGTGAGAACCCTATTCTTTTCTAATAGTGAAAAGCTAACAGCCACTCTTCTTAATGTAGGCACTTTACCAAACAAGGAGGGAAAAAAATTTTGTGTTGTTCCTCTCAATTTTTATTTTATTTTGGATAAAGTTTGGTTACAAAAAGTTGGTTGTAGCATAAGACTACAACTCCACTCATTACTTTTTTTTTATTAAATATGAATTTTGACAAATTCAACATTGAACTACATTTTCTTCTTATATCCTTCATACTCGCAAAATTTCCAAAATTTCAAAGATCAGTAATTATGTCATCAATTAAATATTTAAATTTTAAGTTTTTGTAATGTAAAATTATGCATAAAAAAATAAGTTTATAGATGAAATAATAAATAATATCATATTGGTACGAAATTTGACAAGTATGTTAAGAATATAAAAAATATACAATCCAACAATTAAATTTTTAAAATATATAGTCATGATAATATTTTTTTTAGTGAGAGTTATATAGCTTCAGCTACAACCAAATTTGTAGCCAAACTTTGTCATTTTACTTTTCACTACATTTGCAGATAAGCAATGTGCCTTCTGTGTCCTACAAACTATGAGCAATGTGAAATAGGTCTCTTGTTTTTTCATTTTTTCACAAACTTGCATTGCAGCTGAGGCTAAGATCTGTCTTTCGACCCTTGAATGGCCTACGATACAGTCTCAAAATCTGCCTTGTTCTCTGTATTCTCGCCTGACTGCCTTGCCCTTTTACCAGCAGATGGAAGATAAACGCAAGCGCTTCTATTTATTTTTAATAATTTGCTAGTTACAACGGGGTGGGGGAATTTGGACATTGAATGTCTCATTTGAAAATTCCAAGAGAGGCTAGTTGAGCTAAAAGATTCTTAGCAATAAAACACTTGGTAGAAGTAAAGAATTAGTGTTTGATAATCAGCATTGCTTGTTCTTGTTTTTGCTTTCCGTAAGATATGTAAGAATGTAACTATGTAACTTAGTTCGAGTACCATAGATAATGACCGTGTGGGACAAGCCAAACGATTTAGTTAGGCTGAACAAGTATCCAAAATTCTTCCCAAGCACCAACTACAACTTTTTATTGATTTCATTTGGGTTATAATGTCTTAAAAATTTTGGATTTTGAAGTCAGTTTCCCTCTTGAAACCGATTCTCTAAACAATAAAGCTTCAATGGATTTTTTCCCCCCTGATAATTCAAGTTAAAAATTTTAATTAAGTTGTTTTAACTCGTTTTGACTGTTCTATAACTATAAAATCAAAGCAGGTATCTCATCAGTATCAAAACCAAAAGTTAATGAGAATATTGTTTCAATAAATTAATCAAGATACAAATTAAACCACTTGGGTTTATTAATATTGCCTGTACATATACATTGCAAGGATAACAAATACGCAAAACTTCTCTAATTGCTTCCATAATCACAAATTATGCAGAGCTTGCCGTGTAGTGAGAGAATTGATCACCTTCAACCTACAGACAACGGAAATTCAGACACATTTCAATGTCACAGATTTAGTGGTTTTGGCAGCATCTCTCTTGTAGCATACCTGAAGGAACCTTGCATCCCAGGCTGTCATGCGTTTACTTCTAGGAGTGAGACTTCTACGTGAGAAAATGATCAATCATATGACAAATGACATCTGCACCTTCTATATGCATGCTTTGGTTTTTGACCTGTAAGATGCCCAGAGTAGCAATTTGATCCTTTAGAATGACAAAAGTGTTCTACAATTCATTAAAATAATGCGGGTGTCCAGTGAAAGATCAGTGCTTCCGAAACAGCTAATCAGCTGTTTCTGAAGCACATGAACTAAAAAATGCATAACTAAAGGCAATCAAAAATTTAAGTTCGGCATTGCAAATTCATTCAAGTCAAAAACCATGAACAGCTGTTTATGCTCTCTTATTTCCTTTTTATTTCTCCACATTTGAGCACAATGTTTAGTTTACATTTTTGTGTGATCCTTACAAATTAACTATGTATGGTTACATAATACACTTCGTCAGACTAGTAGGTTGTTCTCTTCAGCATGGTTTTGAGTGTTTTCCGTCATTCTTGACTTCTGCTTGCATCTACTATCTAGTGTCAAGTAATTTTTATTTTTCTTCAAGAGTATGATTTTCTTTTCTTTTCTTTTCCTTTTTTGAGTTCTAATGTGAAAGAACTTCAGCTTTGATAAGCCACAAAGTAATACCTAGAGCCATGTCTAGCACATATTTACACAATAGATTAACAGGATCCAAACAAACTTTAGACTTCCATTTTCCTACAAGGCTCCTCTTGTTTCTATTAGGATCATCTTCCAAGGGACAGAAATACCTAATAAATCAGTTACCATTGCAATGAGTCTATCTTAAGGAGGGCAACAAATCTTTCTTGGCACAGGTTTAATGTGGTGGGTCTACCAAGTAGGCCTGCTGATGTAAAAAATAAAAAATAAAAATCCTTTAGACTTGGATAAGATACAATTCATTGACAATGGTTGAATGAGGGGGAAAGAGAAGGGGGAGGGGGATGGGGGGGTGTGGTAAAAACCAAGAAGCAGGTCCTGCGTTCTATATCCTTGACATGGGAGGGCAGTGGCGAGAAATATTTTCGCCCTTTTTCCTCCTTTCTCCTGTTCATCTCCACATGCTTAGGACAAAAAAAGCATAAAGGATGGAAGAACATATCAATGAAAATTTTCCAATTTTAGAGCTTCTGTTTTGCATATAGAAACTGACAACACTGTTATTATCTAAGAAGCAATTCCAGCTTTGATATATGTGACCAATAGAAAATACAGTACCACAAACCCAACAGAAAAATGTAAACATACATGTAGACTTGCATATATACCCACATGCATGCATAAGTTCATGAGTCTGTGTGGGCGGGTGATTGTGTGTGTGTGTGTGTTTTTTTTTTTGTGGGGGGGGGGGGGGGGGGGGGGGGGTGGGGGGCGGCGGCGGTGATACCTGAATGACACTATGAGCAGCAAACCTCTGTCTGCTACTATGAAAGCTGACATCTACTTTCTCCCATGACACGCGAGATAGGCCTGTCACCAGTTCCTCTGCACATTTAAGTCCAATCAATGAGCTTGTAAGATTGCAAAGACATCGAAAGATACTAATAGAAAACAACTGAGGAAACAAAGCATGCTAGCAAATGATTACATAATAGCCATGAACTGGTTCTCCGACTATCTATGAGAATCTAATCAACAACCTTAGCCTTCACCAACCTAAAATGGTTGAGACAGAAATAATGCAACAACCTTAGCCTTCACCAACCTAAAATGTTTTCAAGCATGAAATGATGTTTGTCTTCTCATCCTCATTTCCTCCATGAAAGCATTATAACTCACAGTAGCAAATGTTTTTAATTAAAATAGTGCTAGATTTAATCCAGAAGTGACCCAGAATTCCAGTTTCTGGCTAATGAAAAATGCAACAAGATACGGGTAGTCCTGCCCATAAATTGATGAAATTACAAAATTTTAATTCTTACATCTAGAATACATTAGGGAATGATCAGGGTTAATGCACTGGAACATACTTAGAGAAACCATAAATTCTCTGAAGGAAATGAAGCTATAATATTTCAAGTGCTGAACTGATTTTTACAGCTTTGCCTTTCACAAAATGAAGGGGAAAAAAAAGGATTTCTAAATTCTCAGAATGGATAAGAAAGCAAATGTTAGTGTACATAGTCTCAAATCTCTTGAGAGGATGTACTATATACATCCCATGTAATGATTCTGTCGGTCATAATAAGATTTTCATTACTTCAAAAAAAAAAGTGTAAAAAAGTGTCAGGTAAAAAAGATACCCAGTAACACACTATCTAAAAATGTAGACCCAGCTCAATCAATCACCCATCCAGCAGAGAGAGAGAGAGAGAGATCAACCATATTTTTAGTTGAAGAATTATTCACAGCTGCTTCATTAGAGATACTAGCAAGCCTTTACTTATGAAGCAGCCATTGAAAATTGATTTATTAAAAAATGATGCAGCTATTGAAAATTAACTTGTTACTACTTTGCAAATTCATCTATTTAAATTTTATTTTTGTGGCCCATGTGTGAAATCCAATTGAAATAAAAATCATGTGGTTTTGATAGTATAATTATATGTATCCTACGGTTAAAAACACTTTATTCAAGAAGTTAAGGTTAATTTTGCATCCAGGGGTAAAACTTTAATTAATGCAACCACGCAAATTAAGGGTTTTTTTTTTTTTTGTAGTATAGTTATTCTAGAATTTTCTAGGAGATCCTAATTATCTTAGATTTTATTTTCTTTAGTCTTATATTTGTTATTACCTTATTAGATTTTTAGTTTACTAGTCAAACTAGGAGTCCTAATACTACCAGCACAAAAAAGAGTCCTTATATACATTTATGCTAAATGTACTCGAAGAATAGATAGAATTGATTAATAAAAAATTTGAATGTTATTATTATTGAGACACTTTGGCCTTGTTGTTCCTTTTCTTCCTTTCTCAGTTCTCATTTCGTCTTCTCTTTCTTGTATTACTGAGCATGGGTTCTATTACTATAGAACTAACACCTTCAATTTCTCTAATTCTCCTTATAACCCAAAGTCAAGCCCTTCCTCTCGCCTATCAAAACCATGAAGCCTCCATGAACTTTCTCTATCAAATAGCCAAAAAAACTACCAAACTCTAGCCTATATGAAGTCATAATCCTTTATTCTATAGCTTTAATCCCTAGATCCACAAACCCTTCTAAAACCTTAACCTGCCACAAGCACAAGTAGAGAAATTCCACAATTTGTAGAACGTCACCTTACCATTTAGTTCTTAACTGACACCAACTTGCATCTTTCAGCTTGACAGTTGATTGTTTTCTCTGTCTAAACTATCCGTCTATCCCAACATATGCTCATTTATGTTAACCTCATCTAAAGACTATATAAGTGGTTTTAGCCAATTCAACATTCCCAATCTTGGTGATGGCCCATGAAGATACACCTTGGTTGTCCAACTATTAAACCAAAGATGAGAGATGCCAATCAAAACAATACTACCAGTCCTTGCTGCAATTGCCACATCTAGGACCATCATCTTAATAGGTATGCAAACGGACCCCCACATTTTCTTATTAATATACAATGAAAAGAAAGTATTCTTTAGCGTCTTAATTATCAACTAGTTTTATTGAATTTATTGCATAGACATCATCTCTACAATTTCGGCCCTTATTGTTTCAACACTAATAATTTCTGCATTAAAATTTTCACTGCTAAAATTTCAGCTTTATCAAAAAATCAACCCTAACTTCGAAGAAGTTAGTCAAGTTACCCACACCCTAGTACGTGCTAAAAATATAAGAAATAAGCACGTAAAAGGTCACGTTCAAATACACGAAACAGACAAAAACAGGAATAAAAGCCAATGGAGCAAGATCAATTGAAAAGCATGCTAAATAAGCATAGTAGTGAGCCAGTGATAACAAAAGCGACCAGCAAAAACAATCAGAACAGAAATTTCTCTTAAAGTCAAGTTATAAACCTTCTAGCTTGTCAGACCCATGATCTTCAATTGAAGTAGCCTCACTCTCCTCAGCTTCATAAGCCTTGCAATGTTCTTCATATACAACATGTGGATATTTTTCATTAAGAGTATCCTCCCACTGATGAATCAAAAAAAAAAAAATTGATTTGGTTATAAAATTGCAATCAGAATGTGCAGTACCTAAACCACCTAAATCACAGTTACAAAATTCAAGCGAACAATAATACCTTCGGAAGATCACCATTACGCCTAATGCATGATGTTCTCCAGCCCACAATATCTTTATAATGTTTCATAATGGAAAACAATGGTGATAAATTGAACATAAATGTTCAAAAGTATAAAATAGTAAGAGCCACATCTTATGTGAAAAAAGGATACGGTCATAGCCCACATTTGAATATGCCACTCGACGTTTGAATGTACGCAATGCAGACCTGCATGAACAAGGTATTTTTTGGATAAGTAATTTAATTTATTGGAGAAAAAGACTGCCTCATGTAGAGAAGTAATACACAGGATGCCTAAAGAATTACAAGCAAATGAAGGAAGTTCTAAGAGCTCTTCAATGGTACATTCTTTTATTCAATAGCTTCATATAAGTGATGCAAGTACATACATGAAGTAACAGTCGCCATCATCTTTTATCATGCGTTTAAGCAATGGTGGCTTTCCTTGGTCATTATCAACGAGAAAAAGATGTTGACCTGTTCTCCTAAAAATCCAATGAATAACAAGAGTTGCGGCTTTCTCAAAAGCAGGTACACCAAAAAGAAATGGTACCTGCACAAGACAAAGTTTGACATGATCTGAAAAACCATACTGAACAACAATGTAAGACTGCAAAAATCAAGAACAAGTCCCTCAAACGGACCAGTCAACCCATAAAAGCCATCTAATTTAAATACCACTAGAAAATGTTCACCCACTGATCCAACCAGTAAAACCAATGAAATATTTGTGGGTTGAATAGCTTTGAAGGTTTTTGTCCCAAATCACCCATTCTCAATCTCCTCCTCTCATTCCCTCTCTCATACAATGAAGTCAGGTAGCCTAAACCCAAAATCATCTCAACATCTCCTCCTTTTAAAGATATCAGAAGCTTTATCATTATCAGCTGCATCATCACTCAAAATCAAAGCTCTGGATATCATCACCGTCTAGCTAGCCACCTTCACCATCCAGCATTGCATAAGAAACCATATGTTTCTCCCTTTATCTTTGGGTTAACTGCTGCTTCTGCTTTATGGGTTTCTCACATAGAACTTTAAATACACCTAACTAACACTTATTTCTACTCACAATCAATATTATAGGAAAATATGGTAAATATGACCCTAAGTGAGACATATCTAGATTATGTTCAGAGCTGCTGTAAATCCAGAATAGTGTAAGTATTCGTTTCTATTTCATGTACCAAACTAATGAATGTCATAATCAAAGTTGAAAAAAGTCACAACAATGCAATGAATACAAACCCCCCCCCCCCCCCCCCAACCCCCCAAAAATGAAAATTCTAAAAAGGATACACCCACTTCTTTCCTGTTATGAGTGGACTCAAAATAACGAATATCTAACATCAAAGGTTGATTTCTCCCCCTTTTAGCACGTCCACAAGTGCAATGGTAGTAACCACATATGGAAAGTGGGCCACCATTTGACCTTGTCTCCAAAAACTTAAACAGCATATTCTACTTTCATCAGTGCTAAGCCAATTTTTAAGGAGTCCTCCACTTTTTCATTAATAAAAGTCAAACAGCCTAACCAAACAAATCGCATCATTTAATGATTCAACTTCTCTATCTCAATTGGAATCTCAGCTCAATTATTCAACGTACTCAAATGCTTTGTCAAGCAAATCTAATGAAGCTATAATTTCCCTGTCCCACCCCCAAGCCATTAATTGCCTTGCAACGACAACACTATCTAATTTATTCCTGATCACATAAGCACTAATATTTGAGCATTATTAACTTCAGAAAATATAAGCTACTTTTTAACAATGGATAATGATAAAATTTGTAAATCTCAATGAACAAATTCCTCCAGAGGGAGAGATATGGTACCTGCTTATTACCCCTTGAGCCAAGGTGAGGAGTAGCAACAGTAATGAAGTTCATAGCCTTCAAGCCACCTATTGTGGCCCTTGAATCCTCTTCACATCTATTAACAGTGGAATCCTCTACATTTTCACTCTTAGGTGGTCTATAAAGTCTTCCAATTGCATATCTTGCCACTAGTCCTCCCACAGAGTGTGCAACAAAGGAGATCATGGATAGGTTAGGCTTCCTCTGAATAAGTTCAAGGACCTAGAATTCAAATGTTCTGTTAGTTACAATATTGTGTGCAGTCAACAATTCTTGTCAGAAAAGTAAAAAGATTTGGATAATTTCATAATATCAGGTAGAACCACAGCTCTAACAATACTACCAACCTCCTCTACTAACCGCTCTCCCATCACATCCACCCCATCAAGAGTCAACTTAGACACATTTCGTTCACTACCTGCAAAACAAATTGAACCAACTTAGGTAAAATTGGGCAAATGTTTCTCAATGCTGCAAAAGAGATCCCATGAACTTGGTAGCTAGGTAAAATTGGGCAAATGTTTCTCAATGCTGCAAAAGAGATCCCATGAACTTGGTAGCTTAAATATCAATATTCTATCAATTTAATGTATATCAAAGCAGTTTTGACTATCAGAGAAGGGCACAAGATACTCAAAACCTCAAATTTCTGACAGCTCAAACAAATTAAAGCACTAAATTAACATGTTCCATATCAAAAGGTACAATTATTAATTTGTAGACCACAAAAGTCAAATCTGCAAGCCTCATCAAGGATAATCCTGGGACAAGGCAGTATCTATGTCTAAACACAAGTATTGGTATACAATAGTCCAGACTATGGCCGTCAGAAAAATGAACAATCCAGTGACCAGTTGCAGTAATATATCTACTGTGCAGTGGCATGTTATTAAAATTCACCAAAGAGAAAAAGTGAGAAGGAAAAAGCAATATTTGTAAGGATACAAGAAAGCACGAAACATAGCTTTAGAAGCAAAAAGGGAGTAAGAATGATTTGTTATTAAAATTCACTAATGGAAAAGTTGGAAAAATATAAAATAAGCATGAATTATAATGGTGGAAAAAGAAATCATGGTAAGGAAAGAAGAGAGTTGCAAGCACGCACCAAAGTTTGGGAGGGGCACGTGGGGGAATCATGAGTCGAAGGTAGATAGTGTGCAGGTAAAAGAAAAAGGAAATGACCTCCCTTAGAGGTTGAACTATTGCCATGGGCTTCTTTTTGGTCGTTAATTTAACATGCTTCGAATTCTTGTTAGATTATATATCTATGATTTGCAATTCAAAAAAATTTCACCATTTCTTCAAGGTCTAGAAAATCTCAACAATGACTTCAGCAATTTTAGGACCCAAACATACTACACTGTTGAGAGCCTTATGAATATAATAGTTTTATCATTTCCCAATTCCAATTAGTGGCATGGAGAACAAATCCTGATTAAGAGTTAAAAAATACATTGCCCAATTCCAATAAGACTTATTACATACTTATCAAAAAAAAAATAAGACTTATAAAACATGTTTTAGCTCCCATATTAAGATAAAGTTATAGGCTCTCTTTCATATAATTCACCCAATCTTCCCTATATTACAAAAATAGCATTTAAGTGAAATGGACAGGCCAAAAGATTGAGATAGAACCTTAAACAAGGTCAAATAAAAATGCTTTTGAGTGATTGATAACTATAACCCAATGAAACTAGTAACGTGAGGATAGAACAAGAAGTTTTGTTTTCAACTTGAAAGCATAATTATATGCCACTTACAATGAACAATCACTTTATCAGGGAGCATTTTAACAAACTGCTCTGCTGCAAACTTCCAATCTGAGGTGCTGCACAAATAAATATCAATTACTTTCAGCAATCTACAGAAGTTATAAAATTTTCAAATAGAATGTAATAATATTTCTGGTCGTTAAAGGTAAATTAAATAAACTTTTAGTTTAAATAATTTCCTCTATACGCAATAACAGATAACAAGACCATTAAGCATTATCAAGTTAGACTAGTTCAACCAAATGAAGCATTAAAATGATAAATCAGAGAAAACCCAAAACAAAAGAAGCCAAAATTTTAACTCTTACAACTAAATAGCCTTCAAGAATAAACAAATTGCCAACAAAATTCTACTAACAATAAAACCAAGCCTTAGTTCGAAAAATTTAGGGTCAAATACAGATCCACAACAAAGTGGTTAGGGTCGCCACCTGTATTATTTTCTGCTATATTCTATCCATATTCATTTTTATGACTTCAAGTAATGTTATTTAAGTCTACCTCTACCTCTTTTCATTCCTTAGTCTTAATCAACTCACCATTTCTCAATGGTGAATTAATCATTCTCCTATACACATGACCAAACCATATCAAGCCACTCTTCTTCATCTTTTCATCAATATGGATCCACTAATCTTTAAGAGAAATTTCCTCATTTCAAATCGTATCCTACCATCCTTGCATTTCCAGTTTTCCATTTATTCATATTAACATTCTCATTTCAGCTATGCTCATATTATGAACATTTTAATTCTCGCACTAGTTACAGCTCATCATACATATCCTTAATAAACTTAATATACTTTATAGGAACTCCTTTCTTTTCTAAAATCCATCACATAACCTCTCTAAGGATCCCATGAAGAAGTTTACGAGCTTCTCTATATTTTTCCATTAGTCGTCGAATTAAAAAAATTGCATCCGTGGTAGATCACCATCACGTAAAACCAAATTGATTCTCCAATATTGTTATTGCTCCGTGTCTTTACCCATGTTCAAGAGAGCAACAAAACGTAAAAACAAACAAAACAAATTGCCCACCAAAACTGACAAAAACGTAGCAAAAATCCTTTAATTTTTAATGCATGCTTTAAATTATGGAGCTAAATTCAGAAAAATAGAAGGTTTCAAATTATTAATAAAAACGAAAAATCATCAATCAAAGAAGTGAACATTGAAATGCCCTACCATTTCCGATATGAACATAAATAAAGCATACATTTAATAAGACATTAAAATTACATTTACAAAATGAAACACGAAACATCAAATTTATGATGTGATCGAGAAAAAAATAATGACAGAATTATTAAAAATATCTTAAAATTCAGAAATTACACGTTATCAAATAGTAGCAGAATTAATTAACCAAAAATAAAATAAAATTCACCAGGGACCAAATTAGTAAAAATTGGATCAGAGCACCTATAATTTAGCAAAATGAACAACTGAAACGATTATCAAAACTAGTGAAATTTTTACAAAAACGACCGATAAAACGAAGGTTAAGCTATCATCAAACAGAATCAAAATCAAAAACAACAAATTCACGTAGAATTATAGATCCTAAAAATTTGAAAAAATCAAAATTAAACAAAAATAAAAACAAGAATTCGAGCCAGACCTGCCGAGAATTCCATTCACCATGACGACGAGATGACAAGCCGAAGAAGAATCAGAGTCCTTGCAGCTCCAAACGTCGCAGCCTCCATTAACCAACTCGGAGCAAACTCCGTTCTGTACGGCACCGTTTTCCATATCCAAAATTCCGAAAGCGCAGCTAAGCTCAGTCAAGTTCAGATGAAGCGCATTGATCGAGATAAATAGGGAATCGGAACCGACTGGGCGATCGAGAGAGACGAGCACGAGTGGAGTTCGTGGCGGGGACAGATTCGCGGGAAAGTTTGGGAGAGAGTGCGAGAAAGTGAGTAAAAATGAAATTGGCGTGAGAGAAAAAGAGAGACGCAGGTGGGTGGGTGTGTTGAGAGAAAATGAAATGAAACGATCGGAGAGAGAAAAATATAAAGGGACGAAGGAAACCGTAGCGATTATTTTTGGGAATTGAAAATTGTATTTTGGATAAAGGGGCTTTGCTTTAGTGCTTTGATTATACACTACGGTGTCTTGGAGTGACCAATTAGTTGTCGCCACGTCACCACTGCACAAGATGTATCCGCAACCGCAAATAATTAATTCTTCAAGCTTTGTATTAATTGTATTTGATCCTTTACTTCTAAGGATTGCATGTTTGTGTTTAGCAAAAAAAAGGATTGCATGTTTGTAAATCAAAAAAAAAAAAAAAAAAGGATTGCATGTTTGCACATCAAAAAATTAAATTAAATTAATAAGGATTGCATGTTTGCTAGAATTATATATCATCAACATCATAAATTTGTCATCTCCACTTTTCTATGTTTTTCTTGTTTACTTTTTTCTCTTTGCCGTACAAAAGTTATGAAATATGATTAGCATGAACAAAAGACGTGGTACCAACTAATTCATGTCTTTTATAGTTATGATTATGTTTATATTATGTTGAAGAGCGTATTCAATTATTAGTTACTCTTTCAAGATTATTAGGTGAGTCTAAGGTGTTTCTAAAATAAAATTTAAAAAAATAAATAAAATTTGGGTTCTAGTTAACTCAATTGGTAAAGTTTTTAATTGTTAAAGAATATATCTAAAATTCAATCCCGCCAATACTAAAAATCAATTAATGTCTTAGTCTAATAATAAAAAATGCAATTATCAGAAACAAACGTCATAAATTAAAACTCTACAAAAGGAAAAGTTGATTAGCCTTTAGGTATCACCAAGCTAAAGTATTGCTAAGTCATTTTGAGTAGAGGGGTTCATCGAAGAAATCAATAAGTTTTTTTTTTAGTAAGTAATTTTTACATCACATTATAAAAACTATTTCTCTAAAATAAGAACCAACATCACACCATAGAGTACAAAAAAAGTCAAAGTAGGCAATGGAAGTTTTCCATCAGTATGGTCGACAGGTTGCTACTAAGGCTGAGTTTAGATCCACGGCTACGTTTTCGGTTTGCATTTTCTCCTCTTTTTTTTTTTTTTTTTTTTTCAACGCTTGTTTCTACTTTTAGAGACAAAGCGCACTGTTCACGCACTATTCATGAACACTTTATTAAAAAAATATATTAAAAATGGGTCCCATAGTACTATTCACACATTTAAAAATTATTTTGCTATAGTGTTTTCAGTTTTCAGTTCAGTTCAGTTCAGCAAAATAAATTGTATCCAAACGGACCCTAAGTGTTTGTTTGGGAAGTGCTTAAAGTTGTAGTTTATTGTTGATTTTAGCTTATTTTTACTACTATTTATGAGTCTCATTGCACTTTTTGAAACTATTCATGAGTCCCACTGTACTATTCAATTTTTTTTTACACTTTCAACAAAAAAATTTTAATTTCAGCTAAATAAACTGTTTCCAAACGAATAACCTTACACATGGTTTTTCAATATGAATTTCTTAATTTGGATGATCGATGATGAGATTTGACGATTTTTAGTGGTGGATTTGGAGTTTGTGTGGTCAATTTGTATAGCTTTGATTATTGGACATACACAACAATGTTAGACTTAGGTGGCTGACCTAGGGTAAGGGTCGAAACAAATTTTACTTGTGGTGGTTAATGTACTTTTATTGACTTTTCAAATCTCTTGGAGATAATTAAATTATAGGGGTCCATTTGTCACCAAAAAAAAAAAAAAAACAACACCCACCATTGCCAATACCATTAAAGATTACCAAAAGTGGTTTGATCGAGTGTAGTTATGGTCAATGATGATATGATTTTGAACCCTAACTATGAGCATGCTCAATCTCTAATAGAATTCTTGAGCGTGTAAACAACTTGTGTCACTATTCAATCACAATTGTGTGGAATTTACGCTTAGTTATCAAAGTTATGGGAGAGATCCAAATGTATAAAAGGTTTGTGTATAAAACGTGTGAAAAATGAATTGTGGTTATTAAGAAACCAATTACATATTTAGTCTAGTTATTTTTTTTTTCCTTAATATAAGTACTTTAATTAATAAAAGGTGGATGTGTGAGTTGCAATTATTTTAGCTAGTAACCTAAAAAAGAGGATGTGTAATCAATTAATATTCACTTTGGTGTATACAATATAAAATCAACTTCTCGAATTTTCAAAATTAAAACAAAATAAAAATGCTCTAAGGGTCTACTCCGGCGTAAGCCTCTCTCTGTCCCTTTTATGGGCTTTTCTACCATTTTGTAGGCCTCTGAGTCTTGTCTTCTCTTGTGGCAATTTCTACTATCTCATTCGTGAGTCTTTAAGTTGATCATGTGTGGTTGTGTCTCCTCCATTAGTTAGCGTTTAGGTCACCCCTCAAATGCCCCTAGGAGGTGGAATTAGTCAAAAATTAGTACGGACTGCTCTGGATCTAAGCTTCTCTACACCTGATGGTTGGATCTTTAGGTTGAAGCTCTAATACTAGGGTGGGTTCTTCCCCGTGGCTGTTGCGGGGTGGGCTCTCTCTCTCTCTCTCTCTATATATATATCTACACACATACACACACACAGTGTTGTAGCTATTAAAGGACCAAGGGGGGGTCTATGCCACCCAAAATTTTTGAAAAAATAAAAACAATTGGAAATATCTTAAATAATTTGAAAATTTTTAAATATCCTTATCATTTTGGCTCCCTATACCTGATAATAAACATTGTCTACCCTTAAAAAAAGATTTGTGACCATTCTAAATTTTTTTATACCCAATAAAATTAAACTCTGGTCCATAATTTGGTTCATTTAACAATATATTACAGTCTTTCAAGCAAAAAGAAAAAAAACCCCAAAAAAAAAAAATTTGCACATTACTATTTTACATTTTATAAAAAAAAAGTATATATGGCCCTCCCAAAGATAAATACTCAGGAAAAATGTGTGTGTGTATATATATATTGTTTTCCTGAGTATTTATTGTGGCTTTAAGGTGGATTTGTGAAGGACATAGGACATGGGCAGTTTGTTTTTTAAGTTTGTATTGATATCGCCTTAGTGTTTTTTTTTTTTTTTTGAGGGGAATATCGCCTTAGTTTGCCACAAACTTCATAGACCATATTGCATTGTATATTATTCGTTTTCTGCCAAAATTGAGCAACATACAAATTTTTTTTTTTTAAATGATGAGATGGCAAGATTTAATTGGCAAGCTAATCATCTCAATAAAGAACAGCGTTGCACAAGATCACAACCCATCGACAATGTCGATAAGCGCGTCGGCAATGCGCGCGTTAAAAGGTCGGTACTGAAATGGCCGTTTGGCTCTGTGGAAAACGATGGCTCACAAGCCCAACTTCAGAATTCAAAGATGCTATCAAATTCCTAAAAAGTCCTTCATAAAAGTAAAAACAAAAACAAAGACCTACAAAAATGCCAAAAATGAGTAACCCAAAATATAAAATGGTAGACCAAAAAAATAAATAAATAAGTAAAATAGTAGAGACTCGAGAGGATTAACTTTTTATATATATATATATATATATACATATATTGGCAATACGAAATATAGGGTTGCAGGCAAGCAGTTCATATGGCATATAACTTATATTTTTATTTATTTATTTTGTTTAAAAATAAACTATGCAAAAATATAATTAAGGTTTGATTAATGTATGTCCGGTTTATTATTCATTTTTAAAAAAATTTCATAAAAAAATTGAAAAAAATTGTTAAAAAATCTATTTATTTTTTTATTTTTTCATAAAATATTTCTTAAAATAATTTATTAGAACATACATTACTAAAACTCATATAATTATTTTTAAAAATTGCACTTTTCCCCGTAAAATAAATTGTGTGTACAACAAAGTGTGTAAATTAATAATTACCATTTTTTTAAAGTTACTTCCTTTATTTCTAGATCTTTCAGTGTTTTTTTTTTTTTTTTGACAAAAAGTAGGCAACAAGGTTTACAAGGGTGAGCTGGGGCATATGATGCTTTGTTGGTCTTCGAGACCAAATGCAGCCTTATTTTCTCAAAGACCAATTTTCAAGGTCGGTACTCTTTAGCGTTTCTCAAAGGTTTATTTCAATTTTTTTTTTTTTTTTTTTTGAAAAGCTTTATTCCAACTTTGAACTTTGGAGTAACTCGTTTCTGTTTACAGAAAATAAAAATAATACTTCTCCTCCTGACTGACACTTGTCTGTTTAGACCAGTTCAATAATTCAATAAATAAAGCAATGTTTGCACAACTTCTACTCGTTTTATAATGGACATATTACCGACATTGTGACAAGTCAAAGCCTTGTTGGTGTGTTAGGGAATTTTCTATTAGAGGATGCTAGATATATTATAAATTCCACTCCATAAATTTTATATACTATAAATATATTACATGAGAGGCTTGAGCTTGTGTCTAGTGTCAAGTTTTACTAGATATATTGAGATGTGGACACCTATCAAAAACTGTCAATACTATATAATATGACACTAATAAAAAAATATATTATTAACGTCCATCAATCACTTTTCTAAAAAAAAAAAATTCATCAACCATATATATTGTCATATCAGTTTATAAACTTTATATAACAAATTTTATAAAAAATTCGTATTTTTCTTTTCTATTTTAGTAAAGTGAGTACAATGATAATCAAATAAAGAAATAAAGACGGCAGTTAAATACAAAGGAATTACGGTTTACAAAGAATGAGGGGTAGTGCGAACATCATTGATTATTCATTCTGCCGCGCTATGTTTGGCATTTATGTTGTCTGAAAGTTTTGTTTTGAATTTTCAAAATTTTAGGTGTAAATGATCCTAGCTATTTTTTAATAATTCAAACTTAGTTCAAGAAAAAACTTATTTATATTTGTTTACTTAGTAAACAAGTTAAGCTCAATTATTAAAAGCCTCCATCAAAAAGCTTTTAGGTCATCTGCTTAAATGTTTTTCATGATTTTTATTTTTATGAGTCTCCTTAGGCAGAAGGAAAAAAAAAAGTTATTCATGAGCATCCCTGTCTTAGATTTTGGATTGAGTAATGATAATCACACACTCACTCTACACACAAATTGCCACTTTACTAAATTTGTGGTGATTTCACAATTTTAACTGATATAATGTTTAAAAACACAATTTCATAGTAAGTACAGCGTGTGCAATAAGAGTTTTGGCTTACCTCCAGTATTTTTTTAACTGAAATATCTTTTTGTTTTAATAAGAAATTGTCACATCATCCACTAACTAAATAAAATTTGGAGATTAAAACTCACTACTACTTATCACTGTATGTTTAAAACAAAAAGATATGTCCAGTTAAAAAAGTAACAAAGGTATGCAAGACATGTCCAGTAAATAGTTAGAAATAAGATTTTCTTTTCTTGGGAATCTATTTATTTATAAAAAGTAAAATAAAATATAATAAAAAACCACCAACAACAACAACATAAGGATGAGTTCAGGAAGCCTGTACGAGTACAACCTAGCAGTATGACTTCAATCTTGCACAGGCGAATGGTGGCTGGTAACCTAGCACATGATCAAATTTCCCTGGTATCTAGTAATTGAGACCTGACTATATCTTCATGCAAGATCTTAATAATTATCTATTCAAAAAAAAAAAACAAAAAAAGATCTTAATAATTGCTGTACAGTTTACGTACCATTTTGGATCAGAATATAAATAATGCAGTTAGGAGGCAACACATATATAGGACAACGAAAACCTTCCATAATTATAATTATGTACCTAATTTGTTGTCTGTAGTCTACGGTAATATCCCACATATGCATTATTGGAGCCTCTCTGCCTGCCGTTAATGGTTTCTGCTCATCTTTTGGTTGGAACAGACTGCAGCTTATTTATTTGGTGCAGCGGAAAGTCCCACAGATGACAAACCTACCCAACAAACGTAAGGGCTGGTCCTTCCTCGAGGACCAGAAGGCTGCACGTCAATCTATTATATGCTTTTTGCGGTCAACAAATTCAGCGGAGCGTGCTACTCATACTGAGAAAGAATCTAAGAATAGTAAGTGGCTTGGTCCAGTTGGAATATACATGATTACAACGGTTAACTTCACCGTTTGAGTTATTTTCCTGAACTCCCAAACATTTTGTATATAAAAAAGTGTCAACTTAGCTACAAACTCTCAGCGAAATATACATAATTACATCCACCTGTCATAAGGACCATTTTTACTACTTTCTTTAATTGTTTGACCTATAGATCAATGCAGAAGAAAGAAAAATGACAGTTATTTATTATTATTATTATTATTTTGTAACCTATTGCAATGCCAATGCAATAACATTAATATTTTTATTTTGAGAAGAGCATTAATATTTTATTGGTTCTTTGTTTCAATCAAACGATTAGACTGCGTCAAAAAATATTATATGGGCTTTCTTTTATTTTTTTTAATTTTGGCCTAAATAATATATGAGTTTGATGAATGATGAAGAACATTTAAGATAAAACTATAGAGAGAGTGGGCAACAAAGCCAAAATTAAAGACCAACAGAGGAAAAGGTAAAAATACTTCAGCTTCTCTTCAGATTTGGCAAAAATACACAAATCTTCCTCATAATTTCTCCAAAATGATATCAGCATCCGCAGGCTCCATGGTAAAAAGTATCAATCTATCAGCACAACTGCCTCCATGAGAAGAATAATGCTTTTCACTTATCCAACGGATAAGGGCAGGTTTATTATACAATATACACTACCCTATTACACACAAAGTACACACAAGTTTTTTTTTATCAGTTAAAAAAAAATAAAAATAAAAACTTGTGTGTACAGCATACAACAAGTAGTGTACACTAACAATTAATAACTAATTAAGCTTAATTAGCGCCAAGGTTGATGATGTTGTCAAATTGACAATGATAAATTCACAACAATGGTTGTAGTGGCTTGAGAGGAAGAGGATGAGGTCCTATATGCATGGGCTAACAGGCATGTACTTTGTGACCCAATGGCAACAGCTATCCTCTCGGCCTTAAAATCAGCAGAAATTGAGAATTTGCATAAGATCATTGTGGAGGGTGATGCTAAAAGTTGTTTTGATACTTTGAATTTAAGCTTGCTAAGCTTTAGTGGTCTATACCTACTATGCTGAAATGTTGTAGAGTTTAGTTGTTGTTTTGATGCCTGTGCATTTAGTTGGCTTAGAAGGGATGTTAATAATGCTACTCATTCTCCACTTAAGTTTGCTTCTGCAAATAGGTTTTGTTTTGCAAGTTTTCCCTCCCTCGTTTGGTATTCAAGTAAAAAAGTTGTTGTTGCTGTTGTTGTTATTATTATTATTATTATTTGTTGGTGCACGTATCTAGCCCAATATCTGAGTCAATACATTTTAGCCCATTAATCACCACAATTAAAAAGAATAAAAAAGTCTCTCTCCTTTTCAATGTGGGATTAAACATTTTCACTAACTCCTCATCTCCCATATTTACTCCCACATCTTTACATTTATGTTATTACATTTATTCATTTTTATTTATTTAAAATTAAAATGCTCCAACATTATTATATATTTTTTAAATGGGAAGGAGAAGGAGGCGGAGGGGGAGGTTGGATACTTGGATTCCTCCCAAAGTCGCAGCAAGGATAGCCAAATAATCTTAAAAACAAAAAAGTCCCTTACCCTCAGATGTAGCAAAATATAAATTGTATGCCATGGAGGTTTATGTTCATTTGATAAAAAAAAATAATAATAACAATAAACAAGTAAAACCGTAATCAAAATTAAAGTATCTTTATTAACAAAATACAAAGTTAGAGACATTGATAGAACCTAAAGAACAAATACCTTCCTTTTCAACGGTCTTGACCAGCAGGGCAGTAATGCAGAACTGAGTTCAAGACAGATTGGGATACCAATAAATACAGTTTTTTGTTTTTTTTTCTTCTTTCCCCCTGGAAAAAAATACACAATTTTGAAGAAAGGCCTTCGAAATTGTACAAGCAACCAAGATCTACTAACTATTATAAAGATCTTAGCCTCTTAGCCTTATGTTTGGATGGAAGGGGAGAGAGGGAGAGGATAGGGAAAGATGATCGGGTTATACTAAAAATCAGTACATTTGGACAACCTTCTCCTCTCCTCTGTTCTTTCTCAATCTTTTCCGTTCCAAAGATACCCATAGCCATAATATAATTACTAGTGGAAAATCTATCAAAATGCTGATTCTTTTCTCAAAGACCATAGTTGTCCTTTGGGCCAATCAATCAAGCACCAAATAACATTTCTCAAAAAAAGTGAAAACGTAAACAAGACAAAATGCTGAATAACCACCATACAACATGATTTAATAACACATCAAAACTGTCTGATACATCCCACTACATACAACAAATGCAGCTACGCTTGCAGCAACCCAAGATTCAAACCAAAATCATAACAGCAGTCGCTAGGTTCCTAACCATAACTAATGGAAAACCCTCCAAAATAAGGCATTACAATGAGAGAGAAAGAGAGAGAATTCAGAACAGCTCAATTGATGGAAGATGCCTGAGTCATCTAGTCTAAGAGAAAGAAAAAAACCTTTATTCATCTGAACTATATTCACTAGATTCTGGCAGTACAGGTACAGCAGCGCAGCAGAATGACTCCTTATCCTTGAGGAGAAGACAGCTACCATCAGAATTCCATTTCAGATCAGTTATGGTAAACTGCGGCAGAGGAATATTCACACAGTAAGCACCTGAAGGGGTCCACATGTACAAGTGAGAGCTACCAGTGCAAAGAACAAGACGTGCGCATGTAGGGTCCCAAGCAACTGCTCTAATAGGATCTTTCTGCACTAAGATTGCAGCAATTTCAAGATGGCGAATGTCCCATATCCAGAGAATAGTTGGCATGCTATCATTTCGAGTACAGATATACTGGCTATCATTACTCCATGACAAAAGACCTGCAACAGAAACTAGGGCTTGAGCCATATGGGTCACACTACATATCTTAAGTTCTTAACCAGATTGAACCTTCATTTAGAGCCCAATGGAAACATATTAATCGGAACTTGGCACTCTAGGCAGTCATTTCACTTAGCAATTCTACTTACAAGTTGATAATATCTTAATACAACTTATAGTTATCACTAAACACAATGAACCCATAAATCCAAAGAAAAGTGGTTATGACATCTACTTACAAGTTGATAATATCTTAATACAACTTAAAGTTATCACCGAACACAATGAACCCATTAATCCAAAGAAAAGTGGTTATGACATCCTAGAGGGCTAATAGCCTAAACAGGAAGTACTACCTTGCCACCAGAATTTTTAATGTTCTCATCCATTAGACTTTATTGTAGGCGAATAAACCTTCAAAATAACATTCAATATTAACTCCACCTATTTCTAAGTGTTCATAAAGAAAGAGAAAGCTTGTAGTCTACAAAATCCATAATTTCTACCTTCAATATGTGCATGTCATTTGGGGAACAAGCCCCAGACAATGATGAGTCCACTAACAATAGTATATTAAACTTCAACAGAATTGAATAATGTAATTGGCTGAATCCATCTAGCCAATGAGATCTAGCTAAAATGGAATCTCATTCCCTTTGTAAAAGCATGGTGGAGAGTGAGGTTGTAGGTTCAAGACTCAACAGGTGCATATGTAATTATCAATTTTAAAAAAAATTTGAATCCATCTCATACAAAAAATAATGTGAACTTAATATGTTTATGAGAAACTTTTTGGGCAAGAGAGTTAAATTTCTACCGACATATGTAAAATTGAATAGCTGAATTTAGTTGATAGAAAAAAGGGTACTCTTTTTTTTGGGGGGGGGGGGGGGGGGGGGGGGGGGGGGGGGGGTTGGCAACAAATGTTGGTTACCAAACAGTTATGACTGAAGAATATATAAGGGTAATAACTCAATAAAAAAATAAATTAAAGATCACAGATGCCTTTTTGAAAAATCTGCAATTCAATGGCTAATATGCAAGATCATGAAGGGCAAGGATGCCTTCATAGCAGTTCCAACTGTCAGGAATATCCACAACAACAAATTGGACTTTAATGTTAATATCAAGCCTAGATATATCTAGATTTAATCAGAAGCCAAGTCTCCTTATAATTGCCTCGCCACCTAATAAGCCCTATTAAGGAAATCAATCGAGTCTCTAGGATGATCTCATCTGATGGCCGGGCTAATGTATTATGAGCTGACCCTTCCTCTTACAGGGAAAAGAAGAGTGTATAGGCAGCTTCTAAATCATATTCCCAGTTGCTTTTCCAGAAAGCCTTGCTTAGCAAGCATACCGTGTGAACAATATCAACTATACTATCCTAATTAAGGTTTGAAAACTTTTTCTGGACTGGGCGGTCAGCCTGATTGAACTGCTGACCAGCCACTATTTGTCAAGAATAGGATTGACCATGTCCAGTCTTTGCCCCGCAAAAAACTTCTTGTCCGTCTCATTCATTTTGGTTTAGTTTTATAAAAAAAGAAAATAATAAATAGAGTTGGCAGGTATTCAACTTAAGACATGGGAGTAGTAGCATTGAAAGTCTTTGACACCAGGCTATCAAGGTGTTTGCTCAAGTTTTGTACTAAAAAAATGCGTTTTTCATACAAAAACCTCAAAACTGCATTCCAACAACAACCCCAAAACTCCTTAATTTTATTTAGTAACACCTCCACTAGCCAAAGATTCCTCCACTGTTGACTCTGTCTTCAATTACATGTACACAGAGTTCATATTTATTTACTAATTAATGTTTAACTTTTTAATATATTAATAATGTCAATGCTCAAGAACAGTCAACCCAATGGTTGAACCTCTTACCCTTGACCATTTCACTTTTCTGTTTTATTGAACAGTCCAAATTCTAAAACACTGATTTTTGGCATTCTACCCTCGGATTTCATACTACTGAGTACTACATCAAATGGAAAACATAAAACTTCCACTTATTGTCATCTTTATGGTAAATGAGGAAGCAGGGGCTTACCAATTCCTTGTTTAGGGTTTGGTTTGTCTGCAGGAGGCTTCTGGAAAGGCAAAGTGATGGGTAACTCCATAACGTCATATCTGACTCCAAAATGTCCTTCTGAAGCATCTTCTTTAAGGTTAAAAAAAGAAAGAAAGGCCTGATCAAATGAGTGAAACACTGAATTTTCCATATCAAATATTAACTAATGGATCAATTGTGCAAAAGAAGGATTCCTAGTACACCAATGACAAGCAAGAGAGACAAAAAATGCTGTAAAACCCCAATAGAAATAGAATGAAATACTCTTATCTAGTATGAGCTGTGAAGTCCTATGACTTGGATCTACATCCATGAATACAATGTGAAATTAAGATGGTGGATGATATTAAAATTTTTTTATTAAAAAAAAAAAAATTATAAGTAAGATTTGACCCAAGGGGAGAGGGAAGGGGATTCATTAAGATTTTAAGATTATCACACCCCAAATTCATTCTATGCAATTACAAAATCATGATTAATTGAAATATATTATAAATTACATTGCGATTTATATGGACATGGCATGAGAATTGTATCAACTTATATTTGCAATAATTTTCATATATAAAAGTTCATTAAATAAAATGTATATCTTGCCAGAATAAAGAAAAAGAACATATAAAAACTGAGGCAAAACCATTGATTGAACTTAGGATTACCTATCTTAAGTCAATTGTTGAGAGAGACACACTTCCTTGATAATTGCAAAGATACTGAAAATTATAAAAAAAAAATGCTGCAAAACTAAAAAAGACTCCATTTCATGTGGTGTCCAAATGCTCCTTACCATGTCTCTCTCCAAAAACCAAATGAAGGCCATAAAAATAATAATAAACTAAAATTTCATAGAAAAGTATCAATGGTTATAAAAACCAAGATGCTATTTCTGAGAGAAATTCAAGCTAAAAGCAGTTTTTGCAATTAATAAAAGAAGTAAAATTTAGCGGGCTGTATCTTTACATAGACTCAATGAAATAAACAATTGAAAGATATGGTGAAGGCTATTGCCAAGTATCACCTCAATATGCAAACTAAAACCATGTTGAGGGTAGTAAGCTAATTGCCAATATTAAATTTATTTTTTGTTCTTTTAATGGGTCAAAATACACATACTAAGAATGACTAAACAGGAAAAATCCTCAATTATCAAATTTTTTTCTTGGCAGGGTGACTAGACCATTACTTCAACAAAAAAAAGGGTAATTATATCACTAGTGTCCCATAATATATAGTTCTTTTGGTGGGTAGACCATATACAATCTGATGCAAACCATGTTAAATAAGACTTTTAATGAACAAACTTGAACATCAAAAGTGGAGCATCGAAAATGAATAGGAACATCACATCCCAAAAACTCAACTAATATCATGCTTACCATTCTTGTTTTGTATAAAATCATCACTCAAACATAACTCGGACATATCAAGTTGCAAAGGTTCATCGACCTCCTGGAATTTAAGAGACAAGAGGTGAGATATTAACATATAAACCATCAATGTGTTTGGCTGCGTAGAAAAGAATGAAAAGCAAATACCTTGAATAGAGCAGCACAACAAGGACCACGAACAGTAGATAGGTGTGTAAATTCGGCAAATGTTTTCCAAGTCAGGTGATTTAATACCCGCAACATCTGATCATAACTACCCACTGCAAGAAACTGGCCACAAGGAGACCATGAAACACTCTTTACACCCAGTCCGCTTTCATATGCTTGATACTTAAATAGGCATCTTCCATCTGGAGAGTAAATTAGAACCTGTATCAAACCACACCAACAATAAGCTTTTGAGTTTTCACTTTTCAGCAAGAACAGTTACAAATAAACCTACAGGACAAGCAAAATTAACATACATCCTAATGCATTAAGTAGCCATAGAATTGGAGATACTCTTGTACTGGTTGGCACAGCCAAAGCTAGGTACAAATCTATCAATGCATCCACAGATATACATGTAACAGGCTTTTCTGCTTAGTTCTAATGCGCAACCAGATGTTCAAAGTTAAGTGATTAAGTTACAGTGATCATACATGTAGCTTACCCTGACTAATCTGTTTAGGATCCATAGCCGAACCCAAAATTTTGGGACTACGGCTTAGTTGTTGCTGTTATTAGCTTATTTGCTTGTGTGTAGCTTTTTAAAAGCTCCCTTTTCTAGCTACAATTGTACTTTTGCCCACTTTCAACAAATTAGCAAATCAGCAAAAAGCTAATACAGATGCACACAAAGAAATTAAAAGGACTAATTCCATTACCTTATATTCAAGTGGGGAATCCCAGATGACTATAGCACTATCATCTGGCGACCATTCTATATCAGCCAAATCCAAAGTGTCAACAGCAAAAACACCCATGATCTCCCAGGAATGACAAGACAAGAGATTAATATAGTCCTTGCAATCACGCCTAGTGCAAATGGCAGCAAATTTACCATCTTGGGTGAAAGAAACCCCCTTGGAACCATGCTTTGGCCACTGCACATGCACACAGGCTGTGTTGACAAGTGACCAAACCGTCAACCGCAATTGGAAATCCGAAGTTGTGAGTATATGACGACTATCTGGACTCCACCTAGCATAGGCAATACCAGCAGGACCTTCATCTATCTTACATGTCCATTCAGGTTGGGTCAATGACCATGCTTGTATCATTGGTCTTTTGTAAAGACCACAAAGAATGTATTCAGAATCAACTGCCCATTCAATGTAGCTTATCTTGTCCAAGCATGAAAACAACTGCACAACCTGCATTACAAATTCACAAATTTAAGAAACAATTGCTCTTGGGCACAAATGAGCATAAATTGCTTAGCCCGTCAAGGGTGAATGCCCCTAGATTACCCATTTTGGCGAGTGTGATCAGTTGCACGTAGGTTCTACTAGTTAGAGGCGAGCCCAAATGACTCTTTTAACTTACCTATAGTTGCTTAGGTACAGTATATTAGGTTCCCAGTTAAGTGTGCATTGGTCAATGCAACACGTGTTTAAATTTAATACACAATTGCTCTTAGGCACAAATAAGCATAATCTGCTTGGCCCGGGTGAATGCCCTTGGATTACCCATTTTCACGAGCAGGATCAGTTGTGGATAGGTTTTACTAGCTAGAGACGAGTCCAAAGACTCAACTAACTTAACTACAGTTGCTTAGGTACAGCATATTAGGTTCCTAGTTAAGTGTGCATTGGTAAATGCAATGCGTGTTTAAATTTAATTGGAGAATCTAAAGTACGCAACAATGTAACTGTAACTAAGTTTTGGTCATACAATTTATATTTAAAAAAAAAAAAAAAAAAAAAACATGAATTGAATCGAAATTAATAGAATGAGAAAAAGAAAAAAGAGAACCTTAAAGGAGAGAGTGTCGCGAATGACGAGGCGATAATCGACGGCGACGGCTATGAAGCGAGAATTGGGGGAGAAACAACAGGGCCCAGTCTGCTTGTAGCTTTCAGTGAACTCCATCGATCACAGTCACTGGATTTTTCTCAAATTCATAGATCAAATGCTAGACTTATAAGACTAGGACTAGATCAACTATTCCTAATTGCTAATTCTATGTACATTACATTTGGGTTCATTCGTAGTGGATTTCGTTCATTGCTACCAGAGACTAAGAGTGTGTTTTTTTTTTTTTTTTTTGTAGATCTATGAATGAATGGAATCTGGTTGGTTGGTTGAGCCTCGGGAACTTGGAATGTGGTTTTAAATTTTGAAAGGGAAAGGGACATTTTTAGCTCATGAAATTACACTTTTAATCCTGGGATTTTCAAGCCTGTTTGTTTGGGTTGTTTTGGTAAACATTTTCAAGACATATTTTTAGTTTTTAAATAATATTATACTTATTTTTATATAATTCTTTAGTCACACGTATTTTAAAAAATATAAATAATATTATTTAAATTATTCTACCAAATAGCCCGAAACTTCATAACACATAATTTTATAACACCTTTTCACTAACAAGAATTTTTACAGCACTTAAATAACATTACTAAACATAAAATTACACATTTTCACTAACACGAATTTTTACAACACTTAAATAACATTAATAAATCAACATTAGTAAATGTTCTTAAGGATTTATTTCCGATAATGAATTGAGGGACAATAAGGGAAAGTAGATTAATTTTTTTTTTTTTTAAGGAAGAATTTTATTTTAATTTAAGATGCTATTACTCCAAAAAAAAAATTTCTATTACTTTCTCCAAAAAAAAAATTAAGATGCTATTATTATTTGTTATAAAAAAAAAAAAGATGCCATTATTATTCAGCAATATTACTTTTAATTTAATTATTAATTTATTAAGTTTACTACTCCATTAAAGTTGGGAAAATGTTTGTCTTGCTCAAATTTATGATGTAGCAAATGAAAATATTATCTATGTGTAGTTTTAGTTATATAATTTTTTTTTCTCAAAAAAAAAGGTTATATAATTTTTTTAATGAGTTATGAAACTTGTTTAATAATATACATTGATCTTATATGCATAATTATTAAACCCATACCAGACCGGCCAGTTAAACTAGGAACATGATGACCTGGCATCTAAACTGGTCCAAGTGTTTAAATGGGCCGTTTATGCACAAACTTGGTCAAACTTAGTCAATTTTATAAGTTTGTGGCTACATGTGAAACCCAAATGAGTTTTTTTTTTTTTTTTTTTTTTTTTTTTTTTTTTTTTTTTTTTTTTTTTTTTTATCAACAGGCTGATTTTGTGAAATTTGTAAAATTGTATCTATAGATCAATTTTATTGACTTCTTTATTGTTTAATGTGTTATAATATGTTAAAATTTGTAGTACTTTTTTTTGGTTAAACCCAATTTCCAAACTTATTGACCTGGGAATGTCTTTCTCTTTTATCAATTCAAAATTCAATTCAAAATTTGCCAATTTTATTTTATTTTATTTCCTTATAACAAGTGGAGGATGCAAGATTCAAACTTAAATTCTTTCTAGGGAGATGGGGCCTTGCAGAATTAAGTTAACTCAAATAAACCTTTCATAAACAGAATATTTACTCACAGTTTAACAATATATATACACTCAGAAACCCAGGGCATGCATTGCATGCGTGCATTAAGATTCAAGACTTCCGAACCATAACTTGAATATAACAACATTAAGCTAACAATTGATTTGAGTCTCTGCAAATAACAGTACCAAATTTCATATAGAATTGTCCATTCCAAACATCAAAACAAGTTCCTATCCTATCAAAAAAAAAGAAAAAAGTTCCTATCGAAAAGATAATCCATCCCTCAAACAAAGGGATAAATGTTCCAAGATGAAAGCTCCAACTCAAAGATGTAAAGGGAAAAACCAAAAAAATAAAATAAAATAAAATATATATAACCCCATGCTCATACTTGTGATGTCCTGATAGACTTGTATACACGAACAGCTAACCTGAAATATTGCATATAAACAACAATAAGCTAATTTTTTAGAAATCGGAGATGTATAATACTAAAATTTTCAATATACTTTCAATTTGTAGCACTTATTTTTGAAAATGTAAGCATTAAATAAATTCATTTCATTCCAATAACAAAAAGATGACATAATCTTACTATAAAAGGAAATATACATATACAACACTAGTCTTTATGCATGCGCAACGTAAGTACTCAAAGGCTTCTCTATTTTCCTATAATAATTTTAAGAAAAGGCTTTTGTATATTTTTTTTATAGGACAAAACTTTTCACTAAATTCTAGAGGAATGATGAATGTTTAAAAAGTGAATAGAAAAATACATTTTTCAAAGAAGAGATGGTGTATAATAAGATAAAATTAGAGAAAATCAATGGAGTAGTGGGAAGAACTTGGAAAAGATGTTAGATAAATTTAGAGTTGCGGAATAAAATAAACATGCCTCTAGTCATAGTTGTTTAAGTGTTTGGAGAAAAGAAGACTCATTATATGATGATAGTGTATATAAAAGGGTCTTCTAGTCTATGGCCTATAACTCACATATCTTTTTGATGGAAACACGGGCTATATATATAGGCTAGACTAGGGACCCTTTTAGATGAAGATTTTCATAACTCTCCTTCCATTAAGGAGCTTAAAAATTGTAACTTCATGGTGTTTTATTAACCAAAGAGATTATACAAATTGAGAGTTACTAAAGGATGTTACACCTAACATGTAACTTTCACAAATAGGAAACTTAAGACATGAAATAAGAAACTTAAGAAATGAGTTTCATCCTCACTCAAACGTGGCCACATAAAATTCTCTTTAAGGAGATATAATCCTACGTTCTCTCACTTGGCCCACATGAAATTTAAATAACTCAATAAGTGATTATCACTATGCTATGGCCATGATATTATCCATGTCACTAGTTGTGAAATGCTCCCACTCAAATAAAAAATCCAATACATGAATCATGTCGGTAATCCTCTCAATTATAATGAGTATTTCCTTCCATGTATTACAATGTAATGTAATCCTTACATGAGTATTTTATGGGTCATTAATTCTTTATGAAGGACTACCTATTGGCCATTCGGGTCCTCCTCTAAACATCCCCACGGATATATGGTCCTTTATTTATCCCTATGGATTAAATAAACTTTATATATATACTTTGTGTGCACAAAATATATATTGTCTTTTACTCTCTAAGAACAAGCAAATATGTGTCCCAAATACAAAATAACTAAAGAGAAATTACACATCAAATAAGCTATTAAGTCCCATATGTTCCACGAGGTCTTTATATGGTTTGTTCGGCAAACCTTTAGTCATGGGATCAGCAATCATTAGCTTAGTACTAATATGCTCGATGGACACATTTTGTTTCTTAACATTCTCTCTAACCTTGAGGTACTTTATTTTGATATGCTTACTTCAACTTCCACTTTTATTATTCTTAAATAAGAAAACTACAGCTGAATTGTCACAAAAAATCTTTAGAGGTCTCGATATAGAATCGACAATCTTGGGACCTATGATAAAATTTCTTAACCATAATGTCTGTGTTGTAGCTTCATAGCACACAACAAATTTCGCGTCCATGGTAGACGAAGCAACAAGTGTTTGCTTAGTACTTCTCTAAGATATAGCTCATCTAGAAAGAAGGAAAATATATCCTGAAGTAGAATTTCTTGTGTCTACACACCCGACAAAATTAGAATCTGAATAACCAATCACCTTCAATTGATTAGTATATCTGCAAGTCAACTTGTAATCCTTGGTACCTTGCAAGTACCTCATAACCTTTTTCGTAGCTTTCCAATGATCCAAACCAGGGTTACTTTGATATCGACCTACTAACCCCACTATAAATCCGATATCAGGCCTTGTGTAGTCCTGTGCATACATCAGGCTACCTACAGCAGATGCATACGATATGTTCTTCATTTGCTCTCACTCTAATTCATTTTGAGGACATTGATTCTTACTAAATTTGTCTCATTTCAAAATAGGTGCTACTATAGGTGTACAGTCTTTCATTCTAAATCTCTTCAATACTTTTTCAATGTAGGCCTTTTGAGACAGACCTAACACTCTTTGTGATCTATCTATATGAATCTCAATGCCAATGACATATGAGGCTTCACTTAAATCCTTCATCTCAAAGTTTTGGGAAAGAAATTGTTTTATCTCATGTAGCAAGCCCAAATCACTACTTACAAGTAGAATGTCATCCACATATAGGACTAGGAAAATGAATTTGCTCCCACTGATCTTAAGGTATATACATTAATTAACAATGTTCTCAACAAATCCATATGAAGTGATAATATTGTGAAACTGTATATACCATTGTCGTGAGGTCTGCTTTAGTTCATATATAGATTTCTTCAACTTGCGAACCAAATTACTGTCTTTATCATCATAAAATCCTTGAGGTTGGGCCATGCATACCGCCTCCTCTAGATCCCCATTCAAGAATGTTGTTTTCACATCCATTTTATGTAACCCTAAATAAAAATGAGCTACTAAGGCCATGATTATTCTAAACAAATCCTTCTTAGAAATCGAAGAGAAGGTTTCATGGTAATCAATGCCTTCTTTTTTTGTGAAACCCTTGGCTACAAGTCTAGCTTTATATCATTCAATGTTACCAGAAGCATTTCTTTTGGTTTTATAAACTCATTTGCAGCCAATAGCTACTACTTCCTTTGGCAACTCAACAAGATCCCAGACTTGATTTTTAGCCATAGACTCCATCTCTTCCTTCATGGCATCATACCAAAGTGTGGAGTTACCATCACTCATGGCTTGAGAAAACGAAGTTGGATCATTTTTAAGCCCGATGTCAAAATCAGACTCTTGGAGATATACAATATAATCATTAGAAATTTTTGGTTTCCTCATTCTTAAGGATCTTCTTACACCTTCTGCTTCTCTTGTATTTTTAGAAATTTCAGTAGTTGGTTCAATATGAGCTTGTTCTTGATAGGTTGGTTGCTCCTCAAGAATATCATTTGAGGGCAGTTCAATAGAATCTTGTGCCTCCTCAAATTCTATCTTCTAGGAAAAGCACTCCCACTAAGCTCGAACTTTTCAAGAAATTTAGCATTTCTAGCCTCAACTATTCTTGGAGTGTAAGGAAGACAATAAAATCTAAACCCTTTTGAGTTTATTGCATAGCCAATAAAATATCTACTAGTTGTCCTTGGGTCTAGCTTCTTTATATGTGGATTATAAATCTTTACTTCAACAAAGCAACCCCATATGTGCAAATGATTTAAACTAGGTTTCCATCCATGCCATAATTCAAAAGATGTTTTGGAAACAACCTTAGATGGAACCCTGTTTAAGATATACACAACAATTTTTAAGGTTTCACTCCATAAGGATAAAGGAAGATCAAAGTTACTGACCATACTCCTTACCATATCCATATGTGTAAAATTCCTCCTTTTAGAAACACCATTTTGTTGTGGTGTACTGCGCATTGTATATTAAGCAATGATGCCCTCTTCCTCAAGGAACTTAGCAAATGGACTTGGCATTTTTCCTTTTTTTTGTGTACCTACCATAATACTCCCACCTCTATCTAATCTAATTATTTTAATTTTATTTTCTCTTTGTTTCTCTACTTCTGCCTTATAGGTTTTGAAAGCATCTAGTGCCTCAACCTTATCATATAGAACATAAAGATACATATATCTTATATGCTCGTTAATGAATGAGATAAAAAATCTATGACCATTTAGGCAAGGAGTAGCAAATAGTCCACATATATCAATGTGTATGATTTCAAGAATTTTAGAGCTCCCCTTGGCACCCTTAGTGGTCTTATTAGTCTGCTTACCCTTAATGCAATCCACACAAGTACCAAAATCAGTAAAATCAAGAGTTTTTAGCACTCGATCTTTCACCAATCTTTTCTTTCTTTCTATGGAGATATGTCACAATCTCCTATGCCATAGCATAGAGGAATTCTCATTAATCAAGCTCCGCTTTATACCAACATGAACATGCATATTTAAATAATTGTACTCAAAACTAGGGTCAATATCAATTTTAAATAAACCATCAACTAAGGTTCCACCACCAACATGAATTTTATTTTTTAAAATAACTTAAAATTGAGTTTTCAAATAAAAATCCATAACCAACAACAAGAAGTTTGGAAATGGAAATTAAGTTTTTGGAAAATGAAGGTACATAGAAAATATTATTTAAATCTAATACATATTTTTATTTTTTTAAATTAGTCGAAAAGCCCCAACTCCCTCAACTTTTGAACACATCCAATTCCTGAATAGATGCATTGTTCATTTCCTTTCGCTTCCTTAGATTTAGAAAACCCTGTATGGAGTTGACAATGTGAATTGTGGAACCAGGGTCAACCCACCATGTATTATTTGGAGTTTCAACAAAAAAAGATTCATGACACACTAATGATATGAGATTACCTTTCTTTTCGAGCCATTTCTTTTATTTTAGGCAGTCTTTCTTCATATGCCCTTCTTTCTTGCAAAAAAAACACTTAGTTTTGTTTTTATAGTCGTTATACTTTATGTGTCTTTTCTTCACTTGCAAGGCATTCTTACCCTTCCTAGCATTTCCTTTAACATGAGTGGCCAAATGAGCACTTTCAACTTTCCCGTGTTTTAATCTCTTTTTCTCTTGAACACACATAGTCAAAAGTTCATTTACTGTCCATTTATTTTTATGTGTGTTATAAGATATTTTGAAATGACCAAATTCAAAGGGGAGGGAATTCAGTATGAAATGGACAAGGAATGACTCAAAAATCTCAACTTCTACGGACTTAAGTTGAGAAACCATGTCTCTCATTTCCATAATGTGCTCACGCACATTCTTAGAATAGTCAAAAGTTTTACTTGAAACCATTTTCATCAAGATGCTTGCGAAAAGCCTTATCGGATCTTATGAACTGTTCTTTAATGGCTTTCATAAAATCTTTAACCTTATTACATTCAAGGATAGAACCCCTAATGTTCTTATATATATTAGATTTTATGAACATTAAACTTAACCGATTAGATCGCTCTCACCATTCATAGTTAAGTTTATCATTTGGTGCACTTGATTCCGTGGGGACGGGTGGTTCATCTACATGGAGCACCAAATCAAGATCCATGCATACTAATGAAAATAAGATACTTCTTTCCAATCATTATAATTGTCACCAATTGACATTGCAACATGTGAAGAATAAGCTACATAAGTAGTAGGAATTGCTGCAATAACCAATAAAAAATAAAATTTAATGCTATGTGTTGGAGGGGTAAGATTCGAACACAAAATAATGTCTCGTGGGCCCAACCTGAGGAGATGGAAGGGCTTATTCTCTTATCAGTTCTGACCTAATACATAGATGAGAGCCCGAGAGGTGAAGACGAAGAAGCCGATCGCCTGAGAAGCCTGAAGAGCGAGCGTTCCTTGAAAGGCTTTAAACAAGCCACTTAGACCAAAAGACAAAGTACCGAGGAAGGAGGTAGAGACGTGAAAGCAAAGAAGAAGGGAAGTATCCAGGTAAAGTACCCATCACCTCCGCATTCAATGCAATGCACCAACTCAACTGGCCGCATTAATGACAGAATTACCCCCTGAACAGTACCCTCACAGCTTGCAGCATATTCTACTACCTCCAGCGAAACCCTGATGGGACAAGCATCCAAAGAAAGATCAGTGGCTGTACAAGTGGAGGGTTGTGATGAAATTCATATAGCTATATAAAGAAATGGAAGTCCTCTAGAATGCAAACACACACAAAATTGAAAGAGAAATATACCTTGTGCATCTATGCTTTATAACCGAGACTTGAAATTTTTATGAAATAGAGATCCACGAACCGACCCGAGGAAGAGATAACGTTGAATCTTCTTCTTTCTTATAAATAACTTGTTGTTTTTCCATTAACTCGAAATTAAACTATTAAAGCATACAAAAGTTAACCTCAGAAGCCCATTCTCTACAAATTGGTTGTATTGGACAATCTAATATTGACTCACTATCCATTTGGAGTTGGTAATTGATTTTCGTTCACGTACACTATGCAATGTTAACCTTAATTCTAAATCAACCAATGTCAATTTAGTAGTGAATTCCAACCTTCCTATGGGTAGAGGTGCATCACATATGAATTTACTAAAATACTTTATTAATAAGACTAGTAAATATAAACAATAAGAATAAATTTTCCATACTTTATAAAATAAGAATACTTTATAAAATTATTGAAAACTATATGTAATTCAGACAAGATAAGATCTGCTAAATAACAAAGAAGCATAATAATCTATATGCAAAGTTATCATGATAGATGTCCACTTTCATGAGACGCTTATATTGAAAAACCAATCATGATCTCCACAGAAACACTCGGCCAATGCCAAATGCAAAAGGAGTAATTTTCCATAGATAGTCGCCTATATCCGAAAACTATCACATATTAAAGCCACCTAGCCAAAACAATGGTAAAAGCTATTTCAGTGATATGCTTCAATAATATATGCTATTACCCACACATGAGATACATGGCATAAAACTTAACATTATTCCATGTCTCTTAAAACTGGGTTTGCTGACATTGGTTAGAAGGCCAGATTTTGTTGTCATAATTAACTTAGCAGAAAGGTCCCAACACAAAAGAATATGTTATGCAAATACTTTATATTCTATAAATCCATATGTTCATTGGAAATTTAGCCAAATCAGAGAAAAGCCTATGAATGAAAAAATTCTAAATAAAATAGCATGAAGGAGGCTCTGAAACCAAATGTTAGATAATTTTAGAGTACTTGTGAAATAAAATAAACATACCTCTAGCCGTAGTTGTTTAAGTGTTTGGAGAAAAGAAGACTCACTATATGATGATAGTGTATATAAAAGGGTCTTCTAGTCTATGACATTTACCTCACACATCCTTTTGATGGAAACACTAGCTATATATATAGGCTAGACTAGGGACCCTTTTAGATGAAGATTTTCATAACTCTTCTTCCATCAAGGAACTTAAAATTGTAACTTCATGATATTTTATTAACCAAAAAGGTTATACCAATTAAGAGTTACTAAAGGATGTTACACCTAACATGTAACTTTCACAAATAGGAAACTTATGACATGAAATAAGAAACTTAAGACATGAGTTTCATTTTCACTCAAATGTGGGCCACATAAAATTTTCTTTAAGGAGATATAATCCTACAAAAGAGAGATAAAAGTTATGAGAAAAAAGTAGATAATAGGAGATTGAATTTATAGCCCAATAAATTTTTTATTATATAAAACTTTTCATTTAAATAAAACAGTTTAAAAGAATAGAGATTATTGGTGAAGTGTGGAGCTTTTAATTAGATTAATTTAGTTTGAAATTGTTGGAATATTTTTATATAAAATACAATATTTTAAATATTAATTAGTTGTTGATTTAAGTGATTTAAAATGTATACGTTTTAAATTCTTTTTATCAGCAAAATCTGTCTTTTGACAGCTTTTATCTTTTGTGCCCCATTAGTTGCTCAATTTAATGAGCATAAATTGCTCAAACGGTTTATCACTTTTATGGCTATCAAACCTTTAGTAATTGTCAAACGTTTTGAATACAAAAATGTCAGAAAGTTTATTTTGATTTAAACATGGGATTAAATGACAAGGCTATACCTTCTTATATATTTATATATGTAGCAAATATACATATCCGGGTACATGATGAGAAAATCAATTTTCTTATGGGTACCATTTTCATGTAAAAAGAAAACTCCCTACATATTTGCTGAGAAAAAATTCTAGTGTCATGAAAATAATATATTCATGTATATACTATATTTCTGGGTAGAAAAAAAGTACTATTGAGAGCTTTATCCTACAAGCATTGTAGGCTTGCAAGGATAATCAGTGAAGGTGGCTGAGTTGTTGTATTCTAGGGTGGCACGCATAATATTTTAATCTACTACACCGGAAAGGCGGAAACTCCGTAGGTGCGTGTACTATCTCAAGACAGTGATATGGTCCATACTCCATACCTCAATCCCGCCATTTAAAAACATATATGAATTGACGGTAAATTGCTTCTTGTTATGAGATTATTTAAAGCATCATCTTTTCACTATTCTCTAATTTTATGGTGAATTCTAATTTAAATGATAATATTGAATATTACTTATTTATCAATTATTGTTTATAGGAACAAAAGAAATCATGTCTCTTCACAAGTGCCATGAACTTTGTAAGTTGTCATGCAATTTATTAGTTACTTGTGGCTAAATTAATGTCAGCTTATTATGATATAATTTATACTCACATTGGGATTTAATTGCAAATAAGTGTGTGTGTATACACACACACACATATATAATAATAATAATAATTATATATGACCCAATAACCATAATGTATTAGGTAAACACCCATTTAAAGTGTTGGAAGATGGACAAAGTTTGGTTACAGCTCTCACTAAAAAAATTAATATGATTGCATACTTTGAAAATTGAACCATCGGATTACATATTTTTTATGTCCTTAACAAGTGTGTTAAATTTCACATTCACATTAGAATGCTTACATCAATACCTTCCACTTTTTTTCTATTAAACAAAAGATGACTCTAAATCTATGATTTATAGGGTTTAAGTCATTTATCACCCATGAGTTGTTGAGAAATTTGAATGTACGAAAATATTATAGTTTGAAATTTGCTTTTTAAAAAATTATTACAATTACTTAAATATCTGAATTTTGCTTATAAATTACAAACAATATATGTTAATCATAATAACCTTTTAATATGATTAATCATGGATTCATACTTGAATAGAACAGTATACTTTGAGAATGAGAACAAGGGAAACCATGACGGTAAAAGTGTTTCCTCATGCTTAAAATAATGTCTATCCCTATTGAAAACCAAATAATAATAATAATAATAATAAAATCTACCACTAATTTCCCAAAAGAAAAAAAGTTCAGTGGACCTAAACACTAACATTAACTTACTTTCAAAAAAAAAAAAAAAAAACACTAACATTAACTTTAGAGTGTTAATGTTAAGGAATAGAAACATCAATGATGTACATGTACCTGCTACATGTTATCATTAGCATATTCAATTTCATGGTTTGATCTAACTAAATGCTTCACACGTCCAAATTCATAAAGAATCATTTTCAATACAAAAATCAAAATAAGTTTAACCATTTGACTATAAAATTCATGTATATTCATTTAAAAAATCTAAAAACACATTATTATCATTTATTGTAATTTATTATAATCCTATGAATCTTTAAAAATCATTTTATTATAAATAGCGAATGAAATATTAGAACACTATTTCAAACAAACAAAATTTATGAATACTTTACAAAATCTTCCTAATGACATGTTGGTGATTTTCAAAGGTGGAAAATGATTCAGCAACACTATTGGGAAATATCAAGTTAGGCTGTGTTTGGTTGAATGTAAAATATTTTCAGGTGAAAATATTTTTGGGAAAGGAAAATATTTTCAAGTGTTTGGTTGCATTTCAAAAAATGCTTTGGAAAATATTTTCTAGTGTTTGGTTGTGTGGCTAAAAATGCTCTAGAAAACCCATTTTTATAATGTTTCTCACATTTTCTTAGGATCCAAACAAATATTATTATAGAGAATCAAAATATATAAACAACACAAGAAACAAAAATCAAAACAAAAAAATCAAAATCACAAGACCAATCGTGAGAGAGGAACAGAGAGAGATCGGTTCGTGGGTGCAACTCGTCGGTGGACGAGGTGGGTCGATCTAGGAGTGGGTCACTTATTGGGTGGGTCGATCGGTTCATGGGTTTGTGGCGTGATCTCGCCGATGGACGAGGTAGGTCGATCAGTGGGTGGGTTCGTGGCGCGATCTCGCTGGTGGACGAGGTGGGTTGATCGGTGGGTGGGTTCGTGGCGCGATCTCACCGGTGTTGGGGTTCGTGGCGCGATCTTGTCAGACTGGAGCTCGGTGTGTTTTGGCTCACCGCTTCTCTCTCTCTCTTTCTCTCTCTCTCTCTCTCTCTCTCTCTCTCTTTGCGCATCTGAAGCTCGGTCCGAAAATGGTTTGCAGTGAAAATAAAAGCGTAAAAAATTTCGGGGTCAAAGCCTTCTTTTTTACGGTCAAATGAAATGTTTTTCCGAAAAATTCTATTTTTCGTAGCTGCCAAACACGTGGGTAAGGTGTAAAATGATTTCCTGAAAGCATTTTACACCAAAACAAACGCACCCTTAAGGTAAAACAAAACAACTTTTTCAATGTATAATACTAATTTATTTCGCTCTATATAAGTTATGCAATCTATTAAGTCAATTCTTTCCTTTTTCTTAATCAGTTGCAAAAGCTTCAACGAATTAACAGAAAACATATTGGTCCTCCAAAGAATTCAACTCACTCCATATTTCAATCACCCAGTCTTACTAGATAACAAAGCAAAAAAACTGATTTTTTCATGTTATGAAGCAAAGAATCCCCGTGCACTATTCATAATGGGAACATACAAATACTTCTTGAATCAATAAGTCATTGAAGGAAAAGGATTGATTGAAGAATCAATTAGCCATGTATCATCTGTTATGTCCTCTGTCCTGATAAATGCTGTAGAGATTAATACTTTAAAATGATACATCCATCTGTCATAAGAACTAGTTAAAGCTCTATGGGTTAGTATATTTTGTTGAATTTCAAGAGGTAAATTTCTAATGGCAAGCCTCATTTTTTGCTGAATCTTAGGGTGGAGCTTTGAAAAGCTTGTTCCCATAAGATAGCTTTTTAGAGACTGTGATTCTGTCTTTGTGGAGCTTGAATCTCCATCCTCTTTACCAGGGACTTGACAGCCGAGTGCTTCAATAAGTGCCCCGGTGCTAACAAGATGTAATTCCAAAGCCTGAAAGGTCTTTTGGAATAAGGGTTTCGGTCTAAGGGTGAAGGCTGCCTGTAAATTATCAAGAAGTAGTTTAATACGAAGAGGAAGGTCTGTAAATTCTCCGTCCTGAAACATGAGATTAGTGCGGAGCACTTTTTGCAGAATTACACTGTTTTTACCACATGAATATATTGCCTCTGCTAGCAACGTATCCTGAAGGGATATTGTCTCTATCGAGACGCCTTCATGCTTATCTGAAATCTTTACTGAAGGCTTTCGAATTCTGGGCTGGTGCCTTGCCCTTTCCTTTCCTGTCTGCCCTGGAGGGTTTGTTATCCATATTAGTCTGCAATGGACTTTGGGTAAAAGGATTAGTTACTATGCTATTTTGGCTTGAAAAAATATTTTGAAAATAAATATTTCTCAGCAAAAGTTCTTTCAAATTTATTTTTACAATCCTTTTGCCGACATCTTTTTGTAAAATCCTTTTAAAAGGAAAACTATTTTTAGAATTTAAAATATATATAAAAGAATCTTTTGTATAAGAGTAGTCATAATGAAGTCTTTTAATATTAGAGGGGTTAAGATTCAAAAACTTTACAAAATCTGTCAAAAGTGATTAACTTTTTCTGTTAAGAAATTAAATCTGTCTTTTTTCAAGAAATTACCACAATTAATATTTTCTTTAATGATTTGTAAAGGAGAATCTGTCAATACTTCTTTTATTAAAACATCTATCATATGAGTACCTGAGGATTCTATAAAGGGTGTAAGTATGTTATTTATTATAATCTTGTTTGGTGCTTCTATCAAACTGTCAATTCTTTCATTCCAATCATATTTACTAAAGGAACTTATAAGCATAGTTCTATTTTTTGTATGCCTTCTGTTGAATTCTTTCTCATGAGGTATTTGGACTATATGCTGATGCAAAAAGACAATGAGGTAAAAAATCTCTGTCTCTATATCTTGTTTAGACTCTTTTATGTCATTATCTGCCAAGTGGTCATCAAGTGAGTTTCCTGTCAAATGTCCCCTACAAGTTCTTTCTTTATTGTCATCTTTTAAGATAGTGACTCTGTTGAAAAAACGAATTTCTTTCCAAATTAGGGGTGAGGTAAGACCAAAGACTAGCACATTAATTTTAATTTCTTCATCTGTCATTACAAAGGGGTAAAGTAAATTCATAGAGGAGTTTCTTAAAATGATTTTGGAATAAAGGCTTTTATTTAAACCAAAAATAGTTTCATGAACATTGGATAATTTGCCATTAATTAACAGCTTATCTCTATTAATTTGGGTTGATCTTTCAAACGATTTTTCATAATACTTTAAAAGTATCACTCCTTCTCGTATATAAACACCTGAGTCTATTAAATTAATTTCTGTCAAAGAAAACTCGTTATTACTTACTAGAGTGATTCTTGTACGCCATTTTTGAAAAATTACTTTATCAATTAAACTCAAGAAATTCTGTCTATTACTATTATCCTTTTCTAATAAAAGAGGGTCTATTATGGGTTTAGAAAATTCTTTTAAATTTATTATTTCAATATTCTGTTCATCTATGTCTGAGGAATTATTTTCTTTAATTTCTTGTTTTACTATTTTTGCTTCTGTCATTAAGTCTTGTAAAGTTACAGGTTTTTTATTTATATCTACTACTCCATCTTGTTTCTTTCTTGCCTCTTCTTTCTTATCTTTTTGTTTCTTAACTTTTTCTTTCTTTCCGCATTCTGTAACATGGTGTCCTTATTTTCTACACTTAATACAAGCAATAGGTATATCTATGGAATCTTTCAATTTTAGTAAATAGTTTCTTTTGTCTTTTAGATGATTAGGTAAATTATCTATTAATTTCATTATTATGTCTTTTTATTTTCTTTTTCTTTTATTAACTTTAAGTGGGTTGGTTAATTTTAGTTCTTTCCTGGTCTTAACTTGATTCATCTCTTTTTGGCTAACATTAAATATTTCCATTAATACATTCAGTACGTCTTTTTCGAATTCTAATTTACTAATTTGTTTAGCAATTTTATTATGTCTATCACATTGTTTTTTAGTGTGACCATATTCTTTACATTGATGACAAATAGTATTTCTTATATGTCTATCAGTTTTCTCATTTTCTGATGATTCGGTATTATTTAAAACTATTATTTCTCTTTTTCTGTTCATATCTAAAGTGTATTTAAAATCTCTATTTTTTTAGTTAATTCTACAAAACTATCATTTTGGGTATATATTATGGATCTTTCAATTGATTTTAGTCTTTCATCAATTTTTTCTTTTAAACTATCATTATCATCAATTTTCCATCTATTGTTGACTACTTTTGCTTTTACTACACTATCACTATTTTCCTTTTCTTCATTACTATTAGTTTTCCTTCCTTTGTTGACTATTTCTTTAGCTTTTGTTCTTTCTTGTTCTATTTCTTCTTCTACTTCTAGCTTCCTACATAGAGATTCTTCAAGAGTACTATTTTCTTTTGGTTTTATCATGTCCTTTCTTACAACTTTCCCTACTTCTTCTTTTGTCTTTAACTTTCTACATAGTGGCTTTTCACTATTCTGTCTGTCAACTATTTCTTTTGGTTTGTCTTGATCTATTACTATGTCAACTTTTTTGGTATTTTGTCTTTCCATTTTTTCTATCATTTCTTTTACCATTTCTTTTTTTATCATTCCTTTATCCTTTTTGTCTTCATCTATTATGTCTATAGCACTTCTTTCTTTTATGAGATTCTTTTCTTCTATACGTGTTATTCTTTCCTTAATTGGGTCAGTTTTTCTGTCAACTCTTCTGTTAGTTGCTTTTGAATTTTTAAAACTGTTGTTGTCATTATCTATGAAGCTATCTTTTCTACCATCTATCATATTCATTGATATGTCGATACTAGTCGAGTTATCCTCTTGCCTATTATGCTGATTATCTGTTATAATTCTTGTTAAATCTTTTGGGAAATTAGTGGCAGATTATTATTATTATTATTATTATTATTTTGGTTTTCAATAGGGACAGACATTATTTTAAGCATGAGGAGGCACTTTTACCATTGTGGTTTACCTTGTTCTCATTCTCAAAGTATATTGTTCTGTGTAAGTAGGACTCTGTGATTAGTCATATTAAAAGGTTATTATGATTAGCATATATTGTTTGTAATTTATAAACAAAATTCAAATATTTAAGTAATTGTTATATGTTATCATTCGATTAAGTATATTCAATTCTAATTAAAAATATCGAATGATTTTTTTATATTTTGTTCGTGAAATTATCATTGATGATTGTTGATGCTTGTTTTGGAAGCCCAGTAGTAGGAAGAAGCCCAACAATATGGGCAGAGAAGAGTTAGTGGATTGATAGAATAACCATTAAGTCCGAATGGTAGGAACAATGGATTTTAGGCCCATAACGTAAATAAATGGGCCTTAAGGAAAGCAAATGGGCCTAAAGGAGCACAGAGAGAGAAGCAGTAAACCTATGGGCATTATGTGATGTAGAAAAGTAAGAATGGACCATAGCAAGCCCAAAGTAATGACGTAAGAAAGTAAGGGATTGATGGAAAACTCATGAGCCCTAAGGATGAAGGATAAGGTAATTGGGTCAGGGAAGCCCAATAGAGTTAGTAAAAGCCCATGGGAATGCAGAATTAGAAAATGGGCCGAGGATGCCCAAGGAAAACAAATGGGCCAAGGATGCCGAAGAAGAAAGAGATGGGACAAAGGAGCTCACAAGCAATGTAATGGGTCAAGAAAACCCAAAGTAGTATGAGTATAAATCCAATGACCATACTGAGTCGTTGAGAGAAGAATAGGCAGCAGGCCCAAAAGAGGCCCAGCAAGCACGAGTCAAATAACACCACGACAGGAATAGCAAAGTGGTATGGTAGGAATGACAACAAGATTAAGGAAGGAGCAAAGAATGGGCCAAAAAGGGGAAAACCCATAATCAAGCAAGGCCCAACCCTTGAAGGAGCGAGCCAATAAAGAATGGAAAATCATAAAACAGTTCATATCATAAGAGGTCAAAGATAAGTGGCATAATGCACAGATGAGCCTCCAGACCATGGCAAATGTATGAGCAATGGACAGGCTTTTGACGTACACTGGAAGTGGAGCACGCGTAAGGCCTAGGCACTACCAACTTGTATCCAGTCAATACAGAAGTGGTGAGTCATAGGTTAGAGGTAAGAGATGGTATGATCTGGCGATGGAGAGAAATGAAAGCCTATTCTGGAGTTCTTGCTCAGATTCTTTTGGGGGTGATGTCCTGCTGGAATGACATACCACCCAAAAGAAGAAAATGATGAGTTGAAATTACTAGATGCATGCCATGAGGGATAGCAAGAGAGAATACCCACACTGTGGTGGATAAGAATGCCACGGTGAGCAAGCAAACACAACAGTCTTCTTTGTCTGGTAATGAGGAGTGGCACAGTCAGCACAGGTAAATGGTGGTGGTTGGGTAGCTGACAAACCAATGGGTGGTCGGGAAGAACACCCTAAACTAGAAAAAAGTAGTTAAAGGCTAATATGGTAAAAATCAATCACGGCAGGCAATATATAAAGGGACCTTGTTGTGTACAGTAACATCATTGCAACAGTAGCAACCACTAAGAGAGAATCACAACGCCACCATCACCATAACACTACACAAGTAAGCACAAAGAAAGAAAGGAAAGGAGTGGGGGAAAGAATCAAAATGGAGAAAAAAAGAGAAAGAAGAGAAATAGAGAGTTTAGAATGGCAGGCATGCATCAATAGGCTAATCCCTTCTCTTCCTCTAAAAGCTTACCCTCTGTTGAGGATAAAGAATTCGTTTGGACACAAGCCATTCAGGTCCATTCCCTCAAAGTGGATAATTTCTACAGCAGGATCCTCATTTGAGGTTACCCACGTTGAGGAAGTGGTTCCCTTCTTGACTTTAGTCTCTTAACACAACTGAACACGGCAAACTGGTCTTTTCCTTCTTTGATTTTTATCACTTATTGCTATTGTTTCTTCTCTTGCCTTTACAATTTCACCTATAATGTGTTTCTTGTTGCCATATTATTCTTTTTCCCCATTTTAATTAAGGATCTCTTACTTGTTTTGTCTGACAGTAACATATATTTTTTTATCATTGTTTTATTGCATTTATTTGCCATGACTCTTTTGTAGCAGCTTCGCCTGCCATGGGCATGTGACCAAAGTTTCGGTAAACGGGGTATAGTTTGTGCGCAAGTCGGACTAAGGTGAGTTGCAATTGGACCAGTCCTGACTCTCTTATCCAGAACACTTGGGCTTAGTGCAGTAGGAGGCAATCTAGCCCAAAATCACAAAAGGCCCACCACAATGACCAAGGCTTTCCAACTTACAAAAGACGAGAACATGACCTCTTTGTGCTGAAAAATAGCGTGGAATTAGACAACAGATATGTAGTCCCATACAATATTGACTTGCTGGTGAAGTATCAATCACACTTAAATATTGAATGGTGTAATCAGTCAAAGGCCAGCAAATAATTTAATAAGTACATCAGTAAAGGTATAGATCGTGTTATTGCTGTTTTGGAAGAAAATGTGGTTTGCAATTCAGATGATGGAACAAAATCTATAGTAGAAAAAGATGAAATAAAAACATTTCTTGACTGCAGATATATATCAGCATCAAAAGCATCACAGAGAATTTTTCTGTTTGATATTCATTAATAAAATATAATTTTATCACTCTTTTATTTTTTTAATTATTAAATTTAATAATTATGGTAAATATTAATAGGTATTTATTATGTCAATGTTTGTATATGAAATTTTATACTCTATTATTTAAATAAAATATTATTTGATAAGATTTTAAAAGAGAGTTTAAATGTAATTAATTAAATATATATAAGAATAGACAATATTTATAATTATGAGACCTTAAAAATTTCTTAGGCAAAATAATATGAGATAAACCAAAAGTAAAATATCTTTGACTTTATATAAATTATAGATTTGAAATTCACATTGTGATTTAATCATCTATAAAAGCAAAGATATGACCTAATATATAATTAAAACATCCATTTAAAGATGATGCTTTGCAAAAAGTGTTAGTAGTCAGCTCTTAGAATGTAAAATCAAATGGTGATTCCAATTTTTCAGCTATGCCCCATGAAATTTGTAGCATACTTGTGAATGTCCTTGACTTAGACCCCATCAATTTCAGTAAGGGTCTTCAATAATGGACAAATATGAAGTGAGGTTGGGCTGTCTGCTAGGGGGCTCATCCTAATGGAGATAAAATGGCAACAATGGAAGAAAGAACATAATTTAATGAACAAACTTTAATGGCTTGGAAGCACAATGAAATCATTTTTCTTTAAACAATATTTACTCCCACACTCGAGTCACTAACAAATAATTGCAAACTTATTCAATACAACTAGGCCTATTGGGTTTTATAAATAGTAATTTTGGAGAAGACTCACAGGGCTTCTAACATTTTTGAAATTTTTCATAAGGGTGAACAATGAAAGTATAAGCAATATATAGACCATCAAAATACACCGATAAAGTGTTATAGTTGATAACAAATGACTAAAAAACTCTTCAAATGTTCATAAACGTATAAGTATAAAGTGGCATAATTCTTAGCAATAATTTTGTAGAGAATTGTAATTTTTGCATAATCTTGTTGTGCATTCGTTATACACTCGGTAAATCAAAATGGTTGCTTTTATGCCCCTGAATTGATTACTTGGTAGTCTTTTAAAATCACACATTGCCACAACTTGTATGTGTCAACTTCTTATTATATTACATCATTAACATATAGATCAATCACAGTAACTTGGTAAAAAGTACCCCACTCATCACTTAATACATGTGCAAGTTGTGATAGAATATATGTTCCTAGAGTTTCCCTTGTTGGTTAAGCCATGCCATCTCTAAGTATTTATTTATTTATTTTCAAATCCAAGTTTTTCCCCAAAAATATAAAAAATCCCCATGATCCAAAATCGAGCCACATTTTTTAAAGAGAAACAATGTGGACACAACTTTTGCCACAATCCTAATTAGGCTAATTGCAAGTTATAAATAAGAAGTTATAGACAGTCCCTCACTAACACAGTTTGTTACTTAAATTGTGATATTAGAAGATCTCATTTTTAAATGAAAAGTTAATAGATGCCCTTTAGAAGGTCGATTTATGAAATACTATATAAAATATATAAAATTATGCGATTTCTTGATAGTTTTTTATATTTTTTATAAAAATAATATTAAAAATTTCTTAAAATGGTTCATTAATTGATCCATTTTTTCTTTCTCAAAAAAAAAAAAAAAAAAAAAAAAACTTATCCCTCTTTTAATACCAAAGTAAAAAAGAAAAAAAAAGAAGAAGAAAAAGACCGTTTGACAGCTCGGGCATATTAGACCCGACCCACTGGGCATATACCTGGAAAGAAAACAAACAAAACCCTCCACCTTTCTTTCATGTAAGTTTAGGGTTTAAGTGCTCCCTCCCACACACTCACACACAAATACAAAAACCAGAGACCGCTTCTCTCTCTCTCTCTCTCTCTCTCTCCGCTTTCTCACTTCTCCGGCAAACTCCAAAACCCTCTTCAATGGCGATGACCTCTCTAGCCGCGCAGTTACAAGTCATAAAATCGTTCGTACCAGGAGACTCTCAGCCTCTCAAGCGCCCTTTCACTCGCCCTTCCATTCTCTACGATCCCAAAGAAGCCGCCGACATCGATGTCGATACCATTCTCTCCATTGCTCTCCAAGGTCCCCCCCCCCCTCACTTTCCTCCAACAATTAGTTAGGTTTTCGGTTATTATTTCAGTTAAAATAGATTCTCATAATTCAGTTTCGTTATTTTTTTTTTTTCAGGTTTGGAGGTTTTGATAGATACAGATGAGCGTTTCAGAAACTACAAGAACGATTTGTTTAGCCATAAAAGCAGAGAATTGGATAGAGACTTGTTAGGTATAGAGGAAAACAATCGAATTAACGCCTCAATCGGTTCGTACTTGCGGTTATTGTCTGGTTACTTTCAACTTCCTTCGGCCCTCAAGACGCTTGAGTACTTGATTCGCCGATACAAGTAAATATTCCGCTTCTTATTATTGCTGCTTCATTATGACTCTAACTTTACTGCTTATATTTATTAATAATTTGGTTGGAATTGCAGCGTTCATATATACAATTTTGAGGAATTGATTTTATGTACTTTGCCGTACCATGACACACATGCGTTTGTTCGAATAGTACAGTTAATCGACACGAGGTTAGGAAGTTACTTTCAATTTGCTGCATGTGGTTTCGTAAATGGCGGTTTAGTTAATCCAATGGAATCTGATTGTTTGCACCTTATTGTGATTTAGAAATAGTAAATGGAAGTTTCTTGATGGTGTGAAGACCACGGGTGCACCGCCACCTAGAAAGGTCATAGTGCAGCAATGTATTCGGGATAAGGGTGTTCTGGAAGCTATATGTGACTATGTGAGTATTTTCTTTGGATATGTATTTTTTTTTGAAGAACAGCCCTTTGAACTTGTCTACGAGCTAATCAGTTGCCCGAGTAAGCTAGGGGCATTCACCCCTGATGGGCTACTTTGGATGTAGTTGATTGTTTGATTACTTGTTTATTGTGTGGTTATATACTTGACTGTTCTACTGCAGGCAACTCCGTCAAAGAAGAATCAGCCTTCAAGGTTCGTTATCAGCTTTTGCACGGCAGTTGTTGTAGAGGCTTTGGGTTCCATTACAACTGTTGAAGATGATGTTGTAAAGAGAATCCTTCCGTTTGTAGTTTCTGGACTTCAGCCTGGCACAAAAGGAGGGTCAGATCACAAGGTGGGATTTAAAGGCATGCTGCCCTTAAATGGGAGTAGACACTTTTGACTTTTGTATCTGTTATCATTATGCATAATGTTTATGAGGCAATGAAGATAATTCTTTCTGAATGATGCCACTCAATTTATGAAACACCTTTGTGATTACATCTGTTTCAGAACTGGATAAATGACAAACCAGCATGAAATCGAAGTCCTTATTGTGTTTTCTTTGATGTGATGGATTTGGAATTTTGTTGTTATATTGTATGTGTTTGTTGTTATTTTGTGAATATTTTTCAAAATTGTTTTTGCTTTGATCTGTATTTTGCAAATATATTTCTCTTCCTTAGTCAATTGTGAATTTCGGCTGCATATTGTCTAAGTCAGCATGGTTTGACTTTTGATTTTTTTTCTGCCTAGATCTGCTCCCTCAACTCTAGGGTTGTGGGTTAAACGTGTTATTGCTATTAAATTTTTAATTGAAAGTTCTCTTTCATATGTAGGCGGGTGCTTTGATGATTGTTGGTTTACTTGCAAATAAAGTTGCATTGTCCCCTAAACTTGTGAAGAGTTTGATTCGGTCAATTTCTGAGCTCGCTCGAGAGGACGCAAAAGAATCAACTGATTTGCAATGGTTTCGGTTGTCAGTTTTGGCTTTAATTAACCTTGTTCAGGTACCACTGTTTGTTTAGTCAGTTAGCATTCCAGTTGCATGAGCCTAGAAGCATCAGTCAATTTTTCTGTAGTTATGCTCTGTCCCTTTCTAATTAAGTTGTGATAATCTTCTCATGTTTATATAGTCCTTTAACATTCCAGTTGCATAAAACTTAGAAGTATTAGTCAATTTCTTTGTACTTATGCTCTGTCCCTTTCTACCTAAGTTGCGATAATCTTCAAATGTTTTATAGGTTTTCTCCGCAATTCTGATATGTGTTTAGCAAAGTATACCACTTTTTTTTTAAATTTTTTTTATTACCCCTGTACCAAGTGGTATGACTATTGAGTTCGGATCTGGTACCTCTTATCTAAAAAGTTAAAAATCCTATATGTTGGTCTTTACTTATTTAAGGGGAGTCTCTGCCCACATGTGTGGGGGGAGTATTTAGAGTAATTTTTAATGATTAAATTCATAATTTTCTAAAATATTTATCTTTTGGGACAAGTGGTTGTTTATCAATGGTCCTAATGGGTTCTTTTTCAACATAGGAGCTGAATGTGCCTTTTATTGGAGACAACTGCCAATTTTGTTGTGTCTATTTGAGAGTCATTTTTTAGTATTACACAAAAGCTTTTTGAAGTAGTCATATATTTGCTGAATATCAATTTTTTGTTCGTGGTTTTCCTCACTTTAGTTTGCATAAAATTTGTCAGATGCAAACTTTTGATATGTTTCCAAAGAAGGCTTTGGATATTTTGAAGGATATAAGGTATTCCTCACTACCATAAAATGCTTGAGCTTATTAAGTGCTTAATATTTTTGTTGATTTTTCATTTGTGCTTTCTAAAATTTTTTCCTGCTCCAATTTGTAGGGATTTGGCTGTGATTCTTTTGGGATTGTCGAAGGAGTTCAATATTGATAGATTCCTTCATATGCTTTTGGAAGCCCTGGTTGATTGCAGGTGGGAAATCGATTCTTTTTTTCCAATTGTCCTTATATTTGTCACTTTTTTTACTCAGTATTTGAAAATGATGATTATATGTTTGCAGTTCTTCTGATGAATTGTGCCGTCTTGCTTTGGTATCAATAATAGAGACAGTTCCTGTAAAAGATTTAGTTTTCCATGTAGTCAGTAAGGTGCTATTGTCCTGCATGAAATTGTCACAAAAAATTGGTGATCCAGGATCATCTGAATCTGGTATGCTATTATCATACCACCTTTTTTGGTTTTTTTCTTTTACAGCACTGGTGTATATTGTAAAGACTCAATTATTTGATTGCCTTTTCATCTTCTGTCATAATTTTTTCTATATTATTGAGTGTTTGTTTGGTGATTACTTCCTCAGATATGTCACTTTGTTTTTGTTTAAAAAAGGAAAGTGATTTTAGAGCTACTTCACTGAATATTTATCATTTGCTACAAGTATCTTTAGGTAGTTGGCTCTTATTTCTCACCATGTCTCTGAATTTTTAATTAGGAAGCTGGGCAAAGAGAATTTTGGTGGTTGTGAATAAGCATTATCCATCTGAACTACGTGCAGCAATTCGCAAGTTCCTTGAGGTCCATTGACCACCTTCTCTCTTTCTCAACACCCCCCCCCCCCCCCCTCTCTCTGATTTTAGTTCCAGCTCTAATCTTTTGGCCATTTTCAATAGGATACTAAAGCGCAATCTAAGAAAGGGGAGTCAACATATGAGATATTGGGGAAGGTGTTGGATACAAATTTGGATATGTCACTGGGTGTATCGGATTCAAAATTTTGGTTGGCATTGCATCATCCAAAGGTATTAGTTATTTGACATCCTTTTTTGGGGCTGGGTTTGCTAATGCTTTTGCTTTATTTTTGTTTGACACTTTTATCTTGTCAACATATGGCATAGGCTGTGGTCCGATGTGCTACATTGTCCCGTTTAAACTCCTCTGGCATTCTGAAAGTTAAGGCTGTTGATTCACAGGTAGTATCTAGTGCCATATGCATATATGCACAAACAGAAATACACGTGTGTGAGCCTTTTGTTTAATTTACATTGTTATAGGGTTTTAAAATATCAAGAAAATGATGTGTTATATATATATATATATTAGACAACAAAATTCCAGATTTAATATCTTTGGTTCTCAATCATAATTTTCTTCTATTCTCTTGCGACTCAATTATTTTCTAATAAAGTTTATTACTTATAAGGAAAAATTAAATCTTCTCTTGTGGACTAGTCTTGTAACTATTGAAGATCTGGTTCTTATTCATACTTTTTTCCCCTTATTGTGTACTAGAGTCTTGTAACTATTGAAGATGCCATATTACGACAGCTTCACGATGATGATCTAACTGTGGTTCGGGCAGCTCTATCTCTAGATGGATTGTCTGATATGATAAGTTCTTCCGATCTCCTAAAAGAATTGCAATATGTGCTTAAAAGATGCATTGGCATTCTAATGTCAAGTGAGTATGAAGATATAGTGAATGCTTTACCCTAAATATTTTTATTCTATATGCTTCACTATTTCTGCCATTGCACTAATATGCTTCTGTTATTATATTAAAAATGAAAGTCACATGATGAATATGATGTTGTTTTGCACCGTAATTAGAATGCTTTGCCCTGAAACTTTTTATTCTACATGCTTCACTATTTCTGCAATTGCACTAATATGCTACTCTTATTATGTTAAAATGAAAGTCACATGATGCATATGATGATGTTTTGCATCATAATTTTACGTTTTGGTGCATCATAGTCAATTGACATCTTACATTTATCAAATATAGTTAGAAGGGGCACAGCTTATATCTGGGTGCTATAGTTCATGAAATTTCCATGATGGCCTATAGTTTTCTGGAATCACATTAGTTTAAATGGGAGGTTCTGACTCTTTTTTTTCCTAATTGTGCAAGTTTGGATATTGTCCCCTTGTACCCCATGTTGTCTGTTGGTCAATATTTGAATTAAGAAAGGCCTTATATTCTGCATTAGAAGGCTCTCTGAACATCAAGATTGTACCATTCAATAAATTTAGCTTTGAGTTTTAGGGAGCTGGTGAGTAGTTTCTTGTTTCACTTATGGTCCGTTTGGTTGGGTGGAAAAAGCGGAGGATGAAAACTGTGGAAGGAAAATGGGAGTTTTCCATTGTTTGGTTGGGTGGATGGAAAATGATGGGTGGGGATGTCTTCCACCCAGGCCCACCAAAACTTATACTCCCAAATTTGAAGGAAAATGGCAATGAAAATGTGAGATTCAAAAGGCATTATTACCCCTATTACCTCATTATTTCAAACTAAAATAAGGGCATACTAATAATATAATTTCTATCCATTTACTTTTCCTTATCTCCTACCAAAAATACATGGTGGAAAACTAGAATCTTTTCTAGCCAAGAGCCCTGTAGTTCAATTGGTTAGCACCTCTTAGTTTTTCCAAATGTAGACATCTAAGGTTCAAATCCCCCCTCCACTAACTATTGAATTATATAAAAAAAACTAAAATCTTTTTTATTCTCTCAACATTTAACATTTTCCATCTTCTTACTTTCCATCTTTCCAACCAAATAGAGCTGAAGGGACTTTTTGTTGTTATGACAGTTGATGTTCCTTTAAAACTTTATTTATCTATTTTTCTCCCTGTTGGAAGAAGAAGGTTGATTCAGGAAGCATAGAAGAATCAAAGGGCTAAAGGAACTTGTAATGAGTGGTCTGCCTATAAGAAAGGCATGGGGAATCAACTTGTTTTATAGTTTTATTCTGCTATGAAGGAAATTGCAGTGTAGCTTTTCTGGCTAAGCAATTTGTCCCCTATTAGGACATGTTTGGGGACTTAATGAACCCATGCTTTTGTTTATTTTTTGTGCATATTATACGTCAAATTATAGAATTTGAGTCTGTGGTGTGCATGCCATCAAGCAAAATGTCTGAGCAATTATGAATTGAAGATATACAGAAATGCTATGCAGAATAGGTCTGTTGAGCCATAGCTCAACTGACTTCCTCCTCCCATAATAATGGATTGGATGGTGAGGTCGTGGGCTCGAGACCTACTTGGTGCATGTGTAACTTACTAATACAAAGAGGAAAAAAAGAGGCAGAATGGGCTTAATTAAATAATTGGCATTAGGAAATTATAAACTAGATGTCCAGTCAGAGAAGATTCTCATGGAAATTCTTGAATTATTTATCAATCTTAGATTTTATTGAATTCACTACCTAAATAAGTAAAACACATTAGAAATATTCTAGCAGACTAGGGAATATAAAAAAAAGTGCTAAATTAAATTTATTTCTTTGTTGTGTAGTCCGTTGTAAAACATGTCTCATTTGTTGTTCTGTTTCTGTTTGCAGGTTCATCAGATAAAAATAGTCTAGCTACTGATGTAGCTATTTTATGCCTGGAGAATGCCAACTCAAAGTATTGTCATGATGATGATTATCTGAAGACATTTGCTGCCATGCTGTTTCCTTTACTCTTAATTCTACCAAAGGTTTTTTGTTCTTTATCTTTGACCTTATGTTTGATTTTCTAATATGTCCATTGTGGCATCAATCATGCATCTTATAATTTTTTTTAAAAAAAATATTTTCATTTTGTTTGGTTGTTGATTCTTTTATTTTTTCTTACTATGTACAGACACAGAGGCTAAATTTGAAGGCTTTGCAGTTAGCCAAGGAAGTAAAGTGGCCGCTTTACCAGAATCTTGCTGTTGCCCCCAGTGCAGAAACGGTAAATTATTTTGACTTGTGAGATTCTGTTTAGCCCACTATATTGAGTTGGTCTATATTTTCACAAGAACTCCCATGTGTAATGTTTGATAGATTATCTTGATCTTCTGATCATTCTTGGATTTCCATAGACAAGGAAAATATTAATAACTTTCTATGTGTGTGTATTGGCCGTAGTCAAAATGGAGTTCCTGTATGTTCATGTGCCCCTACAATATAAACTTAGGTTTGGAGTTTTCAATTCATGAGTGACTAGTAACACTGCCAAATATCATGCTATGAACAATTTATATATTTCTGGAAAAGGACTACGTGATTGGTGGATGAGATCAAGGAGCAGCAATGTAGTTGGAAAATGTTCATTTAAAATCAATCTAAAGAAATATTAAATGTTATGTGGAAATCCACTTAAGACATTGGCATTCAAATTGTTGGTGTGGATAAAAAATTGCCATTGCTTATATGCATTAGGGCCAGCTACTTTGATTTGAGTGTGTGTTACCATGAACCTCGATGAGATGGTTGGCTCGACCCATACAGCATGATTTTAGGGTCATGTCGGTGGATAGTTTAGCATTCAGTTGTTATTCTACTTTGTCTGATATTTTTATTTTATGGTCCAAATCTGTCGGATATGTTTTTATGGTGGTTTATTTATTTATTTATTTATCTCCTTATTTATTTATTCTCCTGTGAATTATGAAGTTGCATTTGAAATGCAGACATTGCAATCTGGAACCCTTTCTTCAATTAATATGAAGACGGTTACTAGTTTGGCTGAGGCTTTTTTGATGCACCCTGAAGAACATATGGCTTGGCTTAACAAGATTAATGATGATTTTCAGTTGTTAAAGACACACTTACTCTTTATGCTGATGCAGTCATTTATTATGATGAAAAATGGTGTGTTCTCTTTTTTCACTTTAATCGAGAATTGATTTATCTATTTTTTCTGTTTTAATGGTTGTGATACTCTCTCCTTTTGAACTTTGTACACATGTTTAGCGCACACTGTATTTTAGAAGGTATTTTATTATTAATTTTTTGTTGAAAGCATGGTATATTAAATATATATAGATTTTTGATAAGTAATGGTATATTAAATATTTTATACGCTCGCTTTCTCTATATGTCTCATTCTCCTTGCTCCTATAAAACCCCAAGTCTGTAATTTAGCTCTTCTCTTGAAAATTGTGTTAGAGCCAGTTAAATAGGAAAATCATTAACCATATTTATAAGTTTGTATTTGGGACGTTCTTATTTTCTTTCCCTCTTGTGAAAAGTAATTTGGGTCTAGCACATTTAATCGTGGTGGGATGTGGGGTTTCTTATGTGATTTAGAATAGAAATCCAAGTTTTATTTATTTATTTATTTATTTTTTTATAATATTTTTTTTTGATAAGTAATGGAAGATATATATTAAAGAAGAACGCAGCGCCGTACATAGGAAATGTACTAAACAGGCAAAAACATCAGGAAACCAAATTACAATGATCAACCAAAACAGGAAGAGAAAAACAAGAAAAAGATGGTATAGCTAAACACCATTCGAGAAGAGTAAAAAAGAAAAAAGACTTAAACTCAAGAATGGACCGTTCGCGACCCTCAAAGCTTCTGGCATTCCGTTCCCGCCAGATACACCACATCAAACAATGCGGCACCATCCTCCAAATAACTATATTACGATGACGCCTGAAGTTACATGACCAACAATCCAACAAATCCACAACCCTTTGAGGCATCGCCCAACAAATACCAAAGAAGCAAAAGACCATACTCCACATCTCATAGGCCAGGGGACAGTGAAGGAGGAGATGATCAACAGATTCTCCACACCTTTTGCACATAAAACACCACTCAAGGACAACAAAATGCCTCTTCCGAAGGTTATCTATAGTTAGAATCTTGCCTAAGGCCGCAGTCCAAGAGAAAAAAGCTACCCTGGGGGAACCTTCGATTGCCACAGCATTTTTCACGGGAAGGGAGTGGCGGTAGAGGGGGATAGAGAGTGATAATACTTGCTCACCACGAAACCCCTATTGTTGGCCGGCTTCCAACAAAGCTTGTCAGTACCAACACCTCGCACCTTAGTGGAGTAAATCATAACCATACACGAATCCAAAGATTGTGACTCTTGATCATTCACTAGGCGGCAAAACTGAAGGTCCCAAAAAATTCTCCCATTAGCAAAACACATAACCTCAGAGACAGAAGCATCCCTTGTCCTATTGATATTATATAAATTTGGAAACGCCTCCTTAAGAGGACGATCCCTACACCACACATCATCCCAAAACTTCACACGAGAACCATCACCCACATAATATTAAACTTAATTTTGCTGTTTTTATTTTTGCAAGTGGTAAATTTATTAAAAAAAGCACATTGTGCTAGCCTATTGTGAAGAAATGGTATTTTATCTAAAGGTGGAAGAGTCACTCTGATTAATACTATGCTTTCTAGTTTACCTACTCATTTATGTCTATGTTTACAATTTCTGTTCGTTGGATAATCTATAGGAAACACCACAAAGGGATATGTTGTATTATGGATTGGAATATGGCGTTAAAAAGTGACAACCTTTAATCAATGTTTGGTGGGGGAGTAGTTTTGGTGTTTTGGGGGTGAGCGGAGTCATCTTTGGAGGTGTGATGTTGATTTGAGATATGGAAGGACTGGGGTCTGTGGTGGGAGGGTCCAACACTTTGAGATTGCAGACGAGCCCAAGGTGGTTAAATTAGGAAGAATTCTTTGGACATTTGGAATGTTACTTTGCTTTGTTTGATGTGGCTATTGTGGAAAGAATGTTATAGTTGCACTTTGAGGATAGGGAGAGACCTTTGGATCAGCTGAAATCCTTGTTAAAATCCTTACTTTGTTTGAATAGTCTCGTGTGTGGGGTTTTACTCATTTTAACTTTATTTTTGAGTTCCAAAATTCATTCTCTTTTTGTATTTGTTGTAATTTTTTAAGATTCTTTGTGCTCATTGCCGCGTACATGAAGTACCTTTTTTTCCCCTTTCAATATAACTTCATTACTTAAAAAAAGAGTGTAAGGGGAGTGTGAGTTGGTAGACTATTTTTCACTTCATTGTAGGGTGGTGAGAAATTTATAGTTCTTAGCGCCAACTCTTTTTGGAGTATGTTGGGTGATGCATAGGACATTTGCAGAGGCAATTACTTGTGGTAAAGGGTCTGTTTGGCTGTAATGTGAGCTATGAAACATGGGTGGGTGCTGCACAATGGATTGTGGCAATAACACAACTTTAGATATTGGTTTCTAGAGTCACCTTCTACTAAAATTTATTAGAGTGGAGAGGAGATGTAATTTGCTTGCAGGAGATTAAGATGGATCTGTTTCAACAGAGATGTTAAGGATTTTATTATGGGGCGGGAGGACACTTGGAAGGCAATTGAAGATTGAAAGTCCTTATGAAAGTAACTTTCTTTTGTTGCGTGAGCCTCTTGGCTCAGTGGAAAACTCTGGTTTTCACTCCCCTCTCAACTCACAAGGGGAATCTGGGGTTCTTGATGGGGATGTTCTGAATTACCAATAGCAAAAAAAAAAAAAAAAAAAAAAAAACTTTTTTGTGTGCAGCAGCATTGGGGAGTTTTCACAGTAGACAAACCTTATCAAATGGGGAATGTTTATAGTGAATATGTGGTGTGTGTGCAAACAATACTGCGAGCATGTACTTCAAATGCATTGCATGAAGCATAATGGGACCATGTTTTGAGTCATATTACTCTGGTGCCTACTAAGTTGCATCCAACATGCCAAAAGATGCACAATAATGCCTTTTCTTGATTAAGACAATCTAAAAGATTATTCTACTGAGCTACTATTGTTGCTTTTTTCGTTTTACTTAACTGTTGCCTGTTTCCCTGTTGCTGGGGTGTTGCATAGCATGGTATGTCAAGTTGTTGAACTCTTTTATTCACTTTTGTGAGACTCTGCTTTTATTATTACCTTGATCCTTGCCTCTTATACTTATACTGCTCTGATTCTTTGAATTATGATAGTAGGATACTAAGTTTTGTATTTTCTTGCATGTTAGAAAGAGGCCAGTTTTCAATACTCTTTGAAGCTGTCTTTCCATTTCTGAAGAGAGAGTGGGAAGCATTTGAATCTGCGGGTGATGTTTCTGTGGAAGAGGTACAATTGTACAAAGGGAAATTAGCAGCAGATGGGCATTGTTTTCTCTGTTCATCTCGACAAAGCTGAGTTCTAATTATTTTTTCAATGTCTAATGTTTGTCTTTGGTGTTTGATTGACAGTTCAAATCTGAAATTCAAAATTGGGATGGCAAAAGATTCTTAGAACAGCTATCTGATACTAAACTTAGAGCATTAAATACAAATATCTTGATTTTCATATTTTGGAAGTTACTGGAGGCATTATCAGAAATACCTGGAGATGTTTTAGTGGTTAGTGAATTTTTTGGGTCTATCTATCATATCTTCTAAGACTGCTTTGGTGACTGGTCATTGAAATTGTGGCACGACTTTTTAATGTGGTCTCAGCTGAATGTATAACTTTTCATTATTGCAGGATGATAATGAAAAATGGGTTAGCATTCTTGAAGATTTGTTCATTTTCTTCTCTACCTCTCAGTATAAGCATGTTTTCAAGGAACACCTTCATTACCTTGTCAAAAGCTGCAAGGTTATTGCTCCTGCCTGTTTTCTGTCCAGATTTTTTACGGAAGAAGGTACTTACCTGGTTTTCCCCTTCACTACCTGCTTTCTTATTCCTTTATTTACCTAAAAAACATACTAGGTTGTTTTTGGTTTTTCTAGAAATGCTTACCTTGGCTTCCTTCTTTGCAACTGCCTTTTCATTCTTCAATCTACCTTGAAGAACAATAAAACTTTGTTGTACATGCTTAGATTCCAGGTGCAGATAGAAACACCCCTAGGATGGCGCTTGGCCATGATTCACACTGCTGAGCATGACAATCATCATGTGCTGAATCAGCACATTGATTTTTGGGCAATGTCATGAAAGAATTATCTTAAGTTTGTACAAAATAAAATTTTATTTCTGGACAATTTGTCAATTTGCATCAAATTCCATAATGATGGGGCATTTTTTTCTGTATTGAGCACCTTTGCAATGACTGGTAATGGGCTTAGGGAGAGACATGTTTGGCTCAAGTATAGATCCTGCTGGTGGCTGGTTGGTCGCATAATGTGTGTAGAGATAAAATTGAGGGTTGACTCTTTTTTGTGTTTTATTTAATATTTAAGAATTGAGAGTTATTTTTTCATTGACGTGCAAGTGTTGGATCATAAAACAGCTGAATGATATGTGTCAAACTCTGAAAATGGGTGTGTTGTCCACTGATGCATTTTTCAGTGTTGTGTAACAGGTTTATTGGGTAGTGTTTTTTAATCATTGTTTTTCAATCATCTGAATGATGAACATAAAATTTATTTTGTTTCCTGGAAAATTTCACTTTTTGAGGTATATTTTATATTTCAGAAACTTGTTAATAACAAAAAAAATTATTATTATTATTATTTTATTCTATTTTATTGTTGTTCAGTATCAGTTTACATTGACATGATATGATGCTGTCTATTACTTCCTGTAGGTGGTCCCGTTGCTGTCAAACTTGAGAGTCTCCGCTGTTTTTCATTTCTTTGTTCTCATTTACAAGATAACTTGTCAATTCAATTTTTTCCTTCGGTTCTTGTTCCATTGGCTAGTGATAATCAGGTACCAGTGCAAATTATTATTACTTTTTCTTACTGTAATGGCTTTTGTGGCCTCTTTGAAGTACTGGGTTTTAGAAAAGGTGTTTCCTAAATGTTCTCTTATGAAGTGAGGTGGTTGTTTATTTTCCTTCTGCAGTTGTTGCATTGTAAGTATACAGATTTTTAATGTTTGTCTTTACTTTCAGGATATAAAGATTGCTGCTATGAACTGCATTGAAGGATTACAAGCACAGTGGGCTCATGTTGACTTTTCTAGCAAGAAAAATGGTATTACTACTGTCATAATTACATGTGTTATATGTTCCCCTCCTTGGTTATATATATTTTTTGCTCTTGTATGGCTATATTCGTAATCTGTTAATCAACAGGGAGCAGTGCAATTTGGAGCCATTTTCTTGATGAGCTTTTGGGCTTAATGGTTCAACAAAAAAGGCTTATATTATCAGACAAACAATTTCTCCCGTCATTGTTGGAATCTTTGATCAGCTCATCTTGCAGTAGTCTTCTAGTGCCACAAAATATTCAGCAGAGGTATTTATAATAATGCTGTTTTAATGCTTTGTATCACCATCTTTGTCATCTCAATTCATCCTTCTCATCACTTGGAAGATTTATGATATGCTATAAATGAATTGATCCTTCTCCTGCTTATGTTATATTAGTTTTATTTCTGTGTTTTGCTGCTTTTTCACTTGGCTGTTGGAAGTTGGAACAGGTCTTTATATGGGGGTTTCTTTTCACTTTTCTCCAAGTGTGCATTGTACGTCTCTGACCATACTTCATGTACAGTATGGATATTTCTAAGCTGTCAATGATAAGTATTGTGTGCGCAAATTGGTCAATAGTAGGGATGGTTTAAGTGAGTACTATGGATACTTAACATCCAAATTTTAATGCTTTAATAAATAATTACCTCATGGATTTATAAAAGTTTAGTAGAACCCTCTTCCTGAAGAATTTGCTCAATTTATTATAGATGATTATATTTGATTGAATCAGTACCTTGTCATGTTGGTAGCTTAGTTGATATAGTCTGTTTGTAGAGCCTGATTCCTGAACACCACTGACAAATGTCAGTAAATAACAAAGAAAAAGACTTCAATTTTAAAATCACACCGTAATAACTTAAGTACGTCTTCATTAATGTTTCTTGCCTTGTGTTTCTGGCTTCATCATAATGCCCTCTGAGCTACAGAGCCTTATAATTGACACACATAAGCGTGCACTCTCTCTCTCTCTCTCCATCTATTGCCTTTTAGCTTCTTAATGGATTTTTGCCTGGAAATGATTTTTTTTTTTGCATTTTCCATGTTTTATGGTTTCTCATATCTAGGAAACCTTCAAGTTCCTCATTCAGTTTTTCTGTTTGATAAATTACCATCATCATCTTAGTAGGTTAATTGTGAAACTTGTTGTAGTGTTTGATGTTATGCTTACGTCTATTATTGAGTATATGAATTTTTCTTAACCCTTTCAGGTTTGATCAATCTACAAAAGAAAAGATTCTCGCCTTTCTTTTGCGTTCTGCTCTAAGCATGTCTAATTATGGAAAGGTTTGCACTCTTATCTATTTTCACATATTTTTTTGTCCACACACTAGAACTTTCCTATATAAGTTTGGCAGGAAAACAAGGTTAACTAGAGTTGATGTCTTTTGCAGCTAATGATTCTATCTTTACTCAAAGGAATCGGCAGTACCATTATGGTTTATAAGGATGTTTATTCAGTTTTAAGTTTACTTTTGGAAAGACGCAGTCGATGTTACTTTGACTTGGATAAGTCATGCCAGAAATTGTCAAAATCTGAAATTGAAATGCTATGCCTTCTGCTGGAGGTAAGTCAATGGATGTTGTTGAATGATTGTTTCGTTTGTCTGGTAATTGTGTTTAATTTCACTTCATAATGTGCTGTATTAGATCTGTGCTGTGCCCTCTCTATCTGGTGGATATGCTCTTGAAGACCATTTATTTCAGGCTTTGCGAGTAAGAAGTCACTTGCAACTTGTACAGATATTATTCTAATTTTCTGGACTTTGATGTTACTTTGCTTGTATTGACATCTTATTTTGGTCTCTTCAGTTGGACAGTATGGGCTCAGAAGACCCTGCTATTATACAGCCCTGTATCACTGTTTTAAAGAAGCTCAATGGTGATCTATACACCGAGTTGAAGAAAGATATGCAGGTGAGCTTTTTTAATTAACCAGGACTTCGCACCGCATATTGCTTGGGAATCATGATTCTTGAATGTATGTTTTGACATGCCACTACCAGCTAGTTATTATTAGGATGATTGTTCTGGTCCTTTGGAGTCTGGATACATATGAAATTCTGGGAAAAAGGAGAGAAAATAGTTATAAAAAAAACTTTCAGGGTGCCATTATTTAATAAAAGAAAATAATATTACTTTAGGCCAACAGTTAATGACATGGTTCATGTACCCATGATAGGCTTTAAAATAATGCATGCCACTTACATCTATAATTAGAGTAATATAAAATTGTCACTATGCAATATACAAGCGATTGTAATGATAGAAAAAGACATTTTTGATTTATAAATGCTTGAGGTAAGTGATTGTTGTCTTTTCTGATACCATCTTTTATAATGTCTTTTTTTTTATGACATATATATATATATATATATATATATATATATTTATATCAGATAGATGTTTGGTAATGTTAAAAAGGAAATATGTACCCTGCTTGCATTGTTCTATTTTTGTATCAATGTAATTGTTGAATACTTGTACATAAATCATAAAAAAAAAAAAAGAGGTTAAAAAGTGATTTCTTTTTTTAAATTAAAAAGACTGAGTTTGTAGACTTTATGTGTTTAAAATGCATTAACTGCATAACTTTTTCCCCTGCCCTTTTTACCCCCAATCTGTATTTTAAGTTTGTTCATTAAAATATTTGGAATCTGCCAGAATCTTTTTTTTTTAGCATTATTTTTTAAGATATAATTGCAATTTCTGGACAAAAAAATTGTCAAGAATGACCTGTAGGCGTGAGTTTATAATTACATGGGAGTAATCATTTCTTTGAAACACTGAATATTTCTAATTACTCCTGTTAAGGGCTAAAAATTTCTCTCTTTCTTTTTTGGTATGAGCAGGATCTTCTGTTTTATCGGCTTGTATTTTTATTTCGGAATGCTAATGGTGATGTACAAAATGCAACCAGAGAGGCCCTGCTGCGCCTAAATGTTTGTCTCTTACTCTTTAATTTTTTCAGTGTCTTTTCTTTGTTGTAGTACTTTCAGCATATTTTGTTATGCTATAGAGCATATGAATTCTGTTGGTTGAATGTTTTTTTTATTTCATGCCACGTGTTTACTTCAATTTTGGAGACTGCTAGTTGCTGGTGAGCTGCTCAGTTGCCCTTTATTTGGGAGGAGGGTGAGGGCGTTGGTTTAGGACCCACTGGGTGTGTGTGATAAATTGGAGACTGTTATTTGATAATCTGAGGGAGAAGAGGAATTACATTGTGATGGTCACAAACGCTAATTGTTTGTTGTGAGGTTGGTTTGTGCATGAAGGAGCTGAATTGGGCTTCTGTCCTGCTGTGCAAAAGATTAATATGGCTCTTAGAAGAATTGTTTCTTAAGCTTTTAAAAATTAAAATGCAAATGGAAGCCTTCAAATGGGGAATTATGCAGATAAAAGATTCTCAGAGGGTTATCTACTTCCTTTATAAGCTGCATATGGTTTTTCCTTCTAAGAATAAAATATAGCAGATAAAAAAAAAATCCTACTGAGCAGCCCTCTTTTTTCTATGTTCATCGTGCATGCCTACATACAAGTTATTCATGGTTAAAAAAAAACATTATAGTATGAAGCTTGATAGTTGTCACTTTACTGAGAGTTTTGAAGGATATTTATATTTAAAATTTTAAGATGGTGACTATTTAATTCATGGTTTTTTGAGCTTGAGGGATCAGATATATACAAACAAAAGCTATCCCAAACAAAATTGTTGTTTCTATGTCAAATTTTTTCGAGTGGCCTGCCAATCTAGACTTTTGTTTTGTATATATAATTGCAATTTAATCTTCTTGAAAGCTTTTTACAATGTGAATCACGCATGATGTTTCTTTGTTTCTAGAGTGACAGATTGTTCCACCAAAAACATCACACCATACCTTTTTTATGTGTTGGGTGGGGCCTAAGTAGGGTGTGTGTGTGAGGGTGATTTTTTGGGTAAAAAAATTGATGGCTCTAGCAAAACTCTCTCAACTTTTTGTCTTGTATCATCTAGTTAATAGGATGGAAAAACTTCAAATGTATTTTCTGTGGGGCTGAATGGGCAGTGCCTTTAAGTTCATCTAGTTAATTGGGATACTTCTTGTGCTCTAATTAGCCAAATGGGGTTGGGTATCAAGAAACTCTTGGGCTTAAATAAAGCCTTGTTGGGAAAATTGCTGTGGTGTTATATGCACAAAGTAATGGTATTGTGGAGAAAGTATATTCTAGGTGGTTGGGACAACCTCCTGTAGTTCATCAGATATGATATTGGCGGTGGCTCTAAAGTTCGGTTTTGGCATGATTAGTGGCAGTGGGAGGCTCTGCTTAAGGAGAGTTATCCCAACTTGTATTGTATTGCAAGAAATAGCGAGTCTAGTTGCCTCTTGGGCATGAGGATAAACTGCTTAGCCCGTCGGGGGGTGAAAATTCCCTGGATTATCTGTTAACTAGGTCTAGAGGGTGGGGTCAATTTTTTTAATTAATGAATTATTTACTTATCAAAAAAAGAAAAATTCCCTCAAAGTCTTTACTTTTTTGTTTGTTTGAGTAATGTAAACATAACTGATGCTTTAGATTTTGCAGATTTCTTGTTCTACTGTTGGGAAGATGCTTGATTTTGTATTCAAGCAGGAAAGTCTTGCAATTAGTTCAGTGAATGGAAAGAAAAAGAAATCAAATGTGCATAGTTGGTCCAATCTGTCTCCGGATGTGATATGTAAAGGAGAAGATGCACTCTCTTTTCTTAGCTCTCTTCTTGATTTTTTGCTACTGAAGAAAGACATAGCAGATAGGTATATGCTTTTATGAATGTGTCTAATTCTGGATTTTTTAAGGCATGCTGTTGGGGTTGGCATATTACTTGCCACGTCTAATGCCATGACCTTGTTCATTCTCATACTAACTGGTTTCATGTTATTTGTTTCAGGGATTCTCTTATAGGACCCTTATTCAAGCTTCTTGGAAAAGTTTTTTCAGATGAGTGGATAGGTGGTACTCTTACTCGGGATGATAAGTTGGTCCAAGTATCGCCCAGCATTTCTCAGTCCATGTCCAGTACAATATGCTACATTCAACAGACACTGTTAATAATCTTGGAAGATATTTGTGCTTCGCTTATCAATGCTGTTCCAATTAAGGTATGCCACCCATATTTCTGGATGAACAAAGTTTTTCTCCAAATTAGTTTGGAGAGAATCTCTTCAAACTTCTCATATATTTTTTTTTTGGGTGTGAATTTTGAAAATTCAACCGTTAAATTTCATGTTCCTCATGTTCTTAACATTCATATCAAATTTCGTTCAAATCGAATATTATTTACTATTTGATTAATTAACTTATTTTTTATATGTAACTTTAGACTACAAAAACTTAAAATTATAACATTTATTTGATGACATATCAATTAATTTTTGATTTTCTTGAAATTTTGTAAGCATTAAGGATATAATAAGAACATGAAATCGAACGGTTAGATTTTTTGGAGAGAACTTTGTTCTTTCTGGATTTGGAAATTTAGGATGATTATGGCTTCTGTTGGTCTGCCATTTCAGTGTTAATTCCTGTTTATTCTAATTACACATGGTTCATTTTCATGGCAGGATGACATCTTAAATGAAATCAACATTAAATTGTTGGTTGAGTGTGCCCATCCTGCGAAGGATGGAGTCACCCTCAACCTTATATTTTCATTAATTTCCTCTGTTGCAAAGGTTGTCCCTGAAAAAGTTTTGGAGCATATACTGGATATTCTTACTGTCATTGGAGAATCTGCTGTCTCACAGGTTTGTTGATATATTTTCTTTCCTTGAATAGGTTTAATGTCTCACATTTTTGTGTGTACATAACAGTGGTGTTTCCTGTTTTATCAATGTGCTGGTGTTCAACTAGAGGTGAAAACAATTTAAAATCTATCCTAGAGACTATGAGCAGCTTAGTAGATATTTTACACCAGTATCCCTCTTTGGGATAAGATTCCCTCCCATTGAACCCTCCAATTTTTATTTGTAAGACATTTGGCATTTAAAAATCCATTAAATGTCACATCCGTCTGGCTGAAAACGGGGAGTAATTGGAGGGGATCCTTTCCCTTGTACTTCAATTATGGGTTAAGACTTAAGAGTGATGCAGGGCAGTCTAGGTTTCACCACCTAGAGCAGCCTGAAAACCTTAGGCCTCACCACTGATGGTTTGCTTGGAATCATATTTAAAAAGCACCACCTGGAGCCTTTTGTAGAGTTTCCAGGAATAAAGGATCATGTCCCATTAAGCTCTCAACTAAAGATAATCTAAAAACTTATTCCTATCTTGAAAGATATGAAACCTAATACCTATTTGAATTCAAAATAAAATGAAGTATAAAATAATCCAATGACATAAGATGAATTAATCGCTACCTAAAAAAAAAAAATATATATATATATATATAAGATGAATTAATCCCATAAAATGTGGTGTCTGCACTGTAGAGTGTCAGTTGCCTGATGTTAAATGTCCCCTTGTCCCCCCATTGGGTAAATTGGTAAACAAAACTTTTGACCCATGACCTCAACCTTTACCCCTAATTTATGGGGGTAGGAGATTCCGTTTAGTCCAATGACTATTGTCTAAAATTCAATTCCATTCTTGGGATGACAATTCTTTGCCTTAGATTTGTACTAATCCCTTCAATCTTTTTATAGATTGACAGTCATTCGCGGCGTGTATTTGAGGATCTTATATCTGCTGTTGTTCCATTTTGGCTATCTAAGACGCACAACGTGGAAAAATTACTCGAGGTAAACTTTTCACCTTGGTGTTTAGCATTAGCATCTCTTCTAACCATTGGTCGTAATTGTATGTAAGCTAGTTTTCTAATTTGGTTAAATTTGTCTTTTAGGTTTTTATGAATGTGTTGCCTGAAGTTGCTGAGCACCGGAGGCTGTCAATTGTTGTCTACTTATTAAGGTGCTGTCAAGTTGTTATTTTTTTTTTAACTGTACTTCTCTTGTTGGTTCTTCATCTCTTGCTTACGTTAATGTTCTTATCCTCAGGACTCTGGGAGAATGTAGTAGCCTGCCTTCATTGCTTTTCCTTCTATTCCGTTCATTGGTTTCAAGGAAAGGATTACCTTGTGTTAAAACTTTGCAAAATTCAGATAGTTTCACGTCATTGATGCATAGAGAGTGGGAGTACGTCTTTGCAGTGCAAATTTGTGAGCAATATTCATGCCAGATATGGCTCCCTGCTCTTGTTATGCTGCTTCAACAAATAGGGAAAGGTAATCTGTGCCAAGAACTGTTTATGGAATTGTTGTTTGCCATGCAGTTCACTTTGCACAAAATGCAAGATCCAGAATTTGCATTCAAGCTTGAATCAGGGGAATGTTCTGATGACATTCAGGTATGTGTCTTTTACTCTCTTTCCTCTAGCTTTGTTAATTATTAAATGTTTTTATTTTTGAAGGCCTTGGGTTGTTTTCCAAGAACTTGTTGGTTAGATTATGTCCTGTTATCTGCATCCTTACATTATTGTACCCTGCTATCCTGTTAAATGATAAAACGGCAGGATTCCTCTCAAATTGTCACAACAGATGTTGTATTGCCATTCTGATAGAAATGTAGTGCAAAGGGAATCATCTAGTGGATTATAACGTTATACGTACTTTAAAATAAGTCTATGAATAAATAAAGTTCTTGGAGAAGGGATTGGAAATGGCTGGTTTTTTTTGCAATTATATTCTTGATTGGTTGATCCATATTTATATGCTTTCTCTTTGTTTATTTGGAGGGTGATGAATGCTAGAACTTTTGATGGTCTAGGGTTATCAATATTTAGATTGATCTCTGATTTGTTTTCTCGAGATCTCTATAGACGGAATGAAGTCACTTGGGGGATTCTCTTCTTTCTCTTTGTTGGATTTTTTAGATCATTGTAATTGTATGGATTGATTTTGTGAATCTTCTCTATACTTCCCACATACGACAACTATATCTAATTATTATTATTATTTCTTTTTGTTGCTCTTTTGGGGAGAGGAAGGGGTGGGTCAATTCTGCCACACAGTGAGGGGGGGGGGGGGTGGGTGGGTGGGGTGGTGATGGTAGGTGCTAATCAGACTTCAAGTCTGTTGGTGTCTTTTTAATAATAAATTGCAATTAATTATGCCAAGAGCGTTATAGCTGGTGTTATCAACGGAGGTATCTAGGGTTCAAAACTCCCATTCTTTGTTGTAATTATTGAATTATCCAAAAAAAAAAAAATTGCGATTAATTATTAAAGAATATTATCTTCACTACTTCAGTTTCCCATATCCTTTGTGTTTATGTTTGAGCTAACATGACAGTGACCGTATCTTTAATTTTTTGTAGTCTACATAAATTTAATTCTTTTTTACAATCGATATGTTTAGTGACCACTCTTTTATACATAAATTATTTGTGGTCATCATTTTACATGTTTAGTGATCAAAGCAATCGACATTTTTTTTATCCTTTGTGTTCATCATCCTGTATATCATTTTTTTTTCTTTATCAATAAAATTGCATTACTTACCTTTTAAAAAAACATCTTTTATATATGTCAGAGTATGTTTGAATGAGATGGGGAAGATTATTTTTTTATTTATAAGTATGATCAGGGGAGGATACTGTGACATTGAAGTCTGCTATATCTGTTGCTATCTTTATTGCACCCCTTTTTTTGCGGGTATGTATGATAGTGAGCACTTATAATTTCAATGATGGTGATTGGTGCTTTAATTTCAGAGGAAACTTGAAGATCTCATGGAACAGGTTGCTCCTCTCTTGCAACTTGTGGATGAAAGTAGGAAGCAAATAAGTATTCCTGTTGCTATCAGGAAAGAATTAAAGGAGTGCATGCGCATTGTCTTGAGGACTATTACCATGCGTATGATCCCTTCAGCATACTTCAAAGGCATCATCAAATTGCTTGGCCATGCAGATGGAAATGTTAAAAAGAAGGTATTTCCCATGATGCCTTTTGTATATAAGATAATTGAGAAAGATGTAAATTTGGAACTGTGACTGGAGTGCATCTTTTCTTTGTCTCTAGTGGACCAGAGATTGTTGACATATAGGATTCTCATAGAATACTTACTATGCTTCACTGTAAATCAGTTGTATGCCTATATATATATATATATTTTGTTGTTGTTACTTTTGTTGCAATTTTGGAAATATTTGAGTGTTATAGATTATCGTGGACTGGAATTCAAAATCAAGTGCATCTTTCTTTATTAATATGCGTTACTGATCCCTCTTCTGATATCTGGTAAAAGTGGAATACCAATATGAAAACAATTTGAGTTGTTTGTAAATTGTACTAGTCTTTGTGAAAATGAAATGGAAAAAGGAAAGATCGTAAGAGGACCCAGAAGTGACAGAAGTAAAATATGTTAACTGGGCACCATATATCACACCTATACTGCTATTTTATTTGGATAATTACGGTCTAAAAGTGGTTCTGCTCTACCTTATATTTGTCACCAATGAGTGATATCTCAACTGGCATTTTCTTATCACATAATAATTGGAAGGATGGTGAGGTCATGGGTTTAAGACCACTGGGTACATGTAGAACTTATCATTTAAAAAAAAAAACTTATATTTGTCTATTACAGCATATGCACAATAATAGTAAAATCTCTTTACATAATAAATAATACTTTCATGCAGGTTCTTGGACTTCTATGTGAAACAGTTAGGGACCATGACACAGTTAAATTAAAGCATAAGGGCAGAAGACGTCTCAACCCAAATTCAAGTAGTACTTGGCTTCATATGGATGAGAGTTCAGTTGAAACATTTGAGAAGATGTCTTCAGAAATAATTCTGATAGTTGATGAGTCTACTGACGATTCAAATGCTTCCTTGAAACTGGCAGCAGTTTCTGCACTAGAAGTTTTGGCCAACAGGTTTCCTTCTAATTATTCCATCTATAGCATGTCCCTTGCTTCTGTCACAAAAGGTATTACTTCGCACAACTTGGCCGTATCTTCTAGCTGCCTTCGCACAGCTGGTGCTTTGATCAATGTGCTTGGGACAAGGTCACTAGCTGAGCTTCCTCGGATAATGGAGAATTTGATAAAGATTTCTGGCGAAGTGTCTTCATGCTTAGGTCTGAAAACGAAATGTGATGATGACAACACCCCTGTTGCAGTATCAACTTCCAAAGATTCTCTTATTTTGTCTATTCTTATCACATTGGAGGCAGTTGTAGACAAGCTTGGTAGTTTTTTGAACCCATATCTTGGAGATATCATGAAAATTTTGGTGCTTCATCCTGCATATTTATCAGAGGCAGACCTAAAGTTGAAACTGAAAGCTGATGCAGTCCGAAAACTGCTCACTGAGAAAATCCCAGTAAGCCTTTTATCATAGTCTGATATATGACCATGTTCTGAAAACCCATTATGTTGAGATGGCTTTTGTTTATTTTTCTGTATCAAACCTTGTTTTCCTTGTCCAGGTACGGCTTGCACTTCCGCCTTTGCTAAAAATATACTCCAATGCTGCTCAATCTGGAGATTCAAGCTTGGCAATTGCTTTTGAAATGCTTGCTAACTTTATTGGTTCAATGGATAAATCATCTGTTAGTGGTTACCATGCAAATATTTTTGACCTTTGCTTGCTCGCTCTTGATCTACGCCGTCAACACCCACCTTCAGTTCAAAATATTGATGTTGTCGAAAACAATGTCATCAATGCAATTATTGTTCTGACCATGCGACTTACTGAGACCATGTTCAAGCCTCTTTTTGTTAGGAGTATTGAGTGGGCAGACTCAGATGTGGATGAAACTGAAAGTATGGGAAGTTCAAATATTGATAGGGCTATAAGTTTTTATAGCCTGATGAACAAACTTGCAGAGAGCCATCGGTGAGTAAACATCTTGTATATGCTCTTGGTGTTGCTCTATTTATGGTTTCCAGTGTTTTGTTTTTTAATGATCTAATTTTTCTTTTTTTCATGTTTTGCTTTCTTGCTGGTTACCTGGTCTTTTAACACCCAATCTATGTGTTGTTGGTTGAAACTGTTTGTCCTAGATTTGAATTCAATGGGATAAAAATTATGATGCCTTTCCAAGCACTGGATTTAATAATTTGTCCCTTATTGTGTATGTAATTGCACATATAGTTAGGTGAAATATAAAATTAGTTAGAGATGAACAGTTAGTTACTTTAGCTTGTAGTTTTCACTTTGCATCTTTTCTTTTCTTTTTTTTTGATAAGTAACTTAGCAATATATTGAAAAAACACCGCCCCGTACATAGGAAATGTACGAAAGAGGCAAGAACATCAAGAAAACAAAGTACAATGATCAAACAACCCAGAAAGGGAAATACAAGAAAAAGAAGGTAAAACCAAACACCATTCGAGAAGAGTAGAAAACAAAAAAGACTTAAACTCAAGAATGGACCGCTCACGATCCTCAAAGCTCCTCGAATTCCGTTCCCGCCAGATACACCACATCAAACAGTGCGGCACAATCCTCCAAATAACTAAATTACGATGTCGCCTGAAGTTGCAAGACCAGCAATCCAACAAATCCGCCACCCTTTGCGGCATCACCCAACTAATACCAAACAAGCAGAAAATCATACTCCACATTTCATAAGCAAAAGGACAGTGAAGAAAGAGATGATCTACAGATTCCCCACACCCTTTGCACATGAAGCACCACTCTAGAACAACAAAGTGTCTCTTCCGAAGATTATCAATAGTTAAAATCTTGCCTAAAGCCGCAGTCCAAGAGAAGAAGGCAACCCGAGGAGGAACCTTCGATTGCCAAACCATTTTCCAAGGAAAGGGAAACACCGTAGATGGGGAAAGAAAATGATAATACCCACTCACCTTGAAACCTCGGTTGCAGGCAGGCTTCCAACAAAGTTTGTCAGAACCAACACCCCGAACCTTTGCGGAATAAATCAAGACCAAAAACGAATCCAAAGAAAGAGACTCTTGCTCGTTCACTAATCGACGGAGCTGGATGTCCCAAGAAACTCTCCCATTTGCGAAGCACATAACCTCAGAGACCGACGCCTCCCTTGTCCTACTAATATTATATAAGTCTGGGAACTCCTCTTTAAGAGGACGATCCCTACACCACACATCATCCCAAAACTTCACACGAGTACCATCACCACACATCATCCCAAAACTTCACACGAGTACCATCCCCTGATCTGAACATAACTCTCCATCCACCATAAGTCTATCGATAGTATTGCTTCTTCTATGAGAGTTTGCAATACGATGAAAGAATTTTGTGTTCCTATCTCCCTCTTTAAGAAAAAGAGCCCTAGATTTCTGCCTCCAACAAATCTCTTCCAACAAAATAGACTTCTCTAACTCTCCATGAATACGATCTTTTTCCCTCCTTTCCTCCTCAGTAAGAGCACGAGCTTCCTCAATAACTTCCAAAACATTCAAATCCTTCCACAAGTTTTGCACCCTACGGCCTATATTACCAAACTCCTCCACATTCCATCTCTTCAAATCCAATTTCAGCATCTTCAGCTTGTTAGCCAAAGAAAAACTAGGAGTTCCTTGGAAATGATAGGACTCCCAACAAGCAGTCACCCTTCCCAAAAAGCCCTCATCCTTTAACCACATGTTCTCAAACCTAAACGGTTTTTTTCCTCTGTGTAGATTTCCACCCTCAAGAAGGATAGGAAAATGATCCGACATTAACCTAGGAAGACGGCGTTGACAAACAGAAGGAAATTTCTCCTCCCAATCTGCAGACAACAGAAACCTGTCCAATCTGGAACTAGCAACAACCTCTCTAGTGTTAGACCAAGTGACATTCCCCCCAACCAAAGGCAAATCAACAAGACTTTGCTCAGAAATGAAATCTGAAAACCGAAGCATAGCTGAAGTGAAACCTGAAGAACCAGACCGTTCAGAAGGAAAACGCACCACATTAAAATCACCACCCACACACCAAGGCACATCCCACCAACTACGCAGCCCAGATAACTCATCCCATAAGAATCTCCTGTCTCTATCACTATTGGGACCATAAACACCAGTGAAGGCCCAAACGAAATGGTCCGCCACATTTTTGAATTTACAAGAAATAGAGAAACGACCCACCGCTTCCTCCATCTTGTCCACTGCCCTGTTATCCCACATCAACAAAACCCCACCAGAAGCACCAACCGAGCCTAAATAGAGCCAATCAACATGATGACCCCCCCACAAGCTACAAATGACACCTCTATTAATAAGCTCCATCTTAGTTTCTTGCAGACAGACAATATCCGCTTTCCAATTACGGATCAAATTTCTAACCCGAAGCCGCTTGACCTGCTCATTCAACCCTCTCACATTCCATGAAACAATTCTCAAATTCATTGATGTACAACAATGTCCCGATCCCTACTCTCACTCCTGCTCCTCTCTGGCTCATTGTCCTCACCCCACGAGTTCAACAAATTCTTCAACTCACGGTGCCCTTTGAGTCCAGCCTTACCCAACTTCCTCTTAGAGTCAACATCAACCATTCGCTGCCTTCTACGCTTTTCTAAAGCTAAAAGCAAGCCTGTCACTTGTTCTTCGAAGCCCTCCAGCGATGTCCCGACAGATTTCTGGAAAGCTTTAATTCTATTCGTAACCCACAGTGACAATTTAGAGCTATCAACATCAACCTTGCCCCCAATCATATCAGCTATGGGACACTCCTTACCCACAGTATTAACCATCGCCAATGGTGCCACTTCAAGTGGAACTCCTAAATGATTCCAATCCAATAGCCCCTCAACAGAGTCCCATTCCTCACCCTCTGACCCAAAATCAGAGACATCATAGCCCCCAACCCCCTCATACTCAGAATCCAAACTAACAATAAGGCCCTTATTAACAGAAGAATCCAAACCTGGAGTAAGATCCTCCTTTGGAATAGGCTGATCCGACACAGACACAGGAGAGCGATAAGCGGATAGCGGAATGACGATTTTCCTCCCATCCCGAAGTTCTAGCATCCAATCCTTAGAATTACCCCAAGTTTTACTCAAGTCCCCAACATAATCATTGATTCTAGGACCAAGATCATGAGGCGATAAGTTGACCATCGGTTCTGACCCAGGATCCGAACTCCCGGAATTCCCCTCCTCAGACTCCATTCCAACCGTGTCCCTCATCGGAATACTAGAACCCACCCCAAGAAAGGGTGGTGGCGGCTGGACAGGAAGCTCCCTAGAGAAAGGAGGCCCATATTCAGCTCCAACAGCAAAGGAAGATGAAGGCTCCAAAAACCCAGACCCAGACAGCACCTGATCCAACACCGGGAGAGGAGAAACAGCTACAGCAGTGGACTTACCGGCAAGAGGCGAAGTCCCCAGTCCCCCTTCAAGACAACCCGAGACACAAGGCTGAGAAGTTTCAAGTACCTGTGTCGCAGAATCAGAAGAGACCAAAGCACATGTCTGAGGCGCGACATTTGTCTGAAGCAAAACACCTGGCTGCGAAGGCGTAACATCAAGTGCTTGCGTCGCTGTATCAGAAGAAACCAGAACACTTGACTGAGCTTCATCCGAAATGTATTTGGAATGAGACCCAGCCTTGTAGCCCAAAGCTTTAAAAGAATGGGCTTTGGGCTTCCAAGCAGCAAGTGGCCGAGGCCCACTACCATTCACAAGCACAGTTTTAAAACTGTGTGACTTAACCACTTCAATGGGCTTGACAAGAGCTTGGCCCACCTCCTTAACATCAGTGGATAAAACAACCCACTTTCCATCACTCCCACGTTCCACATGCAAAGAAATTTCCAGAGATAGAGAAGTAGGTGGAGATGTATTAGCACTAGGATTCTCGGCTTCATTAATAGCCGACGTGACCGACGTGACTACCGCCCCAACCTGCTGCTTGTCAGTTCCGGAAATCCCTCCCCAAGAAACACAGGATTTCAAATTTTGAAAATCCAAAGCAGCCTCCTTACCCTTGTTCCCAAAACCTCCAGGTAACTGCCGGACTCTTTCCATCATCTTCACCGGTCTAAAGGATGCACTCCTTTGCTTCACACCATTGTTCTGAATTTGCGGATGGATTGTCTTCCGCAACTGAACTCCAAAACTTCTCCACCCACTCCGCAATTTTCCTTCCGGTATGACAATGGAACCCCTCCGGCGGCCTTTACCCAACTCAGAGACCAGCAGAAAAAAACCATGGGCATTGGACCCCAGCTGGAGAATAATCACGCTATTACCCTCCCTGATCGTTCTCGCAAACTGCCCCTGATTAGGCTTCGAAATCAACTCCTCAACGTGGAATAGAACTCTTCTGGCGCACTCTCTACCCATACTGACAGAACGAAGGAAACTCCTGCTCCTCTCATGAATGCGTAAAAGGAAAAATGACCCCCCTTCCTCAATAGCAAACTCAAAAGTTTTTGCTTCAATGAAAACAAAAGTAGAACCTCCCATGATCAAAAAACCAACCTCCAGACAATATTACCACTCCACACTACAAAAATCACTTTTTATAACATAGAAGGGGAACATCCTCTTTTCTATTTTATCCTTTTATCTCTCTTGAATTCTAGTAGTTTTAAGTTGATCTTTCATCTGCCAATTGTATCATCAAACATCTATCGAGTTTCTTTGCAAACATTCTTCTTCTTCCCTCTCTAGGCTCTGAAAGGATTAGATTGTGTGTGTATCTAAATGGGTTTTTTTTTTTTTTTTTGATAAGTAACAATGCTTCATTGATGAGTGTGTATGTAAATGGTACAAGTTTTGTACTACCCTTGGTTTTATCTTCAAAACATAAGATAGCTGCATGTATGGGCTTGTCAAAAATCATAATCTATTCTGAGTTACCGCTCCCTCCTCTCCCAACCTCTCTCCCTCTTTTTCCTTTTTTTTCCCTGCAAGGCTGCAATTATCATTTACATCTTTGCACCATGGTTACTCTGTAAGTAAATTTGTGGTTGTTAATAAGTCTAAGGGCTAGCACAATGGTTAGGGACCAGGCTTCATAAATTGGAGGTTATTGGTTTAACTCTTCCCCCCTCTTTTGACCTCTTGGGGCCACTCATCAAATAAAATATCTGTAGTTGTTTGTAAGTAATTTTTTTATATGTCAGAGTTGTTTTTGATTTTCAATTTCTGAGAGCTGCAATGGGGAATCAATGGACCACCTTCTTCTTCATTGTAAGTTCTCTCACGCCTTATGGTGTGAAGTTTTTGCAGTGTTTGGGATCCAGTGAGTAATGCTAAGGCCAGTCAGCTCTTTTTTCTTTATTTGAAGAAACTGGTTTGGAAAGCATCTTTCAACCATTTAGAATATGGTCCCGGCATGTTTAATGTGGTTAGTCTGGTAGGAGCGTAATGCCCACTTTTTTGAAGACAAGGCGAGAACATTAGAACATCTAAAATGTCTCCTTTTTCGTACTTTGTTTCTTTGGGCTCGTGTTTTGGGGTGTACGAACTGTACTACTGTATCTGATTTTTTAGTTTCCATTTCCTTTAGCTCTTGATCTTTTTGTATTTGTTTTCTTGTTCAAAGTGTTCACCATCGTGAACATGATGTTCAATTTTTTCTCAATAAAAGTTTTATTACCTATCAAAAAAAAAAAAGATTTTCAATTTCTGAGAGTATGAGGGACAGAGACTTGTAATTTTGGTTTAATTAACTTGTATCTATCTATCAATTCTTACACTATAACCAGTCATCTCAATTGTACTTCTCTATGATGCAGGTCTTTATTTGTTCCTTACTTTAAATATTTGCTGGATGGTTGCATACGGCATCTTACTAATGCTGGAGATGCGAAAACTTCTGGTTTGACACGTAAGAAAAAGAAGGCCAAGATTATGGAAGCAGGCAATATGAACGAGGAAAACAGTGTGTTATCACTAAGAAATTGGCATCTTAGGGCATTGGTCTTGTCATCGTTACATAAGTGCTTTCTCTATGATACTGGGAGCAAGAAGTTTCTCGACTCTTCAAATTTTCAGGCTAGTCAATTTCTACTTTATTCTTTGACAATTTTCAAGACTGTGGAATACATTTTTAACAAACAAAAAGAAGCTGCTTCCAGTACTTTCCAAATTTAGATATTTGTTTGGGAATTTTTGAGTTGCATATTGTGGACACTAACAGAAGTTGTTGCAGCATTGCTTTTAATTTCCTATATGTTGGGATTTTTCCTCTATTGACACTGAAGCCACTGTAGTTCATGATTGAGCTTCTGGAATGTCTTATCACTTGAGTTCTTCTCTAGTTTATTGGTCACACATAATAAAATTTTCAATTTCACAAGTTTAAGAAATCGAAAGAAAAAAGTGCATGCGCACATGTTGGGTAGTGATAGTTCCTCATGTTTCCATGTTTCCAAGTAATTGTTGCAACCTTTGTGGTATTTGTAGTAGTGGGGCCTGGATAAATCATTTGTTGGTCTATTCATCAAATACACAAATGCTTTTACTGCCCGGATAAAGTAATTTCCATGCATTTTAACCTTGAATGAGTGTTGTATGTTTTGCATTATAATGGTTGTTATACTGGGCTGATTAAAACTTTATTCCTATTTTTTCATAGATCATTGTACATTAAAGCATAATAGTTAGTTTGGGATATGAATTATCTGATTCTGATCCAATCCTCTGATATTTTGGACCAAAAATGGAAGCAATAAAAAATTATTGGAGTTTTTATTTTTAACATGTCCTAATTCTATTGACATCTCATTTTTTGGTTGTCTTTTTACTGATTTATTCTTAAATGCCTTTTCACAGGTTCTATTGAAGCCCATTGTTTCACAGCTTGCCATAGAACCACCCTCTTCTCTTGAAGAGAATCGAAATGTACCATCCACAAAGGAAGTTGATGACTTATTGGTTGTTTGCATAGGTCAGATGGCTGTGACTGCAGGAACTGACCTTTTGTGGAAACCCTTGAACCATGAGGTGAGTTTACAAGCTATTACACTTGTCTGCTGCAATCTCTCATTGGCTTTCATAAGAAAGCTCAGTGTCTTGAGTCTAGCTTCTTGGGCTTTAAATAATTGAGTTTAAACGCTAAAAATTAAATGCAAGACATCTTATGTATTAATTGCACAATTGGAGAAAGATGTGCTCAAATGTGCACGTCATCTTATATTTTCAATTACTGGTAATATACAATTGCTGTTTTTTAACTAGTTAGGAATGTTCTTGCATATTGGAATAAAATTTGGAACAATAGTTTGCAAACTCTCATATCTTTTTGCCTTTCAAAAAATGTTATTGCAGGTTTTGTTGCAAACTCGTTCTGACATGGTGCGGACTAGAATTTTGGGCCTGAGAATTGTTAAATATCTTCTGGAGAATCTGAAAGAAGAATATCTAGTGTTATTGGCTGAAACCATCCCCTTCCTTGGCGAATTACTTGAGGATGTAGAGCTATCTGTTAAATCTCTAGCACAGGAGATTCTCAAGGACATGGAGTTCTTGAGTGGTGAAAGCCTCCAGGAGTATCTTTGATGTTGTACACTAGCTGAGAATGATTCTCTTTTTTCCCAAGGGTTGACATATTTGGTATGGCAGATATGGGCTTGGGGCTTCAATTTTGGTAGGGTTTTCTAGGAAAGCTGTAAATTGTAGAATTTTGAATTATAGAAGGCTGCTTACAATTAACAAGCTCAAGATAATTAAGTGTAAGTTGAGGGTTTGCTGAGAAATCATGGCTACAAGCCCTTGTAATGAAATTACAGTGTGTGAGGAATTGTCACATTTTTGTTCTTACTACCATATCTATATTAATATACGCAGTTTTAAGGAATCCCTCTCCCGTTGTTACAGTAGTAGCAATACAGCTTATATTAATCAATATTCTATTAAAACTGATTTTGATCTTGGTGTCTCTGATTTTGGTGCTATCCCTATTAAATTCAATTTTGCCAAAGCTGAGGGTCATGTAGCTTACAAAACGTCTTTACAAAACCTAAAGGATTCATTAACGAATTCCAATTGTCAGTTCAATGCGTGAAGCACTTTTTTTGAATTTCTTGAATCAAATTACCAATGATAAAAAAGGATAATTGAGTCCATCTAAAATTTTAACAGAATTTGTAAATGGTACATTTAGGATGATTGTGAGTGGTGGAAAATTATTTTTATATGGATTTATCACTTTTTGTTAATCACTCACAATTTGTATATTTTTAGAAGAGAGGTGCTACGTCCATAACATTTTTACAACATTTTCACAACAAATCATAGATGGTTAATTGTTATTGGTTCAAATTTGAACTTAATATCAATATTACTTTTTTGCTCCAACAATAACAACCAGTAACAACCTGCTATTTAAGATTTGTTATAAAAATGTAATGAAAATATTGTGGACATATCATTTCTCTTTTTGGAATTGTGATGCAAAAGTTGTGTTTTAAATTATTTCGTTTGCAAATTGTAGCCATCTGTAGCAATGATACAATTTGTTACATATGTTTTCCCAATAATTTTTCAAACTTGAAGATTATTGTCTACTCTTACATATATGTATTAATGTATTAAGATTATTGATTCAATTTTGGGTAACATCAATAATGTTAATGTCCCCATTTCAAAAAAAAAAAAAAAAAAAAATGCAACGTGGTTTTAAATAATTTGATGGCGCCACGGGTAGCAACTTCCTTGCTGCACTGCACTTGGGCAAAATTTGCTCAACAGTACATTTTCAGAAAAATATTAGATTGACAGCACGCATTTGAAGTTATTTAGTAAGGTGGACTATTTTTTGAAAATTGAGTTTACGAAATTCGATTTCCAACCCAAAATCGAGTTTCTCAAACTCGATTTACGCCTAAACTCAATTAAAAAAAAAAAGGTGTAAATCAAGTTCCATGCTTTTAAAAAAATAACCAAAATGAAACTCGAGTGTACGAAACGCGAGTTCTGTTATTTATTTATTTTTTTTAAATTGAGTTCAGGCCTAAATCGAGTTTGAGAAACTCGATTTTGAGTTGAAAATCAAGTTTCACAAACTCGATTTTCAAAAAAAAGTCCACCTTTTTAAATAACTTTAAACGCGTGGCAACCACCAAATTTTTTCCAAAAAATGTGATTTTGACTTGACTAGAAGCCCAACGTGACCGCAGAAGAGAAGTCAAGTGGGACGGTGCACAGGGGTATTTTGGTCTTTTAACCTAAAATGAGAGATCAAATTAAAACACGTGGTGGAGGACCATCGGACATGGCTGATATTGTCCGCACCGAATAATTTTTTCTTCTGAAATGGACGGAACGGAAGTGGCTGAGAATTCGATTACGTGGATCGCGATCCGTCACTTCACTTTTCCGTTAGAATCGTTAAGTCCTTCACTCTCAGCCTAGTAGTAGAAGTAGTAGTAGGGTTTAAGCGTTTAACCGTTTAAAACTCACTCTACCCATTATTATTATAACCAAATCATTCTATTTCGCAAACACTTTCGAAAATCATTTTCAACCACAAGGTAAATCGTCTTATTCTTATTTTTTTATTTTCAATTTTTGATTCGGAAGTGAAAATATCTGCTTCCAAAAAACACTTTTATCTGTTCAGAAATGAGATCCTTCACGTTTGTTGTTGATGTACTGGATGTGTTTGAAGCAGTGTTTGTTCGAATCTTTGTTGTAGGGAATTCATGATGTTGCCAAGGTGGAGCCGAGCCATTGCTAATCTTTCCAGAGCTGGGTTGCAATGCAACTTGAAGTACGGAAATGACTGCTCCAATGTTGTTTTGCGCCGAAGCTATGCCAAGGTTGCTGCTGCTGATTCGGTTCAAAAAGGTTTCCCCAATCAACCTTCGGTATATGATATAAGAACCTAAAGTTTTTTTTTTTTTTTTTGGGTCAATAATATATATCTGCTATGTATTGGAATTTAAGTAATTGTTGTTGTCATTTGCATTCTTTTTTTCTTTTTAATTTTCCTGTGTTTGAAAGATTAGCTCTTATGATCATGGTTATGTTGTGAGTGTAGAATGCCATGTATCTATAGCGTACTACTTTTTGAAGCTGTAAAATTTTTTCTGTTTCGGGTTTAAGCTCTATCAATGTGTAGCTCATCTCATTAGACTCATTGGTTAGCTAGTTCATATGGACTAGGTCTCTGGTTAAATCTATCTTGTGCCTGTGTGTGGCTCTTGTGTGTCTCATTTATGCTGGTGGCTACCGTACCATATTGTGCTGAACATTCACAATAGCCTCTTTGCATGTGATTAATTTTTGTAGCCACTAGTTTGTTCTTTCAATATCTTATCAAAAAAATTTTGTTGTTTCATGAGGTTTACAATGTTCTTAAAGTCTGTTGTGCTCTGGCTCTTTGAGATTCAGTGATTAAATGCACCTTGATCCTTTCATACCACTGGAATTGCTGTTATCCCAATGATGTATTATATTATTATTTGTTAATCATTTGATAAGACAAATATATTCAGGAATTGTTTTTCAGAAAGTTACTGTTGTTGCCTTTTGTTTTACATATCTCATATATCTTTCCCTCTTTCCCTCTTTCCTTTTGGATTTATTATCTATGAGAATTTGGAAAATCGTAATATCTGATGTGTCTATGCAGACAACTTGAAGTTTCTTCCCTAAAAATGTCATTTTATTTCAAATATCATATGCTAACATGTATTGCTACTACGCATATCAATTCATGCTTTTAATGTCATTCTTCTTGCTTAGCTTGTTACTGAAGGTTAGAATAACTATATCCAACAGATTGATTTAAATAAAATGTTTTGGTCTAAGCCCTGTTCATTGGCTTTGGCCGCGGACTCTCCTCTGAGAGTTGAAGAACCAAAGTATGAGGGCATTAAGCATACTATCTTCAAGCTGTTGCTGTTTTATAGTAAACAAAGCCAGTCTATTCGAGGGGCAAATGTGGTATACAAGAGAATCATTTCACAAGTTGAGAAACCTCTCATTTATGAAGGTGAATCCTCCCTCATGTTATTGCTTATGATAAGAATATCATTAGATTTTTTCTTTTATTTTTTATTTTCCCTTTCCTATTCTTTCTCTTTGGTTTTTTTGGTTGCTCCCTGCCCTGTTCAAGGAACTTTGAAGAATGGGCTAGTATCTTGTAATTGGCTGCATTTGCCATAATAAATAAACTCCTTTTGCTAAACAAATCAATGTCATTGGTTTATAAGGAAATGAAAACAAATGATGTTGTTGCACAGAATAGTTTCGTGGTTGAATTTTGTATCTTCTACTGTACATTTTGGGCAAATGGTAGGCAAATGTTGGTTTACCAGACCTGCCAATACTATTCTACGAAAAGGTTCCCTCTGGTCCTGTTGCTAGAGTTCCAGTCTTTGGCCTTGGTTCCAGTCTTGTTTCACATGCCAGCAAGTGAAATCATTTGCAGTGTCCGAAGTCCTTCTTGATTGATGGTCCCTTGTAGCTATCAAAAAATGGCTTTCTTTGAAGGACTAGGATGGTCCCCTTGATACAATTACCTTAGACAGCTTGCTCTACTCACTTTAGCAGGTGTTAGCCAAATGCATGTGCATATGTTGTGTTTGTAATTTCCCTTGTTCACAGATGTTAGCCTAATGTTCACCAGTACATTGGGCAAATATAGTCTCACTTTACTTTTGTTACAAATGGTCTCTTTTAAAGAACACATCCATGTATCTTTTTCCCCTCTCTCTATCCTTATTTATTTATTTTTCACTTTGATTGGTATGATTTGAATTTAAGGTCTAGTCTACCCCTACCACCCCTTTTTCTACCCTTGCCAAGGCCCAGTGATATACAATTGATTTCTTCCTTCCACAGCATCCCATGTTAAATTAAGGCATGGATTTTTACAGTTTTAAGTCATCATAGATTCACAGCTCCAGACAACAGCAATATGTCTGCTTGGCAATGGCCCAATCAATATTTTCAGTCTTTGTTTCTTCTTTTTTCTTTTTGGGGCTTGTTGTCTGCTTATAGCACATGCCTACGCCCTGACTCTCAAAAGCACATTTATACATACATACATACATACATAGCAAACACACACATTCGCCCCTACACATTTGTGAACAGCCAATCTATTTTGCAAACTCGGTTTATGGTTGTAGACTTTGTCATTCTGCTGCAAGTAAAAGAGGGATTTAGGAAATTGTACTGCAAGTCACTTTCGCATATAGCCCTGCATAGGAAAGAAAGGGATTAGAACTGTGAAAATAAGATCTTTGCTCATAAAGGACTTGATTCTTCTTAACTATGAATTTGCTATTATATACTAACGAGATATTTTGATTTATGCATGCTCTGCCATGCAAATCTGAAAAAAAAAAAAACAATATAACAATAACAAAGCCTTAGTCCCACATTTTTTTGGAGTTGGCTATGGTGAATTCATTCATAATAGAGTCTTTACGCTGGCCCTCAACCTACCACAACCTCCCTCCTTTTCTGGGCGTCGGACCGGCTGTGAACAACATAGGCAGAGTTGAAAAAAAATAACTAGAACAAAAACTCAAAGCCCTTGTTATGCTAAATTTGAATTTATGGAGAATGTTGTTATCATATTTTATCCAGAATCCACATTTAATTCCTGATAACTATGTTACAATTTTGTAGTGTCTAATTTAAACTCTTCTCTTTCTCATGCAGTATTTAGCTTGGAGAAAACGTTCAAAACAACATTCTCTTTGCTTGTACTTCATATGTGGCTTTGCTTACGCCGCTTGAAACAAGAGGGAAAGGAAGGTGTTGAACTTGGGCAGTACTTGTATGAGATTTACAATCACGATGTGGAGATGAGAGTTTCAAAGGCTGGGGTGTGTTATAAAATTTTCATCTTTAATATTCTTTGGAATTTAATATTGTTCGCACTTTGTACCCGTTTGGATTGCGCGTTGCGCGTCCACGTTTCCTCCCTGTCCGCGTTTTCCCTTTTTTTTTTTTTTTTTTTTTTTTTTTTGGGCCGCATTGTCTGGCTTTGAGAGACAAAAAACACTGTGCGTGAACAGTGCGTGCACTGTTTACGCACTGTTCATCCTTTGTTCACGCAATAAAAAATATTAAAAATGGGTCCCACGGTACTATTTACACATTTAAAAATTATTTTGCTACAGTGTTTTCAATTTTCAGTTTCAGTAACAATAAGTTCAATCCAAACGGACCCTTTATTGCTTTTGTTAATTATATTTTCATTGTAATTGAATTATTCTTCATGTAAAGTAGATCTTTTCAAAATTGAAAATAAAGACAATGATCAGATTGTCATAACTATTCTTCTCAAAAAAAAAAAGAAAAAGAAAAAAGATTGTCATAATTGTCCATGTTTAACATTTGTATGCTTTGAAAAACCATAAGGAGTTGTTTAGAAAGAATCTTGTTAGCTCTTGGCATCTAAGATTTGACAGATCAAAACATGGCATGATATTAACATCTATTTTCCTTTGTGAGAGTGCCGTTGCAGTTCGGTTGTTAGTCTTGGGGCTAATAGTTTTTATGCTTGCATTGGTAGAAAGCTCTGGAGGCAGAATATTTATGGGGATCATAACTGAGCCTTTATTATGTCTTGTACATAACAATATAAATGCACTTAATTGTTGAAAAGGCATTGCATTTGTGATACGTGCATATTGATATATATGTTTTAAACTGCAGGTTAACTTACTGTTGCATAGATGGATGAAGGATCTGGAGAAAATATTCTATGGAAACATTGTTGCCTATGATTCTGCAATTCTTCCAGAGGCTAAACAGAATGAGCTATCAAATGTGATATGGAGGTTAGACTCATTAGCACTTGGTTCTGCCATCGCTTATTTATCTATTTATTATAACATTGTTGAATCTGTTGATTGTAAATTAATACTATTGCTTAACTGTGCAGTAGCTATTGAAAGCCAATGGGCTGCTGAAGAGACACCATTTCTGATGTTAGATGCTAAATTTGCTCTTCTTAACACTTGCCACTTGTGTTGATTGTGTGCAGGAATATCTTTTCTGATGATGGTTCATCGCCACCAAATGATGCTGCATCACAGACAGTCCAGGCATGTTCTCTTTTACTTTTATTACTGTGAATCTGTGATAGTGACCAGGAAAATTGGAATATATATATATATATATATATATTCCTTCCTGGTTGTTGTGTAGGGACTGTCTCCCACATATCTGAAATTAAATTTTGTTTTTTTTTTTCTTCTCGAAACGCTACATAAATATATGCAGGCATGTCCCCAGTATATTGCTGTCCTAAACGGACATGGCAAGGAATTTTTCATTTCTAGGCTTCTCCACATATGCAAGATGTGAAATCTTGGTTTATTGTATTTATTGAGAGATGCACCAAACGAAATTTGTTATTCTTGAAGTTTAAGATGGTTAGAAGTGTCCTTTTTGATTTTTTGGGAACATGAACAGTAACGAAATCAGTATTTCTGTGCCACATTGGAAAACTGTAGTGGTCACTGATTACAAAGAAAAAAACATGTAGAGAAGTTGGTAGGCAGAGCTGTTATGCCTTTCATGTTGGTTGTGTATTTTGTCTTGCATTGTATACATGTTTCTCAGTGTAAAGGGTGTTTGAGAAAATTTTAAAATCCTCCAGACCTTTTTTCTCCTATATTGATTGCTTAACACCACTAAATATTTTAATGTATCTGCAGGCAATGGCAAGGTATGCTCGCCGGGAAGTTAGCTGCCTGTCCTTAACCGGTAGTGTACCCCTTTTTTAATCTTCTTAATGTGTACCATTTTAAGCTCTTGGGGATAAATATCTGTTGGTATATCAAATCAAAAGTACAGGAATATATGCAAATTCTTGAGTTGGCTCGAGTAGTAGATGCATTGCACTTGCAATGCAAACAAGGAAGAATCCCGTTCTAATAAAGGGAAAATAAGAGTAGTTGGGGGACAGTTTGGATGCCAGAAGAATACAGCTTGCTGAATTGTTCTCTAGATAGGATGGCTTAACTTGTTGAGCAACCAACTTGACCTGGTTCCAGGTTTTAAGAATGTCCTGTTTGGAGCAATTTTGTTGACAAAGCATACACAAGTGCAAGCACTCACTAACACACAACACCAGGTTTTAAGAATGTCCTGTTTGGAGCAATTTTGGTGACAAAGCTCAAGTGCAAGCACTCACTAACACAACACAAACACACAAACTTTGTCATGTCTATGTTAATATATGTAAATCTGTTTCGTATTAGGCACTTGAAATGTTTGATATTTGACTCTATTTGTATTGCACAAACGTGTTGGATGTTTTCACCATGGTACAATTTAGGTATTATGCATTAGGTTCTTCACCATTATGCTTCCTAGTATTTCAGCTTTGACAAAGTTGTAGAATTTGAATTTGCAGACAAAGAAGCTATGTTTTCCGGGAACTTCACGTTTACCTCGTTAGAGACTGAGAAGAATTCAAAGGGGCGTTAAGTGAGAATGCATTGAATGATTGGATTAAAAAAAAGAAATCTACAGAAGATCCTATACATTTGTATTAAATAACAGTTGTAAAGCCCTAGCTGAAAGGTATTGTTTTTCTTTATTATTTCATGTAATCTTCTCACCTAGTGATTGGGCATGTAGGGGGCCATCGATTCAATTGTTGGTGACTTTTTTTTTTTTTGGATGGACAATTGTTGGTGACTTTTAACTCTGTAATGATGGGTTTATTTACGCTGATGCAGCGTTTCAAAGTAATTGTTTAAAGTTCCTGATGAAGAAAATGTCTGCTTCTCTCTCTCTCTCTCTCAAAAAAAAAAAAAAAAAAAAAAAAATTCTAGCTTTTTCCTCGTGAGTGACGCCCAACTTCCCGAGGCTTTCCCTCAACAACATTAATCTAACATCTTTAATTGATAGACTTGTAGAAGAGGAACTAATAAAAGGCTGAAAATTGAAGTCAATTTTCTATATATCTTTGGCCACTAATTTGTTAGTATTAAATGGGAGGTAGTAGAGAAATTTTGGCTGCTTTTGTTTCAACAGAAAATATTTGTCGGAATTTTTTTAAAAGTGTTTGGTTGCGATCCTAAAAATGTTTCGGAAAATATTTAATTTTGTTGCATTCTTGAAAATATATTTTCTATTATTTTCTAATGTTTTTTCATCTCCAAACACATAATAAAAAAGTGAAGTTTAGATTAAGAAAAAAAAAAATTGTGACAGTCAACGGCGGTAATTAGTGGCTCGTAGCACCGACAAAAAATCAGGGACTAGCGACTTCAGTAAAGGGTGGTACTTAGGCTGCTAACAGTTAGGGGTGATGGATGGAGCTTGGGATAATGAGTTTTGAGTGAGGCGTAAAATGTCACAATCGCAAATAAAAGCGTTATATATTTTATGCCCAAGGTTTCTCTATTTTAGAGTTAACCAGAAATTGTATATATATATATATATATATATATATATATATATATATATATAAAAGTTAACTGGAAACTATTTCAAGTTGACCAGTAATTTCAGTCACCCAACACCTAGAAATGCAAAAAATATTTTTCAAAAATTAATTTTTGTCTAAACAAACGTAATTAATATTAAATGTGAGATAGAGTAGAGACATGATGAGAAGAACTCAAGATCACTTGCTTTCAAGGCCCTAGTGGTACATATGATATTACCCTAGAAACATATCACTTGCTCTTATTCAACAATAAACTATTACTTATCCTTAAAACTGTTTGAAAATTTTGAATTTTAATTGTTTTACTGCTATTCTAACAACATCCTTAGTTTCCAAGAGCCTTGTAGTTATGATTTAATTGTTTAACATCTCTTGATATTTTCAAATAAGTCATCTGGGGTTTTAAATCAATGTTTTTAATTTCGTTTCGGACTCCGTTTTGGTTTGTCTAGTAGAACGAAATATTTCGGTACCAGCCTATTTCGGCGTACCGTTTCAAGGTGTTTCGAGGTTTCTAAAAATGTGTGTGTGTATATATATATATATATATATATATATATATATGAACACATGTATACAACATAAAAGTTTCAATTTAAAGAAGTGTTACTATTATATAAAAAAATGGATTTAATTAATTTTTTTAAATTAAATAAAGTAAAATTAAAAAAAATATTTATTTATAATTGTCTACAAATAAAATTCACATTTTGGATAATCCTAAAAAATACAATAAATGTGAAAGTCAAAGAACAAAAGTTGGGGATATTTGCAGACTAACGTTGTGAAGGGATAGAATATAGTAAGTTAATACGGGTTTGAAAGAAAATTGCAAACTAGCATCTCGAGTTTTAGAAACTCGAGTTCCATATCAATCTCGAGCCTCAAAAACTCGCTTCCTACTTGTTGAGTTGGACGACATGTTTGAGCCAAATAGATCTCGAGTTTTTAATAGTCGAGTTCAGAAAAATGAATCTTGAGTTTTTTACACTCGATTTCAAACAGAACAAAAAACGTACAAACCCAGAAAAAGAAGAAAGAAAGAACCCAGAGAAAAAAAAAAAAAAAAAGAAGAAGAAAGAAAGAACCTAGAAAAACGTACAAACCCAGAAAAAGAAAAGAAAGAACCCAAAGAAAGAAAGAACCCAGAAAAAAAAAAAAAAAAAAGAAAAAAAGAAAAGAAAAGAAAGAAGAAGAAGATCCACAGCAAAGAAGAAGACCCACGGCACACACAAATCCAGTCTCCATCAAGCACATCCTGATTGTCGATCTACGGTACAGTTCACAATCTCCATCATCGAGCAAACGATCTGAACAAATTACACACAACTCTTAAAGATGTGAATGATTTGAAAGAAAAAGCTATGGAAGAGAGATGAACAAGATTGAGACTTTTTATTGATTTTTCAACCAAAACTGCCTCAGCCGGTCTAATGTCTATGTGGGCATTGCTTGCTTTTTGTTGTCTTGGTTTGTATTGAAAAGGGTCTTGTTGCTTTTTGGGTTTTGAAGGGTTGAACATTTTCTGGAGATTGGTGGGTACTGGGTTGGTTCTTGATTGAAGCTTCTTCTTTCTAAAGTCAGGTACGTTTGTGGGGTTATACTCCATAGCTTGGCACTCAATTTGCTATTGAACTCGAGATGCTAGTTTTTCACTTTCTTTCACAATTTGTCAACTAACAAAATTCTTCTAATAATAAGGTTAAATGGAAAAAAAATTCCACAAAAGTTCTTAACATTTTAATTAGTATATGAATCTTAAAACTATAATAATAAAAGAAGTGTTACGTTCACAATATTTTCACAATAAATCATAAGTGTCTAGTTATTATTAGTTTTAATTTAAACTTAGAATTAAAATTATTTTTTTGTTTACCAATAACAGCTAATATCAACTTATTATTTATAATTTATTGTGTAAGTATTGTGAAAATGTTATCAATATAATACCTCTTACTGACATTTGCTTTTGGATTTTTTTTTTTTAACTTTCTTTGTCATTTCCAAAGTTAGTCACGTGATGGGCTCAGAGAAGTTGAAATTTGAAATCAATAAAAGAGGATGGAATAGAACTAGACTCTAGAAGACGAGTCCAAATCTTCTGTCTCATCAATGATGCTCTACTTCATGCTCCACCAATAAAATTTGGGCAGCTAGCCTCTTTCATTAAATGAGATATCTCATTAAATAAGACAACTAGCCTCTCTCATTAAAGTCAAAGTTATTTTATTTAATGAGAGAGGTTAGGTGTCCAAGTTTTATTGGTGGAGCATGAAGTGGAGCACAATTGATGAGACAGAAGATTTGGACTCCTAGAAGACACCAAGACACTCAAAAGTCAAGCCAATAGGAAATAAAAGAACAAAAGAGTGAAAAGACCAGTCCCACTAACCAGTTGATACAAAACGGAGAAGAAGAAGATAAAGAAGAAGAAGAAGATGAAGAAGTGTGCTAGGACGTTGGGTTCATTCAGGCAAACGACGGGCTGGGACGCTTGGTCCATGAAGAAGAAGTTACTGTTTTTTTTTTTTTTTTTTTTTTATAAAATTTTTTTTAATTATATATATAAAACAGGCCAAATCTTGTACTGGTCAGAAATTACATCTCGGCCGAAATTGGCCGGTATGGCCCAAAACAGCCCGAAATCTGACCTGAGGTGGAATGTGAGTATTTTGATACCGGTTTGTATACCGGTACGGAATGGTATCAATAACAATGCTTTATATCCCCAACTATTGAATTTATTAAAAAAAAAAAAAAAATCCTCATTTGACATAACATACAGGCATCTCTTGACATTTTCAAAGAAGATATCTACGGTTAAATCCCCCAACTATCAAATTTATTAAAAAAAAAAAAAAATTTCCTTATTTGACATAATATACACCTACTATCGAATTTATGCAATATTCTAGGTATAATTGACTCATCAGTTTTAGTAGCTGTTATATTTCTAATAAAGGGAGAACGAATTCACACATGCCAATAAACATATTCTCTCTAAAAAAGATTATAGATACCAAAAAGGAACAGAAGAATAAGTAGAGGGTTTGTTGAGAAAATGGTGTTCAACAGTGCCATTTTCCACATTAAAGACACCCATGTCATGTCCATGTCCGTATTGAAAGTCATCTGTGAAGTATATGCAGTTGGCTTGGCAGCTTCCCCTACTGTCTGATGCATTTAAAGACACAGATGAAGTACCTACAAACAGTGTCTTGCTGCCCAAGTTGTTCAATTCAATCCAATTGTACTTGTATTCATTTCCCACCTGAGTACATTCTTCCAGCTTAAAAATTTTGAACCTATACGTCCAATAGGGAGGCTCCTCAATTCTAACATCATATTTAGTCCTACGAACACATTTTGTGCGAGCCCTTGAAACAAGCAAAAGATCACCTGAAGATTCAACAAGATACTTTCTGAAAGAATCAATCATTCCTTGAGGACCTGGTGCAATAACAGTACCTCTTGGACTCTGGTCACGAACAAATTCAAAAACAACCAACGCACCTTTGCAATCAACAGCATAAAATTTGTCCTTATGGTATATGGTGTCATAATAATAATGAGAGGGTACTTGCACTTTGGTCCAAACCCTGTCTCCTGGTCTTGCAATTGCCAATATACAAGCTTCTGAGAAGATTGCCATTATTACAAAGTCACTTACTTCATAGTCGTTGCAAGTTGAGTTCTTCCAGGGATTTGATGATAAAACAGCTTTCCGTATGAAGGTGTCACTGAAATCTTCAGGATTGCGAGTCATGTTAGGATGAAAGAGCTCACTAAATGCAGGGTGATGAGGATCAACCAGATCATCAAAGTTAGGATTAGGAGGAAGCTGAAGTTGACGTCTTGAGAAGGGATGCAAGAGGCTAATTTGTGAATCCACACTTAAAGTTAGTAACCATCCAAATTTTGATCCTAAGCATCTTTTGTAAGCAGCTTTTATGAAATTAAGCCTGCAAACATGGGACTCAAAACGCAGCGTGCAACTCTCACTTGTGCTTGTTCTCTTTTCCTTCTCTAGGGAAACAAAAAGTCCTCGTGAAATAAGTGTGAAGGATTTCTGGATTTGCATATTCTCCTTGTCTTCATTGCCTCCACCTTGTTTATCTTTTATTTGTATAAGCATCAGTACTGGAAACTTGGGAGGCAAAGAGGGCTTCTCTAAAGCAACAGCCAATTGCCATGACTTACAGACAACACTAAAGCTAATGACATCTTCCAAGAAAGTCAAATGTTTAGCTATGGTGGTCAAAAGTTCCTTTGGAAGATTAGCCCAATCAACCTTGCCAACTGTGTACTTAAATCGCATGCTGAAAATAAAAAAGGCAAGAAGATAGGAAAACTAATTTAAAAAAAAAAAAGTGTAAGAACAAGAATGAGGATTGGCTTTCAACAACATATTAAAGATTACCTTGCCACTAACTCAAAAGTCCCAACTGTTTTTAAGATCAATTTTCTGCCGTACCAATACTTTCTTTAGTTTTCTTGAAATGCTAGATTACTTCTTCAATCATGACTAATATTAGAATTATACCTGTTGGATCAAAAATAATTTCATCATATCTTTTATCATATGCATAATTTCATCCTAAACACTGCTACAAATAATTCATCTAACATTGAGCTTAACACAATCTTATGATGAAGGTTGCTATGTGGTAACAGCTAAAATAATCTTTTTCTTTCTTCCTCAAGGAATGCAATTACATAACCTCTTTTATGATTACAAAAAACATAGTAATTCTGAAGTTAGCACAGACTAGCGAAAGAAGTTTTGCACTCAAGATCCTATGAACCAAAACCTAAATGAAGGATCAGTTATAATCTCATTCAAAATTTATAGAAATGCATCTAAAAATCATCTCAAACTGAGCAAATTGAGGTACCTTAAACTGAACTTAAAATGCAGGAGAATAAAATATCACTAACAATTCATATGCCTTTGCCAAAAAAGAAAAAAGAAAAAAAGAAAAAAAAATAAAGGACAAACGCCTAACTATTTACAACATTTTTACAAACTGTCACTCTGGCCAATTATTCTGGTTTTCATTTGGGGCTACCTGACATCACTTTTTTACGTACCAATAACCACTCACCATATTAACTGCTTGTAAAAATTTTGTAGCCGTAGCATTTTCCTTTTATATAATCATCAGTTGATACAAGGTTTCAGTCAAACAATAAAAAAAGCTCAGGAAATTTCGATGTAATAAAGACCATTTCAGCATATCTGCGGGGAAATCGAACTTAAAATCACGAGAAATATTGTCAAAATTTTGAATTAAATCAATTTATGGTGTTTATGAATTTGAACAAAGACACAGATACCCAATTCAGGAATTTCATAGTACCTCTTGTTAATGAAGATAATAATTCAAAAGAACGAAAGCAAAAAAGGAAAACCAATATCGAATTTCATATATCATCGATGAGAAAAACCAACTATCTAAAACCCATAAATAGACAACCCCAGAAAATCAAATTCAAACAAGAATCAAAACCACACACCGGATATCAGATTGAACCCCAAAAGAGTCGGCTCATTTCTTGAAAAAAAAAAAAAAAAAAAAGACAGCTCCAATTTTAAGAAGTTTGATGAACCAAACAAGGACAAAATAAATCACTGGAATTCATTTTCAAAAAAAAAAAGAAAAGAAAGAAAGAAAGTAAAATGACCGAAATTAAAAGGCAATTAATCAAGAAAAGCATATGAAATTTAACATAAGAGAGAATCATGAAGTTGTGCATAAACAGATAGCTACATATTTTAGAGCTGAAAAAGTACCTGATGTCTGACTGACTGACTGACTGAGAGAACAACCGACCGACCGACTATGTTGCGTTTGTGAAGAAAAAGGGTGGTAGAGACAAAGAAACTATACAGTAATAGACTGCCTTCAGTGACTTCAAAAGACAACCAACTACTCGTTAATATTATATGTATAGATATTTATTACTCATTCTGCTTTTTCTTAACACTGATGGTGGTCCAACTTCCAAACTTAGTTAGAAATAATTTATTCCCTCTCTTATCAAATAATAATAATAAAAAAATCTGTTATATTATATCATTGCCCCAGTATCGGGTTTTTTTTTTATTTTTTTATTTTTTTTATTTTTTTATATAAATAAAATTTTAATATTTTATTTTATTTTAAATTAGAATTATTTTAAAAATTCATTTGCGAGGAGGAAATGAAATGAATAATTCTAAAATATTCTTTTATACTCGTTTGAGAATTTTAATAAAGGAGATAAAATGGGTAGGAGGGAATACTCATTCCTCTCTATTCCTTTAAAAGTTTAAATTTTCATTTCCCTTGAAATTGAGAGGAATTAGAGGGAATAAAATTAGATTTAATGATTTTTTTTATTAGAACTCCTAAAATACTCTTATATATTCAACCCTTTATTTTAAAATAGGGGTCTAATAGTAATATCGTCATAAAATGATTCAATTCCATTCTCTCTATGTTGCTCCCAAACAAAGGTACTAATATTCCATTCATTTTCATTCACTTCCATTTCTTTATTTTAAAACATCCAAATAAGGTTACTTAATTCCATTCCATTCTCTTATAATCATTCCATTCCATTATGAACTCCCAATTGAAACCTGATAGCTGGGGAGATGATTTAAACATGGATTGTCTTGGTTGGAAACAAGAACGTGATATCACTATCTCCCCAAAAGTATTTAGTAGTTATAGGTTTTTTTTTTTTTTTTTTGATGCTTGGATAATTTTATTCAAAGAAAAAGAACTACAAACCAACAAGGCACCCAGCCTCCTCCTTGATAACCTTAACAAAACAGGAAGGGCTGTTACAAAAGTCAAAAGAACCAAACACACTATACATCAAACTCTATTTAGCAAGAGAGTGGGCGGCCTCATTGGCTTCTCTAGGGACCCACCTAAAAGACAAAAAAGGAAGATTGGAGGCCAGATACTTTACACTTTGAATGACATTCCCAATAGTCCATGGGATGTCCATGCCATGCACTGTGATTGATTTGTAGCAAACTTGAGAGTCGCCTTCTAACATTATTGGAGTTGAATTTAAAGGCTCAGCAAGTTGTAATGCTCATAAAAGAGCCTCTGCTTCTGCCTGGAGAGGGAGGGTGGTGTTCACTTTTTTGGAGCAAGCAAATACCAACTCCCCTCTCCAGTCCTTAGCTATAACTGCAACAGCAGAATGATGGGTGCCTACAGCAGCATCAACATTTAATTTAAAAGAGCCATTCCCAGGTTTCAACCATTTAGCTTGAACACTATTGCCTCGAATTTGAGGAGAGGATCTGACTTTACGATGCTCCGCAAACAATCTAACAATTTTGGCTCTTAAATCTTCATAGCTGGCTACTCTTCCCTCAAATAGAGCCTCATTCCTTAGTCTCCAAATCAAATCACAAAGTAAGGCCCCAAAAAGAAGCAAGTCCTCCCTAGCCTCTTGGAAAGGAGGATCAAGCAGAAAATGGATGAATTGGGCCGGAGTGGACAACTCGCAATTATCAATTCTTATTCCCCATTGACTACTGAACCACAAAGCTCTAGCTAGAGGGCAATTAATAAAAAGATGGATAGTTGACTCTTGCCCAGTATTACATAGGTGGCAAATGGTGTTTGCATTGGCATCATACCTCAGCCTTTGATCCTTTGTGGGGAGACAATTTGCAGCTACTCTCCATAAAACCATCTTCAACCTTTCATGAATTCTAATCTTCCAAATTTGGCCTCTCAGTAAGTCTTGGTTTGGAGGAGGGTTAGAGCTCCTACCAAGACAATAAGCTAACTTAACAGACAGCTCTCCAGACACAGATTTGGTCCATATCCATTTATTGGAATGGACGTTAAGAGGTAAAGGGATTCGGCAAATTGAGGCTACCGTTGCGTCATCAAAAATAGGCCTCAGTTTGGAAAAATCCCACCGTGTCTTGCTGTGATCCAGCAGTTGTGATACAACCATAGCTCCATCCATAGATGCATTCTCATAAATTTGGTCGAAAGTGAGGGAGATTTGGTATCCAAGGATCTTCTCATATACGAATAGAATCCCCACTTCCAATCAACATACATGCACCTTGAGCGATGAGTTGTTTTATACCCTTTAAGCTTTTCCAAACTAGAGAAATACTACCAGAGGCTTTATGATTAAGCCAATTGTTTCTAACTTTATATTTTGCTCGGAGGAGATTTATACAAAGGCAATCTTTACCTTCTAGGAGCCACCATGCGAGTTTAGCTACCAAAGCTTGATTAAATTCCCAAAACTTTCTAAATCCCAATCCACCCTTTTTGAGAGGCCAACACAATAAAGCCCAAGCAATAGGAGAAGAATAAGACCCCTTATCAGATTTCGGATTCCACCAAAAATACCTCACAATAGCATCCAATTGATCACAAAGCCCCTTGGGGAATTGGAGGACAGACATGGAGTAGGAGGGGATGGCTTGAGCCACAGATTTGATAAGAGTAGCACGACCCACCCAAGATAGATTCTTGCTTTTCCAACTACTGAGCTTGTTCTCAATTCACTCCTTAATGTCATTAAGATCCTTTTTCCTGTGGGGGGTAAGGAATAATGGGATTCCCAAATATTTTGCTAAAGGAGGGAGTTTGCGTAGGCCCTAATGAGCTCTAATTTGATTGAGGAAATGATGAGTAACCCCTTTGGAAGGGAAAACCTCGGACTTTTCCACATTGATTATTTGTCCCGACCATTGGCAATATTTCCCCAAGCACTCCTTTAAGGAAGATAACTTAGCCATAGACACTTTGCAGAAGAGAATTATGTCATCTGCATAACAAAGTTTAGATATAGGAGGAGCTGTTCTTGCGAGCTTTACTCCAGACAACTTGTGCTGGATTATTTCTCTATTGATCAAGTTACATTAGCACTTCATTCCCCATAATAAAAAGATGAGGGGGTAGAGGATTCCCTTGTCTCAATCCTCGTTCCGGTTGGAATGCAGGACAAATTCCTCCATTTAAGAGCAAAGAGTAATGAACCGTAGATAGGCATTGTTAGGACATATGTGATTCATGTTAGGAATATATGTCAACATTTTATGTAATTGGCTAATCCTTTGACAAAACGCACTTTACTTGTAATTGGGTAGATCTAGGATGGGTTTAGTACTTCAAGCAACAAGAGTTCAAGTCTAGTATTGAAGCCATGCAAATCTGTCCAAGAAATAAGTGAAGAAGTGTTGATTCATTAAAACTCGACAGCTGCTCGACAGATAGCTATCTATCGAGGTTTAATGAGGCTCGACAGATACTATTTATTGAGGTATCTATCGAGAATTACGAAAATCAATTTTTCAGATCTGATTTTCGGCCCATGCTTATGTATTCTTTTCTTACAACCCTAAATATATATAAGGCTTATTTTAGAAGTTGTCACATAACAGAATACAAGGAGAACATATGTAAAAGGTGACTGATGTCTTATTCTCTCTGAAAGAAGCTACGGCGTCTTTTGCGCCTTAGGGTTTTATAACCAAGTGCTTCTTGATTTTCATTGTTGATAAAGTGAAGAACTTTGCAGCCAACATTCTTCTTCCTCAAGTTGGTGTGTGAGTCACGCATTGGGATTCGTGCAAAGGAGTGAGTCACGTACTAGGATTCGTGCATCAAAAGGGTGGCGTTCATATATTGAAGAGTTCAGAGATTCTGAAGTGGTAGAAGGTTTCTACTGTAAGTTCATCTACGAGGATTGTAGAGTCTAGGGACAAAGATTTTGTACTAGATTTGAAACTTCTCTTTACTATAGTTGATTGCTTTTCGGGAATGTTTCCCCCCAAGTTTTTTATTGTGAAACTAGTTTGTTTTATTAGTTTTCCTAGGTTATCATATTTTGTCTTATTTATTTTTCCGTTGCATGATTTTGACATGATATTGATGTTTGTTTTAACAAGTTTGATTCATAATAAATCTAATTAACAACTTAGATTATAAATCCCCATTCCATCCTATCATAAGCTTTTTGAAAATCTATCTTCACTCCTAGGAATCATTTCTTTCTTTTCATGTGTCTGAAGCTGTGATAGTTGAACTATAAGACATTTGACTATTAGTTTTAGTATAAAATAGCTACATTATATATATATATATATATATATATATATTAGAACAAAATTTGACTACAACTCCACTTAATATATATATATATATATATATATATATTTTATATGTGAATTTTAATAAAGCTATTGTTGGATTACATTTTTTTCCTTGTATTCTTCATGTTTGTGAAATTTTCAAAAGATCTAAAATCAAGAACTATGTCATTAATCAAATGTTTAAATTTCAAATTATTGTAATCTAAAATTTTGTATAAAAATAAGTTTATGGACTGATTAACATGAAATTTGACATGTGTGTTAAGAATATAAAGAACATACAACTTAATGTTTAGAATTGCAAAATATATAGTTATATTAGTTTCTCTAGTGAAAGTAATAGTTTTAAACTTAGCTAAATTTGTATCAAAATTTTGTCTTATATATTATAAAAAAATAACGGGGAGGGAAAGGTTTAAAACAACAGCACTATAAATCATACTATATAATATAGCCACAACATTATACCATAAAAAATTGAGAAATTATACGTAACCAAAGACTAGTCAAGTCGTTTTTCGAAAAAAAAAAAAAAAAGACTAGTCAAGTCTTCTCAAAAAAGAAAAAAAAGGAAAAAAAATGAAAAAGACTAGTCAAGCATTCCGATTTGGAAGATCGCTAAAAGTGATAATGACAGAAATATTAAATAAATATAGAATTTATTTTTATTTTTATTTTTTATATTATAAGATCAAGCTTACTTAGAGAACTCACACCCTTGGAGTTGGAGATAACATAAAATAAAATAAAAGAAGAAATACAGAGGTATTAAATAAGAAACGCAAACTGGGTGAGTTTCTTAAAGGATTTGGGCTGGTAGTACACGGGTCCTGGTGGATTGGTGATGTTGGGTTTTTAAATTTCCATAAAAATTCACAATGAAAAAAAAAAAAAAAAAAAAAAAAAACTGATATCATAGGACCAGTTTATACTATATTGTGACCCTCATTCAGAAAATCATCACTATTACCTATAAAACATGTCATGTTTTTCCCGGCCCTAATCCCTGTCTTATGCTACTAGTATTTTCCTGCAAGATTATATAGTTCAACTTTTTATGTAAAAGAATTAAAGAAAATAATTTACTAATTTTAACAAAATTATCTTAATAATTTGTAGATCACTTGAACTTTTAGTAGAGTATTACCTATAATCAATTAACTATCTTAATAATTAATAAGTTACACGACAAAAACAAATTAATTTTACAATGTGTGTAAGTTTATTGTATTAAAAATAAAAATTATGATAAATGATTAAAATAAATATTTTTATTTTGTGGTAATAGAATTTTAGTTGAAATAGAATTTTAAAATTTCTTTAAATTAGTTAATATATTTTTATCTAAACTAAATATTGTAATAATTAATAAGTCACTTGATAATTTGATAATAGATTTCATTTGAAGTAAACTTTATAATAATCAATGGTAACTGTAAGGATCAGATTTGAATCCTTAACCCAAAAGAAGGATGGACTTAGGCCCAAAAAGTCCAAAACAATGAATTTCTAGAGAGTGAGTTGGAAAACTGGGCTTTAGTGAATTAGTCAACAAATAAGATAGATCTTGATGATAAGAGAATGAAGATAAACAAGTTTTAACTAAAGAAAATCGTCCTCGGCAAAGTTCGAGGAGATCAGCTCTTCTATATTTCTCTCAAGTTTGGTTACAAATACAGTTCTTGATTGCTACAACCTTTTTCCCTTTTTCTTTCTTGCTCCTTTTTCCTCTCCCCTTTTTTCTCAGGATTTCTTACATTATATATTTCCCTTTGAATGATCTTGACCCTTCATTTGTTGATCGTCCAGGTCACTACTTAAGTGCTTGTCCTATCGAACACCCCTTCTGGCATTCTGTGAGTTGGAATAGCCAAGGCAGCACTGTTCAGGGATCTTCTCCACATAAATGCGGCCAGAAAGTTAGCTGCAGAGTATTCAATGTGGTGGCAGCAGCTTTTCCTTAGATATTTCCTAGTCCCCATCTTTCCAGTACGTTCATAATGCATGTCTTTATCAATGGAACCTCCTGGTACGTCACCCTGGATGACAGGAGGCACATCTTGATTTTCGTTGCGTTTAGCCGATGAGATATTCCTCCTCAGACAACCTCTCCCAGCCATTACGGTCATAGTTTGCTCGTGAGGTTCGAAGTATCACGTCTCTCTTCCTATTGATCCATTCTCGGACCATTGTGCCTCCTCGGACAAAGCCTAAGACCCAATATATATATTTGGGCCTGCGTCTCCACAGTAACGTAGCCACTTGTCTTAAAGAGAAAATAGTCACTTGATAGAATTACGACTTTTAGGACCTAACTTCTATATAACTTCTATTATATAGTATTTTTTAATTTTTTATTATTATATAGTATATGACATGATTTAGATTTTATAGGGAAAAAAATATAATGAAGAAGAAAATATAATAAAATGAGAAAGTTATACCTCTTTTGCATAGGTAAGGGGATTTTAGGATTTAAATTTTTTTTTTATTTTTATAAAAGTGTATTATCTATAAAATAAAAGTACAACCAAAAAATAAAATAGTTATTCCTTAGGAATTACTATTATGTTACCGTATTTATTACAATCTATCAAATATGTCTCCAAAGTGTTTGTAATAAGAGAGATGCTACGTCTACAACAATTTTACAATATTTTTACAACAAATCATAGGTGGTTAGTTGTTATTGGTTCAAATTTGAATTAAATACTAAGATTACTTTTTTGCCCCAATAATAACAACCAGTAACAACCTACCACTTAGGATTTGTTGTAAAAATGTTGTAGAAATGTTGTAGATATATCATTCCTCTTGTAATAATTGTTCATTTTGTTTTGTTAATACACTCTTTATAACTAATGCTAACCTACCATAAATGTTTTAGAGTTGCTAACATTTTATCCTTTCGGTATGTTTCTAAAGCTCTGTGATTCATTTACAAATGATTTTGATATAATTTTTTTTGTTACTAAAGCTCTGTGATTCATTTATAAATGATTTTGATATAATTTTTTTGGGTTATTTTGTTGAGAAATTGTTTTAAAGGATACACTGTAAATGAAATCTTTGATTTGATGTTAAATTATTATTTTTAGAGTTAAATGAAATTGATCACTATCCATTGATGAAATCCATATTTTGATCATATCTCGGCCATAGACTCCACCAAATATGGTAGAGATATTGAGATCTTTGCCATGACATGCTGAAACCGCCAAATCTAAAGCAATTTCGATTTCGATTGACGACCATTGTAACTCCCAAGTCATGGTATTGGTGGTTGACCCATATTCCAGCAGTTGGCGGTAGGTTGGATGTTTTAAGGCTCGTCATGATCGGGTCGGTTGCCGGGTTGAACCCAAAAGCAACTCTAATCGACCCATGGACACCCCTAGTGCTACATTGGATTTTTTTTTTACCTCTCCCTTTCTTCTATATAAGAATTAATTTGATGAGTAATGCTAAGAATTTTTTTTTTAACAACTCGCTAAGATGATAAGTTGTATTCGTGTGATATTACTTTTATATAGATTCATTATTGATTAAACTTTTATTATGTACCAACACAAGTACACAACATATCATATCAATAATTATGAAAAATGTTGTAAAAAGTTGTATTAATAGACTTATTATTATTATTATTATTTTCCACGTGGACAACTCTTTTATGATTCCCATTGATGCCTTAAGTTGATTTTTCATGAGTTGGTGTGTTGGAATTTTATTTTGAGCCTCATGTTGGGTTGGGCTTGGGGTGATAGTTTTTTATTTATATTTTTTTGTTGCTTTTTTAAACCAATCCTAACCACCATATACATATAAAATTTATTTTATTACTTTATTTTAATTATTTAGTTTGATTTATTTTTGTTTTTGAGAACTAGTTTAGATAAATTTGAAATTTTGCAATATAATTTAGGTATATTATGTCAATTAATATAATAATTTGTTAAAAAAAAAATGATGAAAAAACCCTATTTTTTTATCAGGTATGAAACAAGTACAATAGTACAACCTACCAACTCAACTCGACTCAATCACGTGTTGGAGTTGATTTCTATACATGTGATGATTGAGTTCGGAAAACCTTTTCACCCCAAACCATGCAGCCCACAACCCCCACTCATATGTTTTTTTATTTTATTTTTTGGAAGTGGTGGGTTGCGAATCAATTTTATAATATTCCCAATATTCTTAACTTTCCCACCCAATGTCACACTTTTGTTTACGTTTTTAAGAACCAAATGAGCAAACTCACTGACTCATTGTTACATTCTTCTGCCTAACATTACATAAATCACTTTCTAAACCTTCAGAATTCCCAGCCCCAATGATGCTATGATTGGTTCCCATAATTTGATTTGATTATTGATCTAGGATTGAGCTATATTTAAGTGATGAATTGAAAGTCTTGCATCCGAATTTGCTACTGATATGCATGAAATATATACAATAAAGTACTCACATATCTACATATTTAGCCTTACTTTTATGTTATTTTGTGACTGATTATATAATATCTTTGTATTGCAGGTAACAAGGGTTTTACATGCAAAGTGGAGCTAAGCCAATTGAATCAAGCAAACTTACATTTAGCCAGGCATGAATTCAAGAGAAGACCAACCTAATTAAATTTAAGTCCAATTGGAGCAAGAAATCAAAGGAAATTTGCACCAAATCCAAGTCCAATTCGGATTAGGATTCTAGCCTGGACATCAGTTAGTATTTTCAGCATAACTTTCGGCTCAGATGTCCAATCGAGATGATTCAAGTTGGGCTGGAAAGTTAACTTAAAGGGCTACAACTTTGTAATTTACCAAAAGCCCGAATTCTGACGTTAAATGGGCCAAAATAGTCGGTTAAGTGAAGCCTAAATATCTGGAATTTTCTCCAAACGGGAATTCAACTTGTAATAGGATTCCTTGACCTATTTAAAGGCTTTTTAGGGCAAAATTTAGGGAGGCTAGTGCTAGGGCTGAGATGCAAAATAGAAAATTGGAGCAAGAGGCAGTGCCGCATGTGGCTTCTCCGTAGCTTTTCTCCATGATAGCATTGTGACTATTTCTTTCTCTATTTTATTTGTCTAGTTTAATGTTTAGTATTTTATTCTTGTGTTTTCTTTCAATTATCATGAGTAGCTAAATTTATAATTAGGGTTGAGGATGAAACCTTGTTAAGAATTATCAGTAATATTTATGTGATTTGATTTTTCCCACAATAGTTGTACTTTAATGATTTAAATTGTTCTTGCTTCATATCAATTGACTAAGATGAGATTCTAGATATGAGTTCAATCATGTTTTTCTCATGATTTAGGATTTATCTTAATTAATTGAATGCTTGGTTTATTAATTCTTGATTATAAAATTGGATATCGTTTGTGATTTGTCTGTCAATGGATACAATTTATGATTTGATTTTTAGAATTGGATATATCTTGTGATTTGTTTGGCTACGGATACAATTGATGATTTGATTTTATACTTAATAAGCGAAGAAGAACATGCTTTTGGTTTTTAAAATAAGGATTTTAATGAGGATATTTTCCATAATAGCAAGATTGATTTCTAGATTATCATGTAGTGAGTTGGGAAAAATTAATGATCATAAATATATGTTGATATGAATTAACAAGGCGGATTCCAAAACCTTAATTCCTTTCCCTTGATTGTTTACATCTTTTTATTGTTTTATATCTCTTACTTAGTTTAACTATTTGCTTAATTTTATTATTTGCTTAGTTTATTTAATTTCAAAACAACCAATTTTTATTAAACTAGATTATGATTAATTTGGTTAAGATTTGATTAATTTTCCTACGTACGTTCATTCAAGTCCCTGTGGGTTCGACCTCGTACTTGTCAAACTATACTTTGGTACGGTTCATACACTTGCGAGTATTTTAAAATTTCACAACAGCTACTATTGCTCATAAGTTGTTTGATAGAATTCCTAAATTTATGTTCTGTTGGTATGAGAATTTTATTTGCTCTTTCTAAAAGAAAACAACTATTGTTTTAGTTTGTGATTTTCTTTGTAGATAAAAGTTCTCCAATCAATGGATTGCCATATAGAAATTGATCAAAATATTGGAAAAATAAAAAAGAAGGAAGTGATTGAGTTGAATTTGGCACACTGATTTTATCATTTACATGAGTGTTGGGTATTTGAAGTGGCTCATAAGATTGAGGATTTTCAAGTTTCTCTTTGGAGATAAAGTTACCATAAACATTGAACGGATTTGACTAAATATACAACAACGATAACAACAAGAAGCAAACCTTAGTTTCATAAGTTTGGGGTCGATTACGGATTTGACTAAATTATATGAAAGGTATGAAATATACACTGAACGGATTGGACTGAAAGTGAATTGAGAATTTTTTTGGGCCAATATTAGATTTAGGATTGCATTGCATGCAATGGCATATTTGATATGCTACGACTGATGATTTTGTTTGGTACATGTTATGTTTGACATGTATTCAAAATTGTTTTAGCTTAGAAGAGTTGGTTGAAAGGTATAAAGTCAGTTTAGTGATAAGTGAATTGAGAATTTTTTAGGGCCAATATTAGATTTAGGATTGCATTGCACGCAATGGCATATTTGATATGCTACGACTGATGATTTTGTTTGGTACACGTTATGTTTGACATGTATTCAAAATTGTTTTAGCTTAGAAGAGTTGGTTGAAAGGTATAAAATCAGTTTAGTGATATTTTTCTTAAAGCATTTCAATGACTTATAAACAGATAGCAATATGTACTAAGAGAACCTAATTTATATTTTGTCACATGCATTATTTGAAGTGAAACATGATAAATATATTGAAGTGAAATACAATAACAATGTCACTGAATATATAGCATAATGAGTGTCTCATGTAGAATCATAGCAATTGAATGTCTTGTTATAGGATATCCCGCACATAGCGCGGGTTAACACTAGGAGCATAATTGTAAGGGAAGGAGGCATTATTATACCAATATCATTGGTTTTGCAAGAGGTACTACACTACATTCTTGGCACCAGTTCCACATCTAGGCAATATAGCCTCAATCTCCCCCTAAACCACATTGGAATTCACAGAAATTTTTTTTGGCGCTGAATTCGTTATTTGATGGGAGGGATTTTTAGCAAATGCTGATGGTAGAACTGTGTAAACTACAAGCGGGGTTCTTACCATGTGCACACCATCGATCCAACTAATTGAACCTGATACAATTGGCACCTGAGTTACGTGTTTTCCTTTAACATTCACAATGAATGTTTTCTTGTCTCCAACAGCAGAGCATGAAAGAACAGATGGTTCCACTGTGATGTTGAGAGAATCAGGTTTATCTATTTTAGCATGGTAGGTTGAGTTTGGTGAGCCAACATTTGTAACTGTCCTAGTGAAAATGCCCCTGATCTTTTGGCCATCTTCTATGGCTAGGGACAAGGAGGGATAATTAAGATCCCATCCCCTGCCAGCTTTGGTGCTTTTACAAACACTGTGTTCACCAGTGACTAGTCTTAATGTTGATGTGTTGTAGCCTTGCTTGCATAGAAAATCAATGTAATACGAGAGAGATGCGTCAAAGACCAGCCCAGGATCTACAGCCTTCGTTGGGTTGAGGAGGCCAGATCCATAAGCAAATTCTCTTACATCTTCATGCTTTGTGGGGTCCATGATATATGCTGCATTTAAAAAACAAAATGTTAAGTAATATAGTACTTAGTGCATTTGAATACAGCTTTTTATTGAAAGCATATCTAATTATTTCTTGAAAGTCGATTAAAGTATGAAGTCTTATTGTTGTCAGGTGAGATGCAAACTAAGCAGCATTTGGGCTGGCTAAATTGGCAGTCCTTCTCTTCACCTGTGGTCATGAGTGCGGATTTGATTGCTGCAGGAGACCAACTTGGTTGAGTGGCTTTCACATAAGCTGCAACTCCACTAGCATGTGGGCAAGCCATTGATGTTCCAGAGTCTATATAGTATGTTAGGTTCTAAGGAATTAGGAACTAATGTATTAGAACTCTAATTTGTATTGTTGGCAAACCGTGATCAAAACGTTTTAGTCTTGTTTAGATTTGCTCAAAGTATATTTATATGTAAAGTTGGAATAGAGTGTTTTGCAAGATTTACTGGGTAAATCTGCCTGACTCGATCGATCGAAAATTAGGCTCGATCGATCGAAAGTCGTGCAGATTGTTTTTTTGCAGAATTTTCCAACTTAGCCCAAGCCCATTAAGGATTAGGGTTTTAGATCTACTTCTCCCACTATATAAAGGAAACCCTAGCCACGTTTTTAGAGTAGCTTTGGTTGCTCATATTTGCTGTTTTGTGTAAATCTCTTGTGAGATCTTTGAGGAGTTTTCCTTTACACAAAACTTAGGGTTTTCAAGGTAGAAATTATTTCAACATCTTGATGATCAACAAGGTTGCTATTATTGGAGCTTAAAGATAAACAAGCGGGGAGCTTGTAGCTGATTGAAGAATCCAAGAAAGAAGGAGTCCGTGGATTTGGAGCTTGCACGTGGTCGTGTCAGTAAGTTCTGCTGGTAGGTAGCATTAGGAAGTCGAGCGGGGAGCTTGTAAATCCTTTTGTATAAACTTTGATTCTTTCATAGTGGATTCAGGTTTGCCTTGAGGATCGGTGGGTCAAATCCTCCCCAGGTTTTTACTGTGTGGTTTCCTGGGTCATCATATCATGTGTTATTTATTATTCCGCTGCTTTATATGCTTGATATGATTATTTGATTGTTTTAACCTAGAATTACTTAATTTGACTAAGTAACAACTTGGCTAATTAACTAGGCTACGCAATCTGGTTGTTTTTAAGAGGTCTAAAACCCAACATAGTACTTGGTACTCCTCGTGTCCTCTTTGTAAACTGAAGTGGGTGCAAGGGGAGACCAAGCAGCAAGGATATTAACTCCCGGTGCAGTGAGGTCAGGCTGAAAATATTAAATCCAAGTGCTCAATTCAGAAAATAATATTTTCAAATTTCCTAAGGTAAAAAGAAGTGACAAATATTAAATTTAGTTAATTTGTTTACCTTGAGAATGTCAGGAGTGATCGGGTTGGGACCTCTAGATGAAAAAAAGGCAGCATAGGGAGCTGTGAAATCTTGTGTTTCCTCACTTACCATAATAGTAGCTTCTGGATTCCTGAGGAGGTAATCTCTCATAATCAACATTACTATCATTTTTTTCCCTCTCCCTTGTGTGTGTGTTTGTTTGTTTCTAAAAAAAAAAACATTATTATCATTTTTCAAATGTGAAAAATATGAGAGTAAATTTATAAGCTATTGTGTGTAAAGTTATATACGTATAACAATAGATTTGATGGTGAATTTAATTACTTGGAAGATCTTATGTACTCCAATACTTTAGAAATGTCTTCGGTGCTGATGATCGTGGTAGGCAGAGGGAAAGGAAGTGCAAAATTATCAAAAGGTCGACTAGGCATTATGACACCCGCCCCATTTGCCATGATAACACCAGAACCATCTGAACGGTCTTCACAAAGAACAATTTTACCCTTTACTTTCATGTCCAATGCCACAGGAATACAGTACTTTGAAGTTAGGGAAATGTAATTGCCAGAAAAGTTTGTAGCATCTCCACCCCATATCAAAGGAAACGGGGTACCATTGAGCTCAAAAGCATTTACAGCAGATTCCTTACGATATATTGATTCAGAATAAAAATCAGGAAATGAGTATCTTGTTAGCAAAAGGTTAGGACCATGCATTTAAAAGGTCAAAGTGTTGTATATTGAATAATCCCTTACCATAAATATCTGTCCGTTTCCAAGAACCAAGTGGGACATAAATTTCCTGTCAGTGCTGCTAGCTGCCACAGTTAGTGACCATGGTGAGTAATTTTGGATAACTGCTCGTTCTGGTCCATAATTTCCAGAAGAAGCTGAGGTCAATATCCCATGTTTCATTGCATGGAAAGATCCTATTGCTACTGGATCTTCCCAGTATTGGAGTACAGTTGGTTTTCCAATAGAAACTGATATGAGATCGACCCCATCATCAAAAGCAGCAAGGATATCTGCAGCATAGCATCCGGCACCTAACCAACAAGATTTGTACACAGCGATTCTTGCTTCAGGGACTCCACCCCTTGCTAGCCCTCAGCTAAGCCAAAGTAATTTGCTCCTTTTACCTTTCTACCTGCTGCAATTGAAGCAACATGAGTACCATGTCCCTGTGAATCTCTTGGAGATTTGATGTCTTGAGGAGAATATAAATCTAGGCTATTGTAGTACCGAGCTCCAATGATTTTGCTGCAAAAGTTTTAGCTATTTCATGAGCTATTAATTATTAAGTATGAAGATTAAGAAGGTCAAATGATCATAAAGATATCTCACTTTTTGCAGGTAAAGTTGTGGTTAGTTTGGCGAGTTCCTTTCCATTTTGCAGGTGGAGGACCAAATCTTTTATCACTAAAGCTTTCTGATTCTGGCCAGATTCCTGTAGAACAAAAGTCCAGTAATTTACCTGAAGATGGTTTAAAATGGAGCCTAAAAATATTAAGTACATTAGAGTTTCACATTTCCACCTGAATCTATAATTCCAATAATTGCATCTCCTACTTGAGAACTTCGAACATGGGATTGATTAAATCCCAAAAAGTCCCATGATCTTGTTGTGTGAAGTTCAAACATGGTGTTAGGTATAACAGAGACTACTTCTTCCGTCTCTGCAGTTGAAAAATCAATTTAGTTCATGAAAACTAGCAAAAGAAAACAATCATATTATCAGTGCTGAATACACGCATGAAGATGTCAGCTGATCATCCGATAGTTTAGCTGCAAATCCGTTAAAACTCCTTCCGTAACTGTAAACGAGTGATTCCTTTGCATCTTCCGTACTGAAAGTCAAAATGTTAAAAAACAGAAGATTCACCTAATTGTGAAGTGTTGGTGCAATCACAATAATAATGGAAATAACGCAAAGAAAAACTGAATAATACTTCTGAATATTATTAATTTGAACTGAGGCGCGGCACTCGCTCTTTTTAAGGAGATTCAAGCTCTTAGTTGGCTAAACTTTGTAACCGATACAGACCTTCTCTGACTTGTCTCCCTTATGATACAACAGCCCAACAAATGTTGTATGGCTAGAACAGTTTCTGCACAAAGTGTTCAAGCCCAAAGCTCCACCAGAAGAACACCTTTCTTTGGCCCGAAATCTCTCAACTATTTAGGAATATTTTTGAATTCACTCTCTCACACAATAGACTTTACTTTTAACTATTTTCTTCATTCACTCTTGATATGAAATTAGTCCATAGCATAGCCGTATATATAGTCTTACAACTCTTCACATAACCTACATGTTATTTATTAATTTAGAAAACTTCTCTTAATTTATTTAATCTAACTTCCATACAAGTAACTCTTTCTTTAACAAATTATAACTCATCTCTTTATTCATCTTCAGTTATTTTGAGTTTCAACATATTTAATTTAAAATGTACTAACATGAAGCTATGTTGGGAAAATCACACGAAAAGACAGAAAGCAAACATTATGAAACACGAAATTGCAACCAAAATGTAAATTCATTACAATCACTCATAAACTCTCACAAACGTAAGGTGTTCTCATACAAACACACTAGAAAGGAGCTCTTCTAACTCACACACCTAATAACAGATACACCACCACTATGTTCATGGGATTATCACACCTCTTTAGCTTTTTTTTTTTTCTGGTTTATCAATATGAGACTCACAATCTTAATAGAAATTTTTGTTCCTTGTTATTATTTTAACCAATATAGGATTCCAAAACCAACAAAGAGATTTCTAAACTTATCCCTCATGAGTTGGAATTAACAGTGTCTCAACAAGCCTGTGAATGATGACCTGAATGGCTCCACAGAAAAAAATTACATTACTATTGAAAAAAAAATATGAACTCTCTAAACAAAATATCATGAATTCATCACTATTTAATAATTCAATTATTTGTGACCTTCCAAGAATTCTTTCTAACATAGAGCAATGCATGTCGTAAGGCGCGGATGCTTCCCTTGGTTTGTCTCCCATATATACAACATGGACCTGCATTTGAAACCAAACTCACTCAGAAGTTCTAAAGAGTAACTTGTTGCATCCAAATTCCTTTTTGATGCCAAAACGAACAAAACAAGCAAAGCAGAAGTTGATTATTAAACCATTGTGCATCCCTTTTTAAAAGCATTGAATGGTATCTATGTATTAAAACTAATATGTGCAAATTGGTACTCGTTTAAGGTGATCTATGCAGCTTTTGATTGCATCTCTCAAGGTTGCACGCGTGTATAGATTACAATGAACACCGCTTTAAAAAAAAGAAAATAAAGTAAGATGTGAAATTTTTTTTAAAGTTGTAAAAGTTATTACACTAAGCGTATAAACTGTTCAAGAACTTGAAGTACCTTCCTCTCTTGGGACTGGCATTGCATCACAAAGGCTATTAGAAGGTACAGAAGAAGAGTAAGTTCTGGTGGCTTGTGTTGGGGAAAAATCCAAATTCCCTCTATGTCTATGTGTGAATTAAAATTAATGACTACCAAGCAATAGCAATATTATGGAAATAAAAAAAATTCCAGCAAGCATCACATAATCACAACCACACAAGAATATCAAATCTTTCGTGAAAACCCTCTAGTATAGAGGGAAAAACCATGGGGCAGCTTCAAAAAATATCCACTATGAAATAGAGATTACAACTATCAAGTTTGTGCTAAAACTTGAGTTCACAATAAATTAGATATACAACAAATAAATCTTAAGGAGTAAATACAATCTCACCACAAAGCCAGTAGCAAAATCTTCCTCTGAATACTCCAACTCTCCATAGTTGTAGCACTCAAAAACTCCATGAAAACTCCACCAATTTATCTTCCTTGTGTGTAACTTGAGCAAAGTAAAATATCTCATTTTTCTTTTTCACTCTCTCACACTCTCACTGTGTTTCTCTCTATCTCTTCACACGGATTGCAACTCTCAAATGGCTGAATATCTCTTTGTGTTTTTGCTCTCTCTGGAACTCACACAATGGCCGAATATGACTCTCTGTTTCAGCTCTGACTAGGCCGAATGCTCTCTCTGTTTTTGCTTTAGCACTCCACAAGGCCGAATGACCTTTACTTCTTTCTTTTTCTTTTTCTTCAGCGTGTCCCACGCGCTTTGCAACACTTCTCAATAAGAGAAGTCATACCATGCTTTTTGCTACACCCAAATTTCTTTCTTTCTTCAGCATGTTAGACATGTTTGAGTCAAGTCTCGTTAAGAGGCAATGCTGACTTGAAGACTTTTGGAAGCAAGCTCATAAATGAGCTTAGACAAGGCATGTGGGCAGCAAGTGGGCTGGACTCCAAGGGTGTCACGTGCACCCAACAGCTTGGCCATTTTGTTGTGGTTTTGTTAGGAGTTTTGTGACTAACGAGGGTGAATTGGTTTCTCAAGCATGGAGATTAGATTTCAGGTTATTTATAATAAATCATTAACAGATGGCTTTTCAATACCATTTGACCCTTACTATTATTCCGAAGGGTGTTGTAATTTGATCCTAGTGAATTATGATTTTCATTCCATTACTCTAGAACTAGAATAACGCATAAGGGAAATGTCATGAAACTTTATTGGTAGATGCCAATGACCTTAATGGTCTAATGGCACCTCCAAGAGGGTCTCAGGTTCAAGACCCCGTAGGGGCAGGGGTGGGGGTAGATTTACAATATTTCTAACCATGACCAAAAAAAAAAAAAAAAAACCTTTACTGGAAGATCTTTAAGTTTAGACGTGGGATTATTCGGTGCTGTCCTTAATGATAAAGAGAGATTAGCAGGTGATTTCCAAAAGAGCAGAGTAATAATTAAGGGTCCGTTTGAATACGGCAAAAAACTGAAAATTGAAAAACACTATAGCAAAATAATTTTTAAATGTATGAATAGTACCATGTGACCTATTTTTAATGAAAAAGTTACTGAAAAGTAAAATTTGTGGGTCTGTGAACAGTGCACACCGTGTACTGTTTACAAGAAAAGTCAAACATTTCGGCTCAAAAAGGAAAAAAAGAAAAAAGAAAAGAAAAGCTGAAACGCAAAATGTGCGTTTGGGAGGCGCGTTTGCACACTAAGAGCTCTAGTAGTGGTTGGTTCTAGTTAATTGAATTTGAAATATTTCTTGTAATTGAATAAGATATCTTGCATGCAAAAATAAGTTGGCCTACATAGGTTTAAATCTTATCACATCTATATTTAAATAAAAAAAAGAAAAATCTAATAGGTCTGATTTCTTTATATAAAACTTTTATTTTATTCTTGAGCAAACAGAAATTTTTGTCTAAAAGGCTCGGCCCATTTTCCAATTTTGTCTAAAGAATTTCTAAAGTTGTAATCCTTAAAGTTTGTATGTAAAATGATCTAATTCAGTCGTTAAAATTTGCCTAATTTTTCAATATAGTTTGCAGAGTTTCAAAAGCTTGTAATATGATTACTCTATATTTTCCCATAATTTTCTTATCGGCCAGACGGTCCAAACATGAAATAGAGAATTATTCAGAAAGTGAAAATTCTCGTTCTATTTTTTTTTATATTAAAAAATAAATTTCATGTCCATTTCGAGCCACTATGGTAGCTATATGGCACTTTTAAAGTAATTAAAATATTATTGTTAGGATTATCATCAAAGTAATCTATATAATATTTAAAAGTAGCATCTCAGTCTATTTTGATCTATTTTGGTCAATTTTAGTCTAGTTCGGTCCATTCACTCTAATTAGGTCTTATATGATTTACTTTAGTCCATGTCGGTCAACTTCGGTCGATTTGGTCTAATTTAGTCTACTTCTACCCATTCGGTCCATTTAGGTTTGCTCGTTCCATTTTGGACTAATTGAGCCTTAAATATTTGATTCTTTTTGTAGATTGCCTTTTCAGTTTTTGACTCAAAAATTCTTTTTTTTTTTCCCCTTAAATTTTAGGTTGAAAAGTATGAAATTTTATTCTATTTGGGCCAAACTCTTTAGTTTTAGGTGTATATATATATATATATATATATAAAGGCATTAGAAATTAGAGATATTAGCCATGAAAAGGCAATAAAAATGATAAATATTCATAAGAATACCTTACTGTAAGGACACAAAATGAGTCCTAAGCCCAAAAGGTAAAAGGATCTAGGTCCAAAGAGCCCAACATAATGAATTTGTAGAAAGTGGGTTGGAAAACTAGGTTTTAATGAGTTAGGTAACAATTATAATGGATTCGGATCACAATAAAGTAAAGATAGACTGATTTTATCTAAAGAAAATCGTCCTTGGCGCAATCCGACGAGACTGGTTCTTTTATATATCTCTTGAATTTGATTACAAGTATAGCTCTTATTGCTATAGTATTTTTCTCTTAATTTTCCGATCCATTTTCCTCAGAATCCTCTTTCTACTTTATATTATCATTCTTCCTCCATCTCTACCCTCCATGTGTAGATTAGACTGTTGGTGTAGATCCTTGTCCCATAAGCACCTTCCTGAAATCTTTAGGAGTAGCTATAAGGCTGAAAATTACTATTCAGGTATCACTTCCTCATTAATGCGGCCAGAAAGTTAGTTACAGAGCATTTAATGCGGTGATAGCAGTTTTCTCTTAGATATTTCATAGCTCTCATGCTTCCATGATGTGCATCCTTATCAATAGAAACTCCCAAAATATTGCTCTGGATGGCAAACCGCACTTTTTGACCTATGCTTTACTTAGCTGAGGAAGCATCCCTCCTTGGACCACCTTCCTGGACCGTCATGTCCAGATCCCTTTCTTTATTCATTAATGCCGACCTCTACAACAACGTTTACCCGTCCTCGGACTACTAGGCGTCCTCGGATCGGGCCTCTGGCCCAATATATACTACTGGGCCTATCATCCCTACACTTACAATTCAAATTTTAATGATATATGCATTATACCTATATTTGAAAAGGAAAAAAAAAAAAAAATTCTACAATTCTAAACTTATATTATAATTTAAACTAGGGTATGTTTGGTACGCTGAATATAGATTACATTAGAAATAATAATTATTATTACTGGGAATAGAAGACATTGTAATAGAATAACTATTACTATTCATAAGTTTGGTTGTTACATATGGAAAGTTTGTAAAAGATGATGTATAAGGAAACTTTATATTTTTGGAAGCATATTAATTTTAAAACCTATTATATGCACTAAAGAATAGCTATTACATCCATTTTAAAGAGGAACACCTATTCTTCAATTTAAAGAATAGTTATTCCAATGTAATAACTAATCCATATAATAAAGATGCAACCAAATGACTGAACTGTTATTACACATGAATAATTATTCCATTACAGGATCTATTACAACATACCAAATGTACCCTTAATGTTACATGTGTTCTGTGGAATGGGGGTTTACAATTTTTTTTCAAACATTCTTGGATATGTTCAAATTAGTAAGCCGATTATAGTATATTTTTTTTTTTAAAATTTAATAATATTTTCCCCATTTATATAAAACAATATTATAATTATGTAATTAAAATATTGTTATTAAATTATGTTATATATATATATATACCACTATGTATCATTGTTGAATGCAAAATACATTGTATGTTCCATTACATAAAATTTATAAGAATAAAAAATACTTTTAAATAATACATGCATTATATTCTTATAAAATAATTATATTACATTTTTCAACAGATCGCGTGGCTTTGCGAATAGTTAAAATAATTATTAGCATTGACAAGAATTAAGTAGTGTCCATCAAGAGCCTTGTACAGCTTAATGGTATTACTTTGAATGTTCAATATGTGTATAAAACACCCTTGAACGTTTAGACCCCAAATTACAAATTATCAATTCAAGCTTATAATCAAACAATAAATGTGCAGAATATGAACATAAGCTAAAACAGAATTGATAAACAATCTAAACCATAAATAATCACAACCACAGCAGTAGTTAAATGACAAAGATAAAGGGAAGAGAGATGCAAACACATGGACAACACTCGATATGTTATCGAAGAGGAAACCGAAGCCCTTGGCGTAAAATCTCTCCGCCGCCCTCCAAGCGGTCAATAATCCACTAGAAAATGTAGTTGGGATACATGAACAATAATAGACCCTCCAAGCCTAATCTACCCAATGTACCTAAGCCCTCCAAGCTTTTTGCTCCAACGAGGTTGCGCCGAACCTTTTTCTTTTCTAGCTTACTGGATTCCGCTATAGCTCATAGCATCAACCAATATGAATTGGTCTCTTCTGAACTGCTTCCCAAAGCAGCAAAAAGCCTTCTCACAGATATGAGTATGGTGAGAAAAGGATTTGGCTAAAAACCTCTGAAGGATGTAACAATAGAGAGGGTGAGAGTAGAGGAATTTGAAGAGTCTCTTAGGTGAAGATTGTGGATGAATCAATCTTGTTTTTCTCTAGGGTTTCTCTCTCAAAATTCTCTTTGGAAGCTCTCTACATTTCGTGGGTATAAGGGTCTATATATAGTGGTGTGTGTTTGGAATGCGAAGAGTTAGTTTTTCCAAAACAGAGTTGGTTGGCGGCTTGGCCTCGTGACTTGACTAAGTCATGAGTTCCAGCTGTGAGGTAACTGCATTGCCAGTCTGGACTTTTTGTCCTATAGTGCAACAGTAGGCATGACGCTTTAGCTTCTCCGCATGTTTGGCACGTGACCTACTTCTAGCGGCTTGCCAGTTGTAAGCTACCTGCAAGTTCCAGTCGTAAGTCCCTGCATCTTTGCACAATCTTGAACATTTCTTCACACTCTCTCACACACTACCCTTACATGATTCCCACCTAAATACAGGGTTACTAATTGCTTAAATACAAACAAATTTGGCACAGAATAAAGCCAACAAGATGGTTGATTAAATTCAACCTTACAATCTCTAGACTTAACGTGTGAGTTGGGAACAGTTGAACAAAACTCACTCACACCTAACTCTAGAATCTGATAAGCTCTTGAATCATACGAACAAGTATCTCCTGAAATACAACAACACAATTTGATTACTGTATGCAGAAAAATTGTAATGCATATGAAGCAAGCACAATGCAATCAAGCAGAAATGAACTTAAGCAGTAAAGCATGGCTTGACCAAAAACAAACAATCACTATAACAAGTGATTACAATGCTCATTCACACATAGAATGAACATCCGGACATGCAAGCTAATAAACTCATTTGTAAAGTATCATTTGCATGTCCAACACTCAACCAATGCAACAACACTAGGTAATTGCATTAAGGATAAAAATCCAACAAAGGGCACAAGAGTGATGTATTGAAGAAAATGCATAACATTTAGCAGCAAGTACTTAAGCTACAAAGCATAGGTACAAAAACCTAAAAGCTTACAAAAGCAGACGGTTACAAGTGTACCATACAAAACTAACTGAATAGCATCATAATATATACTAGAACCAAGAACTTTCAAAAAGAACATTTCCATGAGTTTACCAAAACATTAACCATAAAGTATCAAACCCATAATAAAAGCAAAACATTATCCAAAACATAATACCATAACCATAACCATAAACAAAGTAAACAAGACAAACACTGTTTTTGACTGCTCCCCCCTCAAACTAGCACTCCCCCTCAAGAGCTGCTTCTAAAAAATTCTCCCTTTTTTTGACCGGAATGGCCAAAGGGTCACTGCTGGGTGTTAAAGCTGTTGAACTTGGCTGAAAGTATGTTGAGCTGATCCTGAATTGCTGCCATTCTGTTAGTATGCTCATTCTGGATCTCTCTGAGTCCATTAATCCTTTCCAGGATGATCTGAAAAGCATCTGGAGGTACATCTGATGAGGTTGAAGCCCTGCTCCTCTTGCCTCTGCTTCTAGGTGTGGATGTCTGTCCTGTAGCCTCTGCTTCAGTTTCCATTGCATCACCTTCTCCTTGGTCACCCTCCTTTTCATCACCTGGAAGACGAACCTGTATCCTTGTGATGGTTTGTTTGTTAATGGCTGAGAGTGGAGTCATGTGACTGATATCTTGAGGGATTGCAACACCTTTTGCTCTGAAAAGCCTCATGAGAAGGCTAGGAAAGATCAACTTGGGCCTAGAGGTGGTTCTAGTCTCATCCACAATTGTGCCAAATATATGCGAGCTGATGTCAATGAAGGTTTTCTCCTTGAGCTCCATGAGGAAGATAGCTCTAGCATTGTTAATTGTAGTCAGCTTCCTTACTGGATACAGATTGAACATCATAATGGTGGTCAAACACCTCATTTCAGTAGGGAAGGCATTAGTGTTGAGACATCTCCCCTCTCTCTGTCCACCAATGCGATTCTGGACAGTTTCTATAGATAGCATCCTGTCCTTGTAATTTGTGAATTCATAATCCTCTAAACCCTCAAGCCCTAGTACTCCATCAATATCATGTGCATCTAGGGTGAACTCACGTCCTTTGATCCAGCAATTTAGCTCATCCTTTTTTATGATAGCATTTGCATAGAATTCTCTTATTAAAGGCTCACAAACTGGAGGTAGGTCACTCAACAACTTATCCCATCCTCTTCCTTCAAAACATTCTAGAATGAAGGTGTCCTTCAAGTCCCCTAAGTCTACAAACCTTTCTTGTATAATGGTTCCCTTCAAGAAAGAATCTCTGTATCTCTCAAAGTGTTGAACAAACCTAAACAGGTTATGGTCCATTTTCAGCCTTTTGTCAGCCTTCTTAGTAGGAGTCTTCTTCTTTGTAGGTGTAGGAGCCATTTGTAAACAAGCAGAAGAGGCCACAAGAACAAAGCACAATAGATAGACACTCAACACATTATAACCAGATAAGAAACACATTAAGGAGCAGAGATTAATATAACATGCCATAGTATAGAGGATTTAACAACAATGACCCAAAAACTCAATGTGACAATGTGCACAAGCATAACAAGATCACCAAAAGACATAATACTTAACACAAATGAAGATGTGCAACAAGCAATCTGTGAACCAGATACAACAAGTGACCAACTTTAACAATTTCTGAACACTTAAGCAAATGTCTACCAAACATTACACAATGGGTATGATATGAATGTTGAGTCCAGAATCAACAAAGGAACACAATACATAATAACACATATGAGAAAATGCATATCAAACATCAGATTGTTAAATGTAACAGATCCCATTCAAACAAACCCAACAAAATATCCTCAACCCATATCCGAAACCACTCAAATCTCAAAACAACAACACAACTCACAGTTTCAAGAAAATAACGCTTAAAACAAGAAGAATGAAGTGAAAAAGAGAAAACCCATACCTTTTTCTTGAAGATTGGAGTAGAAAAGGTGCAAAAATGGAGGATTTTCAAAGAGTGACACGGTGAGTTTGAGAGTGGTTTGAAATGGGGAAGACAATGAACAGTCAAAAAAATTCAAGGGAAAAACTAAAATGATTTTAAAAACTGCCTTTAAAACGCAAAATACGCGTTTTTCGCAACTGATTCAAGTTGCGTGCAAGTTGCCAGGGCTAGCTGCTAGAACACTTTAGACCAAAATTTTGAAAAATTTTCCTAAGTGTTTTTCGCGACTGGAAGGTCTACCCGCGAGAGAGTCGCAAGGTGAGCCGCAAAAATCTCTGTGTATCCCTCGCGACTGGATCTTTCACCCGCGGACAAGTCACCACAGTGAGTCGCAAGAATCATAAAAATTCAGATTTTGAAAAATATTCTAAGTATTTTTTGCAACTGGAACATTGACCCGCCAGTGAGTCGCGAAAAATCTCTGTGTGGGCTCGCGACTGAGTTGCCAAAACAGGGCAACATTGTTTTTGAAATTTTGACAATTTTTGTAAAAACAAAATACTTTCCAAAAACAAACAAAAACTCAAAAAATCTTTTTGTGTTTGATCAACAAAGATTGAGCATGTGAAAACACATTTAATTAAGTACAATCACACAAATGAATATGATATTCATTGATCATAGACATGTGTGATGTGTATGGGTATCAATAATGAGATAGTCCTTAGTCTAATATGAAACTTCAATGATCAATTCAAACAAGTCATACACAACTAGCATTAAATAATGTGACCCATCTCAATTATAGAAATATGAATAGATGACCTCCCACATAACTTGAAAACATAACTTTGAAACTTTTCATTTGGCTTCATATACATCATATCATTTGATCTTTTTGAATTCATACATCTCATTGTGAGATCGATGCCTGAAATTTTTTTGATATTTCAATTGATGAGTTAGCCTTTGGCTTTTTGGGCATCATACATTTTATTTTTGGTTGCTTTCTTTTTTTCCCAGTCAAATATTAGTATGTGCAACAGGTTTTTGCAGTTCAATATCTCTTTTCATTTGGAGATTTATATTTGGTGAGCTCTTTAAGCAAAACAATAAAATAAAGAGTGGGAAGATATATAGGCACAAGTCTATGCATGTCTCAAGATCAACAAAACCATTCACTAAACATTCATGACAAGGTTGAAGATCTATTTACAATAGTCACATAGATTTCAAAATTTCTCCTACAATGATATGAGTGCATTGGAAACAAGCTAAGCTCATAGATACATAAAGCCATTAGTATAAAGGTACAAGGCAAAACATGCTTTGAGACAAAACTCAATAAAGTCGATCAAACTTTTTGGATTTTCTACTTTTTATGTGGTTTTTGGATTTTTGACACACATGCAAGAAAAGAATGATCAAAAACAAAAATGTAAAAACATTTAAAACAAAAGCAAACAAACAGACAATTTATCAACACAAGCTCGCGAAAAGCACACAACCAAGCATATTCACAAAACATGGGAAGTATTAATGCATGGACATGTTGTAATGCTTATGCATGAGTACCCTTCTCCACCCACACGTCACGTGTGTTTGGGATGAAATCCTTGAAGGATTGGGTACAAGAGTTAGGACTTTCAAACCTTCTTGTGAAGCTTTCTAAGCAAGTGGTGAAAGCACCGATCATCTTTATCACGTCCATCATGCCTGGATCACCATTCCAACCTCTTGAAGACTCAGCCGTCCAAGTTCTCTTGTCATTTCTTGTTCCTCTTGACCTTTGATCGTCATTCTTCAATGCTCTTAGCTTATGACAATTGGGTCGGGTGTGTCCTTGAAGACCACAATGATGACAAAAGTGTTTCGTCCTTGGACCTCTTTGTGATCGTGGAAGAGATCTTCTTCTTGCTTCAGTCCTAACCACAGATTGGTTTCGGGGCTCATTCACCACCCTTTGTTTAGCCACAATTTTCTTCTTTTCAACCTTCGTCTTCTGCACAGTGGAGGTAACTACAACTGGCTCTTTGGCCTTCACAAACTTTACTTCTTTGCAAATATTTACAATTACACTGCTTTCTCCAGTGTATCCTAGTCCAGATCTATCTAAGAATTGCTTTTGAGAGGAAATGACATCATCCAGCTTCTTGGTGGAGACCTTCTCTACCTTGGCATTGGCTTGAACCACCTTAAGTTCCAGGAATCTAATCTTTAAGTAAGCTATTAACAGCTCACCATTCAGCTTTTCTATTTCACATTTGGCCTCCTTATGTTTGACTAAGAGACTCCGGTAATCCTCCTCTGCTTTCTTCATTTTCCTCACAGCTGCCTTCACCGCCCTTGCATACTCTCCCGATTTCTCAAGAAATAAGGTGTAATTCTCTTGAAGACCAGCTGTTTTTTCATCCTCTTTAGCATCCGATTCTTCAACAATCCCTATGGATTCTTCATCACTGTGCTCCCCAATTTCTTGTACAAGTTGATCTAAGTCCTCTGAGGACTCAACATGTTCAATAGCCATGAATGCGGAGTAATTTCCTTCTCCATCATAGCTCTCCTCAGAATCGGAATTTGATGAATTCGAGTCACTTAGAGTAGTGGCATAGACCTTGCCCTTCGATTTCAAATAATTGGGACATTCTTTCTTGAAATGTCCATGTTCATTGCACTCGAAGCACGTAATTCCTTGTGAAGATTGGGACTTTCTACTATCTATCTTTCTGAATTCCCTTTTCTCCTTCTCGAAACTCTGAAATTTTCCTTGTCACTAGATTTCCCACTGTTCTTGAGTTTTAAGAATTTTCGAAAGTTTTTCACAAGATACACCACATCTTTATTTACACCATCCTTCTCCGAAGAGTCATGAGATACTACCCTCTCATCAATTGTCTTAAGAGCAAGAGATTTGCTCTTCCTCTATGTGGGCAGTGACAATTCATACGTCTGCAGTGAACCAATCAGCTCTTGGACTTTGATGTCGTCAAGATCTTTGCTTTCTTTGATAGCTGTTACTTTGGCACGAAAGCTTTCTGGCAGTGACCGAAGGATCTTCCTTACTATTTTAGAATCCTCCGTCTTTTCCCCCAATTGAATTTGCCAATGACCACCTTGTTCAGCTTACTATAAAAAGAGTCAAAGGACTCATCCTCACTCATTTTCAGCTCCTCAAAGCGAGTGTTCAGCATTTGTAGTTTGGTGTCTTTCACTTTCTTTGTTCCATCATAAGTTGTCTCCAGAATCTCCCATGCTTCCTTAGTAATAGTGATATGTGAAACCCTGTGAAATTCTTCTGCAGAGACACCACAAAAAATAACATTCAAGGCTTTACTATTAGCATTAGCCGCCACAAGAGTTGCCTTATCCCAAGTGGATTTAGCAGCCTTTGGCCTAGTCCAACCAACTTCAACTGCATCCCACACAGCATCATCAATAGAACACAAAAATGCCCTCATTCGGACTTTCCAAAAAGCATAATTATTACCATAAAAAAATGGTGGTACATTTTGAGATTAAGACCTATTCATCTCAATATGGGGTCAGGGATTGCACTAAGGTATTCAAACCACAAAGAGTGCACGCGCTTTGATACCAATTAAATGTTCAATATGTGTATAAAACACCTTTGAACGTTTAGACTCCAAATTTCAAATTATCAATTCAAGCTTATAATCAAACAATAAATGTTCGGAATATGAACATCAGATAAAATAGAATTGATAAACAATCTAAACCATAAATAATCACAACCACAATAGTAATTAAATGGTAAAGATAAAGAGAGGAGAGATGCAAACACAAGGACAACACTCGATGTGTTATCGAAGAGGAAACCGAAGCCCTCGGCGTAAAACCTCTTCGCTGCCCTCCAAGCGGTCAATAATCCACTAGAAAATGTAGTTGGGATACATGAATAGGAATAGACCCTCCAAGCCTAATCTACCCAATGTACCTAAGCCCTTCAAGCTTCTTGCTCCAACGAGGTTGCGCCGAACCTTTTTCTTTTCTAGCTTACCGGATTCTGTTGTAGCCCATAACATCAACCAATATGAATTGGTCCCTTCCGGATATGGGTATGGTGAGAAAAGGATTTGGCTAAGAACCACTCAAGGATGTAACAATGGAAAGGGTGAGAGTAGAGGAATTTGAAAAGTCTCTTAGGTGAAGATTGTGGATGAATCAATCTTGTTTTTCTCTAGAGTTTCTCTCTCAAAATTCTCTCTGGAAGCTCTCTATATTTTGTGGGTATAAGAGTCTATATATAGTGGTGTGTGTTTGGAATGCGAAGAGTCAGTTTTTCCAAAACAGAGTTAGCTAGCGGCTTGGCCTCGCGACTTGGCTAAGTTGCGAGTTCCAGCCGCGAGGTAATTGCATTGCTAGTCTGGACTTTTTGTCCTGTAGTGCAACAACTGGCATGATGCTTTAGCTTCTTCGTATGCTTGGCACGTGACCTACTTCTGGTGGTTTGCTAGTCGCGAGCCACTCACGAGTTCCAGTCGCGAGTCCCTACATCTTTGCACAATCTTGAACATTTCTTCACACTCTCACACACACTACCCTTACATGATTCCCACCTAAATGCCTGGTTGCTAAGTGCTAAAGTAAAAGCAAATTTGGCACGGAATAAAGCCAACAAGATGGTTGATTAAATTCAACCTTACATACTTGGTTATTCCCTCCCATTTATTGTTGGGAAAAAAAAACACCCCTATAAGTTGGCATAAGAATAATCAAGGTATTCTTTTTTCCTCTCTTTCCCTTTCCAAGAATTTTTAAAGTTTCAAAATGCTTTGTTTTGATATTTTCCTTCAACTAGCTAGTAAGACATTTTAAATGTTGCAACCCGATCCTCCATGGGTGTACCTCTAAAGGGGAGAAAAAGAAGGAAGCATCCTGTGAAAGTAAGTAATTGTTGAAAAAATGGCCAAAGTCTTCATTATCTCTTCATATTCTCTTATATTCAACCTAAAGTTTATTATTTAGTTTTTTTTTTCTTTTTTGAGAAGAAGTTTATTATTTAGTTGATTGTACTTCTAACCTATCCCAAGTTAGATTAAACAATCAAATGAACTATTCAAATAGAGTAAGACTTAGGTATAGTACCTAAGTTTTTGTCATATGGATTTTTTCTCATGGGATGGAAGTGTATTTTTTATTTGAGTAGTCACATGATTGAATCTTAAGAAGAGAGCCTAAGGAACAACACCTAAAGTACTATACCTAAACTTTATCCATTCAAATATATTGTTAAGTTCAAACATAGTTCATTCATGGTATACTAAAGCTATTCCCTATGTTAGTTGCCCCTTTCCTCATTTCATAACAAAAGGGTAAGAATTCAAGCCAAGAAAGAAAGACCCCTAAACTAATATAGTTACTGTTGTATGTTATATATAATATCTATAAAAGGAATCTTTGAGCAGTTCAAACTTACTTAGCAACTCCCCAGGAAATGCAAGGGTCGCTTAAAGTTGGGTTCAAATGGTAGATAAGACTTTACTTTTTAAATAGCTAGCTGATGTCCAGGGACAGAGCCAGAGTTTTGAGTTAAGGGGATGGCGTTACTGCTAGTTGTGTGCAGTGATTTCAACCTTTGACTCTGCTACTACTTAGATTTGAGATTTTTTTTTTTTTTTTTGGTATCAGTAAGAACAAAATTATTTTTGTTTAGAATTTTTTAAATGACAGGGTTGTTTATTTTAAATAAAATTGGTTAATTGAGCTTAAATTTTTTTTTTTAAGTTTTACTATTGGTAATTTTTGTTGTTGAGTTATTTTTTTTGGACTTGTATATTTTGTTTTAGATTTTAGATCTATAAATTTTTTTATAGTTACTAAAATGAGGAAAATACTAGCGCTACAAATTTTTTTATAAATTATTGATGTAATAAGTGGTTATTAGTAAGTAAAAAAATGATGCGAGTGGTGGGTCTATGTGCAAACCAATAAGAATTTGCTACCAAAACAATTTGTAAAAATGTTATAAAAAAGTTTGTGAGTATAACATTACTTTTAAAAGAATCAATAAATTTTTTAAGGGAAAAAAATGTAATTTTATTCAACAAAATTGCTAAAATTAGTACACATATATATAATAATATTTTTTAAAAAAACTTTAGGGGAGGCCATTGCCCGCCTAGTCCAAAGCTAGCTACGTCCTTGCCGATGTCCCTATAATGTGTGGATATATTATAGGTTCATTTTAAAATATTTTGTACCTCTAGCCTTTTTTAAAGAATTATGTTCATGACCGATGTATAACCAGATGAATCCTTGGAAATCAGTGGGCTGAAAGTTTCCGGGCGTTGATGACCTTAAAGGCTGAGTCCTGAAAAATCAAATAAAATTAGAGAAGACCAGTGGAAACCGGTCTAGAATCCTCCGATGGTAAAGTTAATGGGTTGAAGTAGAAAGGGAAAATACTTCTAAGACTTTACTTTTTTTTGTTAGAAATGTCTGAATGAATTACCTCTTCGTAGAGAAATGTTTATATAGTGCACATGGAACGGTTACTTGCTCTAATAACTGTTCCTATTGTCGAGGAATTCAGCAAATTTAGAGGTAACTTCCATAATTTCTGTGGAAGTTACCTTGTTTGGACCGGTGTTTCATTGCAGTTAGTGGAGGCCTTGGTTCACTAGGCAAGGATTATATTTGTCAAGTCCAAAATGCTCGTCCGTCCATTATTAAGGATGGACGAGGTCATGTCCGTCCTTTATTGAGGACGGAGGAGGTTTTTGAGGACGACTTTGTCACGCGTCCCATCTCTCCATTCCTTTCCTTTGGACGAACCATATGGACGAGTTTAGAGATGTTATATTTTACAACATCATCAGTTGCCCCCAGTCCATAGGTCGTCTAAGAAAACGTATGTTTTCAGATCGCTTTTTGGTCAAACGCATTTATGTTGATGACTGGACGTGCCACATGTCGTAATTCTGTTGGTTTTTGGTCATGTTGTTTTATTCTTTTGAGGAGCACGCCACGTGTCATCTTCCGGTTGGTTTGTGTCGCTTCAAGTGCCCAGGTCAGCTGTCTATAAATAGCGGAATACCTCCACTACCCTTCACACTTCTAAGATTTTCTGCCTTTGACATTCATCGTCTAGAGCCTCGTCTAGGAGTTTTCTCGCGTCCATAGCTTTTGCTCGTCTTAGAACCAGGTATTTCCTCCTGTCTTGTCTTTTAGGTTTCTCTTCAATTTTTCTTTTCGAAAATGTCAACAATTATTTCCTTGTCTAGTGATAGTATAGATAGAGCCATAGACGAGTATTATGATGAAAGTAGTTATAATAGCTATAGTAGTACTAGTAACAGCAGTGAGGGGAATACTTCAGACGAGTACGTTTCCGGTGTCCCTGGGTTTCCTGTAGAAGTCGTACAAGAACAACTTAGGAAAGCCTTAGAGTCCCAAGCAGGTATCAAGTCCAATATTCCCTCGTCCAACCCTACGGACGAAGAGGAGATTGTCTATAGTTGCACTGTTGGTATTCACTCCAAAACGTCTGAGCTAAGACTCGCTAATCTTAGGGCATGGTACTAGATTCCGGACAAATTCAACCCAAGGTTACCCGTCCGTGGAGAATGGTGTTGCAATCCCCATTTTGGAATAGGCGCCTATGAAGCTTATTTCTTGGGGGGTCTTAGGTTTCCTTTAAATGCATTTGTTAGAGAGTTGTTAGTAAAGTTAGGTTTAGGCATATGTCAGTTCAATCCTAATGCATGGAGATTAATTGTCTCTATGCAAATTTTTTGGAAAGAAGTATTTGGAAAGGATCGTTTTCTTACTGTGGACGAGTTTCTTTTCTGCTATAAGCCTTCTGAAATAAGTCAATCCCTTGGCTTCTACCAATTCACAGCTAGGGGTAGAGATTGTAGATTAATCAGGTCCCTGGCTTCGTCTGATAGGGATTGGAAGACGGAATTTATCTTCGTCTCCTGTTTTTGGTCTGGAAATCCTGTAGACGTTGGAAGGGACCTTTTCGCTCCTTACACTGGGGACTTAGGAAACCTTTGTCCTGAAAGTACGTCTTCCCCTTTGTTAGTCTTCTTTCTTTATATCTTATTTCAATGTTTCTAACCTGTATATTCTGCTTCACAGGTGTTAAACATCCATCCTTAAGCAAATTTCACCGTGATCGCGTCCATAGGGCTTGTCTTCACGTTGATAGAGATTTTCATTCTTTGGTTAATCTGCGTCGTCTTACCAAGTGGGGACTCGGTCCTGAGCCGTCAGACGAGGCTATTGCTCACGAGGTCACAGTACGAAGAAGTAAGTATCCTATATCATACCTTACTCATTTATTTACAACTCATCACTTACTGTTGTTCCTGTTTGCTTTAGGAATGTCAACAATGAAGGAAAACAAAGGGAAAGATGTGGTTGAAGGGAGCTGTCCTGAAACTCAGTCTCAACCTCGTCCTTCAGCTGGGGATAAAAGGAAGTCTCTGTCTAAAAACTTGGATCTTGGAAGCCTTTCCAGTCGTCGAGGCAAAAAGACGAAGCACGACTCATCCCAGGTAGTCAAGCCCAAAATTCCTCCGTCTCAGCAGCCCGCCCAAGTATTTGATGTAGATTCGTCCACTCTTGTTGAGACCACTTCGTCGAAGGCTCCTTCGCCTAAGACAACTATGTCTGCGTCCCAACCTTCCCAAAAGGCCCCTTCAAATATCATTGAAAATGAAGATCTGACTTGGGAACGTTTTCAGAACGCTGTTTCTGACGAGGATATAAACGCTTGTTATGACATGTCTCTCAGGGATTTTGAACACTCTGGTGTTCATGATCTTTTTAAGGTATGTAAATATATCTTTTACCTCGTCTTTGCTATTATTATTATTACTCATTTATATTATTATTATTATTATTATTATTATTATTATTATTATTCTTTTTATAGGCCATGTCAAAGTTTATAGCAGCGTCTAGGCAGGCTACAGGATTGGACAAGATGAGGGTCTTATTAGAGATGAGAATTCAAGAAGTGAAGGACGAATCTAAAAAATGGGCTGAGGTTGCTGCAAAAGCTAAAGAAAAGACGAAGGAGTTACAGAACCTGGTTGAGGAGTTGAGAGCTGATGTAGTGGAGAAAAATACTCGTCTTGACCATATACAGAAAAAGAATGACGAACTGAGTACTCTTCTCTCCAAGGAAAAAGAAGATGCAGTTGCTGAGTTCAAAGCGTCCAAACAGTACACTGATCTTTTGTACTCCAACTATGCAACAGGCTTTGAAGATTTTAGAATGGATGCTATGGAAAATTTCCCTGAAGTGGACTTTAGCTCCATTAAACTTAACCTGAATGCTAAGGTTTTCAGACCCGGACCGTTCATTGAACCGTAAAAGGGAGAGGTTCAAGGTTTTTGAGGTCGAACCGAGGTCGAACCGGGGTCGAACCGTGATGACGTCATAATTAATTTAATAATTATTTTAAATATATATATAAACATTAAATTAATAAAAAAATAGAAAAATGAACTAAAATAGTCCAAAACAAATATAGATAGTATTTTTTATAACATAACTTTCATAATACAAATAAAAATTATTAAATTCTAAAAAAACAATAGCTATTGAGTTTTTAAATTATTTTTAAGTTCTGACAAAACAAACTTTAGTACCCAATAATTTTTATTTTATGACACCCAATAAAATAGTTAAAGAGTCAAAGAAGTTTATTTGCTCATGGCCAAGCCCATTTGACTGCCAATCATTTTTTTTCCCAAGCCCATTTGAATAGTCCTTGTTCACCATTTATTATGAATTAAAAAAAAAAAATCAAAACCCAAGAAGGAAGTGCTTGACAGCAAGCAAGCATTATGTGTTAGTAGTTGACAGTGACACAAAGCATGCAGCAGGAAGAAGTCTCCGGAAGCAACGAAAAAGTTTACAATATTTTTAGCAATACTTTCACAACAAAATTTATGTGAAAAATTGTTACTAGTTCTAATTTGAACCTACTATTAAAATTATTTTTTTTACTCACTAATATTAACTAATAATAATCTATTACTTAAAATGTATTGTGAAATATTGTAAAAATATTGTAGTAATATTTAATTGTGATTTTTTATTCTTTTTCCTTTCTTTCCTTGCATCCATACGATTCTTTTTCTTTTCTTTTCTTTTTTTTCTCTTGCTTTTTCTCCTCCACACACGTATCCCCATCCCCACCCCTCTAGTCTCATCTTGTTTTTATTTTCCTAGACTCTTCCTACAGAGAGCGTGTCCTCCTCTCAGCTTTTATTTTTCTTTTTTTTTTTTTTTTTGGTCAGTATGAATACAAAAAGAAAGACTACAAACAAAATCTAATCTCTGTACATTGCCTAGCCACGCTACCCCCAGAAAGATCATTCTCAACAACACCAGCCATATCCTCAAGGGGATTCTCGAAAACAATGAAATTCTTTCTTTATCTCTAGCTCTCTCTCTTTCTCATTCTCTTTCTCACCCGGTCACACACACATTACCAGCGGAGAACAAAGCCATAATTTAAAGCTTGCTTCACCCAAGAGAGGAGTTTCTGAAGATCTAGAGCTGCGTGATGTGCTCTGAAGAAAGAAGAAGAGGAAATATAAAGATATGCTGTGTTTCTCTGGAGATGGAACTCTGAAGACATGATGTACTCCCAGCGGTTGTTTTTCTTTTTCTTTTGTTTTTCTATGTTTTTTTTTTTTTTTTTTTTTTTTTTTTTTTTTTTTATAGGTTCAGATTCAAAGGGAACCGTGAGAAGCGGTCTGATTATGGTTCTCAGAACCGTCTGGTCCGACCGCGGTTTGAACAGTTCCCAGCATTTTTCCTATGGTGTGGTTCTTGAGGCTAAAAGAACCGCAAAACTGAGAGGTTCAAGGTTTTTTTGGTCGGACCGTACGGTCCGGTCCGGGTTTCAAAAACCTTGCTGAATGCTGCTACTAGCTCTCTTCTTCAAACCGGTTCTGAAGATGTCAATATTGAAGATGATGCTACAACTTTGCCTCAGGACGATCCCAAGGCTGATGCTCCCCCTGCTTAAGGACGAGATTTTAATCTTTTTAGTGATCCTTTGTATTTTTCTTATCTTTTTTTTTATTTGGTCCGTTTTGTGACCTTTTCATGTAATTCTAATACATTTGCCTCGTCCATGGCTTTAGGACAAGGTCTTAAACAATCATTTCAGTTTACTTAACAAGGGTTTTTTGGATGTAGGATGTCCACCCTTCAGTTAATGAATGAATGTTGTTACTTTTCTTTTGTATATGCATGGACGAGTTTTTTTTTTTTTTTTTTTTTTTTTTTTTTTTTTTTTTTTTTTTTTTTTTTTTTTTTTACGCTTGACTTCGTCCATATTTTACATATATTCTTCTACCATTTTCATTGGAATTTCAAGCGTAATTCGTCTATGTGAAATGGTAAAAATCAGCATTACCTGTCCATGGACTTGGCTGATTTTCATGTTTAATGAGATTAAAATCTCACATTTTGCTCATCCATGGACTGGATTGTTTTGGTAGGTGCCTTAACGAGTTCAAAACTCTCGTCTATGCATTTCCTCGTCTATGGTTTGATATGCATTATGCTTTACTTCGTCCATTGTATGGACGAGTATGCCTTGGGGCTTTATTGCAATTGGCTCTAAGCATAGGCTTTACCTCGTCCTTTGCTTTGGACGAGCATGCCTTGATTTTGCTTTGCCCTTAGGAAAGCTTGACATTACATCTTCGTGTCCAGAGAATTGTCTCATCTTGTGCTTTTTAGCCTTCTTAGGGGTTAAGTTGAACAAAAGTAGTATGGAAATCAGGGAGTTACACAACATTATGTACATTCCACAAACATTGTTCATAACATAGATATTGTTCATAGACGAGGCATGCACTTCAGAGGCTAATGCCTTTATTAGAACAACAAATACAAGCCAAACCATAACTTCGTCCATAAGTTTAACATAATAACAAAGCAATACTAAAAATATATAAATAAACAAGTCTTTTATGTAGTCTCCAGGCTCGTCCAGAGTCCTGCTCCTCTAGGCTGGCATTTTACTGATAGTACCTCTTCAGGTGCTCCACGTTCCAAGGATGCTCTAGCTTCCTCCCATCTAGGGCTTCCAAGTAATAGGATCCTTGTCTTTTGTAGTTGACAACTCTATAGGGGCCTTCCCAATTAGGTCCCAACTTCCCATGAGTTGGGTTCTTTGTTGCCAAGGAGACCCTTTTCAGGACGAGGTCTCCTATGTTGAATTGCCTTGGCTTCACCATTGCATCATATTGCCTAGCCATAAGATTTTTATACCTTGCCATCCTTTGCAGACCTTAACATAGGCCTTAGTTAGGTTCTAAGGTCTTAGGATTTTATGTATTTAGAACTCTAATTTGTAATGTTGGCAAACCATGATCAAAACAATGTATTTAGTCTAGTTTATGCTTGCTCAAAGTTGGTTAAATATTGTAAAGTTGGAATCGAGTGACTGCAGAAGCATTGGGGCTTCTCGGCCTGGCTCGATCGATCGAAGGTTAGACTCGATCGATCGAAAGTCGGCCCAGATGCGTTTTTCTGCAGAATTCCAACTCAGCCCAAACTCTTTAAACGTTTAGGGTTTTATGTTTTTGCCCTAGGTATATAAGGCAAACCCTAGCTACGTTTTTCTGAGTTGCACAAGTTGTATTATTGCTCATACATTGCGGTTTTGTGTAAATCTCTTGTGAGATCTAGAGGAGCTTTCCTTTATACAAAGCTTAGGGTTTTCAAGATTGAGATCACTTCAACATCATGATGATCAACTTGGTTGCTGCCATTGAAGCTTAAAGAATATCAAGCGTGGGTGCTTGTAGCTGATTGAGGGATTCAAAGAAAGAAGTAGTCCGTGGACTCGGAGCCTGCGCGTGGTCGTGTCAGGAAGTTTTACTGGTGGGTAGCATTAGGAAGTCAAGCGGGGAGCTTGTAAGTCCTTTTGTAAGAACTTCAATTCTTTCTTAGTGAATTCCGTTTTGCCTTGAGGATCGGTGGGTAAAATCCTCCCCAGGTTTTTTACCGGTTTGGTTTTCCTGGGTGATCATATCACTGCGTTATTTATTTTCCGCTGCTTTATATGTTTTACATGCATGATATGATTTTGTGATTGTTTTAACCTAAAATTGCTTAATTTGACTAAGTAACAACTTGGCTAATTAATCTAGGCTACGCAATCTGGTTATAGTTTAAGGGGTCTAAACCGTTCAAGCTTGCATATTTGGCCAGTAATATCCTGCACGAACGACTTTGTGGACAAGTGATCTGGCTCCCGAATGATTGCCACACCCTCCTTCATGAATTTCTCTTAATATGTAGCTCGCTTCGTCTGGAGCCAAACACCTGAGATAAGGCTGGGAAAAGCCTCTTTTGTACAGAACCTTGTCCATAAGAACGTACCTAGCCGACCTTACCCTCAGCTTTCTAGCTTCGTCTTTCTCTTCTGGAAGTCGTCCGTCTTTTAAGTATGATACAATTGGAGCCATCCAATTTCCTTTGCTCTCCACTTGTTGTACTTCTGGGATGTCTATACTCGGTATATACTGAATTTCATCAAACTTGTCCACAGCTTCATTCGCTGAGGCTTCTTTTGCTAAGGTATTAGCTTCCACGTTCTCCTCCCTTTTGATTTGAACGAAGTTAGCTTCCTCAAATTTTTTCATAAGGCGCATCACCTTGTTAAGATACTTCCTCATTCGTTCTTCCTTAGCCTTATACATCCCATTCACTTGGCCCATGATTAACTGAGAATCTCCCAAGACGAGTATTGACTTCGCTCCCACAGACTTAGCCAATTCCAGCCCTTTAAGAAGAGCTTTATACTCAACTTCATTATTAGTTGCTTGGTACTGCAAGCGAACTTTGTGTTTTAGTTTATCCCCTTCTGGTGATTGCAGAACCACACCTATTCCTCCTGCGTGCTGTGTAGACGAACCATCTACATGGATGATCCATTTCTGGCTGTCTTCCATCTCACCTACATCGTCATAATTTGGGGTAAACTCTGCAATGAAGTTTGCCAGAGCTTGAGCTTTTATAACATGCCTTGGTTGGTACTTTATGTCAAACTCACTGAGCTCGACAGCCCATTGAATCAATTGTCTTGTAGCCTCCAACTTGTTCATTGCCTTCTTGAGTGAGTGATCTATCATAACGTTGATGACATGAGCCTGGAAGTAATGCCTTAGTTTCCTAGAGGCTGTTATTAGTGCGAAAGCCAGCTTTTCCATTAGTGGATATCGTCCTTCCGCTCCTCTCAGCGCTTTACTTTTATAGTACACTGGCTTTTGTACTTTTCCTTCCTCTCTTATCAATGCTGAGCTCATGGCATGTAGGGTCACTGCCAGGTATAAAAACAGCTCTTCTCCCGTCATGGACGGACTTAGCAATGGAGCCGTAATAAGGTACGTTTTCAAGTCTTGAAAGGCTCTTTGGCACTCGTCCGTCCACTCAAATGCTTTCTTTAGAACCTTGAAAAATGGTAAACACTTGTCAGTAGTTTTAGAAACAAACTTGTTGAGGGCAGCAACTCGCCTGGTAAGAGACTGGACTTCTTTGATACTCTGCGGAGGCTTCATATCTAGAATTGCTTTAATCTTTTCCGGGTTTTCCTCGATCCCTTTGTGTGAAACCATGAATCCAAGAAATTTTCCCGATGCCACTCCGAAAGCACATTTGCTGGGATTCAACTTCATACTGTATCGCCTGAGTGTATTAAAGGTCTCTTGCAGGTCGTCCAGATATTTTTCCTTGTCCAGGCTTCTCACCAACATGTCGTCCACATAGATTTCTACGTTTTGTCCAATCTGAGAATGGAACATGTGGTTGACTAGTCGCTGGTATGTTGCTCCAGCGTTTTTCAAGCCAAAGGGCATTACTTTATAACAGAATAAGCCTTGACTAGTAACAAAGGATGTCTTCTCTTGGTCGGCCTCGTCCATCCTTATTTGGTTGTATCCTGAGAAAGCATTCATAAAACTAAGTAATTTGTGGCCTGCGGTAGAATCCACCAGTTGGTCAATGCGCGGCAATGGATAGCTGTCCTTGGGGTAAGTCTTGTTTAGATCAGTAAAATCTACACACATCCTCCACTTGCCGTTTGCCTTTTTGACCATTACTACATTGGCCAACCAATCTGGATAGTACACTTCGCATATAAACTTCGCCGCTATCAACTTCTGAACTTCGTCTTTAATAGCATTATCTCTCTAAGGGGCATACACCCTTTTCTTTTGTCACACTGGCTTCGAGGATGGACATACGTTTAGACGGTGAGTGATGACAGGATCTATACCCATCATATCTTCATGACTCTAAGCAAATACATCAGTGTTTTTCTTTAAAAACTGGATGAGGTCCTCCTTAATCTTTTCTTCTAGATCTGCCCCAATCCTGGTACACCTCTCAGGGTTGTTTTCATCTAAGGAAATATCTTCTAACACTTCAGCGGGTTCTGCCACAACTCTCTTTTCTTCAATATTCATGGCCTGAATTTGTTCGTCCATGGCCAACATAGCCAGGTAACATTCTCTTGCTGCTAGTTGGTCTCCTTGCACTTGTCCTACTCCATGTTCCGTTGGAAACTTAACCGACAGGTGATAAGTAGATGTGACAGCCTTCCAACTGTTTAAAGTCGGCCTTCCAATTATGGCATTGTAAGAGGATGAATAATCTACCACAAGGAAGCTCACATCCTTGGTGATTTGTTGTGGGTATGCCCCCACTGTCACTGGTAATGAAATAGTGCCCATAGGTTGTACATTCATCCCACCAAAACCTACTAGGGGGGAGCTCGTCGGACGGAGTTGGTCTCGTCCTAATCTTATATGCTGAAAAGCTGGATAATATAAAATATCAACCGAGCTTCCATTATCTACCAGCACCCTTCTAGTCTTGTAGCCAGCAATAAAAAGGGTGATGACAATAGCATCGTCATGAGGGTAGTGAATTCTCTCAGCATCCTCGTCCGTGAAAGTGATTGCTTGCTTGTTCGTGGTCCTTGCTCTCGGTGATTGTCCAGAGAGTTGGACACTCTGCACTACTTTCAAGTATGCCTTCTTTGACTTGGACGACTGTCCTGTTGAACTTCCCTCTATGATGACTCTTATTTCTCCAAGCGGTGATCATGATGATTCCTTTACCTTCCCTTTCAATTTCTCGTTCTTGTGGTCTCGTCCAAGAAAATTTCTTAGCTTCCCTTACCTTATGAGATTCTCAATCTGCTGTTTTAAATCAAAGCACTTGTCTGTGTCATGCCCATGATCTCTATGGAAGCGACAATATTTATTCCTATTGCGCATGTTGGGATCTCCCTTCATCTTCTCCGACCACTTCAAGGAAGGCTTATCCTTGATTTGCATAAGAACTTGCTTAAGTGGCACGTTCAAAGGGGTATATAGTTGATTCTGCGCTGAACAGCCTAGCTTCTTATTATCTCGATCTCTTTTATCTTTTGTTCGTCCCTTCTTTGGACGAGGACCTTGCTTGAAGTGATGAGCGGGGTTTGTTTCCATTCTCTCAGCTTTCTTCCTCTTCTTAGCTATGATCGCGTCTTCTGTGTTCATAAAATTTTGGGCTGAATGGATGAGTTCCCCCATGGACTGTGGCTCTTTTTCATAAAGTTTGTGTATGAACAAATTAGAATTAACCCCGTTATGGAAGGCTGCCAACAGTAGCTTATCATCTACCTTGTCCACGGTCAGGGCTTCCCTGTTAAAGCGTGTGATGAAGGAATGCAAGCTTTCATTCTTTCCTTGCTCTGTGGTTAACAAGCTGGACGAGGAACGCTTATATCTTTGTCCCCCAATGAAATTATTAACAAACAATTTGCTTAACTCCTCGAAAGAATTTACTGAATTTGGGGGTATTTTGCTGAACCAAACTCGCGCGAGCCCTTTGAGGGTGGTGGGGAAGGCTCTACACATTATCTCATCAGGAACCCCTTGAAGGTGCATGGTAGTCTTGAAGGTGGCAATATGGTTAAAAGGGTCCCGCGTTCCATCATATGAATCCAAGGAAGGCATCTTGAATTTCGGAGACAAAGGATGGCCATTGATAGAGGCTGTGAAGGGGGAGTCCGTTCGGTGAACTAGGTCTTCTACAGGGTTAGTTCTCCTCATGTTCTCCCTCATTTCATCCATAACTTTCCTCATCTCATCCATCTGCCTTTCCAAGTGTAGCACCCTTCTTGGTGCAGTACCCCTCGATTGGCTTTCTAGTTCTACATTTCTTCCATCTCCTTGGCTCTGACCATGCTCTTCTTTATAGGCCTTATGTCGTTGTCCTCTGAGATTAACTTCTTTTCTTAATTCCTGGTTTAGGCGGGTTAACTTCGCCATGGCAGCGGCCATAGACTGCATATGTTGGACAGATTAAGGCTGCATGGCAGGCGCCGATTGTTGGTTACGATAGGGGTTACTGGAAGCGTCTCTACTCTCTTGAGGGCCTGGACTAGTAGTCATTGATCTTGTCCGAACCATTTCAACCTTTTGTCAGAGAAAGAAACCGCAGAACTCAACAAATGAAATTCAAGGGTGACAAATTTCTTCCCCACAGATGGTGCCAACTGATGAATCCTTGGAAATCAGTGGGCTGAAAGTTTCCGGGCGTTGATGATCTTGAAGGCTAAGTCCTGAAAAATCAAATAAAATTAGAGAAGACCGGTGGAAGCCGGTCTAGAATCCTCCGATTGTAAAGTCAGTGGGTTGAAGTAGAAAGGGTAAATACTTCTAAGACTTTACTTTTTTTTGTTAGAAATGTCTGAATGAATTACCTCTTCGTAGAGAAATGTTTATATAGTGCACATGGAACGGTTACTTGCTCTAATAACCGTTCCTATTGTTGAGGAATTCAGCAAATTCAGAGGTAACTTCCATAATTTCCGTGGAAGTTACCTTGTTTGGATCGGTGTTTCATTGCGGTTAGTGGAGGCCTTGGTTCACTAGGCAAGGATTATATTTGTCAAGTCCAAAATGCTCATCCGTCCATTATTAAGGATGGACGAGGTCATGTCCGTCCTTTATTGAGGACGGAAGAGGTTCTTGAGGATGACTTTGTCACACGTCCCATCTCTCCATTCCTTTCCTTTGGGCGAACCATATGGACGAGTTTAGAGATGTTATATTTTACAACATCATCATAACCTATATGAGAGTTGACCATAGATTCAAAAAACTTGAGCCACTCAACTGACCTGGTTTGATCCAATAGGTTGTGGGTGGTTTCGACTGGGGTGGTGAAAGTTTTGATCCATATACCTATACACTTTTTTTGTTTTCATTAGAGTCTGATTGCCTTTTTTTTTTACATGTAATCTCTCTCTCTCTAACTCTCTCTCTCTCTGAGATCAATCTCTTTCTTCGCAGACAATTTCTTTGTCCCTTGTTGTCACTTGTTTAGTTGTCAACCCCTTTGTCATGGTTTCCTCTGTTAAGTAGTTTATTTGCCTTTGCTCGTTCAATCATTTCAGTTTCTTTACCCACCAAAAGGCTCCGGCACTCTGTCCACAACTTAATTTGACCGTTGTTCCTTTGTGCATTTGTATTATACTGTAACAGGTGTTGATTTTTATGACTGAATTGTATATTTTATTGTATTTAGTTTGATGATTTTTTCTTCTTAGCTCTAGCTTTGTGGGTATGATTTTCTTTTGAGAAATTTATGTTGAAAAGTACTCAACCATCCAAAATCTGATTGACTACTCGAATCTAGAAATGCTCTCGATCATTTAGACAGTTAACTAGAAGTGTGAAGATCACTAACTCGTCATTATAGGGTCAAGTGATGGATTGACCCCAAACCTAATTTGACTTGACTCGTGGACACCCTTAAGTTATACTATTATTAAGTGAATATAGCTTTTTGGTATCCACTTTTATACTTTTAAAAAAGAACCCTATTACCTAATTGAATGTTACTTCACCTTAAAGACAAATCAAGGATATAGAAGTAAATTGGATAAGATTGGATAAGTTTTAAAACTACCCATCAAATCCTACTCCCACTAACAATATCCATACATACCCACATCATAATATAGTTACAAATAGTTTCAAAAAGTAATTTATAAATTTTTTTTAATCATTCATTTTAATTTTTACGAGTGAAACAAATTTTCTCACTTAAAAAAAAATTAAAGGAAAGAAATAGTCTCTGAACACACGTAAAGCAAGTGTGAAGAGACTAGTGCTTATTATGTTTGATAATATTTGAAGAATTAGCTTCAACTTTATTACATGTCACTAATTAACCATATAAGGCTGCGTTTGGCTATATGTAAAATGTTTTCAAGTGTAAAATATTTTCAGGTGAAAATATTTTTTGGAAAAAAAATATTTTTAGGTGTTTGGTGGCATTTTAATAAATGCTTTAAAAAATATTTTTAAGTGTTTAGTTGTGTTCTTGAAAATGCTATAGAAAACACATTTTCTACTGGTTGCTCACATTTCTTAGCTTCCAAATAAATATATAATATCATCTCTCAATATATAAACACAAAAGAAACAAAACCAAACAAACATTCGTCAAATCTGGTCAAATTGAGAGAGGAAGGAAGAGAGAGAGAGAGAGATAGTTTGAGGAAAAGAGAGGCAGATTGCACGGCGGAGGTGATTGGGTCACGGTGGGTTGCTTGACTTGCGGTGGTTTGCTCGACATGGGTAGAGAGAAAAAGGGTAGATCGATGACATGGGTGGCAGAGGGAGGAAGAGGGAAAGAGGGCGGATCGGCGATGGAGTCGAGCTTTGCTTGATCGGCGGTGAGATGCACAGCCCAGACGGCTGTGGAGTCGATCTTGAGTTCAGGTGATTGGCCTCTCTCTTTCTGACCTTGGCTAGCTCTCTCCCTATTTCTTTTGGCTTGGTATGAGTCTGTGAGGAGAGAGATGGGTCGACGGAGGACGAGGACAAGGGATGGGTTGGTGAGGATGAGAGATGGATCGGCAGAGTGGCTTGCATGCACAACAGTGGGGCCGTGTGTCGAGGGGTGGCATAACCCATCACCGGTAGTACCTTCTTTGGGTTTTCTCTTTGAGCTCTCTCTATCTCTCTTGCTTTAGTCTCTCTTCAGATTTTTAGTCCATAAAATTGAGTTTGAAGGTAAATTGCGTGTGTAATTCATTTTACGGTTCTAGGGGCCAAATTTTACAGTCAATGAAATTTTTTTCAGTTTGACCAAATTTTATGTGCACAACCAAACACACATCAGGGTGTAATATTTCCCCAAATTTTACCTTCAAACTTAGTAATTTATAATTTTTTTTTATCATTCATGTTAATTTTTAGGAGTGAAACAAATTTTCTCATTTAAAAAAAAAAAAAAGGAAAGAAATAGTCTCTGAACACATGTAAAGCAAGTGTGAAGAGGCTAGTACTTATTATGTTTGATAATATTTGAAGAATTAGCTTCAACTTTATTACATGTCACTTATTAACCATATATAAGATTCACAAGTGTTCCTTAGAGTTTATTAGGTTTTAGATTTTGGTTGGAAAATCTTGATTAAAAGTGTCTTGTTATAGTCATTTTGTGTTTATAAGTATTGTCAAGACTGTTGCCTAGAAGCTGTAGTTTACTGTGCAAGATATGGGTTTTTGACACCTCTTGATACCTATTTGACCGATCAAAAAGGCCATCTTTTGACATATTGTTCACACCTTATTTTGCAACCCGCATTTAATCTCACATGGAGGGTAAAAATGTAATTTCATCTTAGAAATATGCATCTTGATTCTAGTCATTAGATCCTTAATATCATTTCACCAAAATGATCTTGATGGTGTAACAATCAAATCGACTGGTCATAAGCCCTAATCGGACAATCAAATTGAAAGTTATTATCAAATCTAGTTTTAATGGCTGAGATGTACTATCATAAATTGAGTCCAACTATATGTGATTATGAACAATTGATTCCAATTGGTTATAACTATAATCAATTTGAGATTAATGATGTGTCATAATTTGATTGGCTAAGACTACATTTTATAGTAAGGTTGCACACAATTATTTAGATAGTCAAACATTAATTATTCAATAAGTAATTTGTGCAATTATCTTTTAATTAGGGTAAATTTAGAACTAATTAAGTCTGAAATGGGAGTGACTGGGGCCTATTAATGTTAATTGGAAACTAATTTGGGACCTATTAGTGAGTGTTTGGATTGCGCTGAAACAGAGAGCACGTCTGTGTTTGTGCGTTTTGCTAAAAAAATGTGGGTCCAATGGCACTGTTCATGGACCCACAAAAGTCATCCAAACACATATTTCAATATAAATTTGGATCCCACAGCACTATTCACACATTTACAAATTACTTTGCTACAGTGTTTTCAGTTTTCAGTAATAAGCAGTATCCAAACAAACCCTTAATGTTAATTGTGCTGAAATTATTTTCTAATAGATGACCTCTGCTCACCATTTCGTTAATATCTCTCAGAATATTTTGAATCTGTGAATGAAGTTAATTTTCCCAGAAACTAGACATCCAGGGCTTCAATTTGAGCACAAGAACGAGACAATTCCGATCATAATTGAGTAAGATATGATTTTTTGAAGTTGGATCTACAGGCTGTTACAGTAGCTATGGGAAAACCGAATTTTGCTTGCTCCTCACTCCCACCAATCTCTACATTTAATGCACCTGATTTCTCCAAAGGCTAAAATAAGGTCTAGGTTCATGATTCTTTACCAACCGTCATTAAATGATCTTCCATTCATATTTTCTTCGCTACTACTATATAAACCTCCTCTCTCCTTCATTCCAAAAAAAAAAAAAAAAAAACGAAAAACCTCTCTCTTCTCCTCTCTTGAGTTCTAGTGAAGTAAAGTGGTCTTGTCATATCTTGATCTTCCTGAGACTCAAGGTATTGAGTGAGACTCACTCTTCTTCTCCTAGATCTTTTTTTCCTCCACCCTTAGGACCTCCACTAAGAGTCTCCTCCTCCACCGTATGGATCATGCATGAAGGTATAATCCTTTTCCCTAACTTGTTTTGGGTATTGCCATGATGAGAATTTAAGATTAAAGCATGATAGTAATTATTTAAATTCTCTTGAATATGTTTGAATGTTTTTAAATTTTCATATGTAATCTTCACATGTTCTTGGTTGTTTATCGTATCTTCATGTATGATACTAGTTTTGATCTTAAATCCACATCCAAAATATGAAAAGCATGTTTGTTTCATAATTCTCTTAAATCCTTGAATCTAGGATATCACTATCCACACACATTCACTAGAATTTATTTTTCAATCCAAATGCAATGCTTAATAAATTGAATTAGGATTTATCACATGCACAATCATTAAATTCAACATGCAAATTGATTGATAACATATTGGATGATGTGATATGAATGTTAGCTACCATAGTATAGAAGACCGGTTTAAGCAAGATGGGTGCCTAACACATTCCCATCTTATAACATAGCCTCCGAGCTTAGATCAAGGGTTGATAGTTCAATGCTTATCCATGTAATTTTCAATTTCTAGATTGTAACTAGGAAACAAAGTCATGTACAATTTCTTATGATCAATGTAAATTCATTAGGAAATCAATAAAATGAGGAATTTTTCAATTTTGGTTTTCTTATTTATTCCTATGATTAAATAGGTGGCGACTCTATTGTAAAACCCTTAATCTAAAGGGGAAAATATAATCAGCCGAACCTCCATTTTGAGAGACAATAATATTGTTAGATTTATAGTTAAGTGATTAAATTTACCATTTCCTAAAAGTTTAAGCTTTTGGGATAGTCGCTAGTTTAACATGGTATCAGAGCAGGAGATCCTGAGTTCAATCTCGGGCTTTACTATACCTCCCATTTAAAATATTAAATTCCCACTTGTTGGGCCTCCACTTATTAAGGGGAAGTTTAGGCCCACAAGTGAGGGGGAGTGTTAGTTTTATGGTTAAGTGATTAAATTCACCATTTCCTAAAAATTTAAACTTTTGGGATAATCGGTAGTTTAACAAATATGACTCCATCAATTCACGTGGGTTTGGCCCAATATCAAACAAAACGGGGTCGGGGGCGCAATCTCTCATACATATCAAACTTAAACTCGATCGATTGAATTAACCAAACCCTATAAAGACTTTTGGAGCTGCTCTTTGTGTACATTTGAAGGTTTTGTGCGTCCTATTCTCAAAAGTCTCTACCAGAGGTCAAGTGAATCATATATTGAACTGGTGGTGTTGAAGTTATTGCAATACTAATCCTTACAAGTGTTAGACTAGAATCTTCAAGGGGGTACTTGAAGTTGTAAATGAGAGGTTCATGTTGCAACATCTCCATAACTGAAGAAGTTCGTGGACTTGAAGTTGCATTGGGTAATATTAGTAAGTTTTACTAGGAATAGAGTCATTTATAGTTGTAAAACCTTTATTCATTTAGTAGATTTGTTTTGTCTTGAGGGTTTCTAGATCAAACCCCCGGGTTTTTAACTGTTTAATTTCTACTGTGCTTATTTGTGCATGATATTGGTGATTGTTGCATTAACCAAAAGCTGCTCATAATTGATCTAATTAGCAACTTGACAAGGTCTAAAAACCAACAAGAGTCCTTCAACATGTCCTACAAATCAATCTCAATAAATGGAGCAGAATTGCAAAAATTGATCTTTTGCATCTGAGGTACAACAATGATTACAAGAGAATTGATATAGCTGTAGTACTTTTATTATCTTAAAGAAAATGAAAGTACATATAAAAGAGAGGAGACATTGCTCATTAGTAAATATTAATGATGAGGATAATTTTTAATTGATCGGTATGGGGGTGCTGAAAAGGGATGACCGACCCGTGGGCCGACGAATTAGACAATCCCTGATCCTGATGACCCATCCCACTAGGGTTTCGATGGGGCTTGCATGGGACTCGCTCACACATCCTTACATGGAAATTACTTGCACATCACAACCAAAGGCCTTACCACACAATAAGATCTCTTATATATGGAAATGTGATCCTGAATATCTCGGGACCCTTCTCTTTACAAGGAAATTCCCCCGTATCAAGGGATTCGGGTCAGCTCTTTACCATTATATACACCACAAACCTTGCCCTTCTTGAGGTATGAAAAAATTCTCCCTAACTCTTGCACTCTTGAGTTCTTGGAGAGTCTTCTATTACTGACTTAACCTTCAGAGGGTCTTTGGCCGGTATCCCACCGGTGTTCTTTGATTGGTTCTTCTCTTTTGTTTTTCAGGTACATCCATTGGCAGGTGTGTGGACGATCAACTCACTGACGATTTTTGTGCATCATTAAAAAAATTATTTCAAAATTAAGTATAAAGTTTCTATGCATCGCATGAGACATCAACTAGTATATCTAATAGATGGTCTAAAAATCCATTCAATCCACTTCAGTTTAATTTGGTCCACTTCATTCCATTCGATCCATTTCAGTCCACTTTTGTCCATTTGGTCCATTTTGGACTAATTGGGCCTTAATGTTGATTCTCTTTGTTGGTTGCCTTTTTAGTTTTGGTATCAACATTTTTTTTCTCTCTTAATTTTGGGTTGAAAAGTATTGAATTTTATTCTATTAGGGCAAACTTTCTAGTTTTGGGCAAAATGATACAAATAAAATAGGTATTAGAAATTAGAGACATAGGTCCTAAAAAAGCAATAAAAAATAAAAATGATAAATATTCAAAAGATTACCTTAAAATTCAAATTTCAATAATATAGGCATTATACTTATATTTGGAAAGAAAAAAAAAAAAAAACTACAATTCTAAACTTACGTAATGATTTAAACATAATATAACATGTTAAATGTGTTCCTTGAAATGATGGTGTGCATTTTTTTTAAAAAAAAATTGTGAAGATGTTAAAATTTATCAACCAATTATGGTATATTTAAAAAAAATCTTTTTAATAACATCTTCTCCATTTATATAAAACAATATTATAATTATGTAATTTAAATATTTTTATTACAATTAAAATTTTATTATGTATCAGTATTATTGTTGTTAAATGCAAAATACATTGTATGTCCTATTACATAAAATTTATAGAAAATACTTTTAAATAACACATTCACTATTTAACTTACAAATTTTACATTATATTTTTATAAAATAAATATATGCGTGAGTTTGCGACTAGTATACTTTAGAAAAGGAGCATAACACCTATAATTATTAGGAAAATGTTAAAGATAGTATCATTTGACAATAGAAGACTTACAAACTATCATGACAAATAACGATATTTACACATTATGAGAGGAAGGATGTATATATCCGATTCATGATATAGTTATTGCTAAAACAATGGTAACTTGGCCACACCTATCAAATTTACTATAGAAGACTTAAAAACTACCATGACAAATGGTGAGATCTACAAACTATATCTTTCTTAAAAAAAAAAAAGATCTACAAACTATATGAGAGAAAAAAATGTACATATCCAATGTATGAAATAATTATTGCTAAACACTGATGAGTCAGCCACTGGCGGCTCTACATAAAGTCCAAGGTGGTCACAGGACCACATTGGCCTAAAAAAAATTATTATTATTATGTATAAATTTTAAAAATTTATAATTTTTTTATGTTAGAAAAATTGGTTTTGCTTCTCATACAAAACTCACAACGGAAGCAACACAAGAATCTACTTCATTCATGAGAGATAACATGTAACCTTGAATTCTAGAACAAAGAAGAGAAAGCGTACTTTGGTGCAGTGAAATTCAAAAACAACACTTGAGAATACCTTCAATCTTCATCCCAATTCTACATGGTTCCCAAGATGACTGGTCTCTCAATCAGTTCTTGTGTACGTTGATTTTCCTTTGGAAAAGTATATTTCCAAGATACTGTAGAGAAAAATTGTTTTCTTTTCTTTTAATCATACGTACATATTAACTATCTTGACAATTCCTTTATTTAATAACTCTTATTAAATAAATAACTGATTATCTAATGGGGTTAGCCTTTTGGGCTAGCCTAATTGAGCTTAGGTGTTTTACTTAGGATGAGTCCAAAGGGACTAATAAGGCTTTAGTTCCAACGTGCCTCAAACTTATTTGTCAACTCTTGACAAGCCCAAAGATACTATTAATTATATAACAAGTACCACTATGAAAATATAATTGCACTCTAGGCCTTATTAATAAATTATATCCCAAGACTCTAATATGATATCATTTGACCCCTCCATGAAATATCCATAGTGAACAAAGTCATAATAAACTCACTTTGTAAACAATTATTTTATTCCTTGAGTACCCAGTTTAATTTTTTAGTTATTCATATTTATGAAATCTAATTTCATAAAAATATGAATTTTAGTAACTCTTTACTAAAGTGGCCGGCCCTGAATAACTAGTTCCATTAAACTTATCTCAAGGGGATATTTCGTGTCTCTATAGAAAGAGATTATGGATTCCATCTTGAGAATATGTGTTCCCTCAACACTACATGTGGTTACTCAACATACTGAGGCTTTGACCATTAAACTAGATTTCACTCATGATATATCAAAGTAACCTACATTTCATGATCGGGTTCACTATCCTCTCAGGATTGAGAGTCTATGAAATTAGAAGTCGTGAGATTAATGATTCAAGTGATAGTTGTTAATTGAATAATTAATCTCACAGCGGTCCAGTTCAATATGTCTTACACACTTAAGACATATCAACACATCAACTAGAAGTCTCCACTTCCATGATCAAGACAAACCATCTTAGTTGATATGTTATAGTCTTCGCAGATGAAACGCCCAGTTTCATAACTGACTATGAACTATATTTTGAGTTTACAAGGAACTTGTGATTTATATCTTCTGTAACTAAATCATATAAATCACATATAATGCATCTCAAGGACTATGATAATGTCCAATTAGTTCATTTACAAATAGTCCCATATAATTAAATAGTTTAACTATTTATAACATGTCAATAAATTGGATTTTAGGGCATAAACCCTATCATTTTATCCTTAAAAAAACTTTGTGACAACCCAAAATTTTTTTCAGGCCCAACATAATTAAATTTTGGATAAAATTTGGCAACAAACTTGGTTATAAGTTATGACTACAACTCCTTTCAATATATATATATATATATATATATATATATATTTTTTTTTTTTATTGAATGTAAATTTTGACAAATCTACCATTTAATTACATTTTCTTTTTATATCCTCCATATTTGCAAAATTTCAAGAAGATTAAAAATCAATAGCTATGTCATCAATCAAATGTTTAAATTTCGAGTTTTTATAGTCTAAAATTATACATAAAAAGTAAGTTTATGAATCGAATAGTAAATAACATCCGTTTGACATGAAATTTGACATGTGTTTTAAGAACATAGAGAACATGCAATTCAATTGTTAGATTTTCAAAATATGTATCACTGTTAATTTGTTTAGTAAGAGTTATAGCCTTGTGTTACAACTTAGTCTGTAGCCAAAATTTAGTCCTTAAATGTTAGTCCCCTTAACAATATATTAGGTCTTTACAAAAAATAAAAAAGTCCAAGAAAGATTTTACTTAACTAAAATTTTAAATGGAATGTAGCTTGTAACATTGATAATAAGACTATCATGTAATGATTTCAAAATGAGAAAATTCGTAAAAGGAAATTGTAAGACTTTATATGTTTGCACGTGTGTGTGTGTGTTTTTTTTGTCGTCAATATATGAATTTCTCTTTTTATTAGATTTCGTATAATTTAAGTTTCTTAATGACCACCCTCAAATTTTTTTTTTGGAGCCGCCTCTAGATTCGGCCCCATTATTGAATATAACAGGAGTAGCGAAGGCTAAGGGTTTGTTTGGTTGGGAGGATGAAAAAGTAGGAAGACAGAAAATGGAGAGATGATGGAAAAATGGGAGGATAGAAAAGATTTTAGTTTCTCTAATTAGTATTTAGTTGGAAGAGTGAAAAAGTAGAGGGATGAAAAACTTTTTTATTTGGTTGTGAAGAAAAATTAGAGGATAAAAAATAGAATTTGTATAAATTTGCTCATATGCCTTTATTAAAAAATGATGCCCAATTTTTTTTTTTTTAAAAGGAAAACCACCAACCAAAAAAAGAAGAAGCTAATCATCCAAGTTTGTTAAAGTATAAAAAGCATGCCCAATTCAAAAGAAAGGGAAGCAGTATGTGTATCACCCCTAGGAAAAAAAAGAAAAAAGAAGAAGATAAGAAACAACTGAAACATGAAAGGAGCAGTTTAGTAATTTGACTGCAATTGCTCTTTTTCTCTCTATTTTCTCCTTAGATCGAGGAGATAGTATATTTGTGGGTTTTGAGAGAAAGCACCTCGGCCCCACATATTTTTTTTTCCTTTCCTTCTTTCAACCGAATACCCAGAATATTTGTTCTCTTCCATTTTCTCTTTTTTATTTAAATTTTTTTTTATCCTTCTTAAAATCCACCCAACCAAAAGGGTTAGTCCCTCTTCTTTGCACCCTAGATTCAAAGAGTGATTTGTTACAAAATCATGTTAATATATGAATATTTTATCCACAGTGGCTGCTTATTATTATTATTATTATTATTATTATTATTATTTATCTCGGCACATTTCATGTTGTGAATCTCAGTATCCATTTGGGATGAGCTGAAAAATTCAGCTTATTTACACTTTCAGCTTATTTTTGCTACTATTTATTAGTTTCACTACAATTTTTGCTACTATTTATTAGTCTCACTACACTTTTTGATACTATTTATGAGTCTCACTATACTATTCAGTTTATTTTTTAACCTATTTTCTACACTTTCAACAAAAATTTTTTAGTTTCAACTAAATAAGCTATGATACTAATCTAGATTCGGAGAAATTATAGGGTCCTCTGGTGGAACACGTCATTTGTCCATCATTCTACTAAAAAACTTCCACTTGTTTAAAATTGCTGAGTTAGTAATTAATTTCTGTTTAAAAAAAATTTCTAACTAACAATTTTAAACAAGTGGCAGTTTTTTAGTAGAATGGTGAACCACATCACTTGTCCACCATATGGATCTTATAATTTCTCCTAGATTCGAGCATTTTTAAAGTGGATATCTAAAGCCGTGTATCATGAAATCTCTAACTACCATAGATTTCGAACATAAGTGATCTTTTGGATGCATGTCCCATCAGAAACCTCCTAGAAGCTTTTGTGAGTTGCTGTGATTGAGATAACATTGTTCAGGGGTTATCTCCACATAAATGTGGTCAGTTGGTTAGGTGCAGAACATTTAATGTGGTGGTAGCAGCCTTCTTCTCAGATATTTCTTAGTTCATTGTTGACTTCTTTCTCTGAAACTTATCTTCTAAAGTATGGCAGCCTCTTGCACGGTATTTTCTGGGTGGCCAGGCTCTAGCCTCCTACAATGCCTCCCGAGGAAGTTTGCCTCCTTGGGAGACATCATCTGTTCATTGTTATTAGTCCTTGTCCTTGGCCCATTAACCCACATACTTATCTTACTGTTTGATCCTCTTTAGGCTCCTCTGCATCCTCGGGCATGGCCCACGGCCCAATATTTTTACTCGGTTCTTTTATCCCCACAATTACTATTACTATTACTATTACTATTACTATTACTATTACTATTACTATTATTATTATTATTATTATTATTATCATCATCATCATCATCTATGCTACTATTTAAAGGGTTTTCCTGTTTGGAATCCTCTTTTTTTTTTTTATTCAAAAATACTCCTACACCTCTATGTTTAAGTAAAGACAAAATTAAAGAACAATTTGGTAAAAATACAATTCTCTCACTAAAATATTGCCTAAAAAAAAAAGATCACTATTATGTTGATTTTCAAATTGCTTTATCTACTTATAAATTAGATTCTCAAAATAAAAATTATATATATAAAATAAAAACACAGATTTTTTTTTTTATATTGAAAAAAAGTCTCATAGCACACAAGAAGCGCATGTAATGAGGCTAGTTATTATTACTACTTTTGTCTCCCCCAATCTTGGAAAATTTTAGTTCAGCTTCCTGCTTCTTGATATGGACACCAATGACCAAACCACTAATTTATTACATTTTTATTTTTTATTTTATGAACACCACTAATTTCTTACATAATCCTTTGAAATTTAAATCCCAATTAAAAACATCTTCAATGTTTATTACAATAACCAATTCCAAATTTAAAAGAAAAAAAAAAGGCTAAAAGAAAGAAGAGAAGACAGCTGAATCCTATTCCAAATATTCTGGAATATCCAAATATAGTCATGGTAAATTTATTCAAGCAATGCTGGTGCCACAATTTGTGCCACAACTCGCCCATGTGGCGAATTGTAGTTGGTAAAGGGATGATAGTAGGTCCATGTGAAGATAACCCTCTACCAACCACAACTTGCCGCATGGACTAGTTGTGGCACCAGTTATGGAATAAGCATTAGTCAATTTTTTCTGGTGAGTGTACTATAAATATGGTCAGCTGGACCAAAGGAAAAGAACAACACTCTGGTATTACCTGTTTGTACATCAGGTGAGTGACCCTTTATCCCAATAAGATTATTAAGATTATTCACATAATATTTTTCTAGGATTTTTCTTTTAGACTCATTTTTATTCATTCTCGTAGTTTTATTAGTCATATAGTTATTCATATATCATTTACAACTTGTTTCGCCAATACTTATGAAATATTTTACATCATGTAGTCCACAATATTTTCATATATTATTCTCGTACTCCATTGTAAGTTCAAATTACATATATATATATATATATACACACACATATATATAAAAGAATCTAAATCTAATTTTACATCATGTAGTGCACAATAGTTTTACTTTTTATTAAGTATCAATTTGAAAATAATTTATTTCTACTTATTTGTATAATGTAAAATAAAATATTAAAACTAAATTATTTTTAAAAAATTAAAAATTAAATTATTCTAAAATAAAACTGAGATAAAAAAAATAACATGAAACCAAATAATATATAAAATAAGTGAAGAACCAGATTATAATCATTTTCCAAAATACACACTAATAAGAATCAACAGTAATCCCATTATTTGATACATCGATCACAAGTTGATATAGAGCATTTCTTATTTTATTTCTGTTTGTGCTTTAATAAAGTCTTTTTAACTGTTGATTTATCAAAAAATAATATACACCAATCACAAGTTAAATATACAAATTTTCAATAAAAGAAAAAAAAAAAAAAGAGTTAGATATCCAAATATACCGTGAAATTGTGTGTGCAAGTCAAAGTGAAAGATCATTTAACTTATTGCCCTGTCCTACTTATCTTTTTTTTGTTTTTGGTAATCAGGAATTTGCATTAACAGAAACTAAAGGCAGACAGCCCTGTTACAAAACACGCCCTCCTTGTCAAGACAACACATATAATAGTACCCTGTCTCTCACCTGTCACCATTCAATTATTTTTTTCTATCTCTGTCAATTTTTTTTTTTCCTTTTTTTTGTGACTCAAAATTTCCCATTCACTCTTCTCTCTCCTCTCACTGAGATTTTTCTTTTTCCCAAATAGAGCAACATTTTCCATCATTTTCATGCTGGACAAACAAAGGCTGAGACTGACTGGCTGTACTGTCCTTTCTCTTTATTTGGTTCTTTTTCGTGGGCTACTCGCTTTCTTCAATGAGGACTAAATACTCAGCTACGTTATTTGATGCCTGTGGCCTGTAGATGTTAGATTTCGCGCATTTAGAATGATTAATTTTGTCAACTTATTTTATTATTTAACTTCTTTTTGATGTTATTTATGGGTATATTATACTTTTTTTTTTGTACTATTATGAGTTTCAATATACTATTTCAGCTAAATTTTAGCTTTATTATTAGTACTTTCAGTATAAAAAATTTTAATTTCAATAAAATAAGTTGATTTTTTTTTTTTTTTTATACAAGATAAAATTCTACTCTAGCCTAATCTGGAGCTCAAATATTTGGCAACCCCGGCCTACTCCATATCAGGCCCAAGGCTCATGCCGAGGAGAGTACAGAATCCGAAGATGAGTGGGAGAGACCCAAGTCATCAGGAAACTTCGTCGAGGATACCCACGTCCTCGGCAGGCCGACACTGAAGAAAGGAAGCTATCATCTACATATTAAATACACGCAACCAACACTCTGGCCGCATTAATGGTGAATTGACCAGCGAACAGTGATGCCTTGATTACTTCAACTAACAAAAAGCCTGCAAAGACGGCTGATGGGACGAGCTCTCAGACACAGGTTCAGATGGCCGACAAGTGGACGGTAGAGGTCAACTGAACAAGACTATATAATATATTGAACCCCCAAAGTTGAAGAGGTGGGGTCCTTCGGTTCAGAGGATTCAAGGGTTTTTGGGGTATTCTAGAGCAACTCTTGTATTCATTAGTTCTAAGGGAAGAGTTCCTCGGACTGGGCCGAGGACGAACTTTCCTTTAGAACACTTAGCCAAATCTCAGTTATTGATCTTATAAACCCTTATCGACTGTTGTATCTTTCGCTAATGCTTAATCCTTTTATCTACTCTCTACAAATTTATTGTACAGGGTCGCCTGAGTTCGAGTAAACTCATCCCCAAGAAGGAAGTGTCCGAACCGGATCCCTACAATAATCATTTTCCAAAATACACACTAATAAGAATCAACAGTAATCCCATTATTTGATACATCGATCACAAGTTGATATAGAACATTTCTTATTTTATTTCTGTTTGTGCTTTAATAAAGTCTTTTTCACTGTTGATTTATCAAAAAATAATATACACCAATCACAAGTTAAATATCCAAATTTTCAATAAAAGAAAAAAAAAAAAAAAAAGAGTTAGATATCCAAATGTACCGTGAAATTGTGTGTGCAAGTCAAAGTGAAAGATCATTTAACTTATTGCCCTGTCCTACTTATCTTTTTTTTTGTTTTTGGTAATCAGGAATTTGCATTAACAGAAACTAAAGGCAGACAGCCCTGTTACAAAACACGTCCTCCTTATCAAGACAACACATATAATAGTACCCTGTCTCTCACCTGTCACCATTCAATTATTTTTTTCTTTCTCTGTCAATTTTATTTTCCTTTTTTTTTGTGACTCAAAATTTCCCATTCACTCTTCTCTCTCCTCTCACTGAGATTTTTCTTTTTCCCAAATATAGCAACATTTTCCATCGTTTTCATGCTTGACAAACAAAGGCTGAGACTGACTGGCTGTACTGTCCTTTCTCTTTATTTGGTTCTTTTTCGTGGGCTACTCGCTTTCTTCAATGAGGACTAAATACTCGCTACGTTATTTGATGCCTGTGGCCTGTAGAGGTTAGATTTCGCGCATTTAGAATGATTAATTTTGTCAATTTATTTTATTATTTAACTTCTTTTTGATGTTATTTATAGGTATATTATATTTTTTTTGTATTATTTATGAGTTTTAATATACCATTTCAGCTAAATTTTAGCTTTATTAATAGTACTTTCAGTATAAAAAATTTTAATTTCAATAAAATAAGTTGATTTTTTTTTTTATACAAGATAGAATTCTATTCTAGCCTAATCTAAGTGTATATGTGTGTGAAACTCCTTCCTGGAGATTTGAACCCTGGCCCTTGCCCCCCACACCTCACTTGTCAACTTATTTTATTATTTAACTTCTTTTTGATGTTATTTATGGGTATATTATACTTTTTTTTGTACTATTTATGAGTTTCAATATACTATTTCAGCTAAATTTTAACTTTATTAATAGTACTTTTAGTATAAAAAATTTTAATTTCAATAAAATAAGTTGATTTTTTTTTTATACAAGATAGAATTCTACTCTAGCCTAATCTAAGTGTATATGTGTGTGAAGCTCCTTCCTGGAGACTTAAACTCCGGCCCTTAAACCCCACACCTCACAAACATTTATACTTGTGGAGTGACCATCGTATCAAAGGTGTATGGTGGTAATAAGTTGATCTTAAACAGAGCCTTCATATTTATAAATAAATAAATAAATAAATAATTGGGACGCTAAGTTTTCATCAATAAATTAAGTTAGCATTTGACTCAAAAAAAAAAAAAAAGTTAGCACGTGAAAATCTTTAGAAACTCTTTTGACGTGTAGCGACTATGGTGCACTCCACCGACACAACTATGGCACACTTCGGAATATTTTTACTTTTGATTTATTATTGTTATTATTTATGAGTTTTATTATATTTTTTTTATTATTTATGCGTCACACTGCACTAATCAGCTAATTGTTACTATTATTTACAATATTTTTAACAAAAAGTTTTTAGTTTCAACTAAATAAACTGTTTCCAAATAATCAGTATATTATAACTAATAAATAGTACTTGTGTACTATTTTTACTCCTAAGTTTTATAGACATTGATAATCAGTTGGACAAAGTTTGATTATAACATGTATAAATTTTGATAAATTTATTATTAAATTACATTTTTTAAATATTATTTGTCGTTGCAAAATTTTCATAATATCAAATATTAATAGCCATGTCATCAATCATTTGTTTAAATTGAAAATTTTTACAATATAACATTATGCATAAAAAATAAGTTTATGAATCATATAAAAAATAATTTTCGATTGGCACAAAAGTTTTTTATTTAAAATTTTTTTTTATCCTTCTTAAAATCCACCCAACCTAAAGGGTTAGTCCCTCTTCTTTGCACCCTAGATTCAAAGAGTGATTTGTTACAAAATCACGTTTAAAGAGTGCTTTGTTAATATATGAATATTTTATACACAGCGGCTGCTTATTATTATTATTATTTTATCTCGGCACATTTCATGTTGTGAATCTCAGTATCCATTTGGGATGAGCTAAAAAATTCGACTTATTTACACCTTCAGCTTATTTTTGCTACTATTTATTAGTCTCGTTACACTTTTTGATACTATTTATGAGTCTCACTATATTATTCAGCTTATTTTTTAACTTATTTTCTATACTTTCAGTAAAAATTTTTTAGTTTCAACTAAATAAGTTATGATACTAATCTAGATTCGAGCATTTTTAAATCTAAAGCCGTGTACTGCGAAATCTCTAACTACCATAGATTTTGAACATTTTTTAAGTGGATATCTAATACCTTGTATCATGAAATCTCTAACTACTATAGATTTCGAACATTTTTAAAGTGAATATTGAGGCCCAACTTGTTCCTTTTTATTGGTCAAACTTAGGGCGAGCCTAAATTGGTTTTGGCGAGCCTACACATTTTGTCACCCAACTTTCACATGATACATGCTTATATAAAAATATAGTGAACATGGTGATGTAGTCCATCTGCAGCAGTGCGCAACAAGGACGGTTAGCTAGTGCGTATTAAATTATGCTAATATATAAACCCCCAACCGAACCAAACTCACACGACAGTTCAGCCACAAAAATCCCAGCAATGGAGTTTTCTTGGTTGGTTGTTTTAGCCATGGCATTGCTAGCTGCTCTACTCTTATTATTCACTAAAAAATCCCATTTTCAATATCACAAGCGAAAATCTCCACCAGGTCCTACACCTTGGCCTATCATTGGAAATCTAGACCTTATCGGTCCACTTCCTCACCAATCCCTTCACAAATTGTCTCAAAAATATGGACCTATTATGCAACTCAAGTTTGGATCCTTTCCTGTTGTGGTTGCCTCATCAGCAGAAGTGGCAAAACAATTCCTAAAGACACATGACCATGTCTTTGCCTCTAGACCCCAAACTGCTGCTGGCAAGCATACTACTTATAACTATCTTAACATCACATGGGCACCTTATGGACCATATTGGCGTCAAGGGCGTAAGATATATCTCTCCGAGCTCTTTAGCTCAAAACGACTCGAGTCCTATGAGTATATTCGTGTTGAAGAAAGACGTGTTTTTATTTCACGCCTTTGCAGCATGTCAGGGAAGCCAATTATGCTAAAAGACCATCTTTCGCGTCTTACTCTAAGTATTATAAGCAGAATTGTGTTAGGCAAGAAGTATTTTAGTGAGTCCAAAGATGAGACTTCAATAGTTACACTAGAAGAGTTCCAAGAAATATTAGATGAGTTGTTCTTGCTGAATGGGGTGTTAAATATAGGAGATTGGATACCATGGATCGATTTCTTGGACTTGCAAGGGTACGTTAAGCGAATGAAGGCTTTAAAGAAAAAGCTCGATCGATTCCATGACCATGTGTTTGATGAACACAAGGCAAGGAGGGAAGGAGAGAGGGATTTTGTGCCCAAGGACATGGTGGATTTACTATTGCAGATGGCTGATGATCCTAATCTTGATGTTAAGCTCACCTATGAGAGCGTAAAAGGGTTTACTCAGGTAATACAACCACCTTTCTAGTTTAATATTCTTATTTTTATCTTTTTTTTGAAGGGGGGGAGGGGTCTTCTTATTTTTGTCTTGATTGAAATTTTCATTTTTCTTTTTTCTTTTTGGAAAGGCATGTGAAAAAGCTATCTAATTATGTCTTCTATCTATGTTTTGACCATGCAAGCACACATATATTATATAATTGGCGCAATTCAGGCAATCCACAACAAGGTTCCTGTGAAACAGATCTTACCTAAGATACTTGGTTTTAATTAAGTCTTAAGATGTCTACATCTTACTTTCTACAACTTCTCTCTCTCTCATGTTTGTGTGTATAGGTTACACTTAAAAGAGATTCAAAACAGTTTGGCCTTAGCTTTCAAGTTTCAAGTTTTAGATGCCCCTAGTCATTACCATCAATTCACAATCTTTTAATTTTGTGCATCAAATGCAGGACCTAATAGCTGGAGGCACAGATACCACTGCAACAACTGTGGAATGGGCAATGTCTGAACTCTTAAAGCAACCACACCTCATCAAAAAGGCCACTGAGGAGCTTGATAGAGTAATTGGGAGAGACAGATGGGTGGAAGAGAGAGACATTCCACAACTTTCTTATATTAATGCAATTATGAAAGAGACAATGAGAAAGCACCCTGTGGCTGTACTGCTTGCACCACATTTAGCTCTTGAAGATTGCAATATAGCTGGTTACGAAATCTGCAAAGGTACTAGAATTTTCATAAACACATGGAGTATAGGCAGAAATCCTTTAATATGGGATGCACCTGAAGAGTTTTGCCCAGAGAGATTCTTAGGCAAGGATATTGATGTGAAGGGACAAAATTTTGAGCTATTGCCATTTGGTTCTGGGAGGAGAATGTGCCCTGGCTACAGCCTTGGACTAAAGATGATTAGCTCTAGTTTGGCTAATTTGTTACATGGATTTAACTGGAAATTACCAGATAATATGAAAGCTGAAGATTTAGGCATGGATGAAGTTTATGGATTGGCAACACCTCGGAAATTTCCACTGATAGCAGTAGTGGAGCCTCGACTCCCACTTAATCTTTATTAGTAGTGAATTAATGTGTAATATTTTTTCTGTTGCCAGCTCTTTTGGTACGAAGGATTTCTAATCTATATTGTTCGCCCATGGCAATGCACAATGGTGTCATAGTCATCATGTACCAATGCTTTGTGTTAGTAGAAATAAAATCTTAAACAATAAGTTAGTTTTGAAGGAGTTTCATGTCCATTTGGAACAACTTATTTAACTGAAACTGAAAACTTTTTGTTGAAAATGTAGAAAAAATGTTAAAAAATAAGTTGAATAGTATAGTGAGATCTATGAATAGTATCAAAAGTGTAGTGGGATTCATGAACAATATCAAAAAGTGTAGTAAGACCCATAAATAGTAGCAAAAATAAGCTGAAAGTGGAGATAAGCTAAAAAATTTAGCTCATCCCAAATTTATTTAGCTGAAACTGAAAACTTTTTACTGAAAGTGTAGAAAAAATGTTAAAAAATAAGTTGAATAGTATAGTGGGACTCATGAATAGTATCAAAAGTGCAGTGGAATCCATGAATAGCATCAAAAAGTACAGTGAGACCCATGAATAGTAGCAAAAATAAGCTGAAAGTGGAAATAACCTGAAAAATTTAGCTCATCCTAAACGCATACTTCATTTTAAAATATAATAAACAAAATAAGTTTTTTAACAAACTATATTTTTTAGTGAATCAATACTACAAGGTTCATAATGTTTTGATTGCCAAACCGTGAACAAATAAATGTATGTCTTGTGTTTCTTTAAAGTTCAATACTTTGTTTCATAACAGCTCAAGAAAATAAATTTATGTATTCTCGACAACTAGTTGATCAATCAAGATCCTCTCAGCAATTTGTCAATGGTTCAAGAATTGTGGGAAACATTCTCAAAGCTTGGCCTCCTTAGAAAAAATTATTGACTCTGTTACTGGATTTCTCAAAGCACACACTCAAGAGAATAGTCAAATACTTGAAGAATTCCCTCATTTCTTTGAAAAAATATAATAATAATATTGAAGTTATTAGGGATGCACGATCCTCACAAGAAAAAAAAAATTTTCATAATTGACAAATAATATGAAAGGGTTTGATTGTATAAACTCAAGTAATTTTGACCCCAATTTTAAACGGCTAATGTTGATATAAGCTAATTGAGTAATTTAAAGCCCAATTGTTTAAGTGATTAGCCAATTAACATTAGCATGCATGGATTAACATAAAATAGAACAAATATTCAAAACACCCACAACACACTGAAGTGTTTACGAAGAGGAAAATCCGAGTGCTAGGTGGAAAAATCTCTCTTTGGTATATCACTACCAAATGACCCACTAGAGAAAATAGTTGCAATACATTTTTCAAACAAAGCCCTTGTATGTGATTATTTTCCTAAACATTTCTTAAAATAATGTGATTATTTTCTAACAAAATTTAGTTGATACAATATACTAGATTTTCTAAATTATTCTATCTATATTTGTTATTTTAAAGTGTTTTAAATTTTGTAAGTTTATTTTATTTTTTAAATAATGTAAAGATTCATCCTCTATACATCTTGAATGGCCTAAAGAGAAAGCAAATATATGTAAAACCATCATATATATATATATATATATATATTAGAAAAAAAAAAATACAAAGACTTTAACAACATAAGGTAATGTAATTTCGTCAAGTACCAACATTATGCTAAATATGTGATATAATTGTCAATGAATCAGTTCCTCTTTCTACGCAAATCTCTCATCACAATGCATCACCAAAGTTGATCGAATCAAGAACCTACCAACATTATGCTGAGAATGTGACATAATTGTCAATGAAGCAATTTCTCTTTCTACACAAACTTATGTTCACAATGCATCATTGAAGTGGACTGAATAGACTGAAATAGACTGAGCGAACCAAAGCGGGCAACATGGATCGAATGGACCAAATTTGACCAAAATAGAATGAATGGCCCAAACTATACTAAACTGGATTGAATGAATTAAATTGGACCAAAATGATAAAAAATAAACTGAATTGGACCGAAATAGACCATTGTAAACTGAAATGCTACTCTGATGTGGTTTAATAGGAGAATAGTAACAATAAATATTATGTTTCAGCATTTAGATATTATACTAGTAAGTTGTCAGTGCAATGCACGGATAATATTAATGTTTTATGTAAATTTGTTTTTGGAAAATATTATACATATATTATAGCATATTTATTATAAAACTTTGTTAGTAATGAGTTCATCATAAAAAGTAACAATTATAAATTGCACACATATATCTATTATAATTATTTTGTTCAAGTAATGAGCAATAATTAAAACAACTTTAGAGTAATATTGTATAATAAAAGTTGATAAAAGCATATTAATTCATTCTATATTATTGATTTTTATTATGCGATGTAATAAAAAGCTTCATTACGAAATATATATATATATATATATATATATATATATATATATATATATATATATATATATATTGTTTCTTCAATGCTTTGTTATCATCATCAGTTTCTCCATTTTCAACGTTTGAAGTTTAGTCCGTTTATATTTGTTCAATTTTTTAGCTTTCATCACTTTTTCCTTTTGTTGCATTATTTGTGTTAATCACTAATGAATTAGCACTGAGAGATTCTTGATTGGATTTTACAAAGTTTGGATTTTATCGTTAAGATTTTTCATTCGTAGGTACTTGCATTTATGTTAAATTTCAATGATGTATACATATAGTAGTTATAGTGAGATAAATATATTATAAATATTTGGAGAGTATATAGTTAATGTGAGTGCCTTTAACTTTGGGATAGAAAGATTTGTTTTTGATTCACATTTTGCACACCAAAATGATCCTGCTTGTGGTTTGACATTCCTTTCACAAAGTACGTACAAAATGTAATACCAACCCATTGTTGTATCAATGTTACTTATTGTTGCAATACCCTAGCAGTTCACATCTTGCAATGAACTTTGAAATTAATAAGTATTATTTTTCTTAAGTAAATAATATGATGTATCATTATTTTTTTTTACGTAAATGATGAGTATAATCTTAAATGATTAACAAACCTGTTTTGTAGGATCTCATTTAATGCATTTTATCTTTACTATTGTCTTCATATTATTTAAAGATAAATCCTCCTATGAAAATTGTTTTGCATGTACTTTTGGTATTTCTTGTATAGGATCATGATTTTTACCATTCTTATATCATTGAATTTTTTTAAAGAAAATATTAAGTTAATGGCATTTAGTGAGATAGTATATGCTATTTATTAGACTCTTTGTTATTATAAATTTTAGAAATATGTACTTGTCAATTATTTCAGCAACCTTAGGAATCTCAAGATTTATATATATTTTTGTTGCGTTGGTCAATGATAGAGAATTTGTTTGCATAAATTGCATAGAACATTATTAATAGACAAAAGTATATTGAATTGAAATTGGAGAAAAATAGAGACATAATTTCATGAGAATGAGATTTTCTAGAAGTATCATCTGTATGTGGGGAAGGAAGAAGAGAGTTTGTAAGAGGGCAAAAGTTTTTGTTTTGATTTACATGTAGGAAGGGTCAAACTTGGGTCATGATATGTAAGGTAATAACTGTCCTTAAGTTTTTCATAAAATTTGGTCTACTTTTAAAAGGTAGTCCATTTTGTAGTGAATAACTTTTGGTCTAATTGGTCTAATTGTCAAGAACCCATATTTTATATAATAATAAAAAGAAGTTACTATAATATATTAGGTAACAGTAAAAAAAACTTAACAAAAAGAGGCGAAAAATACTAAATTTATATAATCTATATATATATATATATATATATATATATATATATATATATATATATATATAAAACCGAAACTTTTGAAACTCTCACAATTTTCCACATCATCACTATTTTCTTTTTCTTTTTATTTTTGATTCTTTTTATTTTAGGTTTTATATCTTATAACAATAATATTAAAAAACGTATACAAAATTGGAGGCCTATTTAAGGGCTCCATAAAACTTGATGGACAAGAAAATATATTCTAAAATAAGCCATAATTAATACCTGATCATAATAGGAACCAAATTTGACCTAAAAAAACATTAAAAGAGCCTAAAAATAAGGAAATAAATCACCTAGACCTAAAATAACGTTTTTTGCATAAAAATACCAAAATCTCTTCTCTCCTTAAAACCCTAGCAATTACTATCTCAAAACCCTAAACTCAACTTCACTTTAAGATTAAAAAAATAAGAAGGAGAGAGACTCACGTAAAAAAAAAAAAAAAAAGTAGGTTTTGTCTTTTTTTATTTGCTTTCATATGTGCCTGAAATTTTCATTCTATCTTATTGTTTTATTATGTTTAGAATTGATTTTCTTATAAGTATTTGGGTTAATCTCTATATTTTGATAGTGTTTTTATGGGTTTGATGGACAAGAAAATATATTCTAAAATAAGCCCTAATTAATACCTAATCATAATAGGAACCAAATTTGACCTAAAAAAACATTAAAAGAGCCTAAAAATAAGGAAATAAATCACCTAGACCTAAAATAACGTTTTTTGCATAAAAATACCAAAATCTCTTCTCTCCTTAAAACCCTAGCAATTACCATCTCAAAATCCTAAACTCAACTTCACTTTAAGATTAAAAAAATAAGAAGGAGAGAGACTAACGTAAAAAAAAAAAAAAAAAAAAAAAAAAAAAAAAAAAAAGAAAAGTAGGTTTTGTCTTTTTTTATTTGCTTTCATATGTGCCTGAAATTTTCATTCTATCTTATTGTTTTATTATGTTTAGAATTGATTTTCTTATAAGTATTTGGGTTAATCTCTATATTTTGATAGTGTTTTTATGGGTTTGGTTTTTGGGGTTGAAATTCTAATAATTATTTTATATTGTATATGGCAAATGAAACATCTCTATTTTTTGGAGAAAAATCAAAGCTGCAACCTATGTCTTCCAGCTCAAGATGTGATAAATTTTTATATGTTCTTACTTTATTGAGAATTTTTATTTGGGTTCATGTGATTTTTTGTTTTTTTATTAAAGTTTTGATTTTTGGTTGATTAATTATTTGTTTGGATTAATTTCAATTAATTATTTGTTTGGATTCAATGTAAAAGATAATGGAATTAGGTGTTATAAATTTGATAATGTTCCATATTTTGAATTGTTTATATTATTTAGACTCCTGGTAGGACTCTCTCTTCTCTCCTTAAAACCTTAGCAATTACCATCTCAAAACCCTAAACTTAACTTCACTTTAAAATTAAAAAAATAAGAAGGAGAGAGACTCAACTAAAAAAAAAAAAAAAAAAAAAACGTAGGTTTTGTCTTTTTTATTTGCTTTCATATGTGCCTGAAATTTTTATTCTATCTTATTGTTTTGTTATGTTTAGAATTTATTTTTTTCTAAGTATTTGGGTTAATCTCTATATTTTGATAGTGTTTTTGTGGGTTTGGTTTTTGGGTTGAAATTTCTAATAATTATTTTATATTGTATACAGCAGATGAAACACCTCTATTTTTTGGAGAAAAATCAAAGCTGCAACATATGTCTTCCAACCCAAGGTGTGGTAAATTTTTATTTGGTATATCATATATGAATTTTTTGAATTTGAAGGGTTTTGTTTGGTTTTGAAGTAGAATTTGGGGATTCTATAAAATTTGAAAGGTTTAAGTTTTGGGGTTTTTGGTATTTGCGTCTTAGTAGGTTGATCTTAATTCTTTACCTTATATGTTTTTTCTTTATTGAGAATTTTTATTTTGGGTTCATGTGATTTTTTGTTTTCTTAATTAAAACTTTGATTTTTGGTTGATTAATTATTTGTTTGGATTAATTTCAATTAATTATTTGTTTGGATTCAACGTAAAAAATAATGGAATTATGTATTATAAATTTGATAATGTTTCATGTTTTGAATTGTTTATATTGTTATTAATACGACTAAATAAGATTTGTTTTTATCTTTGTAGTTTATATCAGTTTTGAGTGTGTGTATATATATAACTTTTGGAAATTTTGCTTTATTAATTTAAGAATTGTAAATTACTTTGTAGGTTTCAGTAACTATGTACTTGCAGTGAGACATTGACAATATAAGCATATATATATATGGTATTAACATTTTATAAAAATCTTTCTTACAACCCAATAACATTCTACGTTAGACAACACTTCTAAACTAATGAAAAGCATAGAAGTTAAATATTTATTCCCATTGTATTTTATTTAATTATGACAGATCCATTTTTTTTTAAACGCTAACTAGCAAAATATCTATAATATGCATATTATTAACCCAATTTTCTATTTCTAAATTTCTTAGTTTTTATTATATCAATCTTTTTTTTCTTTTAAATTCTTGGTGGGCAAATCAGTCTCTCACTAATTCTTTTACCTTAACGTGATGTTGGTTAATTGTCCTTTTATTTAACTATCTCGTGCATCGCACGGGTTAGCGACTAGTAGTAAAAATAGATAAACCAAGAACTATCACCCCACTCCAATCAAAACTAACAAACCCCAAATGGCCACCCATTCAAATCCAATTAAATTAACCCAGCAAAATCTGAAATACATTAGAAGGGCGCATATTCATAAGCAACCTAATTGGATTCTTCAGTGATTTTTACAACGAAGAAGAAGACCACCTGTGCTTTTGAAGACCGATGTGCCTCTATCGCTCGAATCACACTTTTCAATCACACCCATTTGAAGACCCACCTAGGCCACCTGTGATTTTCGTTCCAATTGAAGATCCATTTGAATAATTCAATCACCAAAAAAAAAAAAAAAGATGTGTAGAACATCCATTCCCTCGTCAGTTCACAAGGATCATATAGTGGGTCTACAAATACATAGAATTACTCAGCCAAGCAACCTTGAATTGAAAAAAACAAAAGGGTACCTCTTTAAGTTTTAAGGACTTCACCCTCAAACATCTGGAAGGGTGTTTTCTATTCATACGCTTGTGTCTGCCTCTTTTTCAGATCGGTTTTTTTTTTTTTTCAAATGAATTAATAAAATAAAATGAATTATACTTGATGTTCCAAGATTAAATTTTTATTCCATGTGACTATACACGTGTCATATGATGTGGCATACAAATGATTTTTTATTTTCACCGTTAGCCACATCAACATTTTTCATCTATTACTTAATAGTAATGACTACTTTGACACATTACCAAAAGGATAGGGACTCTTTTGACACATTTAAAATATTAGGGTCCAAATTGATATTTAGTGTAAAGGTTAGGGACCAAACTTGTAATATACCCAAAATTTTATTTTTGCTCTTAACCAGAAGTTGACACAAGCATCAAAGATGCATGTCGAGTTCTATTTTCATAAATGATTGCATTGTAATGTATTAAGAAACGATGATTTTGTGTTTTTGTCTCTATTGATGGTTTGTTATACTAAATGTATGCTTATTTAGAATTTCATAATTATATATATATATATATATATATTTGTTTATACTTTCGTCTACCTTACAAGCTAATCCTAAAGTGTTAGGTTTTAGTCGGCAAATTCCATGTATGAAATGTATATACATTTATTTTTTCTTCTTCTGTGAAATTATTAGACAATTAGACATTTAGTTGGCTACAAACTTTGAATTATTAGACAATTAAAGAAAAGACAAAGTTTGGTTACAAACTTAGTTGTAGTTTAAGCTTACAACTTTACTAAATATCATTTTGTTAAATGTGAATTTTGACAAATCTACCACCGGATTGTATTATCTTTTTATATCCTCTATGCTTACAAAATTTTCAGGAGATAAAAGATCAATAATTATGTCATCAATCAATTATTTAAATTACAAGTTTTTGTAGTCTAAAATTATGTATAAAAAAAGTTTATTGACCATATAGTAAATAACATCTGATTGATACAAAATTTGACATGTTTGGTAAGAACGTAAAGAACATGCAATACAATGGTTAGATTTTTAAAATATGTAGCAATACTAATTTTTTTTAAAGGAAGTGTAACTTTGGGCTACAACTAAGAAGCGTAACTTTATGTAAAGCTTGTCTAGGACCAGCCCTAGACCCTGTAACTCCTATATTTATCCTACTAAAGTAGCATCTAGATAGCTTAAAAGAGTAGGAAGGAATGAATGAATTGATGTGTAATGAAAAAGAAAAGAAAGGAATCAAATGATCTCTTTCTTTTCTTGGATGTTAAATGTAAAGAGAACGAATATTAGAAAGAAAAAAAAACATTATGGAACTTCATTATCATTATATATACCTTACTTATTCTTTACTTTTTATTTGTGATTCAATCTAATAGGGTAAAAAACTATTTTGACTTTAAAAAAATAAAAAAAATAAAAAAGAAGAAGGAAAAGTGTGGCTACATGATGCCTACAACTCTCACTAAAAAAATTAACATGATTACATATTTTGAAAATCTAATTATTGAATTGCATGTTCTTTATTTTTTGAACACACATATTCAATTTGTGTCAATTGGTTGTTATTTACTATTGTATTCTTTAAACTTATTTTTTATACATAATTTTAGATTACAAAAACTTGAAATTTAAACGTTTGATTAATGACATAACTATTGATCTTTGATATTTTGGAAATTTTGCAAGAATTAAAAAAATAAATAAATATAAACCAATGGTGGATTTGTCAAAATTCACATTCAAAATGTGTAAATGTATGCGCCTTTCTTCTACAATTAAGCAATTTTGGTTGGGATTAAGTGTGTTGATTCATTAATTTACTGGTAAGCCACCAACAATTTTGATATTTTTGCACTGGCAAATAATTTTTCTCTTTTGGTGGAAGATCATGTTAATTTTAGCTATAGTGGTGGTGGTGACTAAACAGGTCTTATTGGCTGCAATTATGTAATAGCGGAAAGTGTTAGTATGGACAAGCAAGCAAAAAGAAAGAAAATGTAAATGGCAGTAAGAATTCTGGACATGGATCAAAAAAAGATTAAATAAAAGAGAGTATATAAGTCTAATTTGGCAAGCAAATCATAAATGCCTGACCTTATTTCTTGTTCCAAAGAGTCATGCAAGTCTAAAGTGGCAAGCAAGCATAAATGCTTTGCTTTGCCTGCTTCTCTCTTTTTGTTACAATGGCATAATAATCCTCTATATATATAGTAGAAGTTCTAAATGAGTTCTACAAATTTGGCTTTCACAAAACTACAATTGAGGCAAACTTGGAACCTTTCTTAGGGTGTTTTGAAGCCAAACTATGGGTGTTTCTTGCTCTGTAAGTATTGATATTTGCTTTAACAAATTTGTTCATATGTGTGTGTGTGTGTGTGTTTTTCTGTTGTTATTCAAAAATGATAGAGTGCTTTGCTTGCCTTAAAATTTGTCATATAGATGTCAAATGTGGTAAAATTTCATTGCACTTGAAATTGGCACTATTTGTGTGAGACATATTATTGCTAAATGGTTTAGTTTATGTTACATTTAATATACGTTTGGTAAAATATATATCACTTAAATAACTTATTTCTTTCGAGTCCAAATCTTTTATCCCTTTCTTCCTGCTCCACTATATACTCCACAAATAAAAACATACAACATGTCCATCTATATTATTAAATGCTAAATTTATGCCTTCTATTATTTCAATTACTTAAATATGATAGATTATTTATTTATTTATTTTAGGAAATTGAAATAATAGAAGGCATAAATTTAGTATTTGATAAAAAATATGGACATGTGGCATGTTTTTATTTGTAAAGTATATAGTGGAGCAGAAAGAGTGAGACAGAAGATTAAGACTCATTTCTTGAATCTATGTTTTTATTTAATATCTATAATATGTTAATTACATGCAATTAAATGCTATATTAGAATGTGGGTTCCAGTTAGCTCAACTGGTAAAGTCTCTGATGGTTGTATAAGAGATCTGGGGTTCAATCTCCGCCTACACCAAAAATTGATTGGTGTCTTGGTTTGATGATAAAGAGCTATCATTAGAAGCGGACGCCATATGTTAAAACTCTTTCAAAAAAAAAAATGTTATATTAGAATACACACCAAAAAAAAAAAAAAAAAAAACCTATAACAACTCTTCATAGATCAGTAAGTTTTATATGCCTAATTACCTTTATATTTGAAAATAATAATAATAAAAAATCACCTTAGAAAGATGGTCGTAGAAAAGAAATTTATTCCTCAGTGGGTTTAGCAAACTATTGTTATTAAAAAAAAAAAGTTATGAGTATAATTTTTGTAAAAGTTACCCAAAGTCTAACTTGAATCCATTCCTTATCAAATATTCATTTTGTCTCATATTGATAGTAAGATAGTTTACATTCCTTCGCGAATGTTAACGACTCATTTTCTTTTTCCTCTATTTATCATATGTGGGGAAGAGAGTTTTTGAACCTAAATTTTCTTCATCAAGAACACCCGGCAATGTTATTAGGCTTTAAAACTCTTGACAAAATGTTAAAAGACATAAAGATTAAGGGAGTGATAGATTGAACAACCAAAAAAATTAAATTAAAAAAAAAAGATTAAGAGAATGATCTAATGGAAAAAAGGCATAGCCATTATTCAAGTAAAAACTATACAATTACAAATAAGAAATTACCTTGTTGCATTTCTAATGGTAAAATTAGAGTAACATTGAACCATGTTCGTGTAAGCTTTATGTGAAATTCTAAACAATTTCACTCTTTCATTTTTGTATATCCAAATAAAATTTCTCGCTAAAATTTCTCCCGTAGGTTTTGTTGGATTAGCTTTGTTGTTTTGAGTTATATTAGTTGATCTGGATTAAGTAAAAACTTGCCTAAAAAATAAACTTTATCAAATATAAAGGCAAACTTAACTTCACTTTTTACTTGATATATTGAACAAAGACAAACTTAAAACTGGGTTAGACATTTTCATGAATGATGACGATTGACATAAAATGGGAAGAATAAAGTAAAAAATGACAATTGACATAATTTTTATTTTTAAGGTGCATTGCTTTTAATTAAAAAAATCATTTTTTTTATTTGGTTTATTTGAAATTTTAAGAAATTAGTTAAAAGACTTCCTATATATGTGAATACAATAGTGTTAAGTTTTTCACTTTTTAACCTTGCCACCCACCATTTTTAACATTACAGAATTGAAAATACCCACCCGGCCCAACCCATGCCTTCTAAATTTCCTAATTTCATTGTAAATCCAATTTCTTTACTTACTTTTATTAGACCCACTCAATCCCCAAAAAACCCAGCCGTGCAAACCCATCCTTTAAAACAAAGTGGAACACCTGATGTGCTGCTTATTACTGGTCACGCCCAAAATCCTCCTTCGTATACTCTCTCTGTCTGTAAAGTAACGGTTTGAACCCAAACCAAAAACATTGAGTTTTTTTGTTATCAAAATCCTATATATGTATAATCACCTCAATATCTCTATGTCTTGCTACCAAACTCCAAATCGGTCATTTTACGTCGAAATTTAAGAAAATGGTGTGTTGTTAGATAGATTCGAAACCAATTGTCACGCATCACTATCTCTTTCTCTCTCTCTGTTTCTTTTCGTATATTAATGTGAATGTGAATGTCACCCACCCACCCCCCTTTGTGTCTCATCTGATGCCTTTTCTTTCTTTTTCTCTTAACTAATTTGATGATTATGTCTGTGATTGTTACTGTAACTGTCCATATCATAAAACAAGCAATATCAGCCGCTGCCGCCGCAGCACCTTCCACAATTTTGCGATGCAAAGCATCCCTTGGTCTTCAATCCAAACGACAGAAGTGGAAGACTTTGTTGGGGGTGCCAAGAATCAGTTTATGGTCCTAGCTACAGTTGGAAATGGAAATCACATGGAGGAGAAGGATTCTTCTTTCACGTTCATAAATCATGTGCGGAAGTACCCCTTGGGTTGCACCATCCCTTGCACCCAATCCATCCTCTCATTCTCTTTGATGAAAACACACATTATCCTGAAGAAGAAGAACAAGAACAAAAGACCAAATGCCAACTCTGCAATGAATCTCGCCCACAATACACTTATCGGTGTTACCGCTGCGACTTCAACCTTCACGCCACATGTGCTTCCTTACTACCCACCATCGAATCTCAAGTCCACCACCACCCATTAACCCCTTTTTTGAAGTGGATTTCGTTCACTTGTGACCTTTGTGGCAAAGAAGGCAATGGTGCCCCCAATCTGTGTGCTCCATGCATTTTTTGGATTCATGGAAGATGTGCTTCTTTGCCACGCAAACTCAAAGTTGTGCGTCACATGCACCCCCTCCACCTCACTCATTCTTCTCTTGAAGTTGAACTCCATCAATCTAACTCCCAATTTTGTCAGCTCTGTGCTCAAAATGTGAATACAAACTATGGGTTTTACTATTGCTCTAAATGCGATTTCATTGACCACCTCTATTGTGCTACGGACCACAATAATAGGGAGAGCGTAAATTTGCTGGAACATAAAGAGGAGGGGATTGAAGAATCAAAGCTTGATCAATCTGTTGACTCAGCAGCTTACAAAGTCAAAAATATCAAAGTAGGGGAGGACGGAACTAAAATAGCCATAGAAATCCAACACTTTAGTCATGAGCATGACTTAAAGCTTTCACATGATGAGCTTCCATATTATGAGCTTCCATATTATGGGCTTCTAAATTATAAAAAATGCCACGGGTGTGTATAGGCAATTTTCCCTCCCTTTTACAGTTGTGTAAATTGTAAATTCTTTCTTCATGAATCTTGTGCTAAATTACCTAAAAAAAAATGACACCCACTTCATAAGCACTTACTCACCCTCTCCTCAAGGTATCCTAATCGGTATAGATGTTCTACTTGTAAGCGTTATTGCAATGGCTTCACCTATAACTGTGAGACATGCTATTTTGTACTTGATGTTCCATGTAGTTTGATCTCAGACATCCTTACCCACAATGGTCATAAGCATCGACTTCTTCTCTCAAGCATAGAATCTAAACAGAATTGTAGTTGTTGTGATTCTGAAATTTACTCAATATTCCGTTGTACCGCTTGCGAATTTGCTTTGGACTTCAAATGTGCTACACTACCACTAACCGTAATGTACAATGAACATGAGCATCCTTTCACTCTATGTTATACAGTGAAGATGACTCCGGTGAATATTATTGTGATATTTGTGAAGAAGAACGCGACCCAAAGCATTGGTTCTACTATTGTGCAAATTGTGATTATCTTGCACATACCAAATGTATTCTTGGGAAAGAACCAAATCTCCTCAATCCTTTAGATTAATTAAATTGGTAATTTTTATTTTGTACTAGACTTTTACATATTTTATTTACTTTTGAGTTTAAGCTTAGCTTATTAGGATTATTGTTTCGTACCTCCCAAATGGCCAAAACAATTAATCATATTGTCACATTTAGTAAATTTATTTATTTATTTTTTTTGTGTGGAGAAACTACTAAATTTAATTTTCAATTCTACATGCAACTTACTAAATTCTTCATTGAACCAACCAATTTGGATGCTGGCAATAACCTTGAGGTGAGTTTTTTCTCTATTTGTTTTAGTATGTTTGGGTGTCTTGAACAACATTTGAGCTGGCTGTTGGTGTTTATGTATGTTTAGTTGTTGGGACATTGGTCAATTGCTGATGATGTGACCATTTTGGGGCTATGAATGGTGTTTGGGGTGTATCCTACCTTTTTGAAGAAAAAAAACCTTAGATACCTCATCTTAAATCGCATAAATTAAAAGTATATAAGTAGTTTAGAATAAAATTTAAAATGCTTGGAAAATTTGCTTGTTATTTTGTAGCAACCATAATTAATTGTTATTCCTAAATACAAATTCTCTGAACGTATATAGAATTTCCTAGAAGTTATTGTTAGTAAAATGTGAGGCTGGACTTTTCTTCTAAATGATGTATACTATTTTGCTTAAATAATACCTGATATGCCAAAACTATTAACTTTGCTGCATTCCAAGTATGGAGAAAGCGTCTTAGATGGAGGGGAAAATTGTGGCCTTCAAAATAGTCTGTCAGGGCAGCTATGCAGTCTTAGAGAATATAAGAATCCACAGAAGCAGGTAGCCAAACCAAGAACTGTTTGTTTTCCTATGATATTGTAATCAATTAGGTCATTTTATTTTTGTTTACTTCTCTTATGTGCTATTAATGTTCTTTTGGTAGTGGACCCACTGGAGCATCAGAGATATGAGGTCACCACCCATGTAGAAATTGTTCCTTCACTCATCTGTTGACCTGAGAAATATTGTAAGAGTTTCAATCTTATATATCCTTTGAACCACTATACTTTCAGAATATGGTGTGTATGTCGGACAAGATTAGGATTTATTAAAGTCATGTATTTTGTGAAAGTATTCTACTGAGTGTCAAACATTTACAAAGAAATTAAAAGTACGCACTATTTATTCATTTGAATTGCATGCAAATTTTTTGACAAGCATGTGAAGGCGACATATTTCTTTAACCGGAAAGGGGGAAATGGTGTGTACTATTTATTCATTATAATGGTTTAATTTCTGTATAACCTTTGTAACTCAGCATTGTATTTATTGTTGCAAATAATGAATTGCATATATTTGAGTAATCTTTTAGTTTTCCACTTTATAATTGATTAGGGAGCCCTGAAGATGCAAAAGTTGGTTAAAGTTGAAATAGTAGAGCAACTCCAGAATTCATTTTATAACCATATTTGTGGATAATAGGGATGGTTCATAGACTGTCTATTTCTAGTGAAGATGTTGTCACTTACAAGAAGGGTGGGTCACTACTCTGGACATCAGTAGACACAAACTTAACATTAGCCTTGGCAGTTCTAATTTTTGGACCGAGTGTTGATTTGATCTAAATTTAGGCCTTTATTTTATTTTATTTTTGTTCCATTATTTATAGTCTTTGAGAGATTGAGTGAGGTTAAGGAACCAATTGGCATTCTTTTGGAGCACAGGCTGATAGGCCAAAAACGTTTTGACCCCTTGTGATAAATTATTTGATTAATTAGTCAAATTTATTAATTAATCAAATTAACTTGCAAAGCGCGTGGTAGCACAAACAAATCACCAATTACACTAAGTATGCCGCGGAAATTAAATTGACATGGCAATTTGTTTACGAATGGGGAAAATCAACAGGGCAAAAATCCCACTAGATGATTTTAAGGTTACCACTCCCGAGAATCCACTATTATCAAAACAAGCGATTACAAGTAAAGGAATCCCAGTACTTTATACCAACTTACAGTTGAACCCTTGCCCTAATACCCAATTAGACTTGTTCTATAGTGACAATCTCTCATTGTAATGCACGGCTCTCAGTATGTGACTAACCAATTGCGCAAATTCCAATACGCGATTTCAATCACCAACTAGAGAAGGTTGTTGGCTGTAAAGTTCTTCAGTTCATTACACGATGAAGATCGAGAAGCTCATTGGTTATAAAACCCTACGGTGCACAAATACAGCAGCTTCTTCACAAGAAAGATGACCTAGGGCAAATTCTATCTCCGGTCACAATTTGCTTGAACAAATTTTGCTCAACACTTATGCAACTTATGTCACCTTTGACTGCCCTTAAAATAATCATTTTATATGTCTAGGGTTGTGAGAAAAGAAAACCCAAACATACAATCACGGATTGAATGAAAAACAATCCTGAAAAACTGAACTTCATGAACCTCGACAGATACCTATTTGTCAAGCTGCTGTCGAGCCACGGGCTAGAACAGCTCTTCAAGTCTCGATTTGTCGAGCTTTAATGAACAGCACTTTTCACATTTGAATCTTGGACAGACTTGCATGGCTTTAGCACTTGAACCTGAAATCTTGTTCCTTGAGGTGTTAAACACATTTTAGATCTACCCAAATACAAGTAAAGTGTGTTTTGTCAAAGGATTAGACAATTACATAAAACTAGTGTATGACCCGCACAATGTGCGTATTAGTTAGTTTTATTTATTTATTTTGAATTAGGATACTCTTATTTGTTATTTATGGTAAAATAAATAAAAATCTCTAATTTATAGGTAGGGTATCTTAAAATTTTAAAGAAGCCCTATTAATATGGTATTACAATTTTCACTTATTTTATGAAGCTAACAAAATGAAAATAAGGTGACGATAATTATTTTAGAATACCTGTCATCACTCAAACAGTGAAGAACAAAGGGAAAATTAAGAGTTACAAAATAAGTGAGAATTATTGACATGCTTATTTTAGAATACTTGTCATCACTCAAACATGTATGCAATTTCTTGTGTTTCTTTTGCATTGTATCATAACTTGATTCTTAAAAGAAGAAAAGACCTTAATACCTCCTGGTCATTAAAAATTTCCACTAATTTTGTGCCAAGATGTTAGGTAGTAGTAGTGCAAATTAAGTGACTAATATGTTCACTATTTTACACCACACCACACTCAGGGGTATTGTGCAACTTACTCCTAAACAGATCGTTAGGTTTTTTTTTTTTTTTTTTGTGTGTGGTATTCATAAATTTTTTTTTTTAATTAAAATGAGACACCTGTTTAGCAATCTTGAACAAGCATACTAACCAACCCAAACCTTCAAAACAAAAATAAAATTGCCACAAAATCCAAAATAGCAGCAACCCCAACATAACATTTTGCAGTTGATTATATAAAAACCCAAAGATTATATTGCCCATTGAACTTGTTTACTGTTTCTTAACGTACAAAACTAACTAAAGTTTACAATGCCCATATAATAAATATAGAGAGGGAAAACAAATGCAAAATAAATACAACAAAAAAAAAAAACATATAGCAAACCAAAACAACATACCCATAATCAAAACCGAATCAAAGAATCCTAGGAAATAGCAAGTTTACTGATGCAGCCTAGTATTGGGAATTCAACAATTCCCAAGGTCTCAGCCCTCTGTAAGCCAGGAAAACATGATATGAAATTAGCTGTAATGCAGATATGGTCACGTACACCTTAACCTCAGTACTATATAAAATTGTAACAAAAGAAACAAAGAAATGATTTAAAAATAAAAAAGAACAAAGCAATAAAAGGTAGGACTAATATAACCAAAGAGAGGAAATTTACTATGAAATTCTGCATTGATGATGAGAGAAAAACCCAAGTGAATGAGCAGAGATTAACAAAATAAACATAAAAAGGTAGAGGAAAGTAACAAACCTTGGAGAGGTGGCATTAATAAACATCAAAGATTGAAAATTTATTCAGCAATCTAACAACTCTAATTAGCTAAGTTTGATTATGCTTTTAGCAATGTATAAAAGTACATCTTATCAATGCCACTCCTAAGAAAATCTCTCTGTAGCTTCTCAATCGACCACCTCCACCGGAATAGAATGAAGAGAAAGAAAATAAGTAGGCAAATTGGAAAGAGTGCTCATAAAAAGAGTTAACTCGCCTCCCTTGGATAAGTATATTTTAAAGAGTTAACTTGCCTCCCTTGGATAAGTACATTTTAATATACTTATAATGCAGTATAGATAGGGAAATCACCTGATGCAATCACATGTAGGATGCAACTTATATTATATATTGCATGATAATATGATATCATGTATGAAATTTCATTAAGTCTTAATAAGCACTATGAAACAAAAGATTAGAATGATTGTGACACAATAGTTGCATTGCTTCAAATAAAGGGCCTCTTTGGAAGACCTCCACTAATGCCTAAGGACTTGCATCAATTAAAAGGTCCATTCAGATTGAAAAAGGAATTTTAGTTGAGAGTCCATCTTAGTCATTTGGCACTCACTGGTTAAAGTTTTATTACAATAATTACAAACCTACATGTAGGGTTAGAATTTACTTAATAAAAGGATTAGGATTAGTTTGAATTCGAGCTCTCATATTTATAAAAAGGCCCCTAACTCTTTTCCTGCAATGTAATTAGACTACAACTCAAACTGATTCCCTTGAAATTTGCCATACCAAGAGTATTATGTAAGCTGGATTTAGAGGAGGCCCATGATTACATCAATTGGAATTTCCTTATATATATGCTGAGACAATGTGGCTTTACTAAAAAATGGAGCTAATGGATTTATACTTGTATATATACAGTTAGATTCTTTGTTTTGGTAAATGTAGCATAGTATTATATGGAACTCTACAACTTTGACAGCCAATGATGTCGAATTAAGGGAAGCATATTCACCAGCCAATAAATACCTGTGACATTCCTTTAGGAAGTGCTCAGGGGGTAAATCTAGTAGTAGTTGGCTGGGCATTGAGTTCTAGGAATTTTACCATTTGAATAGAGCTAACTAGACCCTGGAGGTAAAATTTGAGTTGGTATATGGCGAGATAATTCTTTGCCAAAAGCACATAGTTAGAGAAATACCATACCATATCATAAGCTTTTTGGAATCCAGCAGGTAAATCCATCATTGTCCTCTGCCATTCATTTAACACTGCATCTACGAATTTATGACCAAAAAGCTGATAAAAGGCACAAAATTATTACTGCATCAGAACATACTAATATTAAAAGCACTCACAGACATCTTTAAAAAAAAAAAAATAAATAAAAATAAAAACAGCACCCAAAAAACATTTAATCTACTAAAGAGCATATTTAAGAATTATAACCTCCTCAAGAAATTTCTGTATCCTAAACAGGCCTCTGCCATCCCCTTCATCGCCATCATCAAAGTCATCAAAGTAATCATCTTCATCGCTATCAACATCACCACCACCATGATTTATTTTCTTTCCAATATCTCCACCACCTCCCCCAATTGCAATCTGGAATTCCAAAGTATTAGTCATGTTGCCCAAGACAATGAACTATTCACATCACAATATGTTTAAACCAAATTGAAGCAGTAACTTTCAGTTAATTGGTTAAAGGAATGCAAAACCTCAAATCTGAGTACTTAGACCTAGATCAGCACCCAAGTCACAAATAAAAGATAAAATCTATAAATATGTTGGTTCCCCCTAAAATAATATCTACATTCCTTAGATCGTTGAGAGACAAAACCTAGGTAGAATTTGATCTTCTATGGTGTTTCCTTGAAAAAAAGAAACAGAGAGGAAAACATATTAGGAATTGTAAAAACCCCCAATTAAAAACCCCCAAATCCCAAAATTAATAACAACCCCCCAAATAAAAAATCTAGTAATTTTCCCATTGTCCTTGTTTGTTTTCTCAATTTCCTACAAACATTTGAGCCACCACAAATTATTCATAAGCAAGTAGATTAGGGCAATAACAACAAAATAGGAAGAGAGTAGTGAAGATTGAGGATTCAAGGTGATCTTACCAATGATCTGATACGTACCCCGAAAGATTCAAAGCCGGTGAAACTTTTGAGAAAAACAAGCCAAAGGGTTTTGTTTTCAGCGGTGGGGAAACCGATAGTGATGGTTCCAGAAAATTCTCTTTTAAGCTATTGGGTTACGGTTCGGACGAACTCTGTTCTCTTTCCTTTTGATTGCAATTTACTGATTTAAAGGGTTTGTTTTCTTTAATACTAAAGGCTATCAAAAGGTGTTTTAACGCTGCCATATAGATCAAAAGGTGTTTTCCAAATCAAAACCGGTTTTCCAAATCAAAGCCCAAAAAAAAAAAAAAAAACTATGAACGCAGATATTAGAAGGCTTAGTGATATCAAAATAAATCGAAAATTTGAGAAAACAAACATTTTCATGGAGAACCCAAAAGCCTGAAACAAAAATGAATCAAAACCAAAATCAAATCTAAACCTTTCCAACAAAAAAACTCAATAAAAAGTAATATTTCATACCCAAATCTAAAAAAATAGAGAAAAACGTATCGGAGCCAGTTCGACGATCTGATGGTAGCAGATATATAGCCTAACGGTGTTGATGCCCATAGATTTTTCTTTTTGCTTGCAGTGGTACTCTAAGTCTGGCGAGGGAACGGAGAACTCTTTCTGCCTCTCTATTTCTTTGTCTCTCTTTTCTCTCTTTCTCCTTTATCCGTGAAGCAATCTTTCTTTTCTTTTTTCTTTTTTTGTTTTTGTTTTAAGCGGTTAGTTTCCTTTTATACCAAGAGGCTCCCAAACAGTGTTTTAACAAAGTGAATCATTGTTTTTTTTTTTTTTTTTTTTTTCGTTTTTTCCAAATGCACCGTGCGGCTCTTTTAACTTAAAAGTTATATACATGGCAGCATTTTAAGTAGCCTTTTTTTCTAACGTGTCAACACCTCTTTAAAAGCTTCTGCTATTATATATAGTATTAGATTAGATTAGATAGTGACATGTTCCTAACAAGCGAATCACATATATCCTAACACAAGCTATAGCCTATAGTATATGATTATGCTCAAACTTTCATTTGCTTGTACCAAGCTTTAGGGCGTGGTTTTTGAGTGATGCATTTCTACAAATTTTGTGAATTTTATTCTGCCACATTATTGCAATTTCCATTTGGTCATATTTGAATTAATTTTTCCTCTTTTTGGTGTACAGCCTTCCCTTTTCTTTTCTTTTCTTTTTTTCTTTTTTTTTTTTCTTTCTTCTGTTATGTGTAGATGCATATAGTCTTTTATTCTCCAATGGGGTTCAATAACAATAGTTTAATAAACATTGGGTGGTAATTTAGAGAAGCAATGCTTTCAACATCTTATTCTCAGGTATCTTCACTCTTACACTCCTACATTCTCTTTTGGGAATCTTTTTTTTTTTTTTTTTTTTCCCTTTTAAGTTTTGGGAGTTTTTCACTTTTTGGAGTTAAATACTTAAATATCTATACTATGTTTTTGTTTTTTCATGTTCTTGCTTGTACACAATCAGTAAAAGTTTAACTTTTAACGCCATTGTTATAACTTAGGCACAGAGCAATCGTTACAAAAGTTAATCGGAACATATTTTTGTCATGACTATGGAGATCTTTTTCTTACAAGATCAAAAACCTAATTGCTATAAAGGTCTGTGTCGTAGTTTGGATCATCCAATTACTCCAATTTGGTGGAGGGAACATGTCTTGCTCACCTGGTATTTGACGAAATGGCCAACTTCTTTGGCACGGCTTTAGCCGCATTTAAGATTGTACTCCATTAAACATTATTTTGTTTAGAATGACTAAAGAATCTGACAGGTTCATGTGGGTCATTCTGCCTCCACCTTATAGCTGTGCAAAGTGTAGCTTTTTTCTTCATAAACCTTGTGTTAAATTACCTAGAAAAAGCAACAATATCACTCACTCACCTCCCAAAGACACGTTATTGAGGGGAAAATTTATGTATACTAGCGGGTTGCCAGCGCAATGCGCGGATAATGTTGTAAGCTTCTTTGAAAGAAGGTTATGGAAAGTGTAGAACATGTATTAAAGTAATAATATGAATTATTGTTGCGATAACTTAAAGGTTTTTGTTGAATTAAAGTAGTTCAAATTAAGGTGATAAAAAATATAGACTACAGCATAATTGTTATAAAAATTAGAAATTAGATGAAGCAAATAGTTTTTCATAAAAAGCGAGAATTCTAAGTTGCACGCATATATCCATTACAATTTTCTTTTTTTTCTTTTTTTTTTTGGGTGCTAAATTGATATGAAGCCTCTTAATTTGGAAATACACTTCAATGACCATGGTGTGCATTTTTATAAGAAAACAAAACAATACAAAACAACACAAAGTTCAATTTTGGTTGTAATCCTTTTCGAGTTCTTTCTCAATTGGATACCTCAAAGTTACATGCTTTAGGGGCTGAATGCCAATCATTCAAAGTTACGTGCAAATATGAGATTAAAGGTTAAATACAAAATTACTCTGATAAGGCACCATATAACAGAACCTCATGTTTTAAAATAATGTATATGAAGTTATTTTTATGGCTGCACATTTCCTTTGTGACAGAATCATTATTACAAATAGTTTAACAATGGAAGAACCCCAAATGATCAAATACGGTGCCATGGAACTTAAGAGAAGATACCAAATTGAATTATAATATATTGCACATATAGTAATACATGGTGCCAAGAGTGAATTGTCACAAATTCCAAATAATTTGTAAATAAAAAAAAAAAAAAAAGAAAAAGAAAAAGAAAAAGAAATCAGATGAATTTTTAAAGCCATATGGTTACCAACTTACCACTATAATTCCGTTTAAATAAAATTGTACATGTTTAAGGCCAGGTGACTCAATATTGTATCTTTGAAAGAAATCTAAATTGACACAAGACCAAATGGGGTTCCGTTGTGTGTGTTGGGTCACCACCAGCAACCATCACCATATTCACCCTTAATTGGCATCAGCAAGTAGCCAAGCACCTAAGGTCAATTTGTTTTTGTAGATATGAAATCATTTGCTGAAATAATATCTGTAGACACATGCCATGTTAGATGTATCTAGCTAATATCAATTCTCCAATCTTATACTAATCCTTGATGTGTTTTTTTTTATTGTACAACGAGTAAACTGATCTTAACACAACCAAAAATTTCAAGGAATATAGAAATAACACTACAGGCTGCCAATTCATGTACTCCATAATTAACCCAAATAAAGAACAATTACCATGTGATATCACCATGACCGATCTTGGATTATTCCATCCATGACATTCACTTTCTTCTTCAATGCAAGCTTCAAATCCTCGATTGTTATGATTCAAGGATGTCGTATCTTCACACACAAAAAGAAAGAAAGAAGGAAAACAACTATTTTCTTGTCAAAATGAGTATTAGCTTTCAATATAATTTTAGTTACAGCCATATGCTTGTCAACATCTAGAGAGAGAGAGAGAGAGAGAGAGTACTAGAGGAAGTATCATCCAGCAAATTGAGGACAGAGATATGAATGGTGATTCCCAAGGTGATCACAACCCACAAGGTTCAATATACTTTTAACCCTGCCTTCTTCACATTAATGCTTTTGCATTTGTATTCTAGTTCTAGTACTTATATAAGAAGATTGGGAATAGGAGAAGTTAGGCAATGCAAGAGTTACATCTGAAGGTGGAGACGAAAAGCCCAAATCTGATATCAAGGCTGGGTAAATGAAAAGCATTATAATTCCTTTTAAGATAAGGATATTCACCCTTTTAAATGAGAGAGAAAGAGAAATGACCAAATGGCACTCATTAAACATTTAGGTAAGGTGGAAGGTCAAATAGAAAAATTCTCTAAGGCAGATGTTCAGGTATGCTAAAAGACATGAAGAGGAGAGATGTGGAGGGAGTAAACTCTTCAAAGGGAGCACCATATGGCAGCACCTTATGCTCTCCCGCATGAAATCCCTGCTTTTATATATATTTTGATTGACTAGTATTATGCCCGTGCGATGCATGGCTTAATAAAAAATATTTTGATAATATAATTAAATTTAATAACAAATAAAATGAAAAAAGAATTAATTCAAAATTTAAGATTAAAAAATAAATTGTACTTGTACATTTAAAAGAAATTTAATTTTGATTTCTTATTTTGATATTTAAATTATTTGTTTTAGTGTTGATTTCATTGAAATAGTTATAAGTTATATCAACTCTAAACCAGTATATGTATACATATGTAACATTTTAAATTAATAATAAATAAAAATATAATACTCTAACTTAATGTAACATTCTAACTTACTAATAAATAAATATAACATCTTAACTTAAAGTAATGTTTGTAATTGTATTGTGTTTTAGATTTTAAGAATACATATATTATTTTTTTATCATAAAAAAAACATAGATATTAATATTATACATGAAAAAAATAATGAATTCAATAATTGAAACAGTTGAAACAAAATTAAGCCAAAACCTCAATTCATTAATGAAAAAATATCCAAATTTTTTTAACTTAAAAAAAAAAAAAAAAAAAAACCAGAGTTAAGTAAAAATAGACTTACATAGAAATTTGGATGGATGGATTCTCGCGTATCCAATTTCATGTTTGACAGCAAATTTTACTTTTAATTAAAAAATATAGATTACATGGAACAAAGCACCAAACAAAAGCCATAGCAAATTAAATCCATAATAAAATTGTAGGGTTGAAATTTGATGGGCTAGGCACCAACTATGCGTATCGTGAGCCCACCGAATCCCCAACAATAAATTTGTAGAGAATGGGTTAAACAGCTGGGCTGATTATAGATTTAGCAACGGTTCATGCAAGCGAATAAAGGTAAAAAGGCATTCAGACTAATGTTTAGTAAAGGTTCTCTTTGGTCCGAAGAGATTTAGTTCTTATTAACTTAGTGAATGCAATTTTTTCTTCCTCCCTACTTCAGAAGCCTCTGCCCTTTATATATCCCACTCCTTCTTCATCTTCACCGTACATTTGTTCTTCATCCAAGCGTCCACTTCAGTATACGTCACATCAGACATCTGCTTTAGTATGCCTTGGGTGGTGGTAGCTGAGGCTGAACTGTTCAGGTGTCTTCTCCACATAAATGCGGTTAGGAAAGCAGCTGCAGTGCATTAAATGCAGTGGTAGCAGCTTTTCCTTTAAGATGCTTTTATGTCTTCCTCATCCCTAGGCACGCCCATGATTTACTCTCCTCCGTGAAATCAGTTGGGAAGGTCGCTTTTGCCCCCAGCGTATTTGATTGATTAAGCATTATGATGATCCAACGTCGGGATCTCTTCGGACAAGAAGGATAGTCTTCGGACGTATCCCAGTGTTCCTCTCCAAGCGTATTTCCACCAAACGGGCCCAGCACTGACCCCTTTTACCTCTTCGGACAAACTATGGTATACAAATTGGGCCCTGGGCCCAATTCACAGTGTTGGGCTCGCTCCCACAAAAATATTGATGTCAACAACAAATAATCATGTAATAAGAAATTAAAAAATACAAATATATTACTTGCTATATTGACTTCTAAAAAAAACACTAAAAGATATGATCAAACATAGAATTTCAGCCTATTTTTAAAACTTGTTGATAAAAATCATATTATATATAATAAAAAGGCAACAAATACACAAAATCTATTTAATTTGATGAAAGAAAAAAAAAATTACCTGCAAGGTTGTTGGTAGGGCAGAGATGAGAAAGGAAGAATATAGCAAATAATTGTAAAGTACGTAGTAGAAATAATGAAACACCAAAAAACTGTGTATATATAGTGGTAATTTTAGGTTGTGAAGAAGATGATATGAATAAAAAGAAGTAGTTTAGATGAAACTCAAATACTTTTTTATTTTATTTTATAATATGATATGATATAAATATATAGATTTAAAAAAAAAAAAAACCCTTTAACCTAACTGATTTAAAAAAAAAAAAAAAAAAAAAAAAAAAAAAAAAAAACCCTAACCGGCTCTTTTTCCCTCACATTGCTCTTGTCTTCCTCTTACTATACCATATATTCGTTCCGCCGTCAATACCTTCACTCCACAAAATAGGTTAATTGATTTTCTTTTATTTTTTGTTTCGTTTTGTTCATAGTTTTGTCTCTTTCTAATTTCAAATTTTAATTTCTTAACAGTGAAGAACTTTTCTATTTGCTTTTCCTTCTATTCTCATGTTATTATATTATTTTTAGTTTAACAAATCCCTGCTAGCTAGATCTAATTTTTTTCCTTTTACGTTTTTTAAAGAATATCTCTCTTTTTTATTTAAATTCTATCCTTAGGTAATTCTATTCTATTGATTTTATGGTTTATTAATAACATTTTAGATAGACACAACTGTTATTGATTTGTCATATTTATCCAAAAAATATGCATATATCTATTCTTAAAATTTAAAATTTTATTAAAATTTATGCAATTTTGTGAAGTCACGTGGCGCAATTACGGCGTCTAAGCTCAACTTTTATTATATATAATATGATATGATATGATATATATATATATATATATTATAAGTATAAGGGTATTATAGTAAATTAGTAATTGTTCTAATTTTATAGCATAAGATGCATTTGTGGACCCTAAAAGAAACTCACTCCATTCATCTCCCTCTTTCTTTCCTTCTTCAACCGAGCAAGAGAAACCTAATTTTTTTTTCTCCATATCTTTCCTTTCTCTCTCCCTTCCACTGATCCAAACAAAGTGTTAAGTTTGCAACAGTTGTTAATTTCATCTTTCAATTTTGAAATGGTTGTTAGTATTAGGAATATCCCCTAAAGAAGCACCTAGGCCTGCTCTTTTTTCTCCTAATTTTTAACATCAAAAATGCTATTACTAGTTTTTTTTAGTAAAATATAAAATATAAAATTCTTTAATTCTTTTTCGTTTCTCTCCTTCACCGTTGGCCACACAAATCCCTTTGTCGCAACCAAAGCTCTTCTTATCAACTTGATCTATATCGTACTCTCTCATTTCTCCACCGAACGTGACTCTCATCCCTCATTTTCACCTATGAAACGGTTCATCAAAACTTGCTTTTTCATCCCCACTTTCACTCTAACCGGACAATACCTAGTAACATTAAAATAAAAACACTTATAAAGATTAGATTAGCTTCTCATTTATAATTTAGATGATTTGGTGAGTTGTTAATTTATGGTTAATAATTAAATTTTTTGGATCACATAATTAAGTCTGTAGATTTGGATCACAGATTGGGGTAAGAGGTTGCAATCCTACATGACACCAAATGTGCTCTTGTTGGACTTTTTTTTTTTTTTGGTTTAATTGGCTGAATCAGATAAATCTTAATATTAAAATCACAAAAGATTGTCAAAATCTTATAGCTCAACTAATACTGTTTGATATTTCCAACTAAGATATCAATGGTTCTAATAACCCCTTCTCTCAAGTTCCAACTATTGAATTATTAATAAAAAAATCACAAAAGATTAATTGCAAGATCATATTGATTATTGAGATGAAAAATAAATATATGATGCCGAAGGGTCTGGAACAGTGAAGTTTTATTGAACATACAGTGCATGAGGAAAAGCTCAATGCTACTTTAAAAGAGTACATTATAAGGCCCACTTACAATGCAGAAATCTCCCAACTGGGCTCAACTTTATTAGACACTATTCTGGTTCACCATGTTCAAGCCACACTGCCACACTATTAATTAATTACCATAAACTGTTTTTTTTTTTTTTTTTTTTAGCTAATTACCATAAGCCAAAGACTATAAACATTGAAAGCATAACGCAACATCAGCTGCCAAACATCGAAATCAGACAAGTGCCATTTTTTTACATTCGCATCTTCTCTCCACCAGCTTAACACGAAAGAAAGAGGGGAACTCAAACATGGGCCATTCTGTTCAATAACAATTGCAGATAATACTGGCACTGCTCACAAAATGCAGTCCGTTCTTGCAGGCAATCTCCTGAAAAAATTCAGTAGTATTGAAGGAAACCGTGTACGATACCTAGGATGCCTCAACACATAGAATCCCGTGAGAAGGGCCACAACTTTGAATGGTGTAACATAAACAACAATGGCAGCTACCAGATGGATTATCATACATAGCGCTGTCGCTCTTGGGTCTCGCCAGCTCAACAAAGATAGAAGCCTCTCCCCTTGACTAGCCACGTCGTCAACCACCGTTTGAATCCTCCCAGCAATACCTCTCAAACGATCATATCTCATCCTTACAAGGTCGGAAGACCGGGAAGTTGGGAATGTATCAAATTCCTCATCAAGATCATCAGGATGGACAGAATCAGCACAAGAAAGGCGAACGTCTATGTGAAGAGGTAACCTTGGCCTCTGTCTATAATACCAAGCCCCAATCAAGAAAGGGCAGAGGAAAATTGTGAGTAAGATGAGCTCTGGATAGATGACCAGCATTATGTACATTATGTGAATCAATATGGTTGTTTTGGGGTTTCTCCAATAGCAAACCCGCTCAAACCATTTTATTACGGTGGTTAACCAGCTCAAAACGCTCATAACCCTAAAAAAAGTTTAGTTTGCTCTTTCTCATACTCCACATATGGGAGTCCACATCCAATATATACTCCACCACCTCTTTCCTCAGCGGTGGTTCAGTCAGGCTCAACCTCATTGATATAATTTGAGTTGCCTGGTGCCTCAAGTTATCAAGCTGAGAAACGGTTAATGGAAGAATATGGTGCATTTTTGGAAAAAGTGGCTGTGAGTACGTGTGCATCATATTAAGCAACGAGGAGCAAGTGAACCTCACAGCCAAATGAATTTCACCCATCTTTTTCACCCCACTGGGGTGCAGAACTAAAAGTGGATACAAGTGTGTGTAAACACGATTAGTTTCAAGGGTGGAAAGACGAATCCTTACCTTCCCACGAGACTTATCTCCTCCATGCAAATGACAGTTATCAAAGATTCCAATTGTAATAACAGTACAAGGATCAAACACCTCCCAACTATATTGCTCATTCCACTTGGGACCAAAGCTGTTGATAATTGTTCTTGTTCGCACCCACTTCTCACCATACTTTGCCACACAATAAGCATCTGTCGTTCCTACCTCATCTTTTGTCTTCATCGGTGCAAGCTCCTTAGCCTCTAAAATCCCTAATTCGAGTACCCCTATCTTGGGCCTCCTCAACTCTTCTGCTGTAGGTCTAAAGTCGCTGCAATATTTGGTTGATTCGTCCAGAACGTGATAACCACCTTCCAAGCAGATACGCACCAAAATCCTGCTGGCAAACTTGGTTTCCTCTTCCTGATCCCCTTCAGTAATTACATGCGTCTCAAGTTTATACCATCTAGGAGGGTTGACGGGTAGATAATCCAACCTCCAATCCACATCCTGGAAGGGAATTTTACATCTCCCCAGAAGTTCATCCTTGTCAGGTGCAACTCTGTCTTCAACACTTAAAATCAACGGCTCATCAAATGGTTCCGCCACTACAAACATTAAATCCTCATTCCCAAGAGGACTATGTTGGAAAATATGGCTAAATAAACAAGTTTTGATTCAACAATACAAACCCTAAAAATTAGCAATAATAAAATAAATAGATAGAGTTAGAAAGATCTCACAAACTATAGAATCACGCAAATGCGTTGTCTTTAAAGGTTGATTCGTACCACCCGGAGTAGAACTCGGTGTGAATGGCTCTCTTGGCCGAACAACCCCCCAAGATTAGACTATAGTAATTTCTTCAAGTTGATCACACACTCAAGCAAGAAGAACTTGGAACAACCTTACTTGCCTTTCCTTTCCTTAAAAATATTGAAGCTGAAATTTTTTCTGTGCAGCAAAAAATTGAAGCTGAAATTTTTTTTCTGTGCAGCAAAAATACAGAGGAAACAGAGGGCTATACGGCTGGGAAGATGAGAGAAATATTGATATGTGAATAGTGTGTTTTGTAGGGTTTATATGCTTGCTAGAAGGAAGATAAATGGGTTGACTAAAGGACAAGTCCTCCAACGGCTACTGTGCAAATTTTGTGCCCAACGGGCTGCTCAAAAGCTCACCAACGGACATAAAAATCAGATCAGAATTTGGGCTAAAAGAAAGTAATGGAAAAGGTAAGGCCCAAGAATGATGTAACAAACCCAAACCCAAGCCCAAGCCAACACCTAGCCCATTGTCATCCAACTTACCACCTAAGATGTGCAAAGCCTTATAAACTCATAACAAGATTCATTCCTAACCAATGTGGGACACAAACATACATTAAGTGTTTGAAACACACACATACTCCAACAGACTAATAGTCCTGCTTGGAGAAATTCTGCTTTTTAAAACCTGATTTCCGAGTTGAGCCTTCACAAACACTTCAGGGGACCTGCGCTTATCACTTAGTTGCAAGTCAATAGCTTCAATTACATTGACCCGTACATAGGAAAGCTTAGGAGAGAAGTACACCCTGGAACGAATATTGGCAATATCATCAGTTCCACTAACTCCAAATGCATCTGAACACCATGCTTCAGAAAATGCTTCATCAGCTTGAGTGCCGATCCAAATAGCCATCATCAACTTTCCCTCAACCTTATTTCCACTATTATTCTCCAAGCTGTACCACTGTGGCACCAATGGAATATCCGGGGGAACCCGTCTGGGAACCCTATTCAGGTCAAACGAAACCCGACCCATGAATGCATTGTTTGCATTCTCAATGTCCTTATCCTTCACAATAACTTCAACTACCGAAGACTGAACTCGATCTTTCGAGATAGCAAACACCTGATTCCAATTGTTCTCAAAACGGGGAGTCGTAACCTTGGTGGATCCAGTCTTAACTTCCAAATAAGGGTCACAAGTACCTGTGAAATATTTTTCAGGCAAGTCCTTGGCTTTGACAACCCGGACATAGAGATATTGAATCTGTTCAACGAGCTCATAGCCAGTGACCTTTTTCCCCCCAAAGAGAGGGTTTGGTCACTTTCAATGAAAACTCTTCTGGTGGTGTGGGTTTATGCATCTTTTGGTTTCAAAAGCGAAGACACGAAACGGCAAAGAACTGAAGTTGAAGATGAAGAGTTTGATGTTATAGAAGAAGGACCTTAGTTTCAAGTAATATTTCCAAGGTTGCCTAAGGCATCGGAAAAAACAGGGTCAATTAGCCAAAAGCCTAATACTAAACTTAAAAAGTGATTTGCAACATATATGTCGTAAAATCAACATATCATAATATATTCCATTAAAAAAAAAAAAAAAAACAAAGCATAATATTAATACTAATTATTGAAGTTATTCTCCAAAAAAAAAAAAAAAAATTATTGAAGTTGATTATATTAAAAAGAAACCCTAAAATCTATAACCTAAACCAATAACAGATAGATAAGAGAGTTTTTATTTATTTATTTTTGAAAAAGCAAATCTTCAACAGTAAGATTTTGAAAACTGAACTGCAAATGAAAATAGATAAAAAGAAAAACGCAGAGTATAATCAAAAGGTTCTAACTTCTAAGGTAGGAATAAAAATTAATAAAACCTGAGAGCGGAGAACAGCCACATACTGCAGTGTTTCTTCGCTGAGAAAACGCTGGAAATATCGACAAAGCGCAATTGGATTTTTTTTTTTTATAAAAAAAAAAAATACTAATGTTTTTTTTAATTGAAAATTTGAAAGTGGCTGCAAGGTTTATGAAAAGTAAGACTGCATTTTGCACATGTTTGTCTTTTTCTTTCTCTCATAGAAAAAAACTTGATTAGTCACATCAGAGATAGGCCTACACGTGGAATCTACCATTGGTCTTGTAGAGCCATCACCGACTCAAGACTATCGAGTCCAAATCTTCTGTCCCACTTTTTCTACACCATTCTATACTCCACCAATAAAAACTTGCCACGTGTTCACCTAATTAATTAAATACTATCATTATTGACTTATTAATACTACAGTTATTAATTAATCGTAATATTTAATTAATTAAGTGAACACGTGGCAAGTTTTTATTGATGGAGTATAAAGTGAAGCAGGAAAAGTGGGACAGAAGATTTGGACTCAAGACCATCAGGCCTGCCGCCTGCAGTAAAGTCTTTGTATTTTCTTCTCCCTGAATTCAATAATTTTGTGGAATATCTTTTACAGTGTACGTTTGATAACGCTAGAGGAGAGAGATAGAGAAGAGAAATGGTTTGAAAAGTGGTCATTTCTTCCGTGTTTGGTTAGCATGGGAGAGAGCTACAAATTTGCAATCCGCCCAATTTGGATGAATTTGAAAGGAGACAATAGTTTTTAAAAACTTGCGCCCGCATAAATAATATAATATGCCTTGGAGTTACATATTTGCTCATAATTTTGATGCATCTTTCACATTTATATAGGCATAAAAGTTAATAAATACATATTTTCTTTTCATGTCCTTTCTTATTACAAGCAAAACAAATGAAAGAAAAATTCATTCCTCTCTTTTTTTTTCCCCTTCTCTCCTCATTTCCAAATGTACACAAGAGATTCAATTTCTTTTCTTTTCTTTTCCTTTCTTTCTATTATTATTTTTTTTTTCTCTTCTCTTCCCTCATTTCTAACCAAACAAAGCATTAGGTGGAAACATTTGATGCTTTGTTTTGTTGTCTCTTTTGTAAGTTCTATATAATACTAGCTTCGGAAGGAAATTTGTTAGGTAGTTTGAAAATATATTCTCTCCCTCTCACATGGGGTTGGGTCCCAACCCCATGTGAGAGGGAGGGAGTATACTCCCGAATGACCCAATAATAAATCGTTGCTGATGATGTGTAAGATCGTCAGTCACATTCGTCAGACAGAGAAGGTCTTTCAGCCTTCAAGGATGAACACCGGTGTGGTGCCTGCCACAACACCTCCGATGCCAAAGTCAGTATATAAAACTCTCTTCAAAATAAAGCAGTGTAACATAAAACATAATGAAAAGGAATCTTTTTTGTTGCTTATCTGTATGTATATCTTATCCTTTGTGATGTGTGGAGCTTATATATGTTCTTATGGCCTCTAGCCGTTGGAGTGGTTATGGAGGTCTTAATGCTCCTTCTGGTAACGTCTGGGGCTGAATAATGTACCATCAATGTTCTTCAACGGATTGTATAGTTGTCCCTGTAACTGTTCTGGGCTTTGATTGCCTGCATTGAATGGGCTGGATTTCTTCGTCAGTGAGAATATAGTTGGCTTACGAGTCTAAGGTTGGATTCGTTCGTCTTGATGGGATCGTCCGTGGTGGATGAGCTCGCAGCCTCGTCAGTTGCCCCCCGATTCTGTGTTCGTCTTTTAAATGACGAGCATAGAATATGAAGAGTTTACAGTTTTTGAGTGCCGTTTGGGGTTTCGCTCCGCGTTAAATGCAGAGTGGCGGCGCTTCGCAAATCGTGGCACACGTGGCACGTGCCAATGAGCAAGTGAAATTAATGCTTCGATTGGTGGGACTATTGGGCTTCCCGCTGGTTTTTCAGTTTCCCAAAACTCCCAGTTTAAAACCTTTTCTTGTTCACCTTTTTCGAAAATATTTTAATCATTGCTCTGATCAATCTTCTCCGGCGAACTCTTTCTACAGCTTCTCTCTGACTGGCGTGGTGGTACTTTGTTTTTTAAAGGTGCGCTCTTCTTCTTTTCTCTCCCTTTCTTTTTATATGCCATCATTTTTGCTTCGTTACAACTTTGCCTCTGATTTCTTGTCTTTCTTCATTTTCTCCTTTTGCTTGTTCTAATTTCCTGGGGTTTTAGTTTGCCATTGTACCTTTTTCTTGTCGTTCATGGTTCATAGCTCCGAGGTTAGGATAGCTTGTCCCTTGATTTCGTTCCTTTTTGCTCGCTTAGGAGGGTCTCTAGGTGTTTTTCCTCACATTGAGGAATTTGTTTTTGAGGGTAACTGTTTGAGCGTTGCATTGGCGGATTTATTGCCTTTGCTCCGTCAATCTCTGGATTGGTTTGAGAACGAGGTTAGGAAGCGAGCGGAGATGTCTGAGGTGAGATCGAGTGAGCTCGAGACTGGGTTATCGTCCAACGGTGGTCCCGTGGAGGGGGATACAGCCGTCTCTAGTCCTCGGGAGGTTAGGGCTTTTTATGCTCTTGAGGAGGAGTGTGGTTTGGACGCTGATACCCTTGGGAGATTTAGGGATAGGTTTCAATTCCCAGATAGGGTTAGGGTTCGTCTGCCCAGTGAAGAGGATAGGGCTTGCCACTTCTTCCCGGGTGAAGTATGCTTTTATGAGTCTGCTTTCACCTGTGGGTTGAGGTTTCCAGTCCATCCTTTTTTGATGGAGCTGTTAGACCACTTTGGGATCGCTCCTGGGCAGCTTATGCCCAATTCATGGCGGATTCTGATCAGTTGTATGGGGATTTGGCTAGCTGCCACTGATGGGGATATGCTCCGTGTTGACGAGCTTATCTACTTGTACCGTCTAAAAGCGTCTAAAGAGCATGGGTATTATGAACTGGTCCCATGGGAGAGAAGAACTAGGATCGTCAAGAAATTACCCTCGTCATTCAGGTACTGGAAGTCCAGATTCTTTTTTGTATCTAGGGACGATTTTGAGACCCCTTCGAGCAAGGTTTGGGGTGATCTCCCGAGGTTGCATCGTCGGTGGGGAACCCCGACCTTAGGTGCGTCAATACTCTTTTGTTTTTGTCTTTTTAATCTTTACTGCGCTTGTCTCTGTTGGTGGGTTTTCTTATTCTTCTTTTCCTTCAGCTAAGAGACGACCAAAGTTGAAGAGTAGGTATAAAGAACGAGTAGAGAAGGTGATTAGTTACGTGCAGACGATCGAGAGCTGGGACGATCTCGTGGATCCCCGGACCCTTGCTTTTTATTGTCTTGGTCCGGAACCTTCTAACTTCGTCCTGTGAACTCTAGAGAATGAAGGAAAAAAGAGTAAGTGTTCGAAATTCGTTCATGCGTGATCTTTTTTTTTTTTTTTTTTAACAAGTGTTTTCCTCATGCAGAGATGACGACTAAATTTAACAAGGGCATGTACGCGAAGATGAGGTCCAAAAAGGACGAGCCCTTATCCAATTTGGGGAAGAAGGCTATTCGCGTCACTGAAAGGGGTGGGCCCGTACTTGTAGCCTCTTCCGTCAGCCCAGTCGCGTCTAGGGCTTTGGTAACACGGGTAGCTTCCCCCACGACTTCGGTGGAGGAGATCGAGGGCACTCTGGTTTCCAAGAGGCCGAGGCTGACGGAGAAGGAGAAAGAAAAGGGTGACCCTCGTCCGTCAACGATCTGGAGCGATGAAAAAACTCGCAGTGGACCGGGCCCATGAGGTTGTGAGTGCTGCGGACTTGAAGGTCCTTTCAGGTGTTCCATTCAATAACATGGCTGCTCGGCACGTCCAAAAGCTGGTTCAGGTATGTTCGTCTGTGCTTCAATTCTCTTCTCTCTCTTTTTTTTTTTTTTTTTACTCAGGGTTTCCTTCTCCCTTTTTTTTTTTTTTTTAGGTGCTGGTAGAGAGTATCCATATTACTACGGAATATCTTACGCAGGAGGCCAAGATCGCGTCTATTTCCTCCAGGATGGAGGCCTTGGAGAAAGAGAATTCTACACTGAAGAAAAACTTGATAGACTCCATGGTTGAGGCGATGTCACTGAAGGAGAAGGCTAAGACGTTGACGGAGGATCTCAGGGTAGAGCGTCAGCTGACACTTGAGAAGGACGAGCAGATCCTCTCAGCCAAGGAGAGCCTCAAGACCATTGCTGCCAAATCTGTGGAGGCCTTCCAAACCACTGACGAGTACAATACTGTGCTCTTCAGTTGGTACTTCAAGGGTTTTGAGCTTTTAAGGAGATATCTTGTCAAGCACCCCTCTGGAGTAAACATGGAAGAGCTGGACCTGGAAGACGTGGATCAAGAAATGGCTGCTGACGAGGCTGCCCAATCGTCTGCTACGGAGCCTGACGCCTTTATTGACACCCCTGTTAGTGCTGCCCCTCCCTAGGATGCTCCGTGTGAAAATGCTGCTTGACGATCCTGGAACTTAGAAAATTTCTCCTTTTCTTTTTTGAGGAGCCCTTTATGTTTTGGGCTTGTTAAAATTTTTTTTTATATTCTGTCTATTTTGAGAACAATGCTTTCAGCCTAGTGTTTATGGGCTTTTATTTGGAAACAATGTTTTTTTGCCCAGTATTTATGGGCTTTTATTTACATTCTATCTGATTTAGCTTACTTTTCCTATACTTACTTGCATGCTTTAGTTGATATATGCTTGTTGTGCATTCCGTGGTTGGTACCTTTGTAGACTCTTGCTTGTCAATAACTTGCATTCGTCAGCGCTTGGTTCCATTGTTTAGCGACTTTTAACTCTTTAATCCTTTTAAGGATATTGTTAGTAACGTACATCCGTCAAGGCGGAATTTTGTTACGTAGCCCTTTTTGGCCTTTTGATCGTTCTTGGTGATTTTATCTTCGTCAGTAACGTACATCCGTCAAGGTGGAATCTTGTTACTTAGCCATTTTTGGCCTTTTGATCACTCTTAGTGATTTTATCTTCGTCGGTAACGTACATCCGTCAAGGCGGAATCTTGTTACTTAGCCATTTTTGGCATTTTGATCACTCTTAGTGATTTTGTCTTCGTTGGTAACGTATATCCGTTAAGGCGGAATCTTGTTACTTAGCCATTTTTGGCCTTTTGATCACTCTTAGTGATTTTATCTTCGTCGGTAACGTACATCCGTTAAGGCGGAATCTTGTTACTTAGCCATTTTTGGCATTTTGATCACTCTTAGTGATTTTGTCTTCGTTGGTAACGTACATCCGTCAAGGCGGAATCTTGTTACTTAGCCATTTTTGGCCTTTTGATCACTCTTAGTGATTTTATCTTCGTCAGTAAAGTACATCCGTCAAGGCGGAATCTTGTTACTTAGCCATTTTTGGCATTTTGATCACTCTTAGTGATTTTGTCTTCGTTGGTAACGTACATCCGTCAAGGCGGAATCTTGTTACTTAGCCATTTTTGGCCTTTTGTGAGTTTATTCTGGATCAAGCCTGTTAGCATAAAAATATTAGCTGAATAATTCATTTATTGATTAATAATGACGAATATATTTTTCTATTACAACTGCCGGTGATACTTCTTCAAATGTTCAATGTTCCATGGTCTTGGGAGTTTTTCTCCGTCTAGAGTCTCCAGGTGGTAGCTTCCCTGTCTGGAGTAGTGAATGACTTTGTATGGCCCTTCCCAGGTGGGGCCGAGTTTTCCTTGAGCTGGGTCCTTGGTTGTCTGGGTCACTTTACGCAGGACGAGGTCTCCTATGTTGAGTCGCCTGAGTCTTACCCTTCTGTTGTAGTAGTCTGTCATTTTCTTCTAGTATTCAGTCATCTTGTTGAAGGCTTTGTCTCGAACTTCGTCAAGGCAGTCCAGATCTACTCGTAGAAGGTCGTCATTGTCTTCTTGATTGAAAACTTCTCGCCTGGTGCTGGTTATTCCCACCTCGACTGGGATCACTGCTTCTGTGCCGTAGGTAAGTTTGAAGGGGGTCTCTCCTGTCGGGGTTCTAGCTGTGGTTCTGTAAGCCCACAAGACGTTGGGCAGCTCGTCTGGCCATGCACCCTTTGCGTCATCCAGTCTGGTTTTTATGATCTTGAGTAATGTGTGGTTTGTCACTTCCGTCTGTCCGTTCGCCTGTGGATGGCCTGGTGATGAGAACTGGTTCTTGATGCCCAATCTCGAACAGAAATCCTTGAAAGCCTGGCTATCGAACTGTCGTCCGTTATCCGATATGATAGTCCGCGGGATCCCGAACCTGCAGACAATATTCTTCCATACAAACCCCTGGATTCTGGCTTCGATGATGGTCGCCAATGCCTCTGCTTCAACCCATTTAGTAAAATAATCAATAGCAACGAGTAAGAATTTTACCTGACCTTTGCCTTGGGGCAGTGGGTCGACGATGTCAATTCCCCATAATGCGAACGGCCAAGGGGATGTTATCGTCGTTAGCTTTTCTGATGGGAGTCGTTGAATGTTCCCAAACCTTTGACATTTGTCACATTTCTTGACGAACTTTGTTGCGTCGTCTTGCATTGTTGGCCAGAAGTAACCTGCACGCATAATTTTTCTTACCAAGGATCTTGGGCCTGCGTGATCTCCGCAAATTCCTTCATGGACCTCTCTGAGGATGTATTCAGCTTCTTCTTCGTCAACGCACCTCAGGTAGGGCATGGAGAAACCTCTTTTGTACAAGGTATCATTGAGAATTGTGAACCTGGTGGATCTCTTTTTGATCTTTCTAGCTTCATCTGCGTCCTGAGGTAAATGGCCATCTTGGAGGAAGGAGATGATGGGCGCCATCCAACTGCTTGTGTCCTGGACTGCGAATGTCGTAGCTTCTTCTATGCTGGGGCTTCCCTGTATCTCCATCATCAGGTCTGTCCATGGTTCTTCTTCTTCCGACGAGGCTATCTTTGAGACTTCGTCGGCGGCCACGTTCTGGCTCCTTGGAATTTGAATGAACTCCACTTTTTCAAACTCTTGGGTCAGGTGTTTTGTCAGCCTGAGGTATTTCTGCATTCTTTCTTCTTTTGCTTTGTACTCTCCTTTGATTTGCCCAATTACTAACTTTGAGTCGTTCTGGATTAGCAAGTTCCTGGCCCCAAGCTCTTTTCCGAGCCTTAAGCCTGTCAGGATTCCTTCGTACTCGGCCTCGTTGTTGGTGGCTGGGAATTTTAGTTGAACTCCATATCTTAATATTTCTCCGTCAGGAGTGGTTATGACGACCCCTACTCCCCCTCTTTTCTTTGTTGATGAGCCGTCAGTCTTTATTACCCATGTCTCGTTCATGCTGGCAAGGCTCGGCTCGTCTTGATAGGTAAACTCGGCGATGAAGTCTGCCAGGGCTTGTGCTTTGATGGCCGTCCTTGGATGGTACTCCACATCAAATTGGTTGAGTTCAATCGCCCACTGGACCATTCTGCCTGCTGCTTCGGGTTTGCTCATAGACTTCTTGATGGGTTGATCCGTCATCACTAAGATCGGGTGTGCCTGGAAGTATTGCCTGAGCTTGCGCGAGGCTACTATCAATGCAAACGTGATCTTCTCAATCTTTGGGTATCTGGATTCAGCTCCTTGAAAAGCTTGGCAGACATAGTAAACCGGAAGCTGTTTCCCATCTTCTTCTCGGATCAAGGCGGCACTGACGGCTGTGGATGAGACTGCTAAATATAAGTACAAGTTTTCACCTTCTTTGGACGGGCTCAGGAGGGGTGGATTGCTAAGGTAACGCTTGAGCTCCTGGAATGCCGCTTCACACTCGTCGGTCCATTCAAAAGCTTGCTTCAGGATCTTGAAGAATGGTAAGTACTTGTCAGTTGCTCTAGACACAAACCTGTTAAGGGCTGCGATTCGGCCTGTGAGCTTCTGAACCTCCTTGACGGTCTTAGGTGATGTCATGTTGATTATGGCTTGCACTTTCTCAGGATTTGCTTCTATTCCCCTCTAGGATACCATGAATCCCAGGAATTTTCCTGAGGCAACACCAAAGACACACTTACTAGGATTCAGCTTCATTTGGTATTGCTTGAGGGTATCGAATGTCTCCTTAAGGTCGTCCAGGTGTGCAAGCTCTTCCCTGCTCTTGACGAGCATATCATCAACGTATACTTCCATATTCCTTCCTATCTGCTTGACGAACATTCTATTCACCAACCTCTGATAAGTTGCTCCTGCGTTTTTCAGCCCAAAGGGCATCACCTTATAACAGTAGAGCCCCTGACTGGTAATGAAGGCAGTTTTCTCTTGATCCTCGTCAGCCATCTTTATCTGATTGTATCCTGAGAATGCATCCATGAATGTTAACAGCTTATGCCCGGCAGTAGAATCTACGAGCTGGTCTATCCTTGGGAGGGGAAAGCTATCCTTTGGGCAGGCCTTGTTCAAGTCCGTGAAATCCACGCACATTTTCCATTTCCCACTTGCTTTCTTTACTAAGACGACGTTGGCGAGCCATTTTGGGTAATACACCTCCCTGATGAAGCCTGCAGTCAAGAGTTTACTCACTTCGTCAGCGAATGCTTGGTCTCTCTCGGGTGCAAAGGTTCTTCGTCTCTGCTTGACGGGATTTCTCTCTGGGTCTACATTTAGCCTGTGTTGTATGACTCCTGGGGATATGCCTGGCATGTCGTCATGACTCCAGGCGAAGACGTCTAAGTTGTCCCTAAGAAACCGAATGAGCTTCGTTCTCATTTCAGGACTCAAGGTCGTCCCTATTCTGGTCGTCTTCACCGCTTCCCCTTCGATCAGTTCTACTGCTTCCAGGGCTTCCACCTTTTCTTCCTCCTTTTCTTCTATTATCCATGTGTGGTTCTCTTTAGCTGCTAAAACAGCTTGGTAGCATTCTCGAGCTAATACTTGGTCTCCTTTGACTTCACCAACACCGTTTTCCGTTGGAAATTTTACCTTCAGGCAGTAGGTGGACGTGGACGCCTTCCATTTGTTGAGTGCTGGCCTTCCGATGATGACGTTATAGGATGAAGGACAATCTACTACCAAAAAATCTATCTGACGAGTCAGTTGTTGTGGATACGTTCCCACCGTCACTGTCAGCGTTACTATTCCTCTGGGATACACCCTGTCGCCGCTGAAGCTGACGAGGGGGGAATCGAAGGGACGAAGCCTTTTGGGATCGAGCTTCAACTGTTGGAATGCAGAAAAATAGATGATATCGGCAGAGCTACCATTGTCCACGAGGATCCTTTTGGTGTTGAACCCTTCTATGGTGAGCATTATGACCAAGGGGTCATTATGTGGTTGCTTCACTCCTCTAGCGTCACTCTCGTTGAAGGTCATGTCTTGTTCAGTTCGTCTGTATTTTGGCGGGGGTGTCATGTGGACGCTGTTTATTTGCCGTTGGTGTGTTTTCTTGAGTGACTTGAATGAACCCCCTGTGGTGGGCCCCCCTACAATCGTTTGTATCTCCCCGATCACATTTTGAGGAGGTTGGGATTGATGACCGTTGCTCCTAGACGAGGACTCATGTTGGCCTTTGTTTCCATCCCGAAACTTATTGTGATTTCCCTTCTTCACAAATTTCTGCAATTTTCCCTTTCGTATCAACTCTTCTATTTATTCTTTGAGATCCCTACAATCTTCTGTGTAGTGGCCATAATCTTTATGGAATCGGCAATACTTACTCTTGTCACGGACGTTTGGGGACGAATGCAATGGTCGCGGCCACTTAAGGTAGTGCTCGTCTTTGATCTGCGTTAAAATTTTGTCAACAGGCATAATGAGAGGAGTGAATTTTACCGTTCGTGGACTCTTATCGTCTTTCCTTTTGACTCCGTCATTGGTTCGACGATCCTGTCTCTCTCTCTCTTGTCCTCTACGGTCGTCCTCTCTTCTTCCTCTGTCCCCGGGTCTGCCTCCGTTCCTGATGGCAGCTAGCGCGTCTTCAGCATTCATATATTTCTGCACCTTAAGGAGCATTTCAGCCATCGTCTTCGGGGGATTCTTCGCGAGTGAAGTAACGAGCTCCCTAGTTCTCAACCCTGCTTTGAAGGTTGTCAGCTGTACCTTATCATCAGCTTCGTCTACCTCTAGTGTTTCCCTTGTGAAACGTTTTACATACGACCTCAAAGTTTCCTTCTCTCCTTGCTTGATGATGAGCAAGTGGTCTGCGGTCTTCTTTGGTCGTTGTCCCCTAATAAAGTGACGCAGGAAGGCACTGCTCAACTGCTCGAATGTGTCGATGGACGATGTTGGCAACTTTGTGAACCATTCTCGGGCAGCTCCCCTGAGCGTGGTTGGGAAGGAACGACATAATATTTCATCTGGGGGCTGCTGAAGTCCCAAAGTTGTTTTGAAGGTATTTAGATGATCTTGAGGATCCTTCAGCCCATCGAAAGGTTCGAGCTGAGGTAGCCGGAATTTGGACGGTACTGGACAATCGAGGACTGTTGTTGTGAATGGTGAATCCGTCACTCGGACCATTCGATCCACACTTCGTTCCGTCTTCTCCTTGATGGCATTCCTAAGCTCGTCCATTTCCCTCCTCATCTCTCTCAACATATTTGAGTTTTGCTTGGTCGGAGTGGTGGGCCTTCGAGGATCACTTCTTCTATGACTATCCCCTTCGTCTTTCTGATTTCCCTTGGACCTATTCTCCTCTTGTTGAAGCCGTAGCTTCATCTCCTGGTTTTGTTTGGTCAATTCTTCCACTGTGGCTGCAAGAGCTTGGATTTGCTGAGCTAAGGCTGCAGAATCTTGATTGGACTCCATCTGAGAAAAATAATTGATCGGAAACTACAATCTCGAATGTGAATACGAAAATGTCCTTCCCACAGACGGCGCCAAACTGATGATGTGTAAGATTGTCAGTCATGTTCGTTAGACAGAGAAGGTCTTTCAGCCTTCAAGGATGAACACCGGTGTGGTGCCTGCCACAACACCTCCGATGCCAAAGTCAGTGTATAAAACTCTCTTCAAAATAAAGCAGTGCAACATAAAATAGAATGAAAAGGAATCTCTTGTTGCTTATCTGTATGTATATCTTATCCTTTGTGATGTGTGGAGCTTATATATGTTCTTATGGCCTCTAACCGTTGGAGTGGTTATGGAGGTCTTACTGCTCCTTCTGGTAACGTCTGGGGCTGAATAATGTACCATCAATGTTCTTCAACGGATTGTACAGTTGTCCATGTAATTGTTTTTGGGCTTTGATTGCCTGCATTGAATGGGCTGGATTTCTTCGTCAGTGAGAATATAGTTGGCTTACGAGTCTAAGGTTGGATTCGTTCGTCTTGATGGGATCGTCCGTGGTGGATGAGCTCGCAGCCTCGTCAGTTGCGGAATGTATAAGGCATCCTATATCCAATAGAAGTATTGTATCTAATATAGCAAGAAGTGTGTGATAGTTCAATAAGTGTTGTTTCTACAAAGAGTAATATTCAACAAGTGTAAGGAAAATGGCAAGAGGGAAACAATGAGTGGTGTGTGTAACAAAATGTATGTAATATATTAAGCATCAATAAAAGCTTCTATTTTATTGATAACTTATTTGAGTGTGGTGAGATTTATCACAAAGTACTTGACAAAATATTTCTCTTTTGTGTGTCAAGTTTATTTTGACAAAGCTTCTGCTACAGTAAATTCCATCCCTTAGAGTATGTTTGGTTAGAGGTGACATAAGAAGGATGAAAAAAAAAGGAAAGAAAAGTAGAGAGATAATGTTTTTAGTGGGTGTTTGATTAGAAGGGAGGGAGGAAAATAAATTGGTGGGGCCTGGGTGTTTTCTCCCCGAGCCCACCAAAATGTTTTCTTCCTAAATTGGGGAGAAAATAAGAGAGAAAATGTTTGGACAAAAATACCTCTATGCTGTGCTAACATGCTGGGTAACCTGGGTCTTTACTGACTACTGTTCACAATTTCTGAAATTTTTTTGATACACATTTTGTCATTTTTTGTACTGTGTCAACTATTTCTTTTTCTTTTTTTTTTTTTTATAATAAATTTCCTTCTTTAGTTTTTTATCCTTTTCCCTTTTTTTTTTTTTAATTAATCTCCTTTAGTTTTTTTTGTTAATTTTTTTTAGAAGTGCTACGTCTACAACATTTTTACAACAAATTATAAGTGGTTAGTTATTATTAGTTTTAATTTGAACCTATCACTAAAATTATTTTTCTACCCTACTAATAATAACCCATAATAACTTGTCACGTAAAATTTGTTGTGAAAATATTATAAAAATGTTGTAATAACCTATAATAGAAATTTGGTGTGAAAATGTTATAATAACCCATAATAACCTATCACTAAAATTACTTTTCTACCCTACTAATAATAACCCATAATAACCTGCCACATAAAATGAATATATCATTTTTCTTTTCTTTAACTTTTTCTGTCCTTTTTTGCACTTTTCATTTTTTCGGTGTTTTTAGTTTTTGTTCATTTGTTTTATTTTTCCTTTATTTGTTACTTTTATTTTTTATTGTAGGGACTCAAATTGTCTTGGACCCTGGACAATAAAATTTGTAGAGAGTGGAAGTAAGAACTAGCTCCAGTAAGCAGAAAAAGACGTAGTTCCGGCGCAGCATAAGGAATTTCCAGACAAATGAGAGACGGGCCTTCTCTTTCTCTTTCTTGGTCCGGTTTTTAGTGTCTCTCCTTTCTTTTTTCTCAAGTCCTTCTTCAGAGTATTTCGATTTCACCTTATATACTACTTTCCCGTCCTATTTTCGCCGTACACGTGTAAGTTCCCTTCTGGGAACTTCTTTCTGTCCCATCCAGCACGTCCCGGATCCTCCACTTGGTGGGTATAAGGCTGCTTGATTACTGTTCAGGTATCACCTCCACATTAATGCGGCTAGAGAGTTAGGTGGGATGCATTTAATGTGGAGGCAGCAGCTTTTAGGAGATATTTGTTACCTTTTCCGGTTCCTCATTTGATCAATATTTATTTAGTTTAGTTTGCATGTAACTCTGCGAAACTCCCTGACAACTAAGATAGTTACACCCACTTCTAAAGCTGGTTTGAGGAATGGATCCCATCCTCGGACAGAGGAGTATCCTTGGACGGAGGAGTATCCTCGGACAAAGGAGTATCCTTGGACGGATGAGTGTCCTTGGTTTGGGCCGTTGGGCCACAAGCCCACTTTTTATGAACTCTGTTAGTTTTTCGAGCAACTGGCCCCACAATAGCCCCTCAAAATCTCACTTTTTGTCACCTTAGAAAAAAGGGGGATTTTGACATCACCTCCTTAACTCCTGCGTTGGGCTCTTCTAAGTTTCAGACTGCCTTTTCACCTGCCCAAGACACGTCCCTGACGTTTCGGTGTCAGGAGCACGCCATCATTAAATGATGGCAGTTTCTCAGTCCTCCACGTTTCAGTAGGATGCGGATCTAACGGTGGGGGGTTTTCGAAGCTTATGAGCGGGATTTTTCCCGCTTACGATTTCTGTGCCCTTAATAAGAGCTTTTCAAGTCAAATTTCTTTTCAGTTACACAAGAAATCTCACGATCTTATCGAGTATTCGCTGAACCTATTCCTCTTTCCTTCTTCTGAACGATCTCATAAATATCTGGAGTTTGTCTGAGGAGTCTATTTTTCACAACTGTAAGTTTCTTTAACCCTCCTCAGTTTTCCATTATCTTCTCTAACTTTTCTTCACAATTCTTAAGAAATGGGTAGGTTTAAGTATTTAGTCGATTCCGAGGAGCAAATAGAGAAATTTAGGGCCAAGTATAAGATTCCTTCAACGGTGGGTATGAGGTACGCTTCCGTGGAGGAATGGTACGATAAAAGAAAAACGGGGGAAGTAGTCATCCCCATGATCGCTTTCATAGAGGGGGTAATGACTATTCCGATGGGCCATCTAACTAGAAGTTACCTCAGGTTCTTTAGATTGTCCCCCACACAATGTGCCCCAAACATGTTCAGGGTGTTAGGGAGTATAGAAGCCCTTAACTCGAGGCTAAACTTGGGCCTTACCCATCATGATGTGAATTGGGTATACAACCTCCAACACTTAAAGGATGCGGGGTATTACCTTAAATCCAGGTTCCCCGAGATAAGGTTAATCCAGTGTCTCCCTTCATTGAACAAGGGTTTGAAAGATGACTTTCTAATTTTTTTTGGTGCATGGCATGACGGTTTACCCTGTCCGACTCAGGAGGGTGAACCAGGTAGGGATATGACGAAGGCGTGGCTGAGACCGAGGATAGGTTCAGCAAGGAGGTCCCAATTGTGTGCCGAGCATACTGTGCTCAGACTTGGGAAAAAGCTCTCATTCGTGCGGGGATCGAGCCTTCATCAGAGCTGAAAAGACCTGAGAACATCTTTTTCCCTTCGGCCATACGAGCCTCGAGTACTCCTTCTAAGCAACAAGGGGTTTCCTCTATTGCGGTTGGCTCAGCTGAAGAGGCTCAGAGTCAGAATCCTCTCCCAATTGGCCAGCATAAACAGCCTGAAGTGTCCGAAGTGGAAAAAGGGGCCTCCTCAACCAAAGTTGCAGAGGCTCCTAAGGACGGGCAAGCTTCTCAAAGCTTCAAAAAGGACTTAACTTCTACCGTTTTGCCTGCTGGGGAGGCTTCAAAGGAGAAGGAGAAAGAGAAGGATATTCCTCCTCAGGAAACAGCCAACGTCTCACCTCCCAAGATGCAAATAAAATTAAACAAATAGTTGATGTATGCAGGGCAAAGTCCCCTTTTTTGATTTATATAAGATATTATGGGTTTATCTTTTTCTCGTATAGTTTCCTGCATGAATATATTTTCACAGTTACGTTATCTTGAGCTACAGAAGAGCAAAACTTAACACTACGAGAGAAGATTTAGTCTTATCTATGCCAATTGAGAGTCAAACAGAAATGGAGATAGCGTTTCGAATAGTTTGTCCTTGGAGGTATTAAACACCCTAAAATGCTTTGAGATGATGCTCATGGAACTTGTCTTGGCATATAAGGATGATCGCATAGATCTTATTTAAGAAGCGCTAACTTTCATGGTGTGCATTAATTTACATCAAGTTGTGGTCCGAGGACTTTTCGCGACTTAATTTTTGTTTAATAATTTGTTTCATTATCTGAAGTATCTAGTTTCCCCAAAGGTTTGGGTCCGAGGACCATGCAATACCTTGGTTCTGTCTAACACTTCGTTTTTTCATCTGAAGTATCTGGTTTCCCCAGAGGCTTGGGTCCGAGGACCATGCAATGCCTTGGTTCTGTCCAGTACCTAGTTTTCTCAATTTAAGTGTTGTATTGATTTCTACTAAGGTGCGGTTCAAAGACCTGAATGCCTTAGTTTTTGATTGATACTTCAACTTACTTAAGGAATACAAGTAATAGAACTCCAACTAAGTTAGAAAAGAAACATATGACAAAACTGTTGCGTTAATAGTAATACCTCTTTAAGTTGCTTACATTCCAAGGGTGGAGTATCGTTTTTTCGTCAAGATCTTCTAAATAGTAAGCCCCTATTCCTGCCACAGATGTGATGCGATATGGTCCTTCCCAATTGGGCCCTAGTTTTCCCCAAGCTGGATTTTTGGTATTCCCAACGATTTTTCTCAACACTAGGTCCCCTGGAGCTAGCGGCCTTAGCCTCACATTCGCATCATAGCCTTGTTTCAGCTTGTGTTGGTAATAAGCCAACTGAACCATCGCTCTTTCACGTCGTTCGTCTATCAGATCTAAACTCTTTCCCAAAAGCTCATCATTGCCATCGGCGGTGAAAGTACTGGTCCTTAACGTGGGGAAACCCGTTTCTAGTGGAATCACGGCCTCCGCCCCATACGTCATTGAGAACGGGGTTTCTCCGGTTGACCGTTGGGGGGTTGTTCTGTAAGTCCACAGGACGTGCGGTAGCTCCTCCACCCATTTTCCCTTCGCATCGTCTAGCCTTTTCTTGAGTCCACTCACGATGACTTTATTGACAGCCTCGGCTTGCCCGTTTCCCTGTGGATAAGCCGGAGTGGAATATCTATTCTTTATTCCCAGGTCGGAACAGTATTCCCTGAAGGCTTTGCTGTCGAATTGAAGACCGTTGTCCGACACAAGGGCCTGAGGAACCCCAAATCGGGTGACGATGTTCTTCCAAACAAACCTCTTGACATCCACATCCCTGATGTTAGCTAGGGGCTCAGCTTCTACCCACTTCGTGAAATAGTCCGTGCCGACTAACAGGTATTTCTTATTCCCGATTGGCTTAGGGAAAGGTTCGACGATATCTAAGCCCCATTGCGCGAAGGGCCAAGGACTAGAAAGAGGGTTAAGGGCTCCTCCAGGCTGATGGATGTTCGGAGCGAACCTCTGACATTGGTCACATTTCTTAATGTACTCTTGCGCCTCCTTTTGCATGCCTGGCCACCAATACCCTTGAGTGATTGCCCGATGAGACAAAGACCTTCCTCCTGTATGACTCCCACAAATCCCCTCGTGCAGCTCTTCTAGAAGTGCCTTTGATGCTTCAGGGTGCACACAAAGCAGATAAGGCCCAGAGAAAGAGCGATAGTATAACTTCTTGTCCTCGGACAGCCAGAACCGAGGAGCTTTCCTTCTTATCTTGTCAGCTTCCAACTTGTCCTCGGGCAGTATATCCTTCTTGAGGTATACCGTTATAGGATCCATCCAACTGGGCGTTGAACTGATCTGGTTGACCTGAATAGGGTCCTCCGTCACTGGAGTGGGTGAGCTTAAATCTTCAACAAGGATAATCCGAGGTAAGTTCTTGGCCGTGGAGGTAGCAAGGGTAGCCAAAGAGTCTGCATGCGCATTTCCACCTCTAGGGATGTGAGATAGTTCGAAAGATTCAAAATTCGTTTGCATGCGCCTAACTCGGCTCAAGTAACTCTGCATTCTGGCGTCTCGAGCTTCCAGCTCTCCTTTGACCTGGCCCACTACCAGGCTTGAATCCGAGAACATCTCCACCGTTTTTCCGCCAAGCTTCTTGACTGTCACCATTCCTGCTAACAAAACTTCATATTCCGCCTCATTGTTGGTGGCTGGGAATCCCAACCTTAAAGACTTCTCGACAACGGCCATTTCGAGAGATACTAGGACCAGTCCAACTCCTGACCCCCTTTGGTTTGCTGCTCCGTCCACATACACCTTCCAGGGAGTGAGATGCTGTGTGGATATAAGGCCAACAGATTTTCCGTCCACGCCGAGTGGGCTTGCAACTGTTTCTTCAGGGCTCTCGGCAAATTCGGCCACCAAGTCGGCGAGAACTTGACCTTTCACAGAAGTACGAGGCATATATTTTATATCGAAAGCCCCAAGTATTGTGCCCCATTTAGCAACCCTGCCAGTGTAGTCGGCATTCCGAAGTACAGCTCTAAGTGGATACTGAGTCAGGACAACCACAGTGTGTGCTTGAAAGTAATGGGGAAGTTTTCTGGTAGCGTGCACCACTGCCAAAATGGCCTTCTCCAATGGCAGGTACCGCACCTCAGCCTCATGAAGTGATTTGCTCACATAGTATACTGGCCGCTGTATGCCATTATCCACCCGTGTCATAACAAAACTAATAGCATTGGTGGCTATCGCCAAGTAGACAAAAAGAACCTCGTCTACTTCAGGGCTGGACAAAATAGGTGGCCGAGATAGATATTCCTTGAGCTGCTGAAACGCTAATGCGCACTCCTCCGTCCACTCAAACCCTTTCCATTTGTGGAGTAAAAGGAAGAAAGGTCTACATCTGTCTGCCGACCTGGATATAAATCTGTTCAGCGCGGCGGTCATCCCAGTCAGCCTCTAAACTTCTTTGGGATTCCTAGGTGGTTGCAAGCTATTTATGGCTTTAATCTGGTCGGGGTTCACTTCAATTGCTCGGTGGGTCACCATGTAGCCCAGAAACTTCCCAGAGGAAACCCCAAATGAGCACTTGGAGGCGTTCAATTGTAACTTATGCTTCCTTAATACTTCGAACGTGCTGATGAGGTCCGTCACATGTTCGGATACTACCTTGCTCTTTACTACCATGTCATCTATATAAACCTCTATGTTGTTGCCCAACTGTGGCTCAAACATCTTCGTCATCATCCGCTGGTACATTGACCCTGCATTCTTCAAGCCAAATGGCATTACCTTATTGTGATAATTTCCATTGGGAGTGAGGAAAGCTGTCTTCTCTTGGTCGCCCAGTGCCAGTGGGATCTGATGATAGCCCTAAAAGGCATCTAGGAAGCTCATCCGACAATGGCCTACTGTTGCGTCAACCAGCTGATCTATACGGGGCATAGGGAAAGGATCCTTGGGATAGGCTCTATTAAGGTCCGTGAAATCAACACATACTCGCCATTTCCCACTCTTCTTCTTCACTACAACGGTGTTCGCTAGCCATTGAGGGTAAAACACCTCTTTGATAGCCCCTGTCTGCTTGAGCTTGTCCACCTCGTCTTTAATAGCCTCGGCGTGTAACTTGGACGGATGCCGAGGTGGCTGTTTCCTCGGAATAGCTGAAGGATTGACATTCAAATGATGACAGATGAAGTCTGGATCAACCCCTAGGGCTTCATAGGCATTCCATGCAAACACGTCTATGTTCCTTCTTAGGACCTCAACCAATTGCTCCTTCTCCGGCGAGGGTAATAACGCTCCAACCTGGAAGTACCTATCCGGGTCATTACCGACAGTCACCCTCTTCAATTCCTCACACTCAGCTTCCCCGGCGGTAGTGCTGGAGAAGGTTCCTCGGTCCTTTAATTGCTATAATTCATCCTCGGCCTTGGCCGACGAACCTATGTCTGGCTTATGCTGAATAGCCGCTACCATGCACTGCCTTGCCATGGCTTGGTTTCCCAATATTTCTAACACTTGACCACCTGACGGGTACTTCACCTTCTGATGAAGAGTGGAGGAGACAGCCGCCAGGGTATGCAACCAAGGCCTTCCCAGAATCGCCGTGTAGGGAGAAAAAACGTCAACTACGATGAAATCCACCTCCACCACATCGGAACCTGTCTACATAGGTAATCTAATCATACCCAACGGAATGACCGATCTGCCCTCGAAGCTTACCAACGAGGAGCTATAGGCCGTCAGGTCTCGGGGTGTCAAACCTAACCCCCTGTATAGGTTGGGATACATCACCTCAGCTGCGCTCCCTTCATCAATCATCACCCTCTTTACGTCATACCCTCCAATTCTCAGCGTAACCACCAAAGCATCGTCATGCGGCTGTATAGTTCCTCTCTTGTCCTCCTCTGAGAAGCCTAGTACCAGTGAGGTGTTCAGCTTCGCTTTCTTCGGCACTGAATCCGAGCTCCCCTCCGAGCAATGAGATACGGACAGTATTCTGGAGGGACAAGACCCTGTCCTTCCAGGGGCCGCAAATATAACATTTATGGTGCCCAGGGGGGCTCTTGAAGAGGCATTTCCTCTCAACGTCGGCCCTACCTGCCCTCCTCGGGCACTGGTGTGGTGCAGAAGGTTGGTTAACCTCCCTTCTCGGACTAACTCTTCCAAGTGGTCCTACAAGTTTCTGCAGTCCTCAGTTGTATGCCCATGGTCCCGATGGTACTGACAGTAGAGGTTCTGGTTGCGTTTCGCAGGGTCCCCTGCCATCCTATTGGGCAATCTGAAGAAAGGCTCGTCTTGTATTTTTTCTAGAACTCGCTGGACTGGTTCTCGGAACACAACGTTGACTGCCTGGGAATTAGCAGATCCTGACTGCCCCACAAAGTCTCTCCGAGGTCGATTGTTGTTATACCGATCCGACCTAAATTCCCTCCTCTCCTGAGGGATCACCTTGGTCTTTCCTCCACCCCGTATCTGATCTTCCTTTATCCTTCTATACTTGTCAATCCTGTCCATAAGCTGTCGCATGCTGGTAACAGGCTTACCGGTTAAGGAACTCCTCAGCTCATGGTCGGTTGGAAGGCCCTCTTTGAAGGTGTTAATAGCCACCCGGTCGTTGGCTCCATCTACTTCATTATACATCTCCCAATATCTGTCAGAGTATGCTTTCAGGGTTTCTCCCTCTCGCTTAGACATGGATAATAACGACCCTAAGGGCTGGACAACCTTTCTGCAAGTAATAAAGCGAGCCCCAAAAGCTTGGATGAGTCTCTCAAAGGAATCAATAGTATTCTCCTCCAGGCCGTTGAACCACCTCGTCGCCACCGGGCCTAGGCTTGAGGGAAAAACCTTACACATCAAGGCCTCGTCCCTAGAGTGAATGCCATCCTCTGGTTATAATGGCTAACATGCTCCACCGGGTCCGTCTAACCATTATAAATGGTGAACGTAGGTTGATGGAATCTCCGAGGAAGGCTTGCGTCCTCTATGCGTCGCGTGAACGGCGACTTGGAAACTTGACTCAGCGCCTTGTTCAAAGCCTCGTTCCCTAAGCCCTGCTGAGGTGGACTTTTGTACGTCCGTCGACTGTAACGCTCTTTACCGAAGGAAAAAAGCTCACTGGGCGGGGTTCTGGACCGTCGCCTGTAACTTGTATCGTCTGACTCATCGGAGGCTTGCTTCGCGTCCTTATTCGTTTGCTTTCGTCGTTCGTACCGTAATTCCCTTCTTAACATATCGATCTCACGCTGCATGTCTTTACTGTCCTTCACATGGGAGACATGGCTCTTCCCTCGAGTCCGGCTCTTCTCCGTGTGGGTTGTTCGCACGCTTCCCTCGCGATCTCCCCTTCGTTCACGGATCACCAACGGTGTGCCATGTTGGGGTCCCCTAGACTCTGCTTGGTGTGGACTAGTGTCCACCTGTTGTGGTGCTCCTTCTGCCATCAGCTGTTGCACTTGTCTTTTCCTACGGTTGGGTCAAGCTCTTCCCACAGACGGCGCTAATTGTAGGGACTCAAATTGTCTTGGACCCTGGACAATAAAATTTGTAGAGAGTGGACGTAAGAACTAGCTCCAGTAAGCAGAAAAAGATGTAGTTCCGGCGCAGCAGAAGGAATTTCCAAACAAATGAGAGACGGGCCTTCTCTTTCTCTTTCTTGGTCCGATTTTTAGTGTCTCTCCTTTCTTTTTTCTCAAGTCCTTCTTCAGAGTATTTCGATTTCACCTTATATACTACTTTCCCGTCCTATTTTCGCCGTACACGTGTAAGTTCCCTTCTGGGAACTTCTTTCTGTCCCATCCAGCACGTCCCGGATCCTCCGCTTGGTGGGTATAAGGCTGCTTGGTTACTGTTCAGGTATCACCTCCACATTAATGCGGCCAGAGAATTAGGTGGAATGCATTTAATGTGGAGGCAACAGCTTTTAGGAGATATTTGTTACTTTTTCCAGTTCCTCCTTTGATCAATATTTATTTAGTTTAGTTTGCATGTAACTCTGCGAAACTCCCTGACAACTAAGATAGTTACACCCACTTCTAAAGCTGGTTTGAGGAATGGATTCCATCCTCGGATAGAAGAGTATCCTTGGACGGAGGAGTATCCTCAGACAAAGGAGTATCCTCGGACGGATGAGTGTCCTTGGTTTGGGCCGTTGGGCCACAAGCCCACTTTTTATGGACTCTGTTAGTTTTTCGGGCAACTGTCCCCACATTTATCTATTGAGAACAATTTTTTTTTTTATCTATTAAGGGCATGAAAGTAAATTTATACAAACTATATTTTCTATCACTCCACTTTTCTACTTTCAAACTAGATACCATGAGAAAAAACTAAAAACTTTTCTATCTTTCCACTTTTCTATTCTCTCCCAATTTTCTGTCCTTCTACTTTTCCACTCCTCCATCCAAACAGACCCTTAAATGAGAGCAATCTTGGTCCTCTTCTTTCGGATAAGACTCCTTCTTGCTTTCACCCTCTTCTTCTTCTCCAATAATCTAGATTACTAACTCAAGATCTAAAATAAAACACAAGCTTAGAGGAAGATATGGAGGTTGGTCATTTCAGTCATGAGCATCCGTTGACCTTCATTGAAAATGAGAAACAAATTTCACGAAAGCATAGGAAGAAGAATATTTTATGCAAAGGGTGCCAGAAATTCTGCACTTTTCCACTCTACGCTTGCACCCAGACCCAGTGCTCGTTTTATCTGCACAAATCATGCGCCGAACTCCCAACGGAGTTCCAAAATCCCTTTCACCCACATGGACCTCTCACGCTACGCTTCGATCCCAATAAATCATTTCCCTGCAGGGCTTGTTTTAAAAGTTGCAATGGCTTCTACTTTCACTGCGAGGTATGCAATTTTGTCCTGCATCCTGATTGTGCTTTTCTAATGACCACTGCAGAAGAAGAAGAACAACAGCAAGGCTGTAAGAAACTACAACACTGTATCCACTTGCATCCACTGGTACTTGTTGACAAGAAGGATGAGGTAGTTAATCATGTTAAATGCTATATATGTGGGGAACATTGCTTCGGTGCTTGCTATGGCTGTGACCCTTGTGGTATCTCTCTTCACAAACCATGTGCTGAATTCCAGTACCCACAAGAAATCCAAAACTTCACTCACTCATGCCCTCTCACCCTCCAAACTCGAGTCCATCCCTTTCGCTGCCAAGCCCGTGACACTTGTATGACGGGCATTTCTTACCGCTGTGAGCAGTGCAGGTTTAATATTGATGTTGAATGCGCCTTATTAAGGAGCATAAAATCTGATGACGGAAAGCAAATTAAACATTTCAACCACAAGCATCCTGTTAAGAATATAAAGAGAGAGAGAATGACTGAATAGTCAGTATATTAATATGTGTAAAACAATGTACAAAAGAAAGCCTTATATAGGCTAGGTATGTGTGCAGTACAAGTAAGGCTAGGTATGTGTGCAGTACAAGTAAGGCTAGGTATGTGTGCAGTACAAGCAATATAAGTGTAGTACAAGTAATATACTGGGCTAAGCCCATTGGGCTAATATAGCCTAATCTATACACTAACATCCCCCCTCAAACTCGAGGTGGCAAGGAAGAAGCCAACTGGAGTTTGGATATAAGATCTCGAAGACGACCAGGCGGGTGAGACTTGGTGAAGATATCAGCAGGCTGGTCAGCAGATGAGATGGAGAACAACTTGAGATTGCCTTTCTTGAGATGCTGGCGAGTGATGTGGCAATCGATCTCAATGTGTTTGGTACGTTCGTGGAAGACATCATTATGAGCAATGTAGATAGCACTACGATTGTCACAATAAAGAGGAGTAGCAGTGGGCTGTGGAGCATCCATGTCAGCCAAGAGCCAGCGAAGCCAAACAAGCTCGCAGGTGGTGTCGGCAAGGGCACGATACTCAGCCTCAGTACTGGAACGGGAAACAACATCCTGCTTTTTGCTACGCCATGAGACAAGAGAAGTACCCAACAGGAAACAGAAACCTGTGATAGAGCATCGATCAGTCGGATCACCTGCCCAGTCTGCATCTGAATAAGCATGGAGCTCAAGAGAAGACCGAGAGGAGTAGTGTAGACCATGATAAAGTGTACCCTTGACAGACCGAAGAATCCGAAGAACAGCAGCATAGTGGACAGAACGAGGGGCATCCATGAACTTACTAACCATACCCACAGCATGTGAAATATCTGGACGAGTAACAGTGAGATAGATCAGACTACCAACCAACTGACGATAGCGAGTAGCATCAGAGATAGGTTCACCATCCAAGGGTGTGAGCTTTGCATTGTATTCCAAAGGAGTGGAAACAGTCTTGTTGTCAGTGATACCTGCTTTGGAGAGGAGATCAGAAGCATATTTAGCTTGGGAAAGATAGTATCCATCAGAGGATGAGGTAACCTCAAGCCCAAGAAAATAGCTGAGAGTGCCCAAATCTTTCATCTCAAAATGCTGACTAAGGAAGTGCTGAAGAGAGCGGATACCTGCAGAATCATCTCCAGTAATAATCATATCATCAACATAGAGAAGAATAAGAGTGATACCAGCAGAAGATCTTCGGACGAAGAGAGCAGTGTCATGAGGACTCGAAGTGAAACCCTGCTGAGCAACAACTGAGCTGAACTTTTCAAACCAAGCTCGAGGAGCCTGCTTAAGGCCATAAAGAGCACGGCGAAGGCGACAAACTTGACTGCCTGAGTGTGGATAGCCAGGGGGTGGTTGCATGTACACTTCTTCTTGAAGATCTCCATTTAGGAAAGCATTCTTCACATCCATTTGATAAAGAGGCCAACGGCGAACAGCAGCCACAGCAATGAGACATCTGACAGATGTAAGGCGAGCAACAGGAGCAAATGTTTCCTCATAATCAATGCCATATTCTTGGGTAAAGCCCTTGGCAACTAGGCGAGCCTTGTATCGTTCAACAGATCCATCAGCCTTGGTCTTGATCTTGTAAACCCACCTACAACCTACTACAGACTGACCAGGAGGCAAGTCAACCATATCCCAAGTGTGATTTTTATGAAGGGCATCTAGTTCATCATTCATAGCTTGCTGCCAAAGAGGGTCAGTATGGGCCTCACGATAGGTATGAGGTTCATAGAGGGTGGCAAGAGCAAAAGAGCAGTGATAATCAGAGAGATAAGGGGGAGGAATGCTTACCCGAGTGGAACGACGAAGTTCAGGACCATCAGGAGACTCAGGAGAGGGTGGTGCCACAGGATCCAAGACAGGCGGGTCATATGCCGGGGACAGAACCGGAGATGAGTCGTCTGGAGAGGCAGCCGATGTTGAAGAATCCTCCACAAGTTCAGGATAGAGAGGGAGGAAAAGATCAGTAAAAATAGGAGACTCAGAGGAAGAGGATGTAGAAAACTGCTGAAGACTCGTGAAAGGACGATGTTCCCAAAACTCAACATGTCGGGAGACACGAAGACGATGAGAGATGGGATCATAGCAGCGAAACCCCTTTTGAGATACACCATAACCAAGGAAACAACAGAGACGAGCACGAGGTTGGAGCTTTGTTCGTTCATGAGGAGGAAGAGAAACAAAGCAAGCACAACCAAAAACCCGAAGAGAAGAGTAGTCGGGGGTTTGACCATAGAGAAGCTCAAATGGTGATTTGTTATGTGTAGTTGGTGAAGGGATACGATTAATGGTGTATACAGCAGTGAGTGCAGCCTCACCCCAAAAGCGCTCAGGAAGAGAGGCAGAGATGAGAAGGGTGCGGACAACATCAAGAATGTGACGATGTTTTCGTTCTGCACGACCATTTTGTTGAGAGGTATAAGGACAAGACCGCTGAGTAAGTGTACCATGATTGTCTAAAAAGGATAGGAAAGATTTATCATTATATTCTTGAGCATTATCTGATCGAAAAATTTTGACAGTGCGATTGAATTGTGTTTCAATCATTTTATGAAATGTTTGGTAGATAGACACAAGTTCAGACCTATGGTGAAGCAGATAAATCCAAGTATATCGAGAAAAATCATCCACAAATATGACAAAATATCTAGATCCCCCCTCAGTAGGAACAGGTGCAGGACCCCAAATATCAGAATGTATAAGATCAAAAGGTGCAGAAGAAAATGAGTCACTTTTATTAAAGGGTAATTTTGTTTGTTTGCCAAAATGACAGGAAGTACAATCAAATTTTTGAAACTGAATTGAACCTAAATGACCTTGAGAAGCTAACAACTGAAGACGAGATAAGGATGGATGACCAAGGCGAGCATGCCATAGATCAGGTGAGGAGGTGGCAGTGGTAGCAGCTGCAGAAATAACTTGTGAAGGAATCTTCAAATCTTTCACCTCAAACATGCGACCAACCTTACGGCCTGTCCCAAGCACTTGACCCGTCCGGGGATCCTGCACATCCACACCATGATTAGTAAATAGAAGATCTACGCTTAATTCACAAAGTTAACCAACAGAAAGCAAATTGAGGGATAACTTTGGAATATGAAAAGTGTCACTAAGGGATAAACAAGGAGAAGAGATTGTTCCTTTATGACTAACAGGCATAGGAGTGCCATCAGCAGTGTAAATGGTGACAGGATGTTCTAAGGGTGCCTTATCAGAAAATTGGGATTCATCAGGAGTCATATGGTTACAACAAGCAGTATCAAAAAACCAAGATTGTTTACCTGAGGTGGCAGAAAGGGCAGTGGAAGTACGGGATAAAACCTGTTGAACAACTGCCTCGATATCAGCCGTAGTAAGTGAGGAAGCCAAAGATGGACCTGTAGGAACCGATGGATCAGAAGGACATACAGCAGCTGCCCGAGGAAGAGAAGCTTTATTCTGCTCTTGCATAAATTTCTGCAGCTTGCGACAAACTGAGATGTCATGACCTTTAGCACGGCAAAACTCACAGCGAATACCTTTAGAAGACTGAGAGGTGGAACGCCCAGAGTTTATTCGTGGAGGAGTAGTGAATGCAGCAATGGGAGGCTGTGGAGATGGTGTAGCCAATACATGATCAGATGATGACATGTGATGAGCAGGTCGACGGTTTTCCTCAGAGATGAGCTCCTTTACTGCAGCATCAAGAGAAGGAGTAGGAGACCGGCTAAGCAAAGAAGCCCTAGTAGGCTCAAAATCCTCACGCAAACCCATCATGAAGTGCATAAATTTACGGCGATCCCGATATTTGACAAAGAGCTCAATGTCCTTAGAACACACTAGTGGAGGATCTGCAGCAGAGAGTTGTTCCCACATAGTAGAAGTCTGAGAATAAAAATCAGAAATAGACTGACCTGTCTCTTGGCGCATTTGATAAAGTTTTGATTCAATGTGGAACTCCAAGCTTGAATCATTAGTACAATTATAGCGATCGGCCAAAAACTTCCAAGCAGCCTCAGCAGTCTCAAGACGAGGAAGAAGATTATGAATGGAGGGAATAGAGGTATTAATAAACCAAGATAAGATCTTACTCTGAATACTCTCCCATTCCTCTAGGCGATCTTCATAATCATCTGTCGCAACAGTAGTCGTGGAAGACTTTTCAGCAGCTGTCGACTTAGGGTTTGGCACTGGCTTAGGAATTGAACCAGTCACATATCTCCACAGTTTACGACCCTTGAGAAAAACAGTCATATTCTGAGACCATGCATGATAGCTAGTAGGACCATCCAACATAATGGTGATAGGACGTATGATGTCGCGTTCATTTTGTTGAGCCATAATGAAGAAAATGACCAAAAAATGAGATTTAGAGACCTCAAATGCAGAAACGGAGCTCAAAATCGGAATCTACGCGAAAAACTGAGCAAGACAGGTCCTGTTGAAAAATTTTGACTTTGGTCAAAGTCAACGGTCAAAGTCAACGGTCTGGTCAACGGTCAACGGTCTGGTCAACGGTCAACGGTCAACTGCTGATGCTGACGTGGAATGCTGACGTGGATGCTGACGTCACCCTAGGGCTGACGTGGCAGTCCGTGAAACACAGCAAGGCGCGTGAGGCGCGTGGACGGCGCGTGACCGGCGCGTGAGGCGCGTGGAAGAGATAGACGGCGCGTGGCGGCGCGTGGAGGCGCGTGGAGGCGCGTGCTCGTGAGGCAGAAACTTCTGACGGCGCGTGGGAGCGCGTGGAAGGTTGTTTCTGGAAAATTTTTGTTGGGTTTTGCTCGGGACTGTCAAATCTGTCAATGTGTACCTTTACTTTGGCGGTTTGATCAACAAACTGACGAAATCCGAGTGTTTTAGTGTTGTGGGCGTGACGGCGGTGACTCGCTTCTGACAGTGACTACTGGATGAAGGCGAGGGCAGCGGAAGAACGCCGGAGATATCCACAGGAACCAAAAAATCAGAGGGAAGGCTCTGATACCATGTTAAGAATATAAAGAGAGAGAGAATGACTGAATAGTCAGTATATTAATATGTGTAAAACAATGTACAAAAGAGAGCCTTATATAGGCTAGGTATGTGTGCAGTACAAGTAAGGCTAGGTATGTGTGCAGTACAAGCAATATAAGTGTAGTACAAGTAATATACTGGGCTAAGCCCATTGGGCTAATATAGCCTAATCTATACACTAACACATCCCTTGACTCTCATTGAGAAATTAGGGGATGGTGACCAAGTTCATTGCTTCGTGTGTGGACAGGGCTGCTTAGGAACAACCTACTACGTATGCAACAAATATAAAGGGGAATTTTCACTCCATGAATCCTGTGCTGGTTCTGCTCCGAGGATCTATGACTACCTCCACCCAGACCACCCTCTATCCCTGCTTCTTAGGCCAACCAATACAACCCCAGTCAGATTTCGATGCAATGCGTGCCGTGGCGATTGCTGTGACTTAACCTACCGATGTGAGCTCTGTGATTTTAACTTGCATGTGGAATGCACTGGACAAGTTCCCACCATAAAATATGAAAATCATAGACACCTTCTCTTATTGGTGCCGAAGATGGGGGCTGAAGCTAAGTGCAATGCCTGTAAAAATACCTGTGATTCTTTAATATTCCGTTGCCCTCAGTGCGATTTCAATCTTCATGTTCAATGTGGTCCATTACCATATACCATCAAACATAAATGTCATGTAGATTCTCTCACCCTTACAGATTCCCCTGTTGAAGACGATTCAGATGATGAATTCTACTGTGATGTTTGCGAGGAAGAAAGAAATCCACGATTTCCATTTTACTGTTGTGCTGGTTGTCAATTTGTAGCTGAGGTCTCATGTGTGATCTCTGAGGTATGCTCATCTTTTGCCCCTTTACTCAGATTTTCTTTTGGGTTACAATCAGTGGGGTTTGAAATATAAGAAAACATACAAAAATAAAGCAAATAACGGACAGTTACTTCGGAAGAATTAAATAGTGAATTTCATTCTTTTTTTTTTTTTACAAGTAACAAAGTGAATTTCATGTAAGCCTTGGATACCAGTAGAGCAAAAGAAGCCGATTCTGCCATTATTCCTCTGTCCACACTTTCAAAGGAAAGCTTTACTCTCCCATCTGTAGTACTTAGTATCTTCTAAAATGGTCTGCACCTGCCTAGGAGATGACTTTTTTCTCCTTCAAAGTGCCACTACTTCTTTGCTGCAGATAAGGACTGATTTCCTACTAAAACCTTTGCTGGCAGATGCTAACGCAGCCTCCCTAATTGTTACACAGTTAGTAATTTTGTAATTGAAATTTAGAAATAGCAATTACAAAGAAGACAGTTCGAAAATTTTGGAGTTGGTGTGGATCCTTAACAGACTAATCGAGATCGGCCAATTAAAACTTACACATACTGCAAAAAAATAAATTCTCCTCTCCATTCTTATCCCCCCTTTTTTCCCTCAAAAGAAAGTTCTGCTACCTTTCCTTTCCCCAGCAGTGCCGTTCTTAATCAAACACCCAAGAAGCTGGCTAAGTTACTTAATGCAATTGCACAAATTATTTTAGAGTTTATATTTTCATATTTTTATATTTATCTCATTGGAGATTGGATTATTGTAGGCTTTTATTCTTGAACTCAAATAGGAATTAGATTTAAGTTTTGAGATTAGCTTCAGTTTTAGATAGGATTTTCTGTTATTTCGAAAATCTCTATATATGGATTCTAGATGGTTGTATTTTGGGCAGACGACTGTTTAATGAAATTTTAGATTGGAAATTTTCCAAATTGTTGGATGCTGATTCCTAGCATCTTAGGTGTTGATTCCTAGCACCTTAGGTGTTGACCCTCTATCATTTCTCTGAACAATTAATTTTAGCTTCAAAAAGCTACATTATACGGAGTATTTGTTTTTTTAGATTCATTCTTAGATGCAAGACTGAGCATTAATCGTTATCCCCTTGATGCCAGATTTATTTCTGCATAGCCAATTAGCCCACTGGGACCTAAAGTCACAGAAAAATACCTCTACTCTTGTTGCTCAAACTGATCATGAAAAACAGAAAAAGTCATAAGATAACCATCCTCTTGACCGACTTTGGAACTAAATCTTCTGTTCTGAGTCACAATTCAGATTCAAACCAAACAGCCCTGTACTAAATTACGGAAATAGAAAAGATGGTACTGAGTGCAAAAGATGGCACTGAGTCTCCTCAGCTTCTTGAGATTAAGGACAGTGGACATATTATGTTGATTTCAGCCAACTCTGTTCTTAAAGGAATCACATTATTACGAAGTGTCCATATGAATACAACTAATTTATAAGTTTTAGCTTTCATAGATTCCTCCAACCCTTTTCATTCAAAACATATCTCTAATTAACCTCATCCTAATGCTACTCAAGATTTGATAGTCAAAATAACCTGAACTTGAGTAGGACCACAGTAATTTAACAGAGTATGCAAACTTGGAGATTGGAATAGGAAGAATAGAGTTGCCTTAGCAGGTCAGCACACAGCTATCACTACAGAAGTAGATGGTATTGAAGCAAGTCTCTCTTAGGCCTTAGCAGAGCAACGTAAGAACTAGCATTTTTAAGCGATTTTTTTTTTTTTTTTTTTTTTTTTTTTTTTTTTTTTTGAGAATCAGCATTTTTAAGCGATTTCATAGTGAATCAAAGAAAAAAAATAATAATAAACATTTTCAGTTTATAACATCCAACAAAATCACGATTCAAAACTGCAAAAGAAAAATCATTACACATTCTAATTTTTTTCTCCCTAATATCCAAAACATAGAAAATGTATCTTCAAGATGTATAAATCAAAGAAACAAAGAGAAACAAATAACTTCTAGAATCAAAACCCAAATAGAAATACATATAAAATATTCTTATAAATCGTCACATAATGGATTTGAGAAAATTGCATTAAACTGATTTGGAGGTAAACTAGCGTCAATTTAGTTCTAATGTTTCAAATGTGTCAATTTAGTCCTAATGTTTCAAATGTGTCAATTTAGTCGCTAATCTTTTAGTGTTGAATCAAAATAGTCCTCACTAAACTTTTTTTTTTCAAAGGTCAAGTGTCTTCTCTCTCTCAAACAAGTGAATGCAAATATAATTAAATTCCAAAGAGTATAAAAATTTGAAAAAGCTGCTCGAAATACTCTTTAGATACCAAATATAATTAAATTCAAACAAGTGAATACAAGTATGCAACATTTTGCATTCAAGCATTTGAATTAAATTGGGTAATCTAAAATAGAGTATTTAAATAATTGTACTTAAGTTTTGTCTCTTATTTTAATTAGTTACTAACTTTTGCAATATACAAAAAAAAAATAATAATAAAATATGATTTTGTCCCTATTCTATTTTTGTCTAAATATAAACTTCAATAATTATGTTAATTATGTTTGTGGGGACTCAAATTGTTTTTGGACCCCAACAATAACATTTGAAAAGCAGGGGTAGAAGGGCTAAGTACCAGCAAAGCGAACGAACAATGGTCGGCGTGAGATTCATAGGACTAATATTAAAAGAATTTGACTAAGTATTTAAAAAGGGTAATATCAGTGATTGTTGATAAGTGTTTATGAAGAAAATTCGTCCTCGGCTCAATCCGAGGATCACTTTTCTTTAGAACTGACAAAGACATGGGTTGTCCTCGGACTCCCTGAAAATCCCTTCTCTCTTTCTATCCAAGAGAGAGAGAGAGTGAGCCTCTTCTACATTGGAGGTTCTATTTATTATATAGTCTCATTTAGTTGATCTCTACCGTCCACTTGTCGGTCATCTAAACTTATATCTGAGGGCTTGTCCCATTAGTCACCTCTGCAGGCTTTCTATTAGTTGAAGTAACCAAGGTTACACTGTTTACTGGTCACTTCACCATTAATGCGGCCAGAGTGTTGGTGGCATGCATTTAATGAACGAGTGACAACTTCCATTAATCACCATCGGCTTATCGAGGACGTGGGCGTCCTTGGCAAGGTCCCTTAGCCACTTGAGCCTCGTCTGTTTATCCTCGGGCTTTGCCTCTCCTCGGCGCGGACCTTGGGCCCGATGTGGAATGGGCCGGGGTTGTTAAATATTCGAGGCCCCACACTAGGCCCTCAAAATTCTGCTGTCCGACCTTTCGGGCGGGGAGGAGGATTTTGACGTTTTCGGGCCTATTATCCTGGCCTGTCGAACCTTGCCTTTCTGCCAGTGTTACCATCCTTTCAACTGCCCCTGCAACATTTTTTAGCACAAAGGGCCCGACCGAGGAGTTTTTCCTTGTTTCTGTAAGTCTTCTTTTCTTTCTAGTCTATATTTCTCCGCCTAAGTTCCTTGTTAGTTCTTCTAAGATGGGTAGGTTTAAGTCGTGGTGCTTTAGCGCTTAGTTTTTCTTGGTTTTCGTCCCTAGCAGGGCTCATTACTTAGCATCAAAGGGGTTGGCTTCGCCGTAGGGTTGGGCCTATGGTCAGTACAAAACCCTGGTTCTGCCTGGTGTTTATATCGTCCTATAGTGACTAGTTTTCACATAGGTTTGAGTCCGAAGACCATGCAAGACCTTGACTTTTCCTAGCACTTAATATTTCATGAGGAAATGGTCTTTCTGTTGGCCTGAGTCCTTGGACCATGCAATGCCTAAGTTTTGTCCAACACTTGTCTTCGTCTGAAGTAACTGGTTTCCCTAGACGCTTGAGTCCGCGGACCGTGCAAGGCCTTGGTTCTGTTTAGTACCTAGTTTTCTAATTTTAAGTAGTTAGTTTCCCCAGAGGCTGGTGTCCGAGGACCATACAATGCCTAGGTTCCATCTAACACTTAGTTTTTAGTTTGAAGTAGCTGGTTTTCCTAGAGGCTTGAGTCCGAGGACCATGCAAGACCTTAGTTCTGTACGGTACTTAGTTTTCTGATTTTAAGTAGTTAGTTTCCCCAGAGGCTGGTGTCCGAGGACCATACAATGCCTAAGTTCTGTCTAACACTTAGTTTTTAGTCTGAAGTAGCTGGTTTCCCCAGAGGCTTGAGTCCGAGGACCATGCAAGGCCTTGGTTCTGTCCAGTACCTAGTTTTCTGATTTTAAGTAGTTAGTTTCCCCAGAGGCTGGTGTCTGAGGACCATACAATGCCTAGGTTCTGTCTAACACTTAGTTTTTAGTCTGAAGTAGCTGGTTTCCCCAGAGGCTTGAGTCCGAGGACCATGCAAGGTCTAGGTTCTGTCCAGTACCTAGTTTTCTGATTTTAAGTTTTGCCGAGGAGGGGACCCTGCTCTGTTCTAACCTCTTCGTTTGGCGCGACTCTTCTGATTACGAGGCGTCTCTTGGGTTGTTCATGTAACGCGTTTTGACGCTTCGGTGCCTCCTCATTAATGTCAATTGTGGATTTACGAGGATCTAGCGGCGGATAAGCCCCTTGGAATTTGGGCGGAGTTATTGCCTCCGGTAATCTCTCCCTAGGATTTAATGTGGGTTGGCTCTCACCAATTTTTCACCTTCTATATAAGGCGTTTCTGGGACAACCTTTTTCTTAACACTCGACAAACATTCATGTTAAACTCTCACAAAGACATTGCTAAGGGTTTCTGCAAAAATAGCAGTTTAAGCCCCATCAAATGAATTGGCCCTTGGAAAGGGCGGTTTTGAGAAGGCCTAGCCCCTTTCAGGAGCCAAGGATGGCACCCCGACCCTGGACGTCATGCTGGGGTTGGGGTAGGAGAAGGCCGAAGATTATCTTTCTTTTCAACCTAACCAGAGGTGGAACCTTCCTTGCTGTTTAGAGGGGGATCCAGAAAGAACATAACCTCCCTCCCTCGGATTTGTATCCGTTGGCCCTCTAAGCCGGCAGTGATTGGTTTGGGAGGGAAACCAGGCAAAACCAAGAGGTGGAATCGTCCGATGCCGCGGCCTCTTCCGCCTTCAACGTTGCCTTCCTTCCTCCATTTCCTCTTCTCTTGCTCCTCAACCAGCCTTCCTTCCTTCCTTTCCTCTTCTCTTGCTCCTCAACTAGCCTTGTTAGGCATCTTTCTTTGTAGTTAGTTTTAGAACAAGCCCCACGGGCATCAATTGTAAGATGTGACATTTTCTTCATATATTAATAAAGAAGTAGACTTGTTTCATCTCTTTTATTTTTCGCATATTCTTGTTTCTTGTGATTGTTGCCTTCTGAGTGAATGTTGTTGCTGCATACTGTATTGTTTTTGTGTTTTTTTTTTAGAAGTGTTGCTCTTAATCTTCTCACACCAACCATCGCACTTGCTAGTGCACAAATCCTCCCCACAGACGGCGCCAATTGTAGGAACTCAAATTGTTTTTGGACCCCAACAATAACATTTGTAGAGCAGGAGTAGAAAGGCTAAACACCAGCAAAGCGAACGAACTATGGTCGGCGTGAGATTCATAGGACTAATACTAAAGGAATTTGACTAAGTATTTAAAAAGGGTAATATCAATGATTGTTGATAAGTGTTTATGAAGAAAATTCATCCTCGGCTCAGTCCGAGGATTACTTTTCTTTAGAACTGACAAAGACATGGGTTGTCCTCGGACTCCCTGAAAATCCCAAAGACATGAGTTGTCCTCGGACTCCCTGAAAATCCCTTCTCTCTTTCTATCCAAAAGAGAGAGAGAGCGAGCCTCTTCTACGTTGGAGGTTCTATTTATTATATAGTCTCATTTAGTTGATCTCTACCGTCCACTTGTCGGTCATCTAAACTTATATCTGAGGGCTTGTCCTATTAGTCACCTTTGCAGGCTTTCTATTAGTTGAAGTAATCAAGGTTACACTGTTTACTGGTCACTTCACCATTAATGCGGTCAGAGTGTTGGTGGCATGCATTTAATGAACGAGCGACAACTTCCATCAATCACCATCGGCTTGTCGAGAACGTGAGCGTCCTCGGCAAGGTCCCCTAGCCACTTGGGCCTCGTCTGTTTATCCTCGGGCTCTGCCTCTCCTCGGCGCGTACCTTGGGCTCGATATGGAATGGGCTGGGGTTGTTAAATATTCGAGGCCCCACAATATTAATTATGATTTTTTCATTCTCAAAAAAAAAAAAAATTATGTTAATTATTAATAGATATTTACTATATTTGTGTTTATATGTAGAACTATATTTATACCATTTAAAGAAATGAAAATATGAGAAGATTCTAATATAATGTTTAAATATAGAATAGAATAGAATTTAAAATTAATTAAAAGAGATAAATTAGAATAATTATGTTCAAAATGTTGGAGTTTCAACTTTCAAAAGCTTAATATATATGTTCAACCAAAACCGCATTGTCCGGGCTATAACGTAAATCCATTGCGAAATATAGTACGAATCTAATTTTTACCATTGCTGAGATATTCGTTTGGCCATGTCAGGTAATGCTATGGCTCAAAGGAGAATATGGGGATGTGGAGTTGAGGTCACCCGAAGGAAAAATTGCTGGAAAGGTGATCAGCGAAAGAACAGAGGCAATGGAGATGTGCAAAATGGAAGCAGCAGAAGCAACCAAAATACTTAATGATCCAGAAGCAGCGGAAATGCAGGCTCTGCATGATCTACTAACTTTGGATCAATTATTAAAATATGAAGATGTGTTGCGTCAAATGGAAGTAGCACATGGAATCAGAAGACAAATTAAGCCACAAATAGGGGGAACGGGTGTCTTAACCTGGAATCATATATTATCTTCTTTCAGTAAAGATGAGCATAAGGAATTGAAGGAAGTTCTAATGACAAAAGATGTACAGGAAGAAAGTATCGATGAAGAGAACTCATCGGAGGATGAGCTGGGTAGCCTAGATAATTCCTTGTTTTTGGATAAAGCATTTACAGATTTAAAGCAAAAGCTTGGATCCGGGCCTAAGCAATTAATGGACTTATGGAACAGAGAGGAGCAGGTTGTTAATGTGAGGGATTACTTAGTGCCTCAGAGCTTGGCCCCTATCCTAGAAAGCTTGTTAGAGAAAAATGGGGATGTGGGTGCTGAGACCAATTTATCTTCTAGGGTAAAGATGTATCTAATTGTCATATTATCTGGAAAGCACTGGCGCCGCACCCGCGTTCGACACGCACGGACTCGCCGACGCGGTCCGGACACCGTTGACCGCGTGTCCGTGCCGCGTCGGGTCGCGTCGGCCACGTGGCGAAGCCGACGCGCGCCGACGCTGCTCAAAATCGGGCCGACTCGGCCTGATTTGGGCCGTATCGGCCGAAACCACCGATACGGCCGGTTCAGGCCGAAATTCAAAAAAAAAAAAAAAAAAACAAAGGTGCAAAACGCACCGTTTTACTAAACCTAAAACCTAACACACCCTCCCACACTCTCACGTTGTCCAGAATCACTCTTTGCCCTCCGTCCCTCTCATTCCATCTCTCCGTCGCTCTCCATCTCCATCGGTCTCTCTGGTTGCTGCTTGCTGGGCTGCTCAGTGCTCAGCTGCTCACTCCCTCCCTCACTCCGAACTCCACTGCTCGTCACTCTCTTCTCTCTGTGCACTGACTCACTCCCTCCCTCACTCCAATCTCCAATCCATCGCTCGTCTCACTCTCTCTGTGCTCTGTGCCTCTGTTTGCTCGGCTTCTTCAATCTTCACTGACTCACTCAGTCCGTGCATCCCAGCCACTCTTGAGTCTAGACACAGCCACACAACCATTCAAACTTCAGCTCTCTCTCACACATTCTCAACTCAGGTACCTTATTCAATCTTAGTTTGATTTGTGATTTGTTAGTTAATAGTTATTATTTGTAGGTTAAATTTGTTTGTTATCTTATTATTTGTTAGTTAATAGTTTGATTTGTGATTTGTTAGTTAGTTTGATTTGTGAGTTGTGAGTTGTGATCTGTGTTCTGTCACTGAACTGGGTTTAATTTATTTCTAATTTATTTAGTTAATGCTTAATAGGTTAAATTGAATCTATTGAATTTGCAATGGACGACGTTGCTAGCACAGAAACTTCACCTTCATCTAATCAAGAATTGCCAAATGACGAATCACCTCTTTGGCAGTACGTGACTAAAGTAGAAAAACCACCTGGTGCCTCTGTTAAATCAGGTGGAAACACTTACATTAAGTGTAACTACTGTGATGGTATATTTGTAGGATCCTATTCTAGGGTTAAGGCTCATTTATTAAAAATTGCTGGCAAAGGAATTAGAGCATGCCCTAAGGTGACACCGAGCCATAGGATGGAAATGCAGCAAATGCATGACCAAGCTGAGAATGATAAGTTAGAGAGGGATCGGAGAAGTGAAGTTCCCTTACCCCCACCTCCCCCAAGCCGTGGGCCTGCACCTATTTCCCCATTTCGGAGATATGAAGGGAGTGATAGTACAAATTCGGGTGATGGTAAGAGGAGAAAGGTGATGAATTCTACTTTGGAGAAAGCATTCCAAAATAATGCTAGACATGATTTGGATAGCAGAATTGCTAGGATGTTTTACACCGGTGGGCTTTCCTTTCATTTTGCAAGAAACCCATATTATCGTAGTTCCTATGCATATGCTGCTACCTATAACATTCCAGGTTATGTTCCTCCTGGATACAATGCCTTGAGAACAACACTTTTGCAAAAAGAAAAAGCTCATGTTGAAAGACTTTTGAAACCAATTAAGGATGCTTGGCTTGAAGATGGTGTAAGTATAGTTTCTGATGGATGGTCAGATCCACAAAGGAGACCTCTTATTAATATTATGGCTGTATCAGATGGGGGTCCAGTGTTTATAAAGGCAATTGATGGGTCAGGTGAGTTCAAAGATAAACATTATATTGCTGGGGTGTTGAAGCATGCTATAAAAGAGATTGGACATGAAAAAGTTGTCCAAGTTATCACTGATAATGCTAGTGTGATGAAGTCTGCTGGAGCTCTTATTGAAAGTGAGTATTCTAAGATATTTTGGACACCCTGTGTTGTCCACACTCTCAATCTAGCTTTGAAGAATATTTGTGCAGCAAAAAACACTGAAAAGAATGAAGTTACATATGAGAAATGTAGTTGGATTACACGTATTGCTGATGATGTATCCTTCATACGTGTTTTTATCATGAACCATTCAATGAGATTGACAATGTTTAATGAATTTTGTCCATTAAAATTGCTCCAAGTTGCTGATACTAGATTTGCTTCAGTTGTTGTAATGCTAAAAAGGTTGAAGTTGATAAAAAGATGCCTTTAAGCCATGGCTATTAGTGACCAATGGGCTTCTTATAGGGAAGATGATATTGGAAAAGCTCAAAAGGTGAAAGATTTGATTCTAAGTGATCTTTGGTGGGATAATATTGATTATATCCTTGAATTCACAGCACCCATTTATGATATGCTACGCATAGCCGACACAGATAAGCCTTGTCTTCATCTTGTGTATGAGATGTGGGATTCAATGATAGAGAAGGTGAAGGCAGTAATATATCGGCATGAAGGCTTGGAAGATGATCAGTATAGCTCATTTTGGGGTGTGGTGTATGATATACTCATTGATCGATGGACTAAAAATTGTACGCCACTACATTGCTTGGCTCATTCCTTAAATCCTAAGTAAGTACATTTATTTTATATTTTCCTTCCTTCATCCTTCTAGTAAAACCGATGTTTCATCTATATTTGTTTTTTAATCTTTAACTAGGTATTACTCCATTGAATGGCTTTCGGAGAATCCAAAACGCATCACTCCACATCGGGATCATGAAATTTCTATGGAAAGGAGCAAGTGTTTGGATCGATACTTTCAAGATGAGATTGAATTAAAGCCGGTGGTGAAGTCTGAGTTTGCTACATTTTCAGGAGGGAGGTTTCCTTCACCAGAAGCCTTGACAGATAGGTGGACCTTACAACCTTTGATTTGGTGGCAATACCATGGCTCCGCATTTCCAATTCTTCAAGCCCTTGCCCTTAAACTTCTTGGACAACCTTGTTCATCCTCATGTGCTGAGAGGAATTGGAGCACATACAAATTTATTCATTCCTTAAAATGAAACAAAATGACTCCTGCACGCGCTAAGGATTTGGTATATGTGCATTCTAATCTTCGACTCTTGTCAAGGCGCAATGAGGAGTACGTACATTCAACAACAAAGATGTGGGATATTGCTAGAGACTCTTGGAATGAGAGTGACATGCATGGAGGAGCAGGAATTCTTGAGAATGCAGCCCTTACACTCGATGAGCCAAAGTTGGAGGCCGTGGTTATTAGGAATGCTAGCACTAGTGCTACTACTAGTGAAAGTGAAGTTCGAAGTGAAGCAATTGATATTGAGGATGATGATGTTGGTATTTGATTGTCTTGTTGATTATCTTTTATTTTGTTTTAGTTTCAAACTGGTGAGTTGTATTCTAATTTTCAAACATCATGGAATGTTTAAGACTTTTAGTTTTAATCTTGTGGGTTGTATTTAATTTATGAACATCATGTTTTAGTTATTAAATTTGGTATTTGTTTATATAATGTGAAAAATTATGCTTAGCAATATATTAAAAATATAAATTATAATATTTTTAATAATTTTTTAATCGCCGAATCCCGCCGCACCCGCACCCACCTTTTTCAAAAATTGCCGAGTCCCGCACCCGCACCCGAATCCCGAAACGCACCTGTGCTTCTTAGCATATTATGTGGGACTATAGATAGCGTGTGCTGCACCAGAATTTTGGATATCACAGAAGATAAACTATTGAATTGGAGGCAGTACTTGAGAGCACTGGAATATGCTGGGTTCAAAATTCAGTTTGTTCATGATCAGTGGAGGGGAGTTACAAAAGCTTACTTTGGACTCTGGCTTAGAAAACTAGAAGATGACACCATTCAGGAACTTGAAACAGATATCACAAAGTATGATGCAGAAGTCAAGGAAATGACTACAAAATTGGAGCGTATAAAAGACAAACATAAGCGTATAACATCTGAAAAATCTGGGAAAAGGTCGAGCTTAATCAAGGATTGCTTGAGACTGGCCGCCAAGTCGAAGTGGAAGAAAGCTGGTGCGGGTCTAATCAAGCTGGGCTAGAATCTGTTAAAAAAAAATGTTTTCCATGTTTTTTTTTGGAAAGGATGTCAAATTTTAAGAATATGTAGTCGACACATTAATTTAGTGTTCACTTCAGTGAGGCAGAACTCTGAATTTGTGAAAGATTATTTGTCCATTACAGTGAAAGCCAGTATCTTGTGACGAAACAAGCAAACCAATCTATGTACTAGCGTGTTATGTGCAATGATCATGATCAATTTCCAGTGTATTGTAGGGTATGTTCTTTCTTGCTTCCCTGTTTGAATTTTTATGTTCAATGAATATTAGAAACTATGTTCTGACGTAAATGCATAGTCTTTAGTTTATGTGATGGTGAATTTACTAGCTTTCTTGTTCAAATACGGCTGTTCAAGATAATTTATGGAAGTGTATTTGTTCTTTTTGTTGTGTGGGTATAAAAGGACTATTGCCAACAGAAACTGCTATGTTTGAACGATTCGGATACTTTTGTGACTTGTCATACAACTCCTTCTTGCCATCTAACCTAATCAAACTCAAAATATGAAAATGGGTGTTACCAAGTTAAAAGTAAACCACGTTTAACATACATTATGACATCGAGGGATTTCGTGTTCTAAAATGTCTGCTAATATGCGGCAATGCTAAAACATTTTTCATTATTATTATGGAGGGAAAAAACAGAGAAAGAAAGATGTGGTTGGCATTTTCAAGGCCTTTAATTGCATATGGAGTATGCCACAAAAAAAGTACTCATTTTGTGATGCGGTTGGCATTTTATTTTCCATCCTATAATAGCTTGCTTAACCAAGATTAAATTTTTTTTTTTTAAATGGATAAAAGTTTATTCCTTCAAATTCCATTTTTACAATGGGAAAGGAAAAAAAAAGTTATTGTCCATCCTATAATAGCTTGCTTAATCAAGATTTTTTTTTTTAGTAAAAAGAATAGAAGTTTTATTCTTTCAAACTCCATTTTTACAATGGGAACGAGTAAGATGATGTCTTTTCCATCCTATAATAGCTTGCTTAAACAAGATTTTTTTTTTTTTTTTTTTTATTGTAAAAAGGATAGAAGTTTATTCCTTCAAAATCCATTTCTACAAAGGGAAAGAGAAAGCAAGAGTTATTTTTCCATTCTATAATAGCTTGCTTAACCAAGTTTTGTTTTTTTTTTAGTAAAAAGGATAGAAGTTTATTCCTTCAAACTCTATTTGTACAATGAAAAAGAGAAAAAAAAATGGCATTCCTCAACTGAAACGGATGCATTCTCTATCTTTTTTGCAGCTCTAATTAGAGCTAGAGCAACACAAGTATGTATTTTAAGGAATAAAATTGAATGAAAGGCATCTGGAGTGAGCAACAATCTTTTGGATGTCATTCAAAACCAACCCTACCTCCGAATGGCGAGGAACTAGCATAGTCTAATTGATTAAGAATTTACAACCATAAATTATTTTACAATATTTTTACAAACTGTTAATATGGTAAATTCTTATTGGTTTTTAACTGGATTTACCGCTAATATTATTTTTTTACTTACCAGTAATCATCTATCACATCAACTGTTTGTAAAATAGTTTATGGTTTTAACATTTTCTAGAATTTATTAGAGCAAAATTTAGCATACATATTAGGTTTCATACAAGTTGTGATTAATGATGTAGCATCTAACATGAATTGCGCGTGATGTAGCAATTATCAATTGCACATGATACAATAATAAGGGAAATAATATGATTCGTCAATTCATATCAAAATTTTAAGTCAAAAATTGGCTAATATTATTAGCGGATTGAAATTCATTTGAAAATGATTGAATATAACACACATCAGAGTAATTGTCGTGTAAGATAAATTATTAAAAAAAATAGAAATTGGATTTACTCAAAAAAGAAATTGGACTTTACTGATTTGCTAAAAATATTTTTATTTATAATGCCTTGTTAGTATATATTTTTTTAATTTCTCTAAAAAAATGGGATTTTATTTTTTGGAAAAATTAATGGATGTCATTAGTTTAAAAAATATTTATAAAAAAAAAAACTCTTTATAAAAAAAATAATAATTAATTTTTCAAATCTTTCTTAAAATAATTTATTAAATTAACCTAAGAGAACAATTAACTAAATCTTTCTATTTTAAAGAAAAAAAAAATCTCAAAACCATAATTACCGATATACCCCTCAACTCCAGAACGAAATTGCATTTTAACCATAAAATTCAAACTATGTAGTTAGTAGTTATTAGTTTCAAACTATATATTTTTCTAGCAAATCGAGTCTAAAAGGCTCGATTTAGGAGCTATAAATCGAGCCTTTAAGAGTCGATTTTTATGTTTGATCGCGTCTGAGTTGGCACTTTTTCTACGTGGCGTCCACATGGAAATCGAGTCTCTAAGACTCGATTTACAAGCCCATATATATATTATCACCCCATCACAGCAAATCAGAAATTAGAAATCAGAGCAAAAAAAAAAAACTGAAGAAGAAAAGAAATCCCAGGCAGCGGCGACCCAGGCCAGCGGCGACCCAGGCCGGCGCGACCCAGGGTCAGGCCGCGCGAGCCCAGGCGGCTCGCAACCCAGGCCGCGCGCGCGAGCCCCGGCGGAGCGCGACCCAGGCCGCGCGCGAGCCCAGGCGGCGCGCAACCCAGGCCGCGCACGCGAGCCCAGGCGGCCTGACCCTGGTCTTTCTTTCTTTCTCGCAGATCTGGTCTTTCTCTCTCTCTTCTCTGATCTGGTGTGGTCTTTCTCTCTCTCTCTCTGATCTGATCTCTCTCTCCACTGATCTGGTCTTTCTCTCTCTGATCTGATCCGGTGAGGTGAGGCGCGTCTGAGACTTAAAATTTTTTGAAATTTTTTTGGTTTAGAAATCGAGTCTTTGAGACTCGATTTCCACGTAGTTGCCACGTGAAAAAAATGGCACATCAACCCATGTAAATCAAGTCCTAAAAACTCGATTTATACCTTCAAAATCGAGCCTCTTAGGCTCGATTTGCTACTATCTTAAATTCTTTCCAAACCGGGCCAACTAACCATAAAGTTTGATACTTATGGCTAGTTAGCCCGATTCCCCCTCAACTCCATGACCAAAAACCTTTCAAAACACCTCTATTTTCTTCGCTCGTACGCAACCGAGTACAGTAATCCTCTTCTCTTTCCCAACCCAGGAAAGAGAAGAGAAGAGGTTTATTCATTCATTGTTCCAATCCAAACAATTAAGATTGCCAAACAAGGAAACGTATTTCCTTATTCTACAATAATTTTAAATTCCTTTCTAAATCCCATCGAATTTCTCACTTTCCCTGAATTTGTTTTCTCATTTCACATTGAATTACATCGATTTCTCTGATACCCAGAACTTCAATTCCCTCAAACGTTAGTTTTTCGTCCCCACAGCATGGCTTTCCTGAGAATTCTGATTCTATTCACTGTACTTTCCTTTGCATTTTCTCACGAGAATTCCAATCCCCACATACTCCCGAGGCCTTTGATCATCGAATACCCGGAAAACATTGAGACCCAGTTCAAGGAATTCGATGAGGAGGTCAGATTACACTGTACGAGTTGGAGATTCGCGGTTGAGAGCAACAATCTCAGCCCCTGGAAAACTATTCCAGTGGAATGTGCGAACTATGTGAAGGATTACATGATGGGTCGAGCTTATAAGATCGACATGGAGAGAGTATCTAAGGAGGCTAGGATTTTTGCGAAAAGTGTGGAATTGGGGGGGGATGGAAAAGACGTTTGGGTTTTCGACGTGGACGAGACCTTGCTTTCGAATCTTCCATATTATGTGGAGCATGGTTATGGGTATGATTCTGATTCTTAAAGCTTAGTTTTTTTTTTTTTTTTTTTTTGGTTTACTTTTTCAAAGTGCTGTTTGGTTGTTTTGAAAATATAGGAAAGAAGAGAAAATTCGAAAATTTAGGGATCTGGATTTCTTTTTTTTACTTTATTTGGGACCTGAATGAAATGGGTTTTTAGTTTTTCCCTGCCTTTTGGTTATTTTGTAATGAAATTTGTTAGATGTTGTACTTGTTTGATTGGTGAGAATGTATTCGTCTATTCGAAAAGAATAAGTAAAGTGAATATTTTATTACTCCACTTAGATATCAGATTGTTTGAGGACTTTGTGAAGACTGTACCCTATAAAGGTGGAGCTTTTATTGTATAATTAGAAATCAAGCTGGATTTCCTCAAAAAAAGAAATCAATCTGGATTCTTATCCTTTTTTGTGGCGGGGGTATAGATTTGTGTAAAAATGAATTTCATTCTTAGTTGTTGTTGATGGCGGTTTTGTGAGAAGTACTTTATATCTGATTTGGGTTGATGGGGAAATTTACAGCTTGGAGAAATTTGATTCTATGGAGTTCAGTAAGTGGGTCGAGAAGGCAACGGCACCTGCCCTAGAGGCCAGTTTGAAACTCTATAAAGAGGTTTTGGGTTTGGGATTCAAGGTTTTCTTGCTGACCGGGCGTAATGAGAAGCACGAAGGGGTTACTGTCAAGAATTTGAATGATGCAGGATTTAAGAATTGGGACAAGCTCATAATGAGGTGAGTATTGAGAACTGCTCTGACTGCAACAGCTATTGCTATCTATGTATTATTCTTGCCTGTTAAGATTATGAAACTGTGCCATTTAATATTTTAATTTGCTTAAAACCTTACCATATTTGCTAGTTATAAGATTTGATCAGAGATCCAAGCTCAAAAGCATGTACATGTTGTTAAACTGGAATCTAGGCTACCAATTGATTGAAAGCAAATGCTTGACATCTTCTGTAGCATTTGTTGGTTTATTATACATCGAATATCTCAGAACCTTCTCTCTGATGAGGTCCATAATTCATTGAATATATGAGAATCTTCTCTCACCTATGCCCTTGAGTTTAGGAGTTAGACATGTCACCCCAAAACCAAGGCTAACGGCTGAGGGCTGAGAGTGGCAGTCTGTATCTGGAGTTGGTACAAATTTATTATTTTCTACCTCTTTTGATACAATTGATACAAACTAGTAAGCCCTCCTCGTCTCCATCTTTCTTGTAGTGTAGTGGCCTCTTTCTGCTCTCAGTTGTCTGCAGATTATAGTTCTTTATTGCTCTCTTTAAGGTTTCAAGCTGGATGTTTATAAAAGAGATATGAAATGATAGCTGAGAGTGGTAGTCTGTTTCTGGAGTTGGTACAAATTTATTATTTTCTACCTCTTTCGATATAATTGATACAAACTAGTGAGCCCTCCTCTTGTCTTCATCTTTCTTGTAGTGTATTGGCCTCTTTCTGCTCTCAGTTGTCTGTAGATTGTAGTCACTTGCTCTCTTTAGGTTTTCAAGCTGGATGTTTATAAAAGAGATATAAAGTTCATTTGGATATCGCTTATTTTGCTGAAAACTGAAAACACTGTAGCAAAATAATGTTTAAATGCGTGAATAGTGCTGTAGGACCCATTTTTAATTTTTTTTTCTGAATAAAGTGGTTGTGGGTCCTGTGAACAGTGCACGGGACCCACTGAACAGTTGGTAGTGTCTCCTAAACAGTGCCTGAACAGTGCATAGTGCACAGGACCCTGTGTAATCCGCATGCATCAAAAAAAAAAAAAAAGGAGAAGACACAGACGCACAGACGCCCCTCACAAAACACAATTCAAATGCTCATATAGATTCTCAAATTTCTTCCCTCCCCCCACCCCACCCAGAACCAGAAGTGGAATCTAGCCTGCACACAAGATTTCCACTTCTCTGTTAAACTGTAGAGTTCAAACTTAGTTTGTGTGTGAGTCTCCATTCACTTGTGCAGAAATCTACTGGGCAGTGCTTGCCATTAGACCGTATTTTGAACAGCAGGGGTGGGACCTATTTCCTCTTCTGTCCCCTCTCAATATCTGTGCAAGTTTGGTTCCTAAATGTATTTTATGCAAGATCTTGAAGTAAATTTTATGTTCAAGGATCCTAGTTGCTAAACCTAGAATTCAAAAATTTAGTGCAACACTTTCAACTTAAAGTATATGCTTTCTTCTTCTTATGCCTTTCACAAGATGATGCCATCCTTTAAAAATATTTTATAGTGAGACTATTGTTGTCTTATTGCCTTTTCCTTTTCTTTTCTTTTATCAATATTAAGTTTGTGAAATTTAAGGGCATAAGTGATTATAAGTGTCAAAAGGCGTCACAGTTCATAACATCATTATGTAAATCATTGCTTTCATTTGCATGTTTCAAGCCTACTAGTCCCCGGATGGGGTAATAGTTGAACTCAGAGCATGTGAACCAATAAAAATATGTTTTCCAAGGCCTATTGTGACAAAATACAAATACTATATCCCCTTACAACCCACCCACCCCCAAAAATAAAAATAAAAAAAAAAACTTTCTTTCCTCTCATTCATCTTGCATGTAAACCGATAATATGAACTTCAATTTTGGGTTTATGCTAAATATTTTTACTGTAAAACATGGATAATTTAGAAGTCTTGATACATCATCATCATCTAGACCCATTCTGCTAATATTATCAATATTTTGACAATGGTTACTACCTTTACCTCCAATTCTTTTTGCATTCGGTTTTATCTACGTTGTTTAAATATATATATTCTGAAATATCAAGTTACTAATGGTTAAAATTGAATGGAATCTTAAATTAATCTGGGTTTAAATATTACTTTTGGAGGAGTTCCTGTATATTTAATTATTAGTCCCTTGTTTTTGATTGTGTCAAATGTTAACCTTACTGTTAAAAATGGTACGGAAATTGCTGACATCACCAACGGAAAGTTCCCAATTCAATTTTGTTGCCTACTTGGATTAAGATTTAGTTCACTAGGCACCCAATTAGTACATGTGGCACTCAAATAGAAATTCCCCTTTCTCTAATGAGTGGCTGTGGATGGTGATTTTGTGAAGAGGTGTTGTGGTTGGAATTCAAGATTGTAAAGATTTGTTGAGCTTAAAATGGAGTTCAGTTTAACATGCATCTCAATAATAATCAAATAATTCTTTTCCAAAATTTTATTAAAGGGCTTTCTTCCCCTTCCATTTCTGTTCAAATCTCTCCCTAAGAGACCTTAGAGAATGAGAGAGAAGATGAGAAAAGAATGGAGAAAAAAAGTCAGCAAAATTAGCCACTTCAGCAAATTTTAAATGATGACAGCCCTTTTCAGCAAAATATTTGAGTTGGGGACTTTCCATTTGTCATGTCAGCAATTTTTTTCCCATTTATAACAGTAGGGTAGCATTGAAACCAATTAGAGTCAAGAGTGACTAAATTGATACAATTAAATATCGGGGACGATACTGATACTGCCCCCATTGTTGGAGGAACAAAGTAATGTTTAAACCGTTAATCTGATATGTAGTCATTTATGTATGTGATGCATGTGTATCCCTGCTGATATACAGATATGCATACCTAGTCTAGGGGCCCACCTCCCCCTTGGTCTTCAAACAGGCCCCCAATATATGAGAATCTGAATCCAAACATGTGATTCAGTTGTTGTTATTGGTCTTAGATTTGAAGGCCAGATGTTTGCCAAATCGATTATATCTCCTATTTGATCAAATTGCGTTCAGTTGTTCATAGTTTGGTCTATATAAGGGATCCTAGCTTTTTTTTCTTTTTTTCATTCTGAAGATGGAATGTATTAGAGAGCATATTGCAGATAAATATCATGTAGCTCCTGAGTGCTGGGATAGAAGGGCCCAGAACCCTTTCATAAGAATGTCATTGTATTCTCTTAATAATTTTGGCCTTCTCTTTCGTAGACTTCTTATTTGTCTCTTTATAAGTTAGGTTTTCCATGTAAGATCCTAATTAGTGCCTTCTGCTAGGGACCCAAACTAATGATGTGGTCTGCATATAGCATTCATGGTTGAGTGATAAATAGCAAATGGGAAAAAACTATATAACATTTTCTTATTATTAATTTCACTTTACCTTTACCCTGTGACCAAGCCATATGATTAAATACATTGTAACTTCTATTTCATGACAGTGTTTTTCTTTGGCTTCATAATGTTTTACTGAATCCCATGCTTCTCATATTGTCCAGGACCTCTGATGACCATGGGAAATTAGCCACTATATACAAGTCAGAGAAAAGGAACGAAATGGTAAATGAGGGATATAGGATTCTCGGTAATTCGGGGGACCAGTGGAGTGATTTATTGGGTTCCTCACAATCCATACGCTCTTTCAAGGTTCCAAATCCCATGTATTATATTCCCTAATGGGGAATGATATACCTTCCTGTATTTTTTTTTTTCTTTCTCAAAAAAAGAAAAAAGAAAAAAGAAAAAAAAAAGTGTATATTTGTATTAAGGGGATCTTATTCTTGTCACTGTTACATGCATTCAATTGTACTGATTAACTTATGATGCCCCAATCAATCATACAATATTCAGAGATTTTTCATTATGCACCTCCATTTAAGTTCATATTATATCATTGCTTCTAACTTGTTTCTATCCACACACATACTGAATATGCGGTTAGCCATGTACATTGCTTGAATTGCAACTGATTTAGTTTGAACTATTGGTTCCTGAAATATATGGGTTAGAAATAAGATACTGTAAAAACATCTTTTTCAGTTTTCAATACACATTGGTCGGGTCATTTCTTTTCCGTAATCAAATAAGATTATTGTTAAGATTTTCCAGCAATTTTTTTTTTCTGGAGCAGACGACAATGTTGGACTATGAAACATTCTTTATGAGTATATGTGGGTAAAAGTAGAGCTACGTCGAAATTGCTGTCGCTTAGTCAAAACACATTCACTCTTTGGCACGCAATCAGAGCAAAATTGTTTGGTTTCAGGAAGGAATAACAGGACCACATAGTACGTGATTGTAAACTTTTTTCCACTGTTTTCTTTGTGCAAACGAACAAATGATAGATTCCTCATTGCTAGGAAGAAAAGGAATGATGTGCAATTATTTTGTCTTAACAATTATTTCTACAGCAAAGTACTGATGCACATGGAAAAATCATTATTTCTACAGCAAAGTACTGATGCACATGGAAAAATCATACAATTATTATATCCACGCCAACTTGACTTTTCTCATAAAGAAACTAAGTGACAAACAAATAAAAAAAAAACTTATTTTTCTTTTTGATAAAGAGAAAAATATTGTCATTCTCAATAATAATCGTTTAAAACCATACTCCTTGGAAATATTTTCTGGATTCACTCCTGGCCACAAACATAGCTAAAAAATTTCATGGTTACAGTTTGTTCACTCTGTGAACCAGTTGACAGAATAGAAGTTTTTTCTATCTCCTATGCTATCTTTTCTTTTGCACCCCTTCTCTCATTGCTATTTTAAGTAGTTTTAATAAACCATTTAGAATCAAACCCTTTGGGAATTCTTCTAGGGGACCAAAGTGCCACACTATGTTAGTGCTACCATGGTCATTCTGCACTAGAAGCCTTAGCACTTGTGTTTTCTATCTCATATAAAGACTACCACAGTACCACACTATGTTAGTGCTACCATGGTTATTTTGCACTGGAAGTCTTAGTACTTGTCTTAGGGGTTACTATTATCTACACAACCTAACTTGTGCGTGAACCGGAACAAAATAGAGTGACTTATTGCTTTCATTCTTGAAGAGTCATTTTCAACTACTAAAGGTTTCCTAGTCATACAAATGCTGTATAAACTTGACTGGATATAAGTTAAGAATTTTCTTCTTCTTCTTTTTTCCTTTTCATAATTAGTTAAGAATAACTTTTCTTTTGCTTCTTATCTACTTTGATATGGTTGAGAATAGCTTTTCTTTAGCTTCTTACCTTGGGACCATAGAAAAAGTAGGATTCTAAACAACATTTTCTTTAAAGGGTGTTAAAAATTAGAGTGACACTAATGGTGTTAAGGTGGTATAATAAGCTATAGGATTCGCATTCTTCTGGCTTTTGTTCCTTTGTATGATATTTTAAGGTATTAAACATTTTTTTTCTTTTTCTTTTTTTTTGGTAATAAAGAAGGGAAAAAAAAAATTTACCGAGGTGTTGGAGATCTATGACTACAACTAGGACAAAAAGTACTTCAAATATAATAACAAAAGTATAACTAAGTCTTCACTCAAAAACATAAAACAAAAAGTATAACTAAGCCTTTCTTTGTCTCTGTTTTTTTCCTCTGTTGTGGGCTAGCTCATGTGATACGATTCTTTGATATATGCTTCTTGTACATTATTAATCTTAGACAAAGCAATTAGCCAACAAAAGGTGTTTGGATTATTCCTAATTGTCTACATAAAATATTTGGAGACAGAATGTGATTAGATTGTATGTTCCATTGGTCCATGTGCTTCCAATATTATTATATTTCCCATTGATACATCTTGACAAAGTCTCACCGAAAATATATCTAAATATAAGAACCCATTTTATGTTATTTAATCTATTCCAAATACAATTACTTTTTTATTGCTTTAAATTATCGGATTTGCTTAATCCTTTTTTTTTTCCAACCATATATGGTCAGCTACTTGTGCCATACGAAAGCGTTTATTCTGCCTCTTTAATTGCGTCCTTATCATAACTAAACAAGATTTGTGTCACAAATTTACTGCGTGCTGAAAAACAATTCCCTTATTTTCTGTATGCTTTCACAAAAATTGATTTTACTAAAAACTTTTAACAAAATAAACGTAGGCTTCATAAAATCACTTATCTATGAGTGACTAAAGATTTCTTTGACCATATATTTTCCTAAAACTCCATTAATATATTGCCGCCCAACACATAAAAGAAAAAAAGTATAAATGGAGAACTTTTCCATGTAAACACACACTCAAGAGCCAATATTAAATGGAATTTTCTTCGCTGATTAGAAACATTTTGTAGAAAGTACCAAACTAATTCAATCGATACAATTTCTTATATCATTTACTGTCTTCTCTTAGATTAAGGGTTATAAGAGAGGATTATTGTCATTATGGAGTAATCCAACCTTTAAACTAACAAAAAAAAAAAAAATGATATATTGTATAATAAAAGTTGTGCCTACACCTAAGTGGATGCCTTGTCATTTTTTTTTTTTTTTAATCTTCTTTTCTTCTTTTTCATTATATTTATTAACGTTGTGTAGTTCTAAAAAAGACTATTGTCAAAGTTTGAAGAAGTCCAAAAATACCAAATATTATTGCTAAACATTTATAGAATTTTAGAAAATGTTTAATTAATTATGTTAATTGTAAGAGTGATAGGCCCACGAGCAAGGTTTTCAGACCCGGACCGTTCATTGAACCGTAAAAGGGAGCGGTTCAAGGTTTTTGAGGTCGAACCGAGGTCGAACCGGGGTCGAACCGTGATGACGTCATAATTAATTTAATAATTAATTAAAGCCTAAATATAGATATTAAATTTATAAAACTAGCAAAATTGACTAATATATCTATATATGTGAGGGAAATTTAATGATTTTCAAGCATATATTTAATAATTAAATAAGAAAGTTAATAAAATAAAATAATAACCATGAAAACATTAAAATTTATGATTAATTTTTGAAGTAAAGTTTAATATCTTTGAATGATTTTAATTATAATTTTTTTTATTCCTTGTAAGAGATTGATAATTTAATTAAGTAGAATAAAATTGTGTTAATTTGTTTTTATAAAAAAAAAAAAAAAAATTGCTAAGGGGTTGGACCGCACGGTTCTTGCGGTCCAACCCGGTCCAACCCCGGTTTTAGGGGTTCACGGAATTGCCACTTATGCCCGGTTCTTGAAGCTTAAAAAACCGGTTTTAATCCCGGTTCACAGTTTTCACGGTCCGACCTCCCGGTCCGGTCCGGTTCTGACAACTATGCCCACGAGTACATATCTATGTATATATTGGGCCAGGAGCCTAATCTGAGGACATTAAGTAGTCTGAAGGCGAGTAAATATCTTCTTAAGAATCTATGTTGGTAAGTAAAGAGGTGAAGTCTGATTATGGCCATCCAAGAACGTGGTCCAAGGAGGAATGCCTCCTCGGCTAAGCAAAGCTGAGGTCGGAAGGTACGGTCTGACATCAAAAGCAACGTTCTAGACAATTCCATTGATAAGGATAAATATCAAGAAGGAACAGGATATAGGGAGGCTATGAAATATCTAAAAGGAAAGCTGCTATCACCGCATTAAATGCTCTGCAACTAACTCTCTGTGGCCACATTAATGAGGAAGTGATACATGAACAGTAACTTTCAGCCTTACAACTACTACCCAAAGACTTCAGGAAGGTGCTGATGGGACAAGGATTAACACCAACAATCTGAACTGCACGTGAAAGGTGGAGATAAAAGGGGAAGATAGTATAAAATGGAAGAGATATCCTGAGAGAAGGAGATCAAGAAATTAAGAGAAAAACACTGTAGCAATCAAGAATTGAACTTGTAATAAAACTTGAGAGAAATATATAAGAACTGATCTCCTTGGACTGTGCTAAGGACGAGTTTCTTTAGATTAAACCAATCTATCTTTATTCTCTTGTCATTTGAATCCACTTTACTTGTTGTCTGATTCATTCAAACTCGGTTTTCCAACCCACTCTTTACAAATTCATTGTATTGGGCTTTTTGAACCTAAGTTCATTTATCTTTTGGGCTAGGGACTCAAATTGCGTCTTAACAATTGGCACTGTCTGTGGGAAATTTTGGCGTTGTAGTAAGTCTAACGTTCAACTATGGTAGGTTCAAGTCTGAATCAGGCAGAATCTATGGGGTCTCAATGTCAAGATCACTTTCGTAATCATGAACAAAGAAAGGACCGGGAGGGGAGTATGCATACTACCCATACCAGTAGAAGCCAGTCTTGGGGTGGGAGCCACATCTCTCATGAAGAAAATGCTAGAAACATGCAGCAGGAGATTGACCACTTGCGGAGGAAGTTGCGCCAAGAACAACGGAGGAGAACTCTTTCAAGTTCTGTTTCTTTTTTTGGTGGAGAAGAAGATGGCAGCTACAGGCCTAAGTCAAGGACTCCTCCCAGTGAGTCTTTCTCGTGCGATGAGGATCGCTACCATAGGCGTAGGGGTAAAAGCCCATCCTATAAAGGTCTAGGAAATGACGCTATGAGTAGGGCGTTGAACCAAATTTTCAGATCACCTTTCGCACGCAAGATTGAAGCAGGAAAACTTCCTCGGTGTTTCACTAGCCAACATTTACCATGTATAATGGTTGTATAAACCCTATGGAGCATATAAGTCACTTCAACCAAAGAATGGCTGTACACTCCAAGAATAAGGCCTTGATGTGCAAGGTATTCCCATCTAGCTTGGGGCTTGTGGCGATAAGGTGATTTGATGGTCTGGGTGCAGGTTCTATTGATTCCTTCAAGAAGCTTACCCGAGCGTTTGGGTCTCGTTTTATTACGTGCAATAGGGTTCCTCGGCCCTTAGATTCCCTGTTGTCCATGTCCATGCGAGAAGGTGAGACCCTAAAAATGTACTCAGACAGATACTGAAAGATGTTTAACGAGATCGATGAGGATTTTGACGATGTGGCCGTTAGGACCTTCAAGGTTGGCCTGCTTGTCAAGCATGATTTGAGAAAGTCCTTGACCAAGAAGCTGGTAAGGTGTGTGCATCGGCTTATGGATCGTATCGACGAGTACAAAAGGGTTAAAGAAGATCAGCAGGAAGGGAAAGGAAAGGCTAAGGTTATCCTTCAGGGCATGAGGGATTTCAGGTCAGATAGATACAATAATAACATACCCTAAAGGGATTTTGCTGGGCAATTTGGGTCTACGGCTCCTCAAATGGTTAACACGGTGTTTCGAGAGCTAGTACATTAAATCTTGGAGAATATTAAGAATGAGTCATACTTCAAATGGCCAAACAAGATAGGAAGATGCCCTATGAGGCGCAACCAAAGTCTTCATTGCCAATACCACCAGGACCGGGGTCATACCACAAAAGACTGTAGGGCTTTGAGGAGTCATCTAGAGCAACTGGTCAGAGAGGGGAAGCTGAAACAATTTCTACATCAGCCTAGTGGATCAAGAGGCCAGGCAGGATCAGGATTCCATGGGAATGCTTTTTCCAGAGCCCCTTTGGACACAATTAATGTCATCTTTGCTGCTCCGGGGAGAACTGGTTCTCATCCCTCCAGGGTAATGTCTGTAACTCGGCCACTCGCCGAGGTCTCTAACTCTGAGCCAAAGAGGGCTAGAGTGGAGATTCGACCAGCTTTGAGTTTTCTGGATAAGGACAAAGTTGGTACCATACAACCATATGATGATGCGTTGGTGATCACCCTCAAGATAGGAGGTTATGATGTAAAGAGGGTGTTGGTAGACTAGGCCAGCGGTGCAAAAATCATGTACCTTGATCTTTATAAGGGGTTGAGATTGAAGCCTGGAGATTTAACAGCCTATGATTCACCTTTGGTGAGATTTGATGACATTAGGGGCCACTCCCTTAGTCTTGTCTGCCTCTTTTTCAGCAACCCCGTGCTACTCGGCCTCCTTTAAAGGGCTGCCAGAGGGGAGAGGAACCTCTTCCGAGTTGGTCTTCTCAAGCTCTGCCACCTCGGAAGGGATGTCTACCTTAGAGTTAGCAGAGGCTGGTGCACTGATGAAAATGCAAAATGTCATATTTTTCTCCATTAATGTTTAGTTTTTTATATTTATTTGGTGCCTAAATGTACTCATTATTCTTATATTTTGATTTAGGATGCAAATGGAGGCATAAAGTGCAAAACGTAGCTAATTGGGCGATTCTGGACAACTTTGACATTGCTTCATAATCTGGGAATAAATCTCTCATCCAAGCTCTGATTGAGACGATTCAAGATGCTATGGAACGCCAAGACAAAGCTCTACAACTTTCATGTTTTGAGTTTTGAGAGATACGGGATACATCAAGGACGAAATCAGGCTTAAAGTTGCTGCACCTGCACTGCTAACGTTCTGGAATGTTCCTTTGCCAAAAATTCTAACATGCGGATTTGATGCGGTTTATTTTTGGAAGCTTCCAGATCTGATGCACAAAATTTCCAACTGAAAAACACCACTTTCCTAGTTATATTAGGACTTTGTTTTATTTTTAGTATTTTTTCTTAATTAGTCAGATTTGGATATTTTTATTAAGAATATTTTTAGGAGATTTTGTAGGCTTAGGAAAGGGGGAATTAATGTGTAAAAGGAGGAGGAGAAATCAGAATTGGACACACAGACACGCTTCTCTCTCCCCTCTTCTCTAATTTTTTCCTTTGAGTTTCTGTCATGGCCTTGCGTGGCTAAAATTTTTATACTTGGTCGAAGGAAATTGAAGCCTCAGAATCTATAAAATTGTGAGATCTAATTTTTTTTTATTGTTCAATTTATACTTTGAATATCGGATGCTCTTCTGTGCCTATTTTCATGATTGTCTCATTTAATTACTAGGAGACCTACTAGTTTATTATTCGTTGCAATCTACTACTAGGTTAGATATCAAATATGTAATTTTTTGATCTCTCTAACTTATGAAGCAACTAAGATTTAATGATTTGCTGCATCAGAAATTATTAGATCTTAGGAAGAACGCTCGACTAAATTAAATGCAACCGCTTGTATTTTTGTTGTTTAGCTTCATCGATCTCTCTAGTTCTTAAGGCTGCTATTAAATTAAACCTTTAGCGCTTGTCTTGGGTTGTTTAGTAGTTAGAGTTAATTAGATCGCTTATTTTCTAATTAACTGCGACTAAGGAGAGATAGGAAAATAGTTCCAACGGTGAATATTCAAAGTGTGAATTGATATATACTTGCATCGATGATCAATTGTAAAATTCCAATGGTGGATGTTGACTTGGACCAAGGTTTGTTCTCTTGATTGATTTCGATACTTTAATTTGAATTGCTCCTTAGTTGTTTTCTTCCTTAAAATTGTTTTCATTATACTCAAACCCCCCTCTTTGTTCACGTAGCATAAAACTAAGCTAGATACTCTCTGTGGGAATGATCCTTAGTCGCACTACTACATATATTTTTAGGAGTACAAGTTTTATTTTTGGTTGCCTATGACAGCACACCATGCACGGATGGTAAGGGGGTAGTATACACACTTTGCCCTCCTAAGTGCAGAAGAAGCCTCAACCCCAGCTTGGTTGAGGGCCTCATTCTACACCTGGAGGCAGTAGTTTTTACATACCCCTGAAACCTCAGCCCTAAGGGCCTCCTCGGTCTTTGCCACCCCTACATCGTAACCCTCCTACTCAGCTTGATCTCTGGCCTTCTTAGCCTCCTTCAATTTCTTCTTTAAGGCGATAATTTTCTCTTTAGAGGCGGCCAGCTGGTCCTCGGCCTAGCGAAAGAGCACTCTTTGACCTTTGGCCTGCCTCTCAGCGCTGTCCAAGGCAGCTTCAGCACTTCTTTTATCCCTCTCCGCCTCGGTCATCTCATTCTTAAGTGCTTGATTGCTTTTTTCGGCCATGTGGAAGGCATCCACGGTCGCTATTCGTCTCCCTTTTTCCTCCTTCATTTGCCAGTGAGAGTAGTTCACCACCTCCTCGACCCTGTATGTGGCTTGAATAGCCTGCCAAGGAGAGAAGCATTTAACAAAGGAAGAAAAAGAAGTAATGAAAAATAAAAATATAATAAGTGAAAAAGAGAGAGGGGGTTAAAGGACTTACCATTGCGAGGTCCCTTTTTAGACTAAGGAACACCTCATGTTTTCTCATGGATCTGAGGTCGGCCATATCCTTGGACAGTAACAGAGCCTACTCTACTGAGTTGGCCACATAGCCTGCCTTGCCCCTCTGGAAGTCTCTTATACAGGCATCACTTGGCAGAGGAGCACCATCTAGCACCAAGGATGTGGCCCAAGCTGGTGTTGCAACTTGTTGGTCACCCCTCCTCTCACCCTCGCTGGATGACCTCGTCTGGGCCCCCCTTCTGGGGCTCGTCCTCCTAGGAGGGTGGGTTCTTCCTGTTTCCACCACCTCCTTACCCTTCTGATCCCTCTTCCTATTTTAGTCAACGGGATCAGCTCGAAGAGGTTGGAGGGGTGGAGGGGTGGAGGGGTGGGAAGCCTGGTCTGGGCTGCCTTCCCCTCAGGTTGGGACTCTAGCAGCTCCTGGAGAGTTGATCCCAGCTTTTGCTAAATCCCCATCTCTTCAAGAACAGTAGTGTCTTCTTGGGTGCTGTTTACTTAGACCAAAGGAGGGTGGCTAGAATCGCCAACCTAAGGCTCTAGAGATAGTGGTTGGTTAAAAATGGCAAAATCGTCTTCAGAGTCAGTCACCTCAACCACTTCTTTGTCTTTTTCCTCTTCCCCCTCATTAATGGTTGGTTGTGATGATGTGGCTGCTTCCTCGGCAACACGTTGGAATGGCAGTGCTACCTTTGGTATGCCTTCAGGGATAGGATCGGTGGTGAGAGTGCTTTTTAGGATAGGACCAGTGATAAGAAAGCCCAGAGCGGCAACACTGATCTAATGTAGGCGAGGGTCCTTTGCTTTAATGACGCACTTCGGCGCCTGGTAGCTTTTGGAGATGAGGGTGTAGCCGAGGATTAGATGTGCTGCTCTGAGCTGACCATCACTATGAATGAACACCTCGGCCTTTAGTATTTTGTCTAGGCTCGGCTGGTTGACAAGGTTGAAGTTGGGTACAGTAGCGTTCTTATCTGCAAAACCATTGGGAAAAACATGAAAACATCGTTAGCAAAAAATAGAGCGAGTCAAAGGAAAACTCATATACAAACACAAACCAAAGAAAAAGAAAAGGAGATGACTTTGAAATAATTAACCTAGACCTAGAGCCCCACCTGGTGTCCCCTCTCTTATCGAGAAGGGGAGGCCATCATGCCACACCCTAGATATGATCAAGAAGTCCTTGTTTAGGCCTTTGTTAGAATCGGGAAGGTACTGGATGAGCCTAACCTCAGGGTACCTCAATTTTAGGTAATAACCCTGCCCCTTTAGGTGGTGGATGTTGTAAATCCAGTTAACATCGTGGTGGGTAAGCCCTAAGCCCATTTTCTCATTAAGGGCGTCTACACTCCCTAAAATTCTAATCATGTTTGGGGCACATTGGGTGGGAACTAGTTTGTGAGCTTTAAGGTAATCCTAAGTGATGGTGCCCATAGGGATTCTTATCCCTCCCTCTATAAAGGCAATCATTGGGATTACCACCTCTCCCTCTTGCCTTTTCTCGTGTCATTCCCCTTCCTTACAATACCTAATTGACACTCCTAGTAGAATCCTATACTGAGCTCCAAAATCCTCTATATTCTCCGCGGAGTCTACCAGGTAAGCGAATCTACCCATATTTTAGAGAAGGGTTGGAAGTACTAAGATAGTAAAGGAGAAAATAAGCAGGCCGAGGAGAAATAAACACGGAGAAAAGAAAAGTAGAAGGAAAAATAAATGGAAAGGTTTGTAAAGACTTACGTAAAGAAGAAAGGTCTCCTCAGATAGGATCTTGAAGTTTGTGAGGGCATGAGTAGATTGAGTAAGTTTGCAGGTTCAATGTATGAGAGCTAAAGTGAGAAAAATAATTGATTCGGGCAGTATTTATATCAAAAAAATAGTTACAAGCGGGAAAATTCCCCTCCCGGGTTCTAGCAAAATCCTCAACTGTTGGATTTGCATCGCGCCGTAGAACGTGGGGAACATGGAGCAGAAAGAATTTAATGAAGGCGCGTCTCGTATGCCGAAGCATCAGGAGCGTGCCTTGCGTAGTCAAAAAGGCATTTGCGCAGTCAGAGATGATGTATGATGAGCACGGAGTAACTATAGTGACATCGAAATCCTCCTTTCTTCCCGAAGAGCTAGAAAGAAGAATCTCGATGGGCTATTGTAGGGGTGATAGGCCCAAGAGTACATATCTATATATATATTGGGATAAGGGCCCAATCCGATGACATTAAGTAATCTGAGGATGGGTAAACATCTTCCTAAGAATTCGTGTTGGTAAGTAAAGAGGTGAAGTCTGATCATGGTCATCCAAGAAGGTGGTCCGAGGAGGAATGCCTCCTCCGCTAAGCAAAGTCGAGGTTGGAAGGTACGGTCTAACTAATATGATGCATAGTTTTAAATGCTACCAAAACATTATCCATGATAAAATGGCCCTTGGTAAAGGCGCTTTGATTCTCACTAACAATGCTAGATAACACAGATTTCATACGATTGAAAAAAAGTTTTAGAGGCCAATTTATACACCACATTACAATAATATTTGTCTCATTAAAATTAGGCGGTGCAACACCCAAATTGAGAAAATCCAGCACTGATTTAGTTACACAATCACCCACTAAAGGCCAAAAAATTTGATAAAAGAATAGAGGCATTCTGTCCGAGCCTGGGGCCAAAGTTGGGCTCATTTGCTTCAGAGAATAGACCACTTCAGAAGGTTGAAAGTCCCTGGTCAACAAGTCTATCAGATGTTTTTTTTTTTTTTTTGATGGGAAGTCTATCAGATGTTTGATAGCGAGCTCAACAACTTATAACATGTCACTGTTTTATACATGTGAAAAACAACATGGAATGCGTTACTTAATACTTTTGCTAGCCTTGCTAATGATTACATAGGAGCTCAAATCTGGATAGGATAGGTTGTATGATTCAGACTGTAGTGTCATCAGATTTTTCACAGATCAATAATAATATATTAATATCCAATGCTTTATTTTTAACAAAAGTTAATTACTTTTTTTTTTCTATATAAAATCTCAGCTGATTACAAATTTATAACTTTTAAAATCCTCCCCTTAAAAAAAAAAAAAAAAAGATTATCTTTATTCAGCTTATTTTTTGGGAAAAAAAATAAAAATTAAAGTACATATTACACCCTTAAAGTTTAGACTTTTTAAATTTTACATCTTGCAATTATAGAATTTAAATTTTACTCACTAATTTTTTGTTTATATCGACAATTCTCTTCTTTTTAATGCTACATATACTTGACATGTGTAATAATTTTGTTCAATAAAATAATACTATGTCATTTTTATTACATGAGATTTAATAAAATAAATGTAGATAATTGAGCTGTTAATACGAATGAAATATCAAATTCTAAAAATTATCTTTATTCAACTTCTTTTTTTTTTTTTTTTTTTTTTTGGGTCATGGCTGTGTTTTACACTTTAACAAAAAATAAAAAAATAAAAAAGCAAACTCGGACCACAAAAGTCAGTGCCCAAAACATGCGTACAAGGTAAAATGGGAAAAGAATAAACAGCCCTACACAAATGGCATGGGACGACAGTAGTACGGGAAGTGATGATAAGAGGAAGACCATGTGTTACAGCTTCCTACTTCGAACGAACATGGCTGAGGCTGACCCCATTAAATAAATAAAACACCCGGCGGGGCCCATCTCTGTCTCACAGTCACAGATCATCATGCCGCACGTTGTGGGAAGGGTCCCACTCCCCCCAACCCATTCTTATTTAATTTGCTTCATTGTGGTTGTGGGCTCCCTCAATTCTCAGTTACTTACCCAGCGCATCCATCTGCGCCGTTAACTTACAATTTGTTGACTCTACAAATTTTTATTTTATTTTTCTAAAAAAAAAAATGGTTTACCAAGAAAATTTTATAAAAAATTGGTTACGGCAAATTGACACAATCGATTACTGTTGGGATGTCTTATCAAATGTCAAAGGGTCATTTTTGTGACTTCAATTATAAAATTGGAATCTAATCATTTCTACACAAATAAATAAATAACTATTTAGTATTTATAGAGGAAAAATTGATCATGTGCCAATGCATGATACTTGCCTCTCACAGGCAGGTAGATGTTACATGTGTAGGACTCACCTATTTGTGACTGGCTCATTTATACGCCTGACATATGAGATACTATCTTATTTACAAATATCTATAATATAAATAAAATAAAATGTTATTATAAGTTAAAATTTGATATTATTTAATAAAAGGTAAAGATTGATATCTATTCTCATGATAATTTGTAATTATTCAAGGTAAACAAAATCTTACAACTTTACTATATTTTTTTATAGGATTTATGTTTTGGCAAATCATAAATCTTACCATTTCATGTTTATAATTGTGAACAAATTAATTGAAGATTAATAATATCTTATGTATTTTTTTTTAAATAGTTACAATATATTGTTAACTTTGTAATTCGAATTTTTTTTCCCCTAAACTTTTAACCATTTTATGCATAAGGAAGTGCTAATTATATATTGAAAATTCAAAATTAATCATCTATATTGAAAAATGAAAATGTCTTGATTTGCAGAAGGTGGATGAAGTCTTTTGAATGAAATAGGAAAGCAAATAGACCTATTTATTTTTGTTTTAACAGAATGTCCAATGGCATATGTCATATGAGAATGAGAAACTATATATGAGCATAAATAGAAAACGAAGTTTGTTGCAACTAGTTTGATTAATGTAGAAATTATTAAACTAGGTCATCATCTTCTTTGCAGAAACTTGGCAAAATATTTGGTGCCTCACCAACCTTGGAGGTTTCTTTTTTCTTTTTTCTTTTGTTTTTCAACCTTGGATTATATGTTAAGAAGAAAACAAGAGGTGCCGGGAGGGATAGGGAAGAGGTATGGTATCTCATACCTGAGAGATAAGGCAAGGCAAGGCAAGGACAGGCAGGTGCATTAGATAAATTATTTGTGAAGGGATGTTTTAAGTGGTAATGAAAGCTTCTGATAGCTGATAGCGACGAGTCACCCTCTACACCTTAAAAAGCTGCCCCATGTGGGTCTCTAGCCAATCAAGTTTATATCTGTTTTATGGTTCATTGCTATTATTGTCACCATCTTCTATTTCCAAATTTCCAATACTTCGAGTTTGAAAATCTTTATATCATACGGATCATCAATTATTTGGTAGTTATAAGAGTCAGCACTCTAGCTCTCCTAGAGGGGCCAATATTTAGTGTCAATAAATAGCAAGGCTCAGCTCTGTATTCTGGCGTAACATATTTTCTATTGAAAATATTTTTGAGGAAGGGGCTGGCAGCTTCGAGGGGGCTGGTTGGTTTTGTGAGAGATGAAAATGTTTTATTCCTAATCCTAAGTATGGGTGTAAAACATTTTAGTATGTAACGACCTAAGGAAAAAGTCTAGCCAAATTCGCAATACACCTTAAAAAGACTAGTCTAGTAACAAGAAGATTCCTTATAGTTGTTTATAAAGATTGGATCAATTTAGTATATGCACAATGTGGGACTTAGCACATAACACAACCACGCAATGCAAGCCTTAACCTACTTGAGTAAGACCACAATGCAAGCAATAGCAATCGGCATATTGAGAGAGTATGTATTAGCACTTATAAGTGTTGATCGACAAATTGGGAGGATAGATCGACATTTAACCAATGTTAGGAATGCTATAAGCATATTAATAATAATTGTTGTATTGAGATTTAGTTAATTAGTTAATTAGTTAGTTAGTTAGTTAGTTAGTTACAATTTCAAACATTTTAATCACATTTAGCATATGTTGGAATTATTAATGCACATGAGGAATAATAGAACCAATAGGATGAGGCCATGTGGGCCAATGAGATTAGAGCTAGTCTCCTATAAATACACGATTGTAATTCAACATTAGATATCAATGGAAGAATAAACCAATTTCTTAGTGTATTAGTTCATCTCTCTCTCTTTTTCTTAATCTCTCTCTTTTTCTATGGAGGGTGACTACCTCGAATTAAGTCAATTTCCTTATAATTCCAATCAATCCCCATATAATTCCTATCCATCACCATTAGGAACCATCAGATTCCTAACATTTGGTATCAGAGCCATTGATCTTGATACGGACGAATGTGACCGAAGAGAACTTTGGAAAGAATTATGGCAAATGGTGAATAAAGTTTCAAAGGATATCAAGACTTTGTATGAATCTCACAATGCCGTTTTAGAGAAGGTCAAGGCTTTGGCTTAATCTAACAAGGCCATGAATGAAGAGCTTTCAAAATTTCAAGAGGGTCTCGAGAACATGACGGAAGAGGAGTTACAATCTCTTGATTCAATGAAACTCGAAGAACAAATCAAGTTCCAAGAATCTACTGCTGTAGTTGTAAGCTGGGATTTTGATTTTTCTGTCAAAGTAGATGATGATATACATGTACATGCTACCCTTGAAGTTTAGTCTAAAGAACCAACAAAAAAGGTGATGATGATCTTCCAAGAACCAATTCTTGATGCACCAATGGAGGCTACCATTCAAGAGTCTATGATTCAAGAATTGGCAATCCAAGTGTCGATGATCCAAGAATCCAAGATGCAAGTGCCAACAATTTTAATGGTTCTAGAATCAAATGAGATATTGAGGATACAAGAACATTCCAAGGTTTAAAGAACCAATGAGACCTTGAAGATTGAAGAACTATTGAAGGCTCAAGAATTCGAGCAAAGTTTGAAGATCTACGAAGAAGAAACCTTCATGTGCATGGGACCGCTTGTCAAAGAGAAATGCATGAATATGGTGATCAAAATGTCACTAACGCTCTGTTTGTTTCAATGGAAAATATTGTGTAAAGATAGTTTTCCGTATTTTCCAGTATTTGGTAGCATTAGAAAAAATGAGCCAAGGGAAAAGTATCTTTGGTCAACATAAAAAGTATGGCTTATTTTTAGAGATTGTTTTCCACTAATTTTTTTTTAGAAAACAACTCCTTCTCATAGTAAGCTAAGTAAGGGAAGTTAAAAGATTGTTTTCAACTCATTTAAGGTTACTACCAAACATTGGAAAATGAGATAATTTTATAGAAATTTTTTTTTTGGAAAATGACTCATTTTCTAGAAAACATTATTGCTAAAACAAACAGAGCGTAAGGTATTGGTCCATTGGAAGATCCCCTTTGATTAAGATGCTATTTCACAACAACACCTTGTGGGTAAGGTGTTTTCAAGGGGGGGGGGGGGGGAAATGTTAGGAATGCTATAAGTATATGAGTAATAATTGTTGTATTGAGATTTAGTTAGTTATTTAGTTACAATTCCAAACATGTTAGTCACATTTAGTACATGTTGAAATTATTAATGCACATGAGGAATAATAGAACCAATAGGATGAGGTCATGTGGGCCAATGAGATTAGAGCTAGTCTCCTATAAATATATTATTGTAATTCAACATTAGATATCAATGGAAGAATAAACCAATTTCTTAGTGCATTAGTGTATCTTTCTCTCTCTCTCTCTCTCTGGAGGATGACTACCTCGAATTAAGTCAATTTCCCTACAATTCCCATCAATCCCCCTATAATTCCTATCCATCCCCATTAGGAACTACCAGATTCCTTACAACCAAGCTTGTTGAAACGAGCATTGAGCAGAGGTTGAGCAGAATGCAAGTGAGGGTGAGCAAGTATGAGAGAGGTAAGGCAAACGCTTGCTTGGGGCTAGCTTGACATCTGCTCGAGCTTGAGGCTTGCTTGAGCAAGATTGTTGCAAAAAATGTTTTTTTTTCCATGATTTTGTAGGAAAATGGAGTAAATGAGCCATTTGGGTTTCCAACAACTTGTAATAGCCAACACAATGTTTTAGAGGGCTTGTATTGTGGCCTTTTTAAGTATAATGATAGAAACAGCATGTAAATATTTTGTAATTGTGACACACCATTAAAAAGAAATTCGTGGGAGTCTAGTCTTAGTTGTATCTTAGAGGTGATATGAATGGAACCTTATACAAAACTTAATTGAGTATGGGTACGTAAATATCATCTTAAAGGGAGCTATAATCCTGTAGTCTATTGAATTTTTTTTTCCCCACTAATCCATGGACATCTCCTTCTATCCTTCATATTTAGAAAATATTAAGATGATCCAAGATTAATAACTTTCTCAATTATAAATATTTAAATTTTAATTCTTTTATAGTTCAAAATCATCTACAAAATATGGATTTATTAATCAAATATTAAATAATAATAAATTAACACAAAATTTATTATAGACATTAAAAAAACAAATACTAGAATGTGTAATCTATCAACATATTTTCAAAATATTAATTTCATAAAAAATCATTAAGTGATATACATTAAGACTTAGGACACGTTTGGTACTTTGAATTAATATTATGATAGGGATGGTAATCTTTATTATGTTGTAGTGTAATAATTATTACTATTCATACATTTTGTTGTCAAATTATAATAATTTCAAATGTTACGTGCAAATGATTTTTTTAACAAGCATATGTAAAGAGAGATAATTTTTTATGATTTTTTATTTTGATAAATTTAATGTGCATATAGAAAATTTTGAATTTTTATAAATATATTAATTTAAAAGCTAGTACACCTACTAAGGAATAAATTTTCTTAACAATATAGTTGTAAGTTATTGAGATCCCAATCCGAGTCTTGGGATCCTGAGATCCTACATCCATAAAACTTCATGGATCTCTCTATGATTTTTACTGGAGAGGGATTTGTGTGGGATCCCAATCTGGATCATAGAATCTTATAGGATCGTGATCCTATAACAATACCAAAGATCTTTTTTATTTAAAAAAAAAAATCAATTTTTTGTGCTCTTTTCGGGCCTTCAAATGGAGCCTAAAGGCCCCAAACTAATAATAATAAAAAAATGTAATAACAAATTAGCCCAGCGGCCATAGTCCAAATTGATTATAAAAAAAATACAAACAAAAAAAAACCCTAAGTCTCACCTTACTCTAATCTAATCAACAAAATCACATAAAACAGAAGATAAGAGAAAATACTATAGAGTAGATGGCAAGTGTGAGAATGATAAAGAAGATCATGCTATTAGTGATGAATTTGAGTTTGGTGATGCCAATGAAAATGAAGTGAATGAACCTCCAAATGCAACATTAAGAGATTTTGATGATTATCCAATAAATGATACAGGCCATGTGGTTGCTAACAATGATAAGAATGTTGTTTATAACGATCAATCCTACTTTGAGGAACCCAATCAAGATAACCAAAATTGTGGTCTTAATGATTGAGTGTATTTGTGGTGTTGTTTGAAACATTATTATTTGCTTTATGTTGTTTATGTGAGACACTATATATTGCTATTTGTTTTGTTTTGTTTTGTTCATGTGAGACATTATGCATATTTGTGCTATTAGAACTTGGTATTTGTAAGTTATAACTTTGAATTTTGTTTATGTATATGTAATTTGGTACTTTGCCTTTTATTAGTAATTTGTGTCAAAAAATATTTTTGTTTAATGTTTCTTTAACATATACTATGAATTACTTACAAGTATTTTTTAATATATTTTTTAAAATGAAAAGTAGGATCTTAGTATCTTTGTACCAATCATATGATCCAATTCCTGAACCCTCTCACTGATCCTGATAACATAACAGTTATTTCACATGAATAACCATTTCATTACATGGTCTACTAGTTAATAACATATGCAATGCACAAAAAAATTCAATAAAATATGATTTTACCTTTTAAAAAAAAATTGATCCTCTCTCTCTCTCTCTCTCTCTCTCTCTCTCTCTCTCTCTCTCTCTCTCATTGCATATAAATATGAAATTTGATAATTATGATAGTTATTAATAAGTATTTATTATAATATGTTTTTATATGGAACTATTAATTATATAATTATCTTATTATTAATAAATACTACTATTTATTAATGACTGTATTTAGATACAGAACCATCTATTCTATCAAAGAAAATGATATGGTAAAATTCAAATTGAGGAAAAAAACTCCTTTCAAAAAAAAAAAAAAAAATTTGAGGAAAAAAACTTTACAAAGAGAATATAATTTAAACTCAACCAAACAATATATATTATAATACTGAAATCAGTAAAAGCGTGAAGTCTCAAAAACTTCTATATCAAAATATTATGAGATTAATAAAAAATAAACTTTTAAAATTATATATATATATATATATATATATACATATATTTTATGGAATCAGCTTGGCTAAGTGGTCACCTATTAAGTTGTCAAACACTTGTCACGTATCAGCATTAGAAGCAAGTCTTGTCTATTATAGAGTACCGCATAGCAAACATGTCCTCGAGTCATTGACAAACGCAGGGGTGTAATGTAATGTAAGAGCACTCACAGCAGTGGTGCTAAATAGCTAAAGCCAAAAAATTTGGCTTCTCAGCTACAGTGCACATCTAAAGATAGATGTGCACCGTAGCTCAAAGGTAAAAAAAAAATATTATTTTATTTTGTATTCACACTGATGGTTAGAATATTTTAATTTTTTTTTCTTTCTCCTCTTTCCCCATTTCTTCCCATTGCTCATCTCTCCCCTCAGTCGGTCCTCACACTCTTCATTTCTTCCCGTTGCAAGCTTCAATTCCTCCACTCGCTGCTGACCCAAGCCCCTGCCCAGTGCCAACCACGCCGATTGATCTCTTCATTCTCCGCCAGCCACCACCATTGAAAAAAAAAAAATTTATTACAATAAAAAAATAAAAAAATAAAAAAAACACCAACTACCACCAATCCTAACCCACTAGCCACGAAACCCACTCAACAACCAACCACTCAACCACTGCCACAGCCATTGTCACCACCACTCACAACCTCAACCCCCAACCACCAAAATCATAAACAAATAACTAACCCAAAACCAAATGACAAACTCAAACCCACGACCGCATCACCACCACTGGCCATTAAAAAAAAAAAAAAAAACAAAAACACCAACCACCGTCAGCCACTCAATCGGACCCATGAAGAATAGACACTTAAAATCAAATCAAACCACCAAATACCCATGGCCACCAAAGCACAGACCACTGAAAATCCTATCGAACCACCAAACCACCAAAAATCACAGTGAGAGAGAAGGACAAGCAAGGGAGAGACATTTTGGGTTCAGTTGCAAGATGGAGAAGAGAGGCATTTTGGGTGAGAGAGTTGATTTCATATGAGAGAGAGAAAGGGAGAGGGGCTAGGCGTTAGGCATGGCCGCGTGGGTGATGGGAAATTTTAGAAACAGGCAGAAGTAAAGGACACAAAAAAGGAAGAGAGGCACGCGTGTAGAAATAAATTAACATTTTTATTTTTTATAACAATTAGCTACAGTGAGCTGATTGCAGTGGCATTCGCAGCGGTGGTGGTGGCGGCAGTAGTGGCAGCGTTAGCGATTGCAGTGGCGATGGCGGTGGCGGTGGAAGAGCCAATGGCTGCAGTGGTGGCTGTGGCGGTAGTGGCAACGGCAGCGGTAGTGGTTGCGGGTGGTTGTGATTATTGTTTATTGTAGTGGATATATTATTTTATTGTGATATTTATATTATTTTATTGTGTTAAAAATTAAAATAAATCCACTGCTGCAGCATATTTTGTAAAGTGAGTAGGTAAAATAGATAAAGTAATTTTTTTTTGTACTAAATAACTAAATTTTTAGTTCCACTGCTGTAAATGCTCTAAGGCTGTCCTTATGATGAGTTAGGTGTTGGACTGCTACTCTTTTTTTGGTAAACCAAGGTGGTACTCTGCTCTCTGAAGTAAAAGTTAAACAAATCCAATCGTAGAATCTTAATAAATTACTACCCCGAAAAACAAATGAAAAACAAAAAAAAGAAAAAAGGAAAAAGAAATACAAACTCTACGGGTAATAATTGTGTACTTTCATAGTATCATAAATGCTTACTTTCTCCTCTCATATAATTGAGAATCTTACTAATTAAATTGAGAAATTATATATTCACAATATTTTCACAATATTTTTACAACAAATTCTAAATGGTAGGTTACTACTGGTTGTTATTATTAGGGCAAAAAAATAATTTAGTGTTAGGTTCAAATTTGAACCAATAACAACTAATCACCTGTGATTTATTATGAAAATGTTACAAAAATATTGTGAACATAATATTTTTCAATTAAATTTACAGTAGACCCCTAATTTACGTGAAAAAGAAGAATACGCAAGTATTCAATAATTTTTCAAACTCTACCGTCAAAAATTAGAGAGAAACATCACATGGGTATAGATCTGTCTTACTGGATTCAGCCAGCGTACATTTGCTCTCTTTTTTAGTTTTCACCTTCTCACTACAGAATACAAATGTAAAAGCCTCTCATGGTCCTTGGATCCCAATTGCCAATACTTACTTTCAATTGACAACTAGTACTTTTTTTTTTCTTTTTTTCTTTTTTCTTTTTTTCCCTCTAACATAGTTCACAAAAATCTTGGGTTTCACACCCAAATATAGTTGAATTCATTGATCTTCCTCATGTCCTATATTTTCAACTGTCATTAATAATGAACCAGATTTCCATGCTATCAATCACTTTCCTATCCAACACCTTCCACTCAGATCTTAATTCCTTGTTTTTTACTCATTCACACAATCCAAGAATGTATTAATCTATACTGTCATTCATAGTGGTTCTCTCACTAAGCTCTCAGAAAATAATCAAACTTTTGGTAGAATGAAAAACACCCACATGCTGAAACTAGTTGTTGGACTAACTTCAACAATCTTGTTGATAATTCTCATACTTTACATCTTCTTCTACCGCAAAAGAGTGTTGAGAAATGGTGGTGAAGAAATAGAAATCATGGAAAAGGGTCGTGGAGATGAGGAACCGATAGAGGACCTGGTGACTTTCCAAGATGGTGAAGACCTCACAATCGGTGACATATTGGATGCTCCCGGAGAAGTTATAGGAAAATCCAACTATGGCACACTGTACAAGGCCTTGTTGCAGCGAAGCAACAAGTTGAGGCTGCTGAGGTTTTTAAGGCCAGTGTGCACTACAAGAGGTGAAGAATTTGATGATGTGATTGAGCTTCTGGGGTGTTTGAGGCATCCCAACTTGGTTTCTCTTCTTGGATTCTATGCAGGGCCAAGAGGTGAAAAGCTTCTTGTTCATACATTTTATAGGCTGGGCAATCTGGCAGAATTCATTAGAGGTAAGCTACATTTCTAATATTCTGTTTCTTTTCTTTTCTTTTCTATTTTTTGTATAGCTGGAAATGAAAATAGAAACCAGTCCAACAAGTACGTTTAGTTGAAAAAAGCTTCCAGTTTTCCTACAAGTAAAACAGCATATTAAAAACTAAAAAAATCAAAATAAAAATCTTTATCCTCCTGTTCAGTTTCTCTGTTTTCTCAGGAAAGAAACTGAATAATTTTGTTTTTGGTTTTTTGATAAGTTGAATTAATTGCTTTCCTAATATTGGTAGTAGTTGCTTGATCTTGAATTGATTGTTGAATGATTCTTTTTTTTTCTTTTTTTTGAGCAATTCCTGATTTAATTAGGGAAAGGAAAAGGACGTAGAATGTTTGATATATGTACAGCTTTCTAATTTTCCATATTTCTTTAATTTTCAGTCTTTTTGTTCTTCTGTTTCTCAAAAAAAACAAGAAGTCTTTGTGTTCTTTTTTTTTCAACCTTCTTTGTCTTAATATCTCGGGTTTTCTTTTCTTTTTTGAGATAAGGATTTGCTTTTCTTGGGATCTTGTTCAATTCAGAATCCAACAATAAAAAGCAAGTTGAGGATCTATCAGCTGCACAATTAGGAGGGGATAATTTAAGTTGATCATATGTTTCAAAAAGAATTTTCTTTTACTAAACCTTTTCACCATTTCTCTTCAATTATTGCTCCCAATATTGATATAAAAATAGTGAAAGAGAAAGGGATAGTAACATGGTTTTTACTTTTTAATATTTATTTTTTATTTTTAGAGGGGGATGGATTAAGACCTGCTTGCATGAATTGAAACGAACTTGTTTTTTATGCATAAATTATGCACGTTTTACAAGCAACTAGATTGGAATCTTTTCCTCACCTACCATTGTCAGTTTCTCTTCCATTTCTCCTTTGAAAATGATATGAAGATAATGCTAGTTCACCTTGTTATCCTTTCATTTTTTTTTAGACATTTGCTTCTTTGTTGGACATATTTAGCCTGCATATACAATCTCTGAAGCTGTTTTTGAGTTAATTTCTCTTTGTACCATCTATGTTCAACTAAAATTCAATCATTTTGAAAAGAAAATCTGTGTTTAAAATTGGCAGATGGAAGCGATGAATCTCACAAATGGGCCATCATTTACAGCATCTCCATTGGTATAGCCAAGGGATTGGAACATCTCCATACAGGATTGCAGAAGCCTATAATCCATGGAAATCTCAAGTCAAAAAACATACTTTTGGATCGCAATTACCAACCATACATCTCGGATTTTGGACTATATCTTCTGTTGAATGCTACTGCTGGCCAAGAAATGCTTGACACTTCAGAAGCTGAGGGCTACAAAGCCCCAGAGCTGATCAAAATGAAGGATGCAAGCGAAGAAACTGATATATACAGCCTTGGGGTAATCTTACTTGAACTACTTTCAGGGAAGGAGGCAGTCAATGAGAACCCAACTTTTTACCTTCCTAACTTTATGAGAAATGCATTTCTGGGGCATAGGATTGGAGACTTACTCCATCCCAACATACTTCTAAGAGACAGCAATGATGATCAAAGCTGGGTTACTGAAGAATGCATTCTCAAATTCTTTCAGCTTGCTATGGCTTGTTGTTCTCCTTCACCTTCTCTCAGGCCCAATATTAAGCAAGTCCTTTGGAAGCTTGAAGATATTAGAAAATAAGAAGCTTTAGGATTTTGCAGAGGTACTGATGGTAGGTCATTGTGACAATTGATTTTGGGATATTTCTTGTATATCAATTCTCCAAAATCAACATGGTTGATGACAATGACAAAGATGGTGTCATCAAGGTATATATGAAAAGCGTAAATGAGTATACTCTCAAAGCCAAGTAGTTGAAAATTTTGGTTGTCCATCCAAACAAGGTTGTAGGGTTGCTAATATTTATGTTTATGGAGAAAGGTTAATCACTCGAAGCAAAAGTTGCACTTTCTGGCCACCCAATGAGGATCATGGAATTGGTGATTATATGTTTGTCATCTTTCAGAATTCTTAATTGCCAAACATCAGCAGCTCAAGATTGTGTAATCTATCTGGTCCCAACTTTGACATTGTGGAGGGACAATTATTTTTAAAGAGATCCACCATTAACAGATGCAATCTTTTATTATACTTGTAATTACCTCAGCAACTGGACCTGTAAAGGTTATTGAGTGACTATCTTTACCATGAAACTGGATGATTAGGCTATTTTGGATTTTCATTTACTTTGCAGAAAGAATGCCTGGAGCATTTGAATGAAGCTATTTATTTATTTATTTTTTTTGGGGGGGAACATGAAGCTAGCTAATTTACCGCACTCAAAACTGTCAAAAAGCTTTAGCCGATTTTGCAATGTTTTAGGCTACAATCTTACTCAATATCTTTTTATTGAAGGTGAATTTTGACATATCTATCATTGGATTACATTTTCTTCTTATATCCTTCATACTTGTAAAATTTTTAGAAAATTAAAGATCAATAGCTATGGCATCAATAAATTGTTTAAATTACAAATTTTTATAGCTAAAAGTTGTACATAAAATATAAGTAGATAGATCATATATTAAATAATATCAAATTAATACAAAATTTGACATGTGTATTAAGAACGTAAAAAACACGCAATTCAACGGATAGCCCATCGAGACAAAGGTAACAGCTTTGTCATTGTTTACTTAAAACATTAGTTTACAGTAGATTTGTAAAAATTGTACACAATTTAAATTCTTTATTTACCTCTACCCAAAAAAAAAAAAAAAAAAACTTTATTTACCCGCTTATATGTATCCTGTTTTTTTCAAAACTCTCCCAAAAAAAACTTTTCAAAACGCATATATTTGTTAGAATATTCATGACTCATGAGTAATGAGTAATGTGGCATATATTTGTTAGAATATTCATGACTCATGAGTAATGTGGTTAGCTAGTATTGAAGTGTCACATTGAAAGCTGTTGTTGTAGTGAAGTGTCACTTTGAAAATAGTTGAGTTGTAAAATATAAGAGCCTGTTTGGTACTTGTGTTTAAAACTCTCCCAAAAAAAAAAACTTTTCAAAACGCATATATTTGTTAGAATATTCATGACTCATGAGTAATGTGGTTAGCTAGTATTGAAGTGTCACACTGAAAGTTGTTGTCGTAGTGAAGTGTCATGTTGAAAATAGTTGAGTTGTAGAAAAAGATTTAGGATTAAGTGAGAAGAATGAGGAAGAGAAGATTTTTTTTTTTTTTTTTGAAATAGTTTCAACCTATGGCTTTTCATGAGGGCTCTTTATCATCAAATTAAAACAACAATCGATTTTTGGTATAGGCGGGGACTAAACCACATATCTCTTATTCTACCATAAAAAACTTTACCAGTTGAATTAACTAAAACCCACAAAGAGAATAATAGAAAGAGAGAGAAAGAGAAAAGAAACAAAGAAAAATTTGAAGTCATTATTAGTAGGGGTATCAATGTTTAACCTAACCCGCGAACACGACATGAACCCGACACGGGTTTTTTCGGGTTAAGGTTGGACCTTAATGGGTTTGGGTCATAAACAGGTCGACCTGAAAGTGACACGATAAGAAATGTGTCATAAGCGGGTCAATCCGCGTAACCCGCAATAGACACGTTTGACACGCTAATTTATTTGTGTCAACCCAAAATGACCCACTTAACACAACCCGTTTAACTCGTATAACAAATAAATATTTATTTTATTTTAGATTTGTCAAATACCTTTTACATCCAACATATATTTTAAATTTAAAAAGAAAAGTGAGTAATTACAAAAATTTACAAGGGATATAATTGGAAATTGAAACTTTACAGACCTTAGAGCTACTAATACTTTTTTTTTTTTTTGGCATAGAACTTGCACAAATAAAATTGGATGAGCTTGTGGAAGATGTTATGAATTTGGACATCAACAAAGAATCTATGGATGATAATCGTGGTCATAGTCAGCATTACTCTACTATTTGCTCAAATTCTTTCAATATTGATACTTAGCATTTGGCGAGTTCCAAGGATATTATATTTTTGTTGAACTAAGTTATTTCATTTCTGTTAAACTTTGTTATTTTGAATTTGGGTTGAAGTGTATGCATTTCTTTTGGAGTGTAAAGAACTTATTTTCTAGATGAATGCTATATTTTTGTTGAACTATATTATTTTGAATGTGGGTTGAAAACTTGAAGTGTATGCACTGCTTTTTGGGATGTAAAAAAAATTATTTCTAAATGGATGTTATATTTAATATTATGCAGGTTGAAATGGGTTGTGTTACATTTGTGTCAACCCAACACGACTCGTTTATTAAACGTGTCAAATGGGTTGGGTCAGGTTAACCCGCCTTATTAACAGGTCAAGTTAGGATTGAAAGATCATGACACGATTATTAAATGGGTCGGGTTAGGGTTGAGCTATTTAGTCAAATACCCATACCTCGACACGACACGAACCCGACACGCTAACCCGAATTGACACCCCTAATTATCAGTTAGTCTCACGCCTTAGCATATATTTATAAGACAAAGTTTAGCTACAAAATTGGTTGTAACTTTACGCTACAACCTTACTCAATATCTTTTTAGTGGATGTGAATTTTAATAAATCCACCATTAGATTACATCTTCTTCTTATATCATCAATGTTTGCAAAATTTCAAGAATATTAAAGATCAATAGCTATATTATCAATAAATTTTTTAAATTGCAAGTTTTTATAATTTAAAATTATGCATAAAATATAAGCTTATAGATCATATAGTAAATAATATCCGATTGATACAAAATTTGACATGTGTATTAAGAGTGTAAATAACATGCAATTCAACGGTTAGATTTTTAAAATATGTAGTAATATTTATTTTATTGAGTGAATTTGTAACTTTAAGTTATAACCAATTTTGTAGCTAAACTTTGTCCATATTTAAATTAGTGCTTATAGCATGATTACAAAAATAGCCTTTGTAAGGACCCGATTCGAACTCCTAGCCCAAAAGGTGTATGGACTCAAGCCCAAAAGCCCAAAATAATAAATTTGTAGAGAATGGGTTGGAAAACTGGAATTTAGTGAATTAAGCAACAAGTCAATGGATTTTGATGAGAAAAGAAGAAAGATTATAGACGTTCTCTCAAGTCCAAGGAGATTGATTCTTCTATATTGCTTTTGAAACGTTATTACAAGTCTGGTTCTAGATTGTTACAGTATTTCCCTCTTAATTTTTCAATCCTCATTCTTTTTGGGGTCTCTTACATTATATATCTCCCTCCTGATGATCTTGCCCTTCCATTTATTGATCAGCCAAGCCACCACTTGAGTGCCCGCCCATCAAACGCCCCTTCTGGCTTTCTGTGAGTTGTGGTAGCCAAGGTAGCAATGTTCAGGGGTTTTCTCCACATAAATGCTGCTAGAAAAGTAACTGCAATGCATTAAATGCGGTGGTAACAGCTTTCTCTTAGATTCCTCTAAGCTCTGATCCCTTTTGTACGTTCATATCTCCCGTCTCCATCAGTAGATCGTCCTGTAAGGTTACTTTGAGTGATAAGGCATATACTCGATTCGTGCTCTACTGATCCGAGGAGATAATCCTCTTCGAATCAACTTTCTCAGTCTTTCTACTTGTATTTCACTTATGGGATTCTGAAGTTGACCCCCTCACTACGGTTTATCCGTCCTCGAACAAACGAGGTCCTCAGCCAAGGCCCAATGTAAGAATTTGGGCCCTTATCCTTATAATAGCCCCTAAAAACTCCGGTTTTTCCCTCTCATCTGAGGAGAAAAAGTGGGGTTTTGACTTTCAAAGGACAGGACCATTTATTTCTCCTGTTCACACATGTGACATTACCTTTTTGCACATCCCGTGATTGCTACTGACACTTCGAAGTCCGCAAGGCGCCATTAATTACTCCAGGTGGTGCCTTGTTCCCCAGATCTAACGGCGAGGCACAGATCCAACAATTGATCTTTCCCTTGGAGTTTTAAACGAGATAATTCTCACTCATTTTCACCCTCTATATAAAGCCTTGAGGGAGATCATTCTCCCTTTACTTTACAAATTTTCAAGTTCTTCAAAGATCTCAAGTACTCTATTTCACTAACCTCCATGTGCTTCTGAGTTTCCATAACTCTTTTCCTTCAGAAATTTCCATAAGATTTCCCTGAAGTTTCAGGATTTAACATACTCACTTGCTTTTGTAAGTATCTAATTCTTCAAAATTTCTTTTTCTCCTCGGCCATCCTCTTTGTCCTTCTTTCTTTTTAGAAAACCTCCTTTGTGTCATCTACGTTTGCTTAGATGGGTAGATTCAAGCACTTAATAGACTCTCTGCCTAGTATGGAGGATTTTAGGGCCAAATACCACATACCATAGGGAGTAGGCCTACAATATTGTGCCTCGGACCAAATATACACAGATAGAGGGGAGGGTGAAGTTATCATTCCAATGATCGCCTTTGTAGAGGGAGGAGTGACACTTCTCATGGGTAGGATAACTGGAGACTACCTGCTCAATCACAAGCTATGTCCCCATCAGTGCACTCCCAACCTATTTAGAGTCCTAGGGAGTGTAGATGCCCTGAACGACCAGATGAACTTAGGGCTTACATGACACGACATCGTTCATATGTACGAATGTCATTCCCTTACTAGTGCGGGATATTACCTCAAGTCCCAATCCGACGTTGTTAGGTTGATATCCTGCCTCCCTAAGTCCAACAAGGGCTTGATGGACGATTATCTGGTCGCCTTCGAGGAGTAGCACGACGGTCTTCCTTGCCCAACTCGGGCAGAAGAGCCAAGTGGGGTACTCTAGGATTAGTTTCTTCGAGCAAGGGATTTAGCCTTTTTATTCTTTTTCATTTTTAACACTTCATCTTCTTTTACTGATAATTTTCATTGGTCTGACCACGATTTCCTTCTCAGATGTTTTTACAGATAAAAACCACGTTACTTTGAGGATCAACCTGACCAATGTTCCGGCTCTCAACTACCTTCTGAGGTCGGAGATATTTGTGAGCAAAGACGAACAGCTACGGGCCTCTCATTTGATTTTGGACTACATGCCCTTGTCCCGCATATTTCAGGACGCAGGCCAAGCAATAAAGGCTAGAAGCTCTAGATTGGCTCGGATAGACATCTCCAAGCCGGGGATTTTGGCTCGGAAAGACCTTCCACTCGTTCAGCTGCCCATTCAATGCGGCCTTCAAGAGGTAGCCACTCCAAGAGAGGAGATAGCTTCTACACACTCATCCCTCAAGGCTGAGATTGATCGGTTCCGCTTTGACAAGGAAGGTGAAGTGCCAACAAGGCCAGCAGAGCTCTTAGACTCTGAAGCTAATTTTGACCGATCTTCTACTGCGCATTCTCCGAGGTTGATATTAGCTCAGATCGATACCAGCTCGGAAGTCGAGAAAGAAGGCACGGACCTGAAGCAAAGGACCGACTTAAAGGGCCTAATGGCCAACAGGAACAAGGGGACAACTTCAAAAGAAGTTCCCAAGACCCAAGCTATTCTCAATCTTCCTCTTCCTCCCTCTCCACCCCCTGCCGACCTCAGACCGAAAGCCAATCCGGACTTAAAGAAGAAGAGGCCAGTTGAGGACCTAGAGGAAGGTGAGGTGGCATCTTAAAAAAGGGGCCAAACAGCGGAAGAAAACCAATGACCCCAAGGACAAGAGGGCCAAATCAGTGGAGAATAGGGATGAAGTTGGAGTGTGCTGAGGGCAGCACACTTAGGCCCCTCAGCTAAAGGTGGAAGGTGCTCACATTCCTTGGGATGTCACGCTCTGGGAGTCCCAAAAGGGGCAAGCCACCGTCCTCGTTGAGGCCCTAGAGCAACCCTTTCTCCTCCCCAGAGATATGGAGGGCCTTAGGCGTACCAGGCAACCTGACCTCTTCATGTCATTGAAGAGGGACCTCGCAATGGTAAGTTAGTCAACCTTCTTCTTCGCCAAATACTTAGGTGCACATTTATTCATATGTATACATTTGACCACTTTGATGTTATCATGCTAGTCACTCAACAAATTTATGTAGCTGAGGAGTGGGTTAGGAATGCCCATGACGAGGCTAAGGCTAAGACCCACTTCCGTCTTGAAGCTGAGAAGGCTCTTGAAGCCCTTAGACAAGACCAAGCGGAGTTATCTGAGAAGCTTAAAAAAGCTATCTAGGCTCGCCAGAGCGCCGAGGCGGGTCTGAAGACCATGGAGATGCAGGCCGAGGATATGCGCCAAAAACTCCATATAACCGAGATAAACCTGGCCACTGAGAAACAAGCTGTTTTGGATCTGCAAAAAGCCAATGATGCAACTCGGGTGGCCTTGGAGGCTGCGGTGGCGGCATCCTAAGAGCGTGGGGTGCGGGAAACAAAAACCCAGCTAGCCGAGGAGGTGGTCGTAGTGTGTAGGGAATACTGCACCGAGTCTTAGGGAATAGCGATGGACCAAGCGGGGGTCCCTTTAGACTCCGACCTGAGAAGGGTCGAGAATATCTTCTTTCCGGAGGATATTCGAGAAATTCCAGATTCGGTACCTCCTCCCGAGCAACTTCCTACCACACAAACTCCCCCTCCTGATGCTGAAGTTCCTAAAGAGGCTGGAGTGGGTGAGAAGGTTCAGCCTTCGATGAAGGCCAAGCCCTCCGAGGATGCCCTTACAATAAAGGATGTGGTCGCCCAGGCTAAGGATGTAGAGCTTAAGTCTTAGGCTGAGGATTCCGAGAAGGCTGATCCTAAAAAGGACCATCCACAAGCGAAGGCCTAAGTTAAGGATTCTCTTTTGTAATGGCATTCTGCCACCGTTTGTAATGCATCTCCCTTTTAATCAATGAATGACTTTTCTTCTCATTCTCTTCCATTTTTATTTTAATCTTGTTCTATGTGTTTTTATTCTTTACACCTTTAAGATTATGATTATTGCCAATAAACTTGAACTGTTACATCTCTTTCTTTAATAACATCTAATACTAGCAACTTGTCATCAGCTTAAATAATTTGACTCAATATCCGCAATAAAAAGATTTGCCACATACTTGCACTGTGAATTGATCCTTCTCTGATGAAGATCAAATCTAATACAGGTAAGTAAATCACTTTGTAAAGAATAGAAGGGGCAAACATCCTACATTCTGCCCAATAGTTAGACAAATAAATGAGGACCTTTAGCCTGTTCAAAACCAACAATCCGAGGAGTTTAGGCGTAATCCTGGATTTGTTTCACCAATTAGAGAAGGACAAGTAGGTACCCCCAGTGTTAATACTTAGCAATATACCACCAAGTATTAATTTCCCTTAGATATTGAATGTTAATTTCACCCAAGTATGCAGCCTGAGAGATCTAACATGTCTTGGGATCTGTTTAATACTTATAAAGATGCCATTGAGTGTTAATTTCACCCAAGTATGTGGTCCGAGAGACCTGACATAAATTGAAATCTGTTTAGCACTTATAAAGATGCCATTGAGTGTTAATTTCACCAGAGTATGTGGTCCGAGAGACCTGACATAACTTAGGATCTATTTAAACACTTATAAAGATGCCATTGAATGTTAATTTCATCAAAGTATGTGGTCTAAGAGACCTGACATAACTTAGGATCTGTTTAAGCACTTATAAAGATGTCATAGAGTATTAATTTCCCCAAGTATTTGGTCCAAGGACACAGGCATGACTAAGGTTCTGTTTAAGCACTTATATAAAGATGTCATAGAGTGTTAATTTTTTCAAAACATCTAGTCTGAGGACACAGGCATGACTAAGGTTCTGTTTAAGCACTTATATAAAGATGTCACAAAGTATTAATTTCTCCCAAAGCATCTGGTCCGAGGACATAGACATGACTAAGGTTCTGTTTAAGCACTTATATAAAAATGTCATAGAGTGTTAATTTTCTCAAAGCATCTGGCTCAAGGACACAGGCATAACTAAGGTTCTGTTTAAGCACTTATATAAAGATGTCATAAAATGTTAATTTTTCTAAAGCATCTAGTCCGAGGACACAGGCATAACTAAGGTTCTGTTTAAGCACTTATATAAAGATGATAATGGGAGGTACGAGGTATTTACACAATGAATAAACATATGACAAAGGAAATTTTCATTAATAATAATACATTTTCAAGTTATTTATATTTTAAGGTCGTGGTATTACATGTTCATCTAAATTTTTGAGGAAATATGCTCCCATACCAGCCACTGAAGTGATGCGGTATGGCCTTTCCCAATTTGGCCCCAACTTCTCCCATGCTGGGTTCTTTACGGTACCTAGAACCTTTCTCAACACCAAGTCGCTAGGTGCCAACGGTCTCAGCTTCACATTGGCATCGTAACCCTGCTTGAGCTTGTGTTGGTAATATGCTAGCTGGACCACTGCATTTTCTCTCCTCTCTTCAATCAGGTCTAAACTCTTTTCTAGCAATCTGTTGTTATTGCTTGGGTCAAAAGAACTTGTTCTCAGTGTTGGGAAGCCAGTTTCTAAAGGGATAACAGCTTTGGCTTCATAAGTCATTGAGAAGGGGGTCTCCCCTGTTGATCTGCAAGGTGTGGTTTGGTACGCCCGCAGGACATATGGCAGTTCATCCACCCACTTTCCCTTCGCATCGTCCAATCTCTTCTTGAGTCCGCTTACTATGACCTTGTTAATGGCCTCGGCTTATCTGTTCCCTTGAGGATAGGCTGGGGTAGAATACTTATTCTTGATTCCCAAGTCACAATAGTATCTCCTAAAAGACTTGCTATCAAATTGGAGGCCATTGTCTGAGATGAGGGTTTGAAGGACTCCGAATCGTGTGATGATGTTTTTTAAGACAAATTTCTTGGCATCCACGTCCCTGATGTTCGTCAAGGGCTCAGCTTTAACCCATTTAGTGAAATAGTCTGTGCCGACTAGTAGATACCTCTTGTTCCCTACTGCCTTGGGGAAAGGGCCTACAATGTCTAAGCCCCAGTGAGCAAATGGCCAAGGGCTGGCAAAGGGATTAAGGACTCCTCCCGGTTGGTGTATGTTTGGTGCGAACCTTTGACATTGATCGCACTTCCTTATATATTCATGTGCTTCCTTTTGCATGTTTGGCCACTAGTAGCCTTGAGTGATGGCTCTATGCGCCAAAGATCTACCTCTAGTGTGGGTTCCGCAAATCCCCTCATGTAACTCTTCGAGGAGTAATTTTGTTTTCTCGAGGTGTATGCATAGCAGGTATGGCTTAGAAAAGGAGCATTTGTACAATTTCTGATCCTCAGATAGCCAGAACCGAGAAGCCTTTCTTCGTATCTTGTTAGCCTCTAACTTCTCCTCGAGCAAGGTATCCTCCTTCAAGAACAGTACTATGGGGTCCATCCAGCTAGGCCCCACTCTAACTTGGTGGATATGAACCACCTCTCTGTTCACGTCTATGGGCTTGCATAAGTCTTCCACAAGGATGACTCAAGGAGGTTGCAAGTGTGGCCAGGGAATCAGCATGTGTGTTTCCACTTCTAAGGATATGCAAAAGGTTGAAAGATTCGAAGCCTAACTGTAGGTGTCTAACCTAGCTCAAGTACCCCTGTATTCTTTCATATCTCGCTTCAAATTCTCCTTTCACTTGGCCAATGACTAATTTGGTGTCCTAGAACATCTCTATTGCCTTTCCGCTCATTCTTTAAACTATGGCCATTCCCATCAGTAGGGTCTCATATTCAGCTTCATTATTTGTGGCTGAAAAGTCCAGCCTCAATGACTTCTCAATAGTGATCCTTTCCGGTGATACTGGTACTAGCCCTACTCCGGAACCTTTCTGATTTGCTGCACCATCAACTTACACCTTCTAAGATAAGGGACCTTGTTGGGAGATCATGCCAATTGATTTTCCATTCATGTGTTATGTTTCTACCTCTTCTTCCAACGAAGACTCAGCAAACTCGGCTACCAGATCCGCGAGGACTTGACCTTTGACAGAGGTACGAGGCATGTATTTTATGTCGAAAGCCCCCAGCATTGTCCCCCATTTGGTAATCTTCCCCGTATAATTAGCACTTCGGAGCAGGGCTCTAAGAGGGAGCTAAGTTAGGACAACTACCGTATATGCCTGGAAGTAAAGGGGGAGTTTACGGGTAGCTTGTACCACTACTAAGATGGCTTTCTCTAGTGGCAAATAACGGACCTCGACCTCATGTAGTGACTTGCTTACATAATAAACTGGCCTTTGTATGTCGCTATCAACTCGTATCAAGACCAAACTTACGGCATGGAGAGCCACCACAATATAAGCAAACAGGACCTATCCACTTCAAGACTGGACATGATAGGTGGCTGCAAGAGATAATCTTTATGCTGCTGGAAGGCTAAAACACACTCCTCAGTCCACTCAAATCCCTTCCACTTATGCATCAACAGGAAGAAGGGCCTGCATCTATCCGCTGATAGGGAGATAAATCGGTTTAAGGCAGTAGTCATTCCGGTCAGCTTTTGGACTTCCTTAGGATTCCGAGGTGGTTGTAAACTGTTGATTGCCTTAATCTGATCTGGGTTAACTTCGATTCCGCGATGAGTAACCATGTAGCCTAGAAATTTGCCCGATCCCACACCAAAAGAGCATTTGGAAGCATTAAGACGCAACTTGTGCTTCCTCAGAATTTCAAAAATGTTTCCGAGATCTGCCTCGTACTCGGACACTACCTTACTCTTCACCACCATATCATCTGCATAAATCTCAATGTTCTTACCCAATTGGGGTTCAAACATTCTAGTCATCATCCTCTGATAGGTAAATCCTGCAATTTTCAAACCAAAAGGCATTACTTTGTAATGGTAGTTTCTAGTGGGAGTGATGAAAGCTATTTTCTCTTGATCTTCCAGGGCTAGCGGTATCTGGTGGTACCCTTGAAAGGCATCAAAGAAGCTTATCCGAGGATGGCCCATGGTTGCATCCACCAGCTGGTCGATCCGAGGCATGGGAAAAGGATCTTTTAGGCAGGCCTTATTCAGGTCTGTGAAGTCTACACACTCACCATTTTCCACTCTTTTTCTTTACCACCACAATATTGGCCAGCCACTCAGGGTAGAAAACCTCCTTGATAGCCCCTACCTGTTTGAGCTTCTTTACCTCTTCTCTTACAGCATCAGAGTGATCCTTGGACGAACGTTGAGGTTGTTGTTTCTTGGGAGTGATAGATGGATTGACATTTAAGTGATGGCAGATGAAGCTCGGATCCACCCCCAGGGCTTCGTAGGCGTCCCATGCGAACACGTCAACATTTTTCTTGAGAAACTCTGTTAGCTCTTCCCTCTCTAGAGAAGGTAGCTTAGCTCCGATCAGAAAGAACTTCTCCGGATCATCACCGATCACAACCGTTTCTAGGTCTTCACATTCTGCCTTCTCGGCTGATCCATTGACGAGCAAGTCCAGAGCTCTTAATTGTTATAAGCCCCTTTCGGCAGGGGCCGAGGACTCAGCTTTGGGCCGATGTAAGATTGCGTTTACCAAGCACTCCCAAGCCATGGATTAGCTCCCAATGATTTCTTTAACTTGGCCGTTCGACAGATATTTCACCTTTTGGTGTAGGGTATAAGAGACGACTCCCAGCACATGTAGCTTGGGCCTAGCCACAATGGCCGTGTAGGGGGAGTAAGCGTCCATCACGATGAAGTCCACCTCCACCACTTCTGAACTAATCTACATGGGCAATCTAATCTGGCCCTTGGGAATGACAACCTTCCCATCAAAACTTACCAAGGGCGAATCGTAGGCTGTTAGTTTTTCGGGTCTTAAGTTCAGTCCCTTGTACAGGTCGGAGTACATTATCTCAGCACCACTACCTTGGTCCACCATCACCCTCTTCACGTCATACCCCCAATCCTGAGAGTGACCACTAACGTGTCATCATGGGGCTATATAGTTCCAATCTTATCCTCTTCCGAAAAACCTAGCATAGGTTAGGTACTCACCCTAGTTCTCTTCGACTCCGGATTGGTGTCCTCGGTGGTCAACCGAGACACGGACATCACTTTAAAAGGACAAAAACCGGTTCTCCCTGGAGCGGCAAAGATGACATTTATCGTGCCCAACGGAGACCTTGAGGAAGTATCCCTCCGGGGTTCTGGATTGATATGTCCCTGTAGACCACTAGAGTGGTGCATAAACTGCTTCAATCTTGCCTCTCGGAATAGCTAGTCCAAATGGTTCCATAAATTTCTACAGTCTTTTGTAGTATGTCCTTGGTCCTTATGATACTAGCAATAGAGGTTCTGATTGTGCCTCATAGGGTTTCTCGCCATCTTATTTGGCCGTTTGAAGAACATCTCATTTTTAATCTTCTCCAAGACTTGATGCACCGATTTCCGGAACACCACATTAACCGCCTGAGTATTGGCAGACCCTGACTGTTCGGCAAAGTCCTTCCGAGGGCAGTTGTTGTTGTATCGGTCCGACTTGAAATCCCTCCTCTCCTAAGGGATAACCTTATCTTTTCATTTCCCCTGTTGCTGGTCTTCCTCAACCTTTTTATACTTATTAATCCGGTCCATGAGTTGGCGCACGCTAGTGACAAGTTTGCCAATCAAAGACTTCCTCAAACCATGATCAGTTGGGAGGTCGACCTTGAAAGTGCTGATGGCGACTTCATCAAAGTCACCATCAATCTCATTGTACATCTCCCAGTATCTATCTGAATACGTTTTCAAGGTCTCCTCTTCTCACATGGACAAGGATAGCAGGGAGCCTATGAGCTGGGGAACTTTGCTACATGTGACAGAGCGAGAGCCAAATGCCTGGGAAGCTCCTCGAAAGAACCTATGGAACCCGCCTTTAAGCCATCAAACCATCTCATTACCACGGGTCCCAAACTGGAGAGGAAAACTTTGCACATCAAGGTCTCATCCTTGGAATGGACAACCATTCATTGGTTGAAATGGCTCACATACTCCACTGGGTCTATCTTACCACTGTAGATAGTGAACATTGGCTGATTGAATCGCCGAGGAAGTTTTGCCCCTTCAATCCTACACGTGAACAGTGATCGGGAAATCTGTTTTAACGCCTTGCTCATAGCGTCTCCTCCCAGGCCTTTGCTAGGCGGGCTCTTATACCTACGATTGTGATGTTGCTCCTCCTCGTAGGAGAAAGACTCGTAGGGTGGGGTCCTTGACTTTCTTCCATATCTGACATCCTCTTCGTCATCAAAGGAAACGTCGGAGCTGGAAGGGGTTCGCTTTCGCTTTGCACGGTGCAGCTTTCTCTTCAGATGGTCAGCCTCCAGTTGTAGGGCTTTGGTATCTTCCTCACAAGAAAGATGGCTCTTACCCCAGGACTGACTCTTACCGGACTGGATAGGATGCACACTCTTCTCATGATCCCGTCTACGTTCGAGGTTGACAAAAGGATTTTTACGTTTAGATCCTACGGATTCTTCCTGGTTTGGACCTGAACCTACCATGGTTGAACATTGCACTCACTAGCACCCAAGTGATCTTCCCACAGACGGCGTTAATTGTAAGGACCCGATTTAAACTCTTAGCGCAAAAGGTGTATGGACTCAAGCCCAAAACAATAAATTTGTAGAGAATAGGTTGGAAAACTGGGTTTTAGTGAATTAAGCAACAAGTTAATGGATTTTGATGACAAAAGAAGAAAGATTATAGACGTTCTCTAAAGAAAATCGTCCTCAGCCAAGTCCGAGGAGACTGATTCTTCTATATTGCTTTTGAAATGTTATTACAATTCTGGTTCTAGATTGCTACAGTGTTTCTCTCTTGATTTTCCGATCCCCATTCCTTCAGGGGTCTCTTACATTATATATCTCCCTCCTAATGATCTTAGCCTTCCATTTGTTAATCATCCAAGCTACTACTTGTGTGCCCGTCCTATCAGACACCCCTTCTGACTTTCTGTGTGTTGTGGTAGTTAAAAGAGCATTGTTCAGGGGTCTTCTCCACATAAATGCGGTCAGAAAAGTAGTTGCAGTGCATTAAATGCGGTAGTAGAAGCTCCCTTAGATTCCTCTGAGCTCCCATCCCTTTTGTACGTTCATATCTCCCGTCTCCATCAGTAGATCATCCTGTAAGGTTACTTTGAGTGATAAGGCGTATACTCGATTCGTGCTCTGCTGATCCAAGGAGATAATCCTCCTCAGACCAACTTGCTCAGCCTTTCTGCTTGTATTTCACTTATGGGATTCTGAGCTTGACACGCTCACTACGGTTTATTTGTCCTCGAACAAATGAGGTCCTCGGCTAAAGCCCAAGGCCAATATACGAATTTGGGCTCTTATCCCTACACCTTTATTAACATGATAATAATAAATAAATAGTTATGCTAATGAGTGCTCTTAGGACGTTGGTTAATAATCCATTTTAGAAAAGTTTTGACACCACTTTTATGGGAAATGAAAAAAACTGTCAAAACATTAATTGCTTTTTTTTTTCTTTTCCAATAAAAATTTTATTTAAATGGATTATTAACCAAGTTTTTTAGGGCATTCATTAGCATTTTCAAAAAAAAAAAAAATACTAGAAGAACTCTAATAGATACTAATTAGTGACAAGAATATGTAATTAATATAACATAATTAGACCTAAACCCATTGACTAAAAATTTTGGGTCAAATAATTTCATTATATGTTATATTAACCTTGCAAAACCTTGCAATCTAAGTGTTCCCAAATTGCTATCTCCCCAACAATTTAAGTACAAGAATGTGTGGCTAACAACTTAATGTAACACAATTGGGCTTAAACCAAGTTTTTTAGTCAAATGATGTGCCTATGTATGCAACTAAACAAAAAATAATAATAATAATAATAATGTGCCTATATGTCATATTGAGAAATTGAAGCTACCCTAACAATATTCCTTTTTACGCTCCACATGTCGTAATTGAATTTAATATGACTTTTATCCAAATTATTTTGGAAAATTTTAAAGATGCAAACAGAACCATCAGTCACAAGCATGTTTAGCATCACATTTCCGTTAGTTGAGTCAATTACAACTTCTTAAATATGTGCACAATTATTCAATTTCATAAGATAGATCTCTCTCTCTCTCTCTTAAAGCCTATAATCTTAGTTTGATTCAACTGAAAATTGGATCTTAGATGAAGCTGCACTAACCATAGTAGCTAATATCGGATGACACAAAATATGCTATCTGATATTTTGAGACTTGCACTGCAGAATGACCTAATAGAACCACGTGGAGTTTATGCATAACAATGATGTTCTAGTAACATTGTTCTAATAACGTTATTGAAGTGTTGTCGAAATACGTATGGGAAAAAAGTGCAGTGAAAATATGTGTAGGTAAAAAAGTATTGTGAAAATACGTATTGTGTTGATTAAACAACAAAAACCGTTGTTTAAACAACATAACCAAACAGGCCGTACACTCTTTCAAAAGAAAGATGTTCTTTGTATGTACAATCCATCTTTCAAATTTGAAACCACATGCACTCTAATATGCAAAACCACAGGGAGAAGTAGCACCTAAAACATTAACAGCTGACTTTTGTTTCTTGCTGCTTCTTCCTTTTCTCCCCAAAAAAAAATATAATTACATGATGAGTTTTCAATTAAGGAATCCGCAAGGAAACAACTGTGTCAGCAATGTCCTAAATAATTATGAATGAGAAATGTCATTGGTCTCTAAACTAATCCACTCTATAATTACAAAAAGAAGGCTCATGATTCACTAAGAATTGTCAATTTAATTCTGCAAAATCAATAGAGGATGGTTATTGGATTCCGGATTTCCACTCCACAACTGCAGAAAGAAGAGTGTAATTTGGTATCAGATTCTTATGAGGCAAAGGCATATTTGTCATTGGAGATGTATCATTCTCTTCAAGCCATTGCTTTATTGCTCTGCGGTCATAAGTGTAACCATCCGCAGCAACGCAAGGATCATCCATCACATCCTGTAACAAAATTAAATAACATTTCATTGACAAATTATTGCAAGAGGGTATTCATTAAGACAATGAAAGCTACAATCACTGTAGCTTGTCAACAAACTAGTCAAGATCGGTCACATGTATTCTTTTTACCATTTACTACTTATACTAAATATATGGGGTTTATAATTGAAGTTAAAAGAGGTTTATATCTAATATAAATTAGCAAAAGCAAAAGGTCTATCAAACCCAATTTGAAATTGGAGAACTGAAAAACAGGAGTTAAATCTCAAATGTAATATAAAATATGGCCTTTTTAAACAAGCATTAGCCCATACAGATCTATGTTTACACTACATCTGCTTCTTCCAAAATTACAAGACCTTTCCTCCCTATATGAGGTTGTACACTTTTACTTTCAGATTTCTGGGACCAACAGGTCACCATTTCCTGTACAAATAGTAAATACAAAAATAAAAAAAGAAGAAACATAACTAGGCATTTGAATATTTTAAATTGGTACTCACTAGATTTAAACTGAATCATATTGCTATGTCCAGACTCATAAAATTCAACCCACTTGATGAAGAAAATTTAACAAACATCCAATTAAATGTAACATGCAGCAAATCATTATCACAATATAAGTTCACAAGAACATTAGCATATTTTTTTCCCCAAACAAGAGCTATAAGATGTTGGCAGTAGAAGATTGTGCAGCATACCTTAAGAATTGGGCAGATGAAGTGGTTAGGAGGTGCAGATGGAACTCTGCAAGCTGAATCTCGAGCCCTATCAGCAACTTCTTTCAATCTCTCCAGTGCAGGAAGTACTTTATCTTTCAAATCAGGTCTATCTTGACGCCGAAGCTCAGCACAGCTCAGTCCCATTTCAGCCAATTTCTTTGCCACCTCAATTGGCCAATTCCCGCCTTCTTGATCTAAAATCTCCAATAACTTACAATCACTTAAAGCAGTTTCCACCACATGGGCTAGTGCTATTGCTGGTTTTGCAGTCAGCAACTGCAAAATCACCATTCCAAAAGCATAAACATCAGACTGTGGAGATAGTAACCCAGTCCTTTGATACTCAGGATCTATGTAGCAGAGTGTCCCAACAGGCCCTGTGTAAGAGCCTACAGTATACATAGAAGAAACATCTGAATTAAGCATCGTAGAAAGGCCAACATCACCAATCTTGCTCACAAGGTTATGATCAAGCAAAATGTTTGCTGGTTTCAAATCACGATGGATTATTGCTCTTGGCTTTGAGTTGTGAAGAAAGACAAGAGCTGAGGCTACTTCCCAAGCTATTCGGCACCTCTCAAACCAAGGAATGGGAGGTGAACCATTTTTCTTGAGCAACCTGTCCTCCAGGCTACCATTCTCCATATGCTCGTAGACTAGGCAACCACGATCTTGACAGGCTCCAAGAAGGAGAAGTAAATGGGGATGCCGAATTTTGCTCAAGATATCAAGCTGAAATCAAATGGAAAACATAGGTAAGTATTCAGTCAATATTTCAGTTGGGGTAACCCTATGTCCCCCTCTTCCCCTCCCCCCCCTTTTTTAAAGTTTTTCCTAACAGAATAACAGGACATCACAAGGTATAAAGATTACCACTCATTATTTACAGGAACACAGCTAAGTGTATACTAAATTGCCTTCTAATTAGTTTCTTTCTTTGGTGAATAAGTGATGATGCACCTTGTAAACCGGAAACCAGCTGAATTGCAGAAAGTGGGAAGGCTTAAGTGCTAAAGTGTATGCTTAAATATGTGTAAATAATGATCAAAGAACTATTTTTGTTTCTTCATTCAATTGACACATTTTCTTTTGGTTTTTTTTTTTTTTTTTTTTTTTTTTTTTTGGGGGGGTGGGGGGGGAGGAGTCTTTACAGTTTACCTCCTGCAGGAACTGCTTATTTTTGTGACTATCTTCGGAGTGAAGAACTTTAACTGCTGCAGTTGTATGATGCAGATTGCACTTATAAACTGATCCATATGCCCCCATGCCTATTTTAAGATCTTCAGAGAAAGATGAAGTGGCAGACACAATCTCTTCCCATGTGAACTTATGGTATTGCTGCACTGGACCAACAAGAGCATTCTCAAACTTTTTTTTCTCTTTAGCATCATGAATAGCCTTCATCTCTGCTTCTCTCCGTTGGGAGGCTTCTCTTTCAGCACATTCTCTCACATAGTCAGCTTCTCTTTTTGCAGCTTCATGCCTCTCTTTCTCTTGTCTTGCTAATTCTTTGGCTCTCTCCTCTTTGATATTTATCTCCTTGAGCTTCATTGCTTCCTCCATCCGGCGTTTACTGAGATTGTGCAGCTGATCAAAGAAATAACAAGAGCATGTTACTTGAAGAAATGAAACAATTAAGAGATAGTATAAAATTAAGTACCTAGTGGACAGACTAGTCCAACTGTAATGTAACACAAGATAGAACATTTCTGTTACCCAATTAGCCGTCAGGAGAAACAGCCACAACAGATATAATAATCACTAAGACTGATGAAGTACAATTAATTCAAACTAATAAATGGAAAACATTGATCATGCATTCCATCCTCCAAATATATCAATTAGAGAACTATATACCATTTCATCCCTCCAAAAGATTGCAATAATTTATGTCCTAGAAGGATTTCTATGAATTTGTCGATTGTATATGACGTATTAGTTATTACATCTTCTACTACTTTGTTTAGTGCTTTTTTTTTATTTTTCTTTTTTGGGTAAACTTCAGAAAAAGGCCTGCTGGATGATGTTCCTTTGTATACAAAATAGATAAGCAGATTTATGAATTCACATTGCATATATTTTTGAAAATAGTAATGATATTGACTCCATATATGATTCCCAAAGGAAAACATTTAGCTTGCAATATAGGTAGACAATTTATAAATTCTAGAATTACAAAAAAATATAAAATAAAAGGGTTATGAATGCTTACTATGATGGAAGTCATGGCAAGAGTTTGGTTACATAGTTCACGTTATATTAAATTTCAGATGGCCTGAATGACTTAGCTCAACTTATTTAATCATTAATCCTTAGCAATTGAGGTCAGCTATGTGTATCTTGCTTCACTATTCATAGGCATGAATAAAGGCAGTGGCTCAGTGTGGGGAGTTTGTGGCTAAAAAATTTAAAGGTGAAGCTGAAAAATCATGAATCTCACTCTATTTTCTCTGTTTTTGTAGATACATTTTTAGAAGTATTCAAATAAGATATCAAAGATGAAGCAATGAAGAAGAAAGACAAGATGACAAAGGGACAAAAATAATTAATAAAATAGCCAGAATTCACCAGTCTGATCAAAATCCAAAATCTTGGAAAATCACTTATCTAACATGTAGCCAGCTTAGATGTAAAGAGAAACAGCAGGTAAAAGGATCTTTTGTAAACAAAAGAAAACCATAATTTACCTTCCGGGAAGCACCTATTGTCTCACTTTGAGCTATTGCATACATTCCTCGGACATGTCTGAGTTCTATTCTTAGCTTTTCCAGCTCAAAATCAATTTCCTGCCCACATAAGTGAAAACCAATGTGAAACTTCAGAAATACAAACAAGTGTTGTATTGACTTTCAAATGTATATTGAAATTAACATATATATTATCGAAATTATTCTCAGTCTCAAAAAAAAACTTCTCTCAATTATTTAGATAAATTCTTTTTTGCAATATTACATAGTTGTCAAAAGAGGGCGTTTTGCACCTCTCAATCACCATAAACCATTCTCACGTATAAAGAAAAGTAAAGCAATGACTCTTTAGCAATGTACAATTTCATGATTTCTAGAATACATGTATTTTAAAACGAAAGGGGAAAAAATCTTAAAAGGAAAAGGTTTGCACTACCTTTTATATTCATTAATGAAACTTATATGTCCTAATATTTTCAATGATGCCAAAGCTATATCACATACAACTTAAATTCAAATATATATATATATAATTTCCATCCAAAGCACATGCAGAATTCAACACAAGTTTCCAGCAGGTAAGCATTTTTGGACAAGCAGCTCATTAGCACCGATATACAAAGTCAAAAGAAATTAGATAAGACTACCTGAGTATCTGATGAAGGATAGTCAGTGAGAGCATCTAAGTTGGAAGCTTGATCAGACATCCATGATTGATCATCCGTTGGCAAGGTTTTGCAACTATAGGCCCAACTCAATGCAGGTTCAGAATCTGCTTTATTGGGACAAGAACTCATATCATCCTTCCTTTCCTCAACATCCAAGGACTGGCATCTAGAATGGTTTGTTTCAACTGAATTTGGTCCTGTCTTAAGAAGGTTGTGGTTAATAGTAGCAAGAGCTTGAAATCGCTGCATTGGTAGTGAAGGAGAACAGAAACGAGAGAGCGAAGCAACCGAATCATGATCTGTGCGTGCCAGGAAAAAGAAGAAGAGACGTGTTACAACTTTCATCTGGTAAAACCACCTCTCATAAATTTGTCATCCTTTAAATTATGAGCCAATAATCCAATTTACTAAACTAAAATCCATAAATGATTGACAGATGTTTTCAAGTTTAGATCCAATAGAGAGAGAGAAAGAGAGAGAGAGAGAGAGAGAGAGAGAGAGAGGATAACTTAAATCCTAGTTAGAACTGTTGGCATGCTTTATTTAGTATTGAAACAAACTTAGGTCGGCGTAGGAATGTAACAAACCCTTTGAGACAATGTAATTAAAAGAGTAAAAAAGAAACACACCCCCCCCCCCCCCCTCCCCCCCAAAAAAAAAAAAAAAGGAAAACTTGAAGCACTGCAAAGGTGCAGTGGCAGAATTGTGTGTTTGCATTTCTAGAAGCATATAGTATGCACAGCAATTAATTATTTGTGTTTTTAATATGAAAAGGAAGTGTGTTTTCTGAAGAGTCTCTAAAGCATGTATTGCAGCTTTAAGCTGTATTCTGGCTTGCCAGCAGCAGTTGCTGAATCCTCCATCATTTTGCTGATAGAATTGGTACTTTGAAGGTCATCGAATATAAATAATATCTTTCAACGTCATGTTTATGTGCAACATTAAGCAAAAACGTGTCAAAATTTATTAATAACACATTTATGCATTATGCAAGACAGAGTAATAAAGCAAGCAGCAGAAATCCTTTAAAAAGAAAAAATAAGTACATTCCTCCACAGATTAGTTTGAAAATGCATTTTTTACCATACTCTTATTCATTGAGCAGATGTAGCTCAGAACTTAAGCGAAGTGCATATACCTGTCAGTGAGCTGGAAGTGTGGCTTGACAAACTCTGGCTAGAACAACTTGTCTCACTACTGTCATCTTTAAAGCTTCCATTCATTTCTGTATTGGATGGGCGTATGGAAGACAACTTTCCTCTCGAAACAACATAGACTGTACAAAATCTTGGAGTGCTCGCTGAGATTCTTGAGGATAGACCCTTCAGTTTCCTTCAAACATTGATAGTATCTTGTTAACAAGAGCATTCATGATGCAGATGGAGAATTGAGCTATGAAAGATACATATGAAAGAATTCGATGATATTTCCAATCTGTTCTTTTAAATTAGAAGATGATAGCAAAAAATGATAGTACAGATGACATAAACATGCTAAGTAAATACCTTGTGAACAAGCCACGTGATGAAGCTCCTATGACAAGCTTGTGGATATTATGCTTAGCAACCTCCTCTGCTATTGCTTTTTCCACATCATCTGATTCGATAACTACATCATCTACTTCCACCTATATCCAGAACCGAGTGAGTTAAGATCCCATCCTTAAATTTATCCAAGATTAAATTTCAAAACACAAGATATATTGACCTTTTTCTGAGCACACAATTTCTTGTAAGGAAGAAGCATTTGACTTGTCTGCCAATTAATTTCCTTTATATAAGCAGCTGCTACATCCTCCCGTACTTGTGAAAGCGGAATGGAATTTCCCACTGGAATAACATAGAGAAGATTATTTGGTGAAAACCACAGATTATTTTCTGTTGCTTAAAATTATATAAACAAAAGTGGTCTTTCTAAAGTTTGAAATTTAAACACTAGGTCAGTTTTTAAATTTTGAGAAAGTAAAGTGGAAGGATAGGAAAATCATCAAATTACTTGAGAATTCAGCTTCCAGTCATAGGTACTTTTTCCAATTCCCCTTTCTTTTTCCTCAACTCTCCCATAAGGCCATAATGGAAAGTATCAATCCTTACACAAAACCCAATAGTAAAATTTACTAGGGATGTATTCAAACCCCAGACGAGAATGTCCACATAAATTGTATGCTACATGGATATCCAAATCAATGATTTTCTGAACCATATTCATGCTCATGACCTTCAAGGTGGCAGAAATGGTATGAATTTTTCTGAACACAGCACTATTAGAATCTTGACCTATTTTTTTGGGCAAGTGTAATGTTTCACATTTTGAATATAAACTTTATGGAAAATGGCATTACCAGATAGAACATTACTTCAAGGACTACAAAAGCTGAATAGACCTGCCCTTACTGTTTTTTAAAAAGGTAAAATTAGCCCTTTTCTTATGTTCCTATGAAGTTTCTACATGAGTTAAGAAAATTTAACAAACTGTTGAAGTCTACATATCATTTCCCATTTGAACACATAAATTTGAAGGCACATAGCTTACTTTGTGTAGGAACTCGAGTAATCCTTTCACAGACATGTATCAGTTTGAAGATAACCTTTCCCTCAGGAACACACTTCTCCAGCGCCCACTTTACTACATATTTGCTTTTTTTGTTTCCATTGACAGCTACTGCAACCACTGAAGATAAGGAAGGCAAAGATGCAAGATTGTCAGCTTCTTCCTTTACACTTTTCTCCATTACTGTGGCCATTGTTGCTAACAGAAATTACCCTGTAAAATCACAAAGAAAACAATGAGAGAACAGTTAGTTGCAGCCAGGGAGCAATAGACAAACAAATATTCAGGATATATATCCTGAAAAATGAAGGGTCCCCTTGATTTCAATTCATTCAAGAACTGTACAACAGAGATATTTGCAATAGCATAAAATTTTGTCCTTTTTTTTCTTCTTCAAAATCACCCACTACACATATGCCAAAGTCAAATTTTACAAAAGAAACATACAAACCAACATGCCAAGGGCGAACAGAAGCATTAATGTAAAATCAGAAGTGACAAATAAAGAATTTCCCTCTTTGTTTGAAAGATCATTAGAATATTCTTTTCTCTAAGCAAACAACGACAGACAACATAGAATCCAGAAGCAATACACCTCTAATTGCTCCAAAACATAATTTAAAAATAGAATTTCTGACCAAACCCACAGAGAGTGAGAAATGGATTAATATCATATCATAAATATAAATCAAATTCAAAGAACAAAACTTTCCAGGACACAGATAACGTTTTCCCAATGACAGACAGACTTGACGTCCAAATCCGAGGTATAAATTTCATAAAAAATACTACTACTACTCAAACTTCATGTTGTAACAAAAGAAATTCAAAACACAAGAGCTTACGTAGAGATTTGAAAAGTCATGAAGTGGCACACAAATAAGCAGAGAACTAGCTCAATGTCCATTCTTGAATTTTGAAACCCAGATGTAAACTTCCATGAAAATATGACTCAAAACTACAGAAAACAAGAAACAATTTTGAAACCCCACAAGAATTCACACCGACATACGGATAAAAGTTGATGAAATGACAAAAAAAAGTTCAATGAAAACAACAAAATGCTTCAAAATCCCAGAAAACAGTGCAAAAGGAAATTCCAAAATAAACTTCCAAGAACAAAATAGAAATAAAACCACACGTACCAACCAGCTTTTCAGAACTTCAAACTATAAGCCCCCTTAAACCAGCCTTGAGAAAGAAGGAAAACCCATCATTCTCTCTCTCTCCCTCTCTGCAAAAACCATTTCAAATACTCAAACTCCGTTTTGAAATAAAAGAAAGAGAGTTTATATTTTGACACCATGAAGAGAATAAAAAATAAAAAATAAAGTTTATTTTTGGATGTTACATAAGATTTCATATATGACTTTAAGATAGTACCCCCACAAGCTACCGTGCCGTAGTTTATCAAATCTTTGGGAAGTTATAAGGAACAAGAGGTTATTTATGTATATCTATGTCTGGTTAAATTTTCAACTGACATTTGTTTTCAAAGAGAGGTATCTAGCTTCCTAGCTAGGCGCTAAGCTAATCATTACTTTAATCTAAGCTTACCTTATCAGTAACTACCACCTTTCCGTTTGAAGAAAATCAATATAAATAAAATATTAATTAATAATAATAATTCATGTATTCAACTAGTTTTTTTAATCAAAAAAAGAAAAAAATATTCAACTAGTTTATTTAAAAATTATAATTAATGATAATTAAGGGCCCGGATGATATTTTTTTTAATGCTAACAAATGTGGGGTTGTTGGTTTGTTCACGTGTTTTGGTGTTTCATGCAATTTTTGGTCTTCTAACTGCCCTACTGACCGAGGCAAGTTACAGTGTTACACACGGTTGCTGAAATTTTAGTTCCAAAACACGGTATTAGTTATAATTGTGAGACGGTAAAATTGTGTTTTTTGAAAAAACAATTTTACAATTTTGGCTTTGTGCTGTGTATCGTACAAATAACTATAGCCACTCAAAAATAAAAAATAAAATCTTGAAATATATTAGGAAGGGTGGAAAATTCTTAGGTAATTTCGGAATGGGAAATGCTAACGAGTGCCGGGCACTGGTTAAGAATTCAGTTAAAGAAAGTTTTTATAGGAAAAGGAAAAAAAAAACAATTAATGTTTTGACAGCTTTTCTCATTTCTCATGAAAGTGATGTTAAAACTTTCTTAAAATGGATTGTTAACAAGTGCCCTAAGAGTACTCCTTAGCATAACCCTTTCGGAATATAGTGAAATGGTACTCATTTTTTTCACATTTATGATAGACTCTACCGTGAATTTAATGATTGAATCTCATCATAAATATGAGAAGAAAAAGCACCAATTTTCATGCTCTGAAAGTATGTAAAAATTACTCAAAAAATGTTTGGATGCACTAAAAACCGAGGGAACGCATACTTGGAATTGGAAATGTGGGACTAAAAGCACCATTGCAATAATGTGTCACCTGCGCGGTCGGTCACTGAACTTCACGTGTTTTAGAATCAGAAGCTACCTGGAAATTTATGTTAAAATTTTAATGTCACGCGTTTTCTACAGATTTTTGATATACCCCTTAAGAAAGTCACAAAGTTAATACATAGCCAGATTAGAAAAATGTTCTGTTGAGCTTGTAGCTAGCTAGTATTTTACAATCTTCCAGCATAATTTAGCAAAGATCTGGGAAAAATGTTTACCAAAAAAAAAAAAAAGATCTGGGAAAATGTTTCAAAAACTTTGGCCAAAAAAGGAAAGAACAAGCTGTGCTTAATTGGGTTACTAAAACTTTTTATTAGGAATTGCTATATTAGCTTACAACTTTTTTTGGATGATGGAATCTCTACAAGAATACGAGTAAGAGGTAAGGAATATACCAAATTACCAAGTAATTCAATCATTCATGCTTTATACATGTATTTTCCTCTTCTTCTTTTTTTTTTTTTTTTAACTTTCCCACAATTTTTTCTTAAATTAAATCATGATTTATCCTCTCTTTTTTCTAGTAATAATCCCCAAGCTTGAATTTCTTTAATAGTTTAGTGATGCAAATATTCATATAAATGATAGCTTTTCTGTTCATCAAAAAAAAAAAAAAAAAATGATAGCTTTTCAATCAAATCTCTAAAAAAGAGGAGAAAAGAGCTAACAAATTGGTCCTTACCAATTAGGTTGTGGATACCTATCTTTGGTACCTAGTAACATTCTAACATATCCATAGATAAGCCTAAAGTCTTTCTAAGTCAACTAAATATCGATTTCCCACTTAATTTTTATGTCTTGGGAAAACAAATTCCCACCTCCTGTTTCACAAATAGTAGTATTTGATTGGATGGTAAGTTGGACTAAAATTTAGCTTCCCTTTCATGTCAATTTCGCTCATTTAATGTGACCAAGTCACCAAACAAGAGACAACTGGATTTAGATTCAATGGGCACACACATAGGTCCCTCGAATTGTTGTCATGAAAAGGATTCCTAGTCACATTTTCCCACTAGTGTTTTTTTTTTTTTTAAACCAGAAATCCTTTTCCCCTTGAGTTTAATTGAAATGTAAGTTGATATTAAATTGTTGACATCGGAAAGCTGCATATTTTCTTGGCGCCTAACGCCTTATGCGACTTTCAAAGAAGGATAGGGAGACTTGGTCTATAAGTCTTTTTTTATTGAGTTACAGGGCTGAAAAATCACTTTCATAGTACCGAATATTATAGAATATTCAACGCATAACAGTGACAGTGAGATGCATGTGTTTTTTAGTTGAATAGTATAATCTCGTTTACTACTTAATCAAGAAAAGATAAGACAAAAATGGCTCTATCGTCGCTGCTTCCATAGCCCTATTATACATTTGGATTAGTCTTGCAGAGTAAGTGATGTACATACCTAACAATTAATGGAGACAATGAACCTATCTTGAATTGAATGTTGTCTCTAATTAACTTGACTGAGATTCGTAACAATGTGTTGATTTTGATGGACACGTACATGTAGTTATAGCTCCTGATGACTTTTGAGCTAATCTGTTTTAATGTAAAGATCTTTTAATGAACCAAGAATATTCTAGGTTTCTCTAAAAAAAAAGAATATTCTAGGTAATTTATTTTTGAAGCAATTTCCTAAAATGCAAAATCACTCAAAGGTCTAAGTTCCCGTGGCTAAAATTTATGTTATCTAGCTAAGCATCGATGGCACATGTCAATTACTTTTAAGCATTTTCAGCAAAAATGAAAAAATAAAATAAAATAAAATAAAAATAAAAGGAAAACCAAAAAAAAAATCTTAACCTCATTATATGAATATTTAGTATTGACATATCATAATTTGAGTTAGACAAAAGTTTGACTAAAAATTTAGTTGTCATCATCTAAGGTTACAAACTTAGTTGTCACTTAAGGTTGCAACTTTAAAAAATTAACACTTTTATATATTTTGAAAATCTAACCATTAGATTATATATTCTTTACGCTCTTAAAACAACATAAAATTTTGTGACAATCAAATGATATTTAGTACACAATATATGAACCTATTTTTTATACGTAATTTTAAACTATAAAACTTATAATTTAAACAATTGTTTGATAACATAGTTATTGGTTTTTAATTTTCTAGAAATTTTACAACTATGGAAGATATAAAAAGAAAATGTAATTCAATGATGGATTCATTAAAATTCACATTTAATAAAAAAATATGGAGTGAAGTTGTAACCATAAATTACAACCAAATTTATAGGCAAATTTTGTCAATTCAAATTAACTAAATAACTAGACAATATATTTGGGGCAAAATTTGTAAATTTATATTATTTCAATAATTTTTTATCTAAATAAATACATTATTTTAAAGCTATTTAGGAATCTAACCTTTTTTTTTTTTAATTCAAATTCAGTTTCAACGATTTTATGTGTTGAAATCGTGTTTCACTTAAAATTTAATTTGAAAACACGTTTAGTTTATTACCATGATTATATGTATGCTCCGTCTTTGTTTTTGGGCTTCGAGGCTAAAAAGTCTTTGAAAGTTCAAAGTTCAAAGTGAGATGCTACTCGTTTCGTTTGACCATTCAATCTTCACCTAAAACAAATACAATTGGTCATACAAAATACTGTTGACTTAAATGCTGTGATTGACCAAAATTTAAGATTACGTCATAGATTATTGGCTAAGAAATTACAAGTGCAACTGTAACCATTGTCCATAGCCCATAGGCCATAGGCCATACGCAAAAAAACAAAGGAAACTAGAAGCAAGAAGAAGAACTTTTGTCAATAATAAATAATGTATTGAGATTCATCGATTCTTTGACTTCGTTCGAATTTGCCCATACTATAGTACTAGTACTGTTAATTTGACAGCTATTTCACTCGTTCGTGACTTCGTGGTCCTTCAGATTGGCACTATCCTAGAAATATACATTACACAAGATTATATAATTTTAAGGGTTGTTTTGTTTGTTTGTGGTCCTTGGAACTTTCATAGAACGTTGCATTGAGACTTTAGTTTAGGGTAGTTTCTTTGGTTTAGTCACTGTTTATGTGTGTTTTATCCTATTTCTTTCTATTATTTTGAAATTGTATTTTTGTTATTAACTTGGGTAAATAGATAAGGGGGAGATGAATAAATCTTATCTACATGTAGTTGATAGATATTAGGTTTTTATTTGAATCTAAATGTTAGGTTCTTATAATTTGTAAAGTCATGTATTTATATATACATTGCTTGATGCTGAATAATAAAAAGTAGGCAAAAATATATATATTATTATTGAGTAGAGTAGTTCATTTATTAATTTGAAGGTTTTGGTTACCCCAAAATAACCAACAAAAATATTGGGTCCTTAACCATCACCAAAATGTGTAGTTCAAAATATTTTATAATACTTTTGAGGTATTTGAGACGTTGGAATAAGAGAGAGAGACAAGGAAAAGGAAAATTAATAGAAGAGAAATGTTTATATGAGCAAAATATGTATTGCTAGATGACAAGTATGAACTCTAAGAGTGAGTCTAGTAATTCTTAAGTTCTTATGAAATTCACGGGGTCTTGAATTCAAAACTCCAAACCTACGTTTTGACACTACCCCTAAATGATTTTTCCCTAAAATTGTCTGATATGTACGTCAGCAAAGAAAAAAAAATTCATTATTAAATACAAGTTTTAAATACTTGAAGTCCTACCGGCAAAAACATGTTTAACTTTGACTTTTTCGACCTATTATCTATATCTATATTATAGGTTCATAACTACATCAAAAAAGTTGGGTCATGACAGTTGTGGTTGCATTAAATGATTATTTTCTCTCTATGAAAAGTGACAACATTCTCATTAGTTATTAAGAAAGTGTTGGTATAATTATTTAAATAAAAGAAACTAGTTTGGTTGCATTTTAATAAAAATGAATGAATATTTATATTCATAATTTTGTAATTACAAAATTTATTTTGAAATATTATACCCCATTAACTAAAACAGTTGGATTCAAGTGATAGCTCAATATTGGTAATGGTGTCAATTGTAATGTCATTTATCTGTGGTCTAAAGTTTAAACCCTTCCACCCCCTTCCTCATCATCTTAAAAAAAAAGGTTCAATATTAATTAATATCTCATTAACCATATTATCTTTGTAATTTATATTGTTATTATATTGAGATTAAATTATTATAATAAGTTATATGCATTCTATCTCTATATAAAGGAGTCTTACCATCCCTGAGAAGTGTATCTAAGATGCCTTTTGGGTGTATGCACACTCAAATGTGGGAAAAAAAATTGATAGATGAGACTACATATATATGGTGAGCAATTTTGTATAGATTATTATGTGGGTAAAGAAAGGTATTGATTTGGTGGCGTTTTGTTCAGTTTGTGGTGTAATGTAGACTCCTGAAGCTTATAGTGTATATGCCCGGGCTATTGAATGGTGGGAGCAACGTGCTACTTATCGATCCCGCTACATCAATTAAGACATGTAGCATATTCTCTCATGAGGATGAGAAATGCCTTAGAGAGAACGAGATTTCCTTACTCGTATAAATCATATATATTCTGATATATATATATATATATATATACTAATATTACTATAGTAAAATATTTACACACTAGTATTATCCTGGTGCAATACACAGTTGGATGAAGATTCATATGTAAGATAAAAAAATTTTAAAATAATTAAAACTAAATTATTAAATAAATAGTAATAATAAATTATAAAATAAGTAAATAATTTTAATAAAAATAATTACTTTAAGTTTTGATTGTTTGGACTTTGGAATTTAGACTTTTTTAGTGTTTATATATTTTTATATTTTAAAATTCTTTTTGTACTTTGTGTTAATTTCTTAATATGAGATATAGACTGGGTTTGGATAGGAAGTTGCATCTGGTGTTTGCATTTTGCTGCCTTTTTTTTTTTTTCTTTTTTTTCTTTTCACACGCGTTTTCAGACTATTTAGAGACAAATTTTACTATTCATGAACAGTAAATACACTGTTTATGCACTGTTCTCGCATTTAAAAATATTAAAAATGGGTCCCACGGTATTATTTACACATTTAAAAATTATTTTGCTACAGTGTTTTCAGTTTTCAGTTTTCAATTCAGCAAGATAAGTTGTATCCAAACGGACCCATAGAATGAGTTTGATCATTCCTATTTGGGTTATGTTTAATCTATGTCGTAGCCAGCACAAACAATAAGGGCATGTTTGGTAGACTGTAATAATCAATGTAATGTAATAAATATTCCTATGGTATAAATATTCGGTTATTTGATTATGTTTTTATTACTATGAATAGTTATTCTTTATGAATAGCTATTCTTTAAAATGAGAAATAATTATTCTTTACCAAAAGCGTTGAATGTCTATTCCTTAATCTTATGTACTAAACTTTTTACAAAAATTCCTAAAAAGTCATTAATTACCACATCTTCAAAGAGAAAGAAAATAAGCTAGGTCCTTGTATAAATTTTATTTTCTCTTATATAACTTTTATGGAGTTATTAATTTTTAAACAAAGAACATATATATTAATTATTAAATTATTAAATTACTAAATTTATACATAATAAGATAGATCCTTCTCTCACTTTTTGTTTTAAAAAAATGTTAAGTTTTTTTTTTTTTTGAAAAAAAAAGGTAAGCTAGATCCTCAAAAAGTGTAAATAAAGTTTTATAAAATAAGAGTGTTTTAGAAAATTTTGACTTAAAAATGATTTCATTCTACATTCTTTTCATACTCTACCAAATTGTGAATGCGTATTCAAAATTCTATTCTTAAATGGTCACCAAACTAATGAATAGTAATACTTACTACATTCCATCTTAATGTATTCCTTGTAATATTTTTTCTTATTTCCATGTAATAATCATTACAGTGTACTAAAGGTGCCCTAATAAACAAAATAGTTCCTTAATATTGATTTTTCCCTAGTGATAGTCTAATTGAAAAAATAAACACACTCACAAATTAAATATAATAACCAAAACTGAAAATCAAAACATACACAAAAGAGTGCAAAATTTGAGAATTAAAAAAAAAAAAACTTACATAAGAGAACCAAGAACTTAAATAAGTGTCCATTGTTTTGCTTCTTTATAATAAACTTCTTTTGACATAATATCCTGCACACAAATTCAAAAGTAAAGAAAAATAAGTAAGATGAATTTATTAGATTAAAACATAAGCATGAGTTGCATTTAAAAATTTATAAATAAATAAATAAAAAACACAACAACATGGGGTGTATTGTGTGGGATTTAATTAAAGGGATAACCTATTGGTTAAGAGGAATTGTATCGAAATGCCATGACTGAATATATTCAAGTTCTAAAAATTTTGATAATAGACTTTTAGAAGGAGTAGAATTTAAATTTATAGAACTTAGATGATAAAAATTTGTCTAAATTAAATTATTGTTAAATCTTTTCCCTTAGTCAAGAGTTTTGTAGCTTAATATCCTAATAAAATATTAATTTAATAAGATGCAACTTGAGGGAAAAAAGCCAAAACAAAAACGTGGGTTGTGTCATGTGTGGGATTCAAGTTTAAAAAGTTTTTATAATAGAATTTAAATTTGTTTTAAATTATTATTAAATCATGCAACTTGAGGAAAAAAACAAAAATAAAGACGTGGTTAGTGTGGGATTTAAGTTTACAAAATTTTGATAATTGACTTTTAGTTTGAATAGAATTTAAATTTGTTTTAAATTATTATTAAATCTTATCCCTTAGTCAAAACATGATTTGTTTTTTTTAGAAAGAAAACATAGGTTGTTGTGTAGGATTTAAGTTTAAAATTTTTTTATAATAAACTTTTAGTTTGAATAGGATTTAAATTTATTAAAATTTCAATGATAACATTTTACTTAAATTAAAAGTTGTTAAATATTATTCCTTAATTGAGGAAATATATCCTATCAAAAAATAATTAATTAATTTACTATTTTTTTTTTGAGAAGGAATTAATTTACTAATTAGTGAGAAATAGTATAAAAGAAATGGACCAAATATGTAGTTTACCCATTTAAAATTATATTACCAACATTTTCAAGTAATTGTTTTGATTATATTTATGTGTTATATGTTGCAAAATTAATGTGATTTTGATAAGTGGCTCATTAATTATTAAGACGTTTAATTTACTTTAGGGGAAATTCTATTAAAGTTTCAAAAAAAGTCTCTAATGAACTAGATAGTTTTAATGACATAAGTAAAAAAAAATTCAAAATCTCACATTTCTTTACGTCATTATTCTAATATTTTTTTTTTATTTGAGTTTTTAATTCTTAAAGACTACCTATAAAACCTCATAAATTTACAACATCCGTTAAAATATTGTCACCTCATATTTTCTTTTACTAGTAGAGTAAATAATTCCGGATATAAACATAACCATAATATATCTCAATAAAAAAAAAAAAAATATATATATATATATATAATTGTTTGTCAAAAATATATATATATATATATATATATATAATTATCAAATTATAAATTTAGAAAAAAATTAAAACAAAGAAAAAAGATAATATTTTGTTGAATTTTCTTGTGCAAATACTGGATTACTTACTAGCATAATACAAAAATGAAAGTTTTTGAATTTTTTTTTACTTCCTTTAAGGTTGTCACATAAATTTTTGAAAGCTCAAAATTTTCCATCTCAACATTTTAATATATATATTTTTAATTTAGTTTAATTTTTATAATTATAAATAGTATTGTGTTTGGTTTAACTTTAAACTAATTAAAACTTGTCCTTTCTTTTTGATAAATAATCCAATACTAAATAAGTCGTGACTAAATTATCTTTTCTAAAGAAACTCAAATCAAATTAGGTATTTATTTTTGGGTTGGGTTTAAGTTACACTTAGTGTAACTCTAAAGGCATGTTTAGGAGACCGTAATAGACTCTGTAATGTAATAGTTATTTTTATAATTTAGTTATTCTTTAGTTTGGTTCTGTTTTTATTACAATGAATAATCATTTCTTATGAATAGTTATTCTTCAAAATGAGGAATAATCATTCCTCTTTAAAAGGTTGTATTAGTTATTCCTTAGTAAATGCAATAATTTCAAAACTTAATATATTTCCCAATAAAAAAACTTTTCATATACATCTAACAATTATAAAAATAAAAAGTCATAAAAAATAACACATATCTCTCTTAAATTTAAAAATAAAAATTTTTAAGGAGATATAATTGTATGAGTAAGAAATTTCCTAAAATAAATGTTAAAGTTTCATTCTAATGTTATAACTCACAACCAAACTAATGAATAGATTTAGTTATTATATTACAACACATTTTATTGATAATAATAAAGATTACAATTCCTGTCGTAATCCTCATTCAGTATACCAAACATACCCTAAGTAATATTACACTAGCTGATTATTTGTTATTGAATTCATATTTTGAAAATTTAGCCATTGAATTAAATGTTCTATATGTTCTTAACATGCGTGTCAATTTTTATGTCAATCAGATGTAATTTACCATTCGATCCATAGATTCATCTTTTATGCATTATTTTAAACTACAAAAACTTGAATTTAAATAATTGATTGATGACATGAATATTCATCTTTAATCGTCTTTAAATTTTGTAAGTATGGAGAATATATGAAAATAATGTAATCTAACGGTGTATTTATTAAAATTCACATCTAATTAAAAAATATTAGGTGAAGGTGTACTTTAAACCAAACTCTTTATTATTATTTTTATTATTATAAATTCTCTAGTTTTACTTTTTTTTTTAATTAATTTAATATATATCAAATAGAGTTGGGTTTAAGTTACACCTGGTGTAGCTCTAAGCAATGTTACACCACTCAATATTTTTTAATTGGATGCGAATATTGACAAATCCACCATTAGATTAGATTATTTTTGTATAATCTTTATACTTGCAAAATTTCAAGGTGATCAAAAACTAATATCTATGTCATCAATCAATTGTTAAAATTCAAATTTTTGTAATTTAAAATAATGCATAAATTATGAGTTTATGGATCAAATGGTAAATAGCATCCGATTGATATGAAAAATGGCATGCATGTTAAGAATATATAAAACATGCAATTCAACGGTTGGATTTTCAAAATATTAATTTAATAACAAGTTATTGGGTGGTATAACATTACTTAGAGTTATACTAAGTATAACTTAAACCCAACTCTATCAAATATATATTTAAGTTTTTAGTATATTGTATGGTTAACCACTTGAGATATATATATATATATATATATATAAAAGTCAATACTTCAAAATATCTGTTGCTTCTTTACTTCATTACTCTTTGAATAATTTAAAAATCTAGAATAAGCCTGGTAAGTTATAAAGTAAAGGAGAAGCAGATATTTTAAAGTATTGACTTTTACACAAGATGTAAACATGATATTGAATTTATATTTTAAAAATATCACTGTTGAATTACATATTATATATATATTTAACTTGCATACCAATTTTTATGCCAATAAAATGTTATTTATTATGCGATACATAAACTCATCTTTATTAATTATTCTAAATTATAAAAACTTGAATTTAAACAATTTATTGATAACATGACTATTGATCTTTAATCACCTTGAAGATTTTCAAGCATGAAGAGTATATAGAATATAATGTAATCCAACAATATATTTGTCAAAATGCACGTTCAATAATAAGTTATTAAATGGTGTAACAATGGTTAAGCAATGTTACACCATCCAATAACTTGTTATTGAATTCGTATTTTGAAATTTAACCGTTAAATTATACGTTCTATATGTTCTTAACATGTATGCCAATTTTCATGCTAATCAGATGTAATTTACCATTCGATCCATAAACTCATCTTTTATACATTATTTTAAATTACAAAAACTTGAATTTAAAAAATTGATCAATGACATGGCTATTGATCTTTGGTCATTTTTAATTTTGTAAGGATAGAGAATATACAAAGATAATCTAATCTAGCCGTGAATTTATCAAAATTCACATCTAATTAAAAAAAATATTGGGTGGTGTAATATTATTTAGAATTACAGTAGGTATAACTTGAACCCAACCCTTTCTCTAAAGAGAGAGAGAGAGAGAGAGGTGTAACTATTTGTTAATGTTACACCAATCAGTCACTTCGATTAGACAAATATTTTAAAATTTTCACTATTGGGCTATACACATTATCAATATTCTTTTCAACACACACACACACACAATTTGTAATAGTTGGATGTTATTTATTATTTGATTCATAAACTCATATTTTATCTTAATTTAAAATACAAAATTTGTAACAATAGTTAAGCAATATTACACCATCCAATAACTTATTATTGAATTTATATTTTGAAATCTAACAGTTAAATTACACGTTCTATATGTTTTTAACATACATGCCAATTTTTATGCTAATTTGATATAATTTACCATTTGATCTATAAACTTATCTTTTATACATTATTTTAAACTACAAAAAATTCAATTTAAACAATTGATTGATGACATGGCCATTGATCATTGGTCATCTTTAATTTTGTAAGTATGAAGAATATACAAAAATAATATAATCTAGCTGTGAATTTATCAAAATTCACATCTAATTAAAAAAATATTGGGTGGTATAATATTGTTTAGAGTTACACTAAGTCTAATTTGAACCCAACTCTCTCTCTAGAAAGAGAGAGAGAGAGAGAGGTGTAACTATTTGTTAATGTTACACCAATCAGTCACTTCTATTGGACCAATATTTTAAAATTTTCACTATTGGACTATACATATTATCAATATTCTTTTTAACACACACACAAAATTTGTGATAATTGGATTTTATTTATTATTCGATTCATAAACTCATATTTTATCTTAATTTAAAATACAAAATTTGAAACTTAAAATTTAAGCATTTTATAGATGAAATAATTTTAACTTTTGATTATCTTGAAATTTTCCAAGCATGTGTGTATAAGAAGATATGTAATCCAACAACGGTTTTGTTCAAATACACATCTAATAAAAGTTATTGAGTGATGTAATACTATTAAAAGTTTTAACAATTGTAACTTGAGTTTATGGATTAGATAAGAAATAATATTTGATTAAGATAAAAATCAATGTACATGTTAAGACCAAATTGAACATGTAATTTAAAGTAAAAATTTTAAAGGGTAAACTACATATTTGGTCCCTAACCTTTACACCATATTTCAATTTAATCCCTAACATTTCAATTGTGTCAATTTAATCCCTAACCTTTCAATGTCGTGTCAATTTAGTCCATAATGTTATATCTTAGATGAAAATTGCTAACATGACAAACAGCCAAAATAAAATTTAAGTTTATCGTCTCATCAACGTAAGCTAATTTTTTGTTTTGACCATTAGACACATCATAAATTTTCATCCAAAAGATAACAGTAGGGACTAAATTGACACAATACTAAAAGTTTAGGGACCAAATTGACACAATTGAAAGGTTAGGGATCAAATTGAAATATAGTGTATAGGATAGGGACCAATTACGTAGTTTACCCAATTTTAAAATATTAATCCAATAAAATTTATTATATGATGTAATATGAACAAAGACTTATATCAAGTATAACCATAGTTATTATCTTGGGCTGGCCTCGCCAGTTAGACTAATGATTTGATACCTATATCGGTTTGATATTTTAATTAGATTATTTTAAGCACATTATCCAGTTAAATCCAATTAAATGTGGTGCCCTAGTGAATTATTTGTAACCTGTTCAACTTGGACAAGTTTTTCTTAATATTTTTCAAGTTTTTCATGTATATATTCCAAATTAGTTGTCTACTTATATTTGAAAAAAAAAATTATAAATATTACAATTTTTTTATTTTAGAAAAAGAAAAATGCTATATTAAGGAGAGAAATTTGCGATGAATTCAATAATTTTGTCTCTTAATTTTTATAACGTTATTATGAGAAATTATAAAATTTCAAAATGGTTTAAATTAATTTAATATCAAAATCTTGGTTTTCTTCATAAAATCTTCCTTTAAATGAATCATTTCTACTTCTACTTGTGTTAACATTTCTAATACTAGTATTATGCCCGTGCAATATACAGCTTAATAGAAAAGTATATGTAAATTAAACAATTTAATAGAAAAGTATATGTAAATTAAACAGAACACAAATACAAACCCTTGTAGGAGAGAATACAAAATTTGATAATTCTTAAATAATAAATAGATAAAGTGTAAGTATTTACAGAGATTTATATAATAGATTTCATGGATTTAAAATTTCCTTTATGACTCATAAGCAAAACCTTTAAAAAAAAAAAAACACTGAAATGAAGAAGAGAAATACATACTTGCAATAGTGTGGATAGTAGGTTTGATAAATCATTCTACTATATATAGATTTCACAAACATCAAATTGCCTGAGTAATAAGAAAAAACAAAACAAAACGAAAAGAGAGTTAGATTTCTAATCAACATAGAAATTATGAGATAATGAGAATTATTGATAATGGGGGAGAGAATTGATTAGAATAATAAGTAGTGTTTCTACTTTCTATCAAAAATAAATAAATAAATAAATAGAAAGAAGAAGCGGTAAAACGAAGAAGCAGTAGCTATGGTAGGAATATATAAGAATACACTAAAAAAAATCTCTCTCTCTCTCTCTCTCTCTCTCTCTCTCTCTCTCTCTCTCTCTCTCTCTCTATATATATATATATATATTAGAAATCCTAACTTAATTAGGATTCAAGAGTCTTCATCTAATAGATAATCTAAAAAAAAAAAAATCATAATAATTTTATCTAATAGATAATCTCAAATAATAATAATTATAATAAGTTTTCAATTCACGTAAATGACACCCATAATCCTAGCTTGATAATTTCAAAGGGTCCTAGCTATGAATGTTTCTCTCTAATTAGTATGTTTCTATAGGAAAAAGAATTGGGTTATCAAAAAAACAAAAAATCAAGTAATAAATTTAAGTTTTTTTTAATAAATAAATAAATGACTCTATGGGGTTACAAAGTAGACTTGGATGTGTATCTATATTCCAATATGTATGTAACTCCTTCTATTCAGTAAAAAGGAAAAGAAAAAAAAGTAACCTATGAAGGGTAAAAAATCACAATAAAGATCGGTTTTATCTCAATAATCAAATAGATATAGGTTATAACTCTCCAACTCATGCACATGTCTAACTCTTCCTAACTATGCACGTTGGTTTTTTTTTTTTTTTTAATTTTAACTTTAAAATTTGGGGAGATAACATTAACACGTATTAAAAAATCGGGTGATAAATTTTGTTTTTTTAATAAATAAATAAATGATTTTATGGGGTTACAAAGTAGATTTGGATGTGTATCTATATTCCAATGTATACGTAACTCCTTCTATTCATGTAAAAAGGAAAGAAAAAAAGGTAACTGTGTGTGAAGAAAATCACAATAAAGATTGGTTTTATCTCAATAATAAAATAGATATAGGTTATAACTCTCCAACTCATGCACATGTCTAACTCTTCCTAACTATGCATGTTGGTTTTTTTTTTTTTTTTTTTTTTTTTTTTTTTTTTTTTTAACTTTAAAACTTTGTGAGATAACATTAGCACGTATATTAAAAAAATTTGTTATTTTTATCTAAAAATTAGTTCTAAAGCAATAGTTGATAAAAACAAATAAGAAGTTGTTTTTATCTATAAATTTGTGGAATTGTGAAGCTGATATATAAATCTAAAAAATAAGTGGCACGTGAAGAGGAAATCTAAAGAAAAAAAAAAGTAACCGTGTGTGAAGAGGAAAAAAATAGTAAAAAAATACATTAATAATAAAAGGATTAGAATTTGAATTGTAATCAAATTAATATTTTTATCATCTTAGAAATTATTGGAGAAGAAGATAAGACTAAAAAAAATTATATCTATTTTTTTTTAAATCTTAATTTTTTTTTTTGTAATTTGATGAAACCACTTGATGCAATTACGGCTTCTAAGTTCAACTTTTATTATATAATATAATTTTTTAACTTTAAAATTTGGTGAGATAACATTAGCGCGTATATTAAAAAATTATGTTATTTTTATCTAAAAATTAGTTCTAAAGCAATAGTTGATAAAAACAAATTAGAAGTTGTTTTTATCTATAAATTTGTGGAATTGTGAAGCTGATATCTAAATCTAAAAAATAAGTGGCATTTGAAGAGGAAATCTAAAAGAAAAAAAAAAAAAAAAAAGTAACCGTGTGTGAAGAGGAAAAAAATAGTAAAAAATACATTAATAATAAAAGGATTAGAATTAGAATTATAATCAAATTAATATTTTTAGAAGAAGATAAGACTAAAAAAAAATTATATCTATTTTTTTTAATTTTTTTTTTTTTTACAATTTTTTTGAGAAACCAACTTCAACTTTATAAAATAAAATCAGCCACCATCGGCTAAAAGTACATCAGCTACTTGTGGTGATGAAGCCACTTGGTGCAATTATGGCTTTTAAGTTCAACTTTTATTATATAGTATATGATCTGTCTAATTGTTTTTTTAATATTTTTTTTTATAATTGTATCTTTTAATCATATATTTCCGAACAAAATATTATTTGATGGCCCATCATCTGGTTAGTTGATCGAGTATTTACTAAATTAATAGAGTATATATTGATTAATACTGCTCCCGTCCTAACTTATTGGTTCTCTATTTAATCCCCAAATGTAGTACTTTTTGAATGTCAAAAAACAAATTTTCAAAGTTACCCTTACTTCATTTAAAAAGTCAACCGTTATATCACTAGAATTTAAATTAAATAAAAAAAATTTAGGCGAATACTTTTGAAAACTTGCGCATTTTTAATTGAAAGACAACACATTAAATAACATTCTTATTAAAAAAAATAGATTTCCTAAATAAGACCAACAATAACAATATAGAATGTAGGGAATATTACGTTAAATATGTCATTATGTATGTGTATGTGTGTGTATATATATATATATATATATAAAATGAGTTTAAGTTACACCTGATGTAACACTATAAGAGTTACACATTTTTTTAAATCATTAATTCCTATTAGATCTAATGGTTAAAAGATCACTAGTGCCACATCTAAGCTAATATCATTAAAGTCTTTAAATTACCTTCTTAAAAAATCAATTATTAAATTCTTTCCTCCACTAACCGTTGTCTTCTTCTTCTTCTTCTACCTCTCTCTCTCTCTCTCTCTCTCTCTCTCTCATATCTGCTGGACCTCCATGAACCCCTCCATTTGAAAAACTCTCTCTATATCTCTTTAGATATGTTTTGCTTCAATCTTCATGCATTTAACTCTATTTTTACAATTTATATGCGAATAATAATAATAATAATAATAATAATAATAATATTTGAATTAACAAAAGGTGAAAATACCATTTTGGTTCTTACATTTTGAAGTCACATTCAATTTGGTTCCTACATTTTAGTAGCAGTTAATTCGATCCCTGTTATTTTGAACTTGCAGTCAATTTAGTTTCCACTATTAACTAATTAATGGAAAATGCTTATGTGGCACACGGCATGCACAATTAGCACACTTAACGCTTACGTGGCTACTAAAATAATAATAATAAATTGTTGTAAAATAAATAATAATAAAAAATTTATTTATCATTTAAAAATGCAATGTTAGCATTAAATAAAAAATTAAAAACAAAAAAAAATCCACTTTAGGCCAAAAAAAAAAAAAAAAGAGTCCTCGTTTGTTCTTGCTCTTTCTTGGCAGCCAAACACAACAATTTAGAAAGACAAAAATCAATCCAGAAAATTCATAATAACCAAATCCACGCCAACGAAGGCATTAGCGGAAGTAATCTTTTTCCTCTTGAGAAACTTCTCTCAAGAGAATGGTGGCAGCGGTTGCTATTTGTTGGGGTTGAATCCAATGGCTCAAAAACTCTACAATTTGATTGGGCCATGTTGTGTACCTGCTTGGGTTGAATCCAAGAAAGCCAAGGAGCATAAAGCCATCAAGCCTTATGCTTTTAGAAGACCACCTTCTCACCCTACTTACAAGGAGGCATTGTTGTATACTATTGTGTAATTATTTATTTGAATCCAAGTTTTATCAAATTTTAAGACAAATCTGTGTGTGTTGTATTTTGTTAATATTTCAGATGGTTAAGGAGGAGAAGATAAGTTCGAGTTAGTACGCAAACGCCAAGTTCATTTTCTTGAAACAAATTTGGTTATTGTGAATTTTATGGATTGAGTTTGATTTTTGTGTTTTTGGGTTTTTGTGTTTGGTTGCCAAGAAAATCTAAGGAATTTTATAAAATAATCCATTCAAAAAATTATTTTTTTCTGCTTTGGATTTTTTGTTTAATGCTAACACATGGAATTTTTTAAATGATGAATAATTTTATTACAATTATTTTCAATGGCCATTAAGTGTGCCTATTGTGCATGCCGTGTGCCATGCAAGCATTTTCCATTAATGAATTAATGGTGAGAACCAAATTGACTGCAAATTCAAAATAATAGAGACCAAATTGACTGCTACTAAAATATTGGAACCAAATTGACCATGACTCCAAAATATAGGGATCAAAATAGTGTTTTCGCCTTAACAAAATACTGAAAGAGTGAATAAAAATCAATCCCTACTTTTTTTTTCTACTTTTCTTTAGTATCATACAAGGCCATTTGGTTGTCTTTTCCATCATCCATTGTACAAAATGACCACAAAAAATAACAAAAACCCAAAACAAAAAGAAGAAAGAAAAGAAACCCGTAGATCCTAAAAGGCTAAAACCCAGAGAAGAAGAAAAATGAAAGAGAAAATGTGAAAACAACTTATTAAAACCCATAAAAGCATTAGAGGATTAATTGTATTGTTCCTGAGTTGCAATTTGTAAAAATTAAGTCATTGTTATTGGAATAACCTTTGCCCTTGGGTAGAATGGATTGATAGTTTGATACAATTCCCAATTTGTAAACTTTCTTAATTTTCGTATCACGTGTTTTTTAATCCCTATTTATGTTAGTTTTGAGTTATTTTTATTGTTTCGAATGTGTAATATTCTCTCAATGTGTAATACTCTCTCTCTCTCTCTCTCTCTCTCTCTCTGTGATAAGCTTCCAAATGTTATGTTTTGGTTTTTGTGGTGTTTTTCATATATGATTTCCCATATTATGTTTTTCTCCCCTACCAATATTTTTTGTCTTTGCATACATAAGAATCCATCCCTTAATATTTTATGCTTGAGTTTTAAAAATTGGAAGCTGATTTATAAAGCCATTTGGAGAAGAAGATTCCAGAGAGAGAGAGAGAGAGAGAGAGAGAGAGAGAGAGAGAGAGAGAGAGAGAGAGAGAGAGAGAGAGAGAGAGAGAGAGAGAGAGAGAGAGAGAGAGAGAGAGAGGCTTAGTGTGTATTTGGCAAAAATTATTTTTGCCAACTTATTTTACTATTCAGCTTATTTTTGTTACTATTCATGAGCTTCACTGCACTTTTTGGTACTATTCATGGGTCTTACTATACTATTTCAGTTAACTTTTACCTTTATTTTTAATGCTTGCCGCAAAATTTTCAGTTTCAGCAAAATAAACGGATCTCAATCAGACCCTTAATAATCACTTAATGCTTTTACTCATTAATTTCTAAAAATTAATGACATGACACAAGTGTCTTTTTTAACCATTAGATTTAATGGAAATCAATGTTTTAAAAAATGTGTAATTTTATTTACACTAGGCGTAACTTAAACTTACCTATATATATATATATATATATATATATATATATATATATTTGGCTTAGTATTAAGTTACACATTACCATACACAAAATGCTTGGCTGGGATTTAAGAGGATAAGGTTCAAGTTGCAAGATTAGTAACATATTATAACTATCTCTAAAAAAAGAAGATATTTAAGTTCTTTTAACTTGAAATTAATTTTTTCATACACTGATAGTTAGAGGTGGGGTTAGCATCACATAAAATTATCAAATGTAACCTAAACCTAAGGAAAGAAAATCTACACAAATCCGTTGTAAAAGGTTACCTTACAGATTTATGACCTCTCTCCCTTTCACATGAAAGATTTTAGTGTATCACATCGCAGCAAACGTGGAATCAACAAGGGTAGTACTGTCAGAGAATTCTATATATAATAATCAATAAATATATACAAATTATTACAAAGAAATCAAACAGAAACAGCAGCAAGTACTTCAAATAATATGAAGAATATCATAGGAATATCCGTTGGACTAACACTAATTCATACACTAATTCAACGATCTCCTGTATATATTAGTGAATATTGTCTCCTCGAGTTTTCCAACTTCCAATTGTATTTGATGTCTTCGAATTAACATTCATGCATTTTAGGTAGAGGATGATCTGATGATATCATGGATGACGCAGAGTGGAAAAAAACACAAGATATACATTCAACATTCGGATGATGATGGTGTGATGATGTCAAGATGACACCAAGTGGAACAACATATATAACGACGAAAGTGAAACAGAACAAGAAAATTAACTCCAGGCTGTGTAAGGCTATACGCCAAAAAAGAAAAAGAAAATGAAGTTCGGTCAATTCATAGTATTTACCAAGTATTTACCCATTTGAAATTTTGAATAGCGATTGTTTGCGACTTGAAGTTATGATTTCAGTTGTTTCATGTAATGTGTATACAGACATGGTATCATGGTGTAAAAAGAATTAAATCCTTTACTTAAGCATGGAAACGTAAGTTACAAGCCATTCTTCCTCTTTCTCTGTATTATGGTAGGCCCAAGTAAGTTGAATTGTGAGAATATACATGGAAATTTTTCAATGTATTTTTTTGGGTGACTATAACAAGACTAAATAAATAAAATTTGGTGAGACTAAGCAATAAGAGGCTTCCTATCTGTAAAACTGACAGAAATGGAATCTTTCTTTTTTCTTAAATAAGTTAAATTTATGAAAACTGTAAGTTCACTTTGGGATGTCATGGTTGCCTACAAAAATATTTTTGAGTGGAAAGAAAAACATCATGATGTGGGTGTGCTTTCATAGTTATTGATAAGCTGCTACTCATATCTGAATGAAAGCTTTTGCATTAATCACGTGAATATCATTGATTATAGGAAAATTTCAGGTGAATATATAAAGTTATAAGGTCCATGCATTAAATTTCAGCTCAAAATAATCTCATCCATAAATATTTGAACGTTATATCTTTATTAGATTTCCTTTAAGCTTGAAGTTATTGTATCAAGACTCAAAAGCCTTACAGGCTCAATTGCCATCTTTTGGTATTTCTAATGAAAATGTAAAGGGTTCAAATCTTCTCTTGTCATTATAACTATTGAATCGAATTAAAAAAATGAAAGCACACCATCGGTCATCATGATGTAACTCTAAGGACAAGTTCAGTTACTCAGAATTTCAAATCCTCCAAAATTTAAGATGGCTTCTAGTTAGATAGATGTGAGCTCCCACATCATAACTCAACTCTAAAGGGATGATGGGTTGTAGCTAGATCGATGAGGGGTCAGGCTTGGTTGTGCACACCCTCATCATAGATTGCTTTTTCTTTCTCACTTTCTCGGGAGGCCCATTTATAAATGGTGGTGGAAATTTGGAGACAAATGGCCCCTGAGTCGGTGGGGAGCATTTATTCATTTTAACCAATGTACTATCCAGATGCCGTAAGTCTCAATGGTTTGGAATAGCTTGTGAAGTAATAAAAGTTTCTCTTCTCTTTCACTGTGGTGGTTTAATTTCAAGACTTGTCAATGGCCTAAGCTCTGAAGCTGTTATTGGGGTTAGAAGACTCAAAAGGCTCAAAGCATTTCCTTAGTGTCTGAATGACAAAAATGACCAATATAAGTCACAATGTGGGGTAACCTCTTGAATGCACAAGATTGTGCATCCACCAAATTCACTCCGTTGAAAGCAAAGCAGCTATTTGTTGGTGCTGATGGCTCCTTGAGCTTCACTAAGAAATATGAAGTTTTCATTCTTAGCAATAGTAAGTATGATTAATCATAAGTGACAACACAATAAGCTGGGAACCAAGTTTCATAAAGCTGAAATCATTAGTTAGAATCTCAATCTTTCCTGTATGATAAATCATAACAGGTAACACAATAAAATGGAAATCCCTATCATGGAGCAGAAGTCATTAGTTAGATTCATCCTTTTTATTAATAAAAAAAGGCGGTATTAAATACAACATGATATTCTCATGTTCATTGAAAACTAACCATCTAAGATGTAACACAAAAAAGTACTTGTAGATATGACATTTTCAATAGTACGCTGCAAAAGCAAGGCCTCCAGTGTGTTAAGGCAACTCACTCTGGTAGCTGAACACATAATTGCATCTTGTGACATTGACACAATGTCAGATGGGATCTACCACTTGGTGTTGGTGGACCCTAATATTGAAATCAGCAGTCCTGTTGCAAAAATATACGAATAACAAAGTCACATGATCATACCAATAATCATTTAATGTAATTCAGTTAGAATTTGGTTTACATGTTATTCAAATATTCACAATGAATATTACCTCTAACGGCCATTAAGAAGATGGCTTCTGCCTCGGAAAGCAACACCATCAGCCTGGTTGGGCTGCTGTGCTTGTGCATGACTATCTGTTTCTGTCTGCCCTGTAGTGCTTGGTCGAGTTCCATTGAGACGGTAGCTTCTTCCTCTGAATGCAACTCCTGCTGATGGATCACGCTGCACTGGGGTATTCATTTGTGTTCCCTTACCCCAAAATGCAACTAATTTGTGACTGAAGAGTCATTAAGGATAATACAATTATTTCAAGTGTCTAACCTTCAATAAAATAGTTGATGCCCAAATATAGTCCCAATTGGTATTTTTCTTAATTTTTTTCTTACCTCATATAACCTCAAATCTTTGCCAGAAGAAAAAATCACAGATCAGGATGTTGGCTATGCTTAATTATTTGCATGATATAATATCTGCTATAGAGTAAAAGACTGTTAAACGAGTGTTAGATCTATTAGTGCTCAAGGACCCAAGCTTGTTGTAAAGTCCACACTTTTGTAAGTGTGCACTTACAGGATAAGTGACCTGATCCTACTAGGACAAGAATAGGGTTAAACTAGGAATTTTGTTTTTATAAATAAATAAAGGATGGTGTCTATTACACACTTGTGTGGTGTGTGGTAAATGCATTGAAATTGTGACTCTAAGTCACGTTTTCAAATTTGAATTCGTGAGTCATGATTTCAGTATATTTTTACACTTGTGTGGATGCACACAAGTGTGTAGTAAGTTTTCCCCATAAATAAGTACCCTTTGATGTATACTCGATTTTCCATGTAGAATTTGAATCAGTAGTCTATTTCTCTAATAGTCTGCATGGATCAAAACGACTCCACATACCCAATTTCCTTGATTCTTGATAGCCACAACTACTGTCAATGGGCCTATGCTATGAAAAGATCCATCAAAGGGTGTGTCTTATGGAGATATATCACTAGAGAAGTTGCTACAAGTCAAATTAGATGCAGAAATGTAGATTGTCTTCAAGAAACGTTAATGACTGAGATGGTAACTCTTAGAAGATTGTCACATGGTTTCTCAATACCTGTGCTCCCTTTATTAGAGCATTACTCCGATGGTTAGAGACTGCACATGACATATGGAACTTTCTAGCAAAACACTGTCAAAAAAAATTTCTTGTTCATCAATATCAATATATTTTTTTGAATGGAAGATATAGACATCAATATCAATATATGACCACTATCATCGCATGCAACAAGAAAAGGCCAATATATTGCTAAATTTAATTCATAAATGGGATCAAACTCGCTTCTTTTGAGCTAAATGTATCTGACATCGTGGTTCACTTCACACTCTTGATAGTACAGTCAAGGAAATGAAGGAATTGATATCTGTAAAAACATGCAAGAAGAAAGCTCAAACACAACGCTATAATTCTATATTAGTTGTTCCACCCTCGCTATCTCAATTATGTAAAGTTGGACAGTGTAGGTTCCTCACACAATGAATACCATTGGGATAGCCCTAAGGTGGGAATTCTATTTGAGCATTCCTCTCTTCATCTTCCTCCCCACTTGCTCTCTACTGCTGCCACTCTGCCTCTTACCTCTGAGTCCTTACATATATGGCACACTAGTTTAGGTCATGCTTCACTTTCTCATCTTTAGCCTTTACTTTCCAATGGTCATTTAGGGTAGGACAAGTCTGAGTCTTTTCAATGTATTTCATGTCAATTTAGAAAATAATTTGCTTTACCTTTTAAGTGAATGGCTTTCGTATCCTCCATTTGATCTTGACCATATCAAGAACATGTGCATGATGAAACAAGAAGCCTCATTTTCTATGTAGCTAGTGGTAATGTAACAAGGTGATGTGTGCATCAAACATCTTTTTTTATCACATGATTTTTGGAGTCTCCAACATATAATGGTCTATGGTTCAAAACTTGCTTCATCCTTGACAAACAGGAACACAAGGAACACAGACACATTGATCTGTTTTGGGAGTTTTGAAATTCTCCACAAGTTTATGGAGAAATACAATTTCAAACTACGAAGGTTCGATTATCTTGAAATCCTACCAGAAAAGCGAAAGAAAATCATAAGAACGAGGTTTAAGAGGTTTCAAATAAAAGTTTAGTGCATGCATTGCTAAAATAAAAAAATACAACGGATACACCCAAAGAGGGGCCTTCAAGATGAATTTCCCCCCGGCAAGAGGATGAAGCACTGTTAGGAAGTAATATAAATGTCCTACAACCATCCCTCGAATGCCTGGCTTCAAAGGATCTCCAAGTAACAAATCAACTGCTAGCATTACATAAGGAAGATAGAATCCCTACAGTAAAAAAATAAAAATAAATAACCAGCCTCTTAGATTCCTTTCAATTTCTGATTATATAATAAACTTCATAAATGTCATTAATATCCTTTCATTGTCTGTTGCAAAAAGGAAAGCTAGAGGCGTACAATGGCAGGGAGTACAATTGTACATAAGATTATAAGTTAAACAAAGAAATATTCTTCTTGAAAGTTTGGAAATACCAAAAAAAAAAAAAATCATGAAAATAGGCTGCATTATTTATAATTATGGGTAGAACTATTGATGGAAATTTTGTTGATATTACACAATAAATTACAGGTCAAATATGGTGGGCACACTTAACTGGGACTGCAACACCACGATTTCAAGGCTAACCAGCCAAAATTTGGGAGACCATATTTTTTCTTTGGTTAACTTCATCATGGTGGTACCTCTTTATGGGGCATACCTCACTCATGATGCATTTTCAAGGGCCTCTAATGATAAAATCTACAGGAACCAAAAGTACAGCAATTCATGCATAAAGATATTCTTTTCTATTGCAGGTTCACACTCCAACTGCATTGGTACAGAAATAGTAATGAAAGAAGAAAATGACAAGAGATAGTAACAAGTAAGGCAAAAAAGACCAAGATAATTTTTTATGCAGCCAATTGGTTGTGCAGGAAAAAGGCAGAAATGAAGTTACAAATGTTGTATCAAACCTTCTTTGATTGATAATCTTGATGCACAATGAAGCTTTATGGTATGGTGGTGCAGGTACTGAAAGTTCTAGATATCAAGCTATTTTATAGGACACAGTAGAATCATATTGGATGTTACAGAAACAAAGAGGTCTAATTTCAAAGTCCATATACAGAAAAACAGTTGCTAGCTTATATTGTTCCAAATGCTAGGATAACTAAAACAGAACAGTGGAGAGAAAGATTAAAACAAAACTGGTAGAAGGGTACCTTCAATGACACAAGACCATAAACGCTTATTCGTGCATTTGGGAACTCACGGCTCCAAACATAGACAAGCATAAATACTAAGGAACCTCCCATGAATGGAGACCATAGATATGGAACACCAGCCATCACCTAAGATCAAGTAAAACCCTTGTCGTTATTTTCATGATATTTTGATTAGTATTGGGGGATTTTGGTTCACTTGTTTTGATATTGTGTTAATATATTATGTGAGGAAATCTCTTCTAAATTTTTAGAAATAATGCTTGTAAAATAAATATAGCAGGAATTATCATCTATAGTCTATACCATTAGATGTCTTGATTTTGCATAATTGTTCTCCATACATGTTGCAAAATTCATTTCTAAACTGGGACAGAGTTGTATCATTTGTAATTGTTTATTAGGTACTTATACTTTTGAAATTCTACATCTCCAAACAAATTATTTCAATTTTTACTAGTTCACCAAATATATCTGGCATCTCTTGACAAAACTGCTTGACACCCTATTTCTCTGTTCTTTCCTTGACAGTTACTCAGTTTGTCATTAGAAAGACAGTTAGCTGTCTTTCTCTCCCAAAAAAAAAAAAAAAAGAAGTGAAAAGCTGTCTGATAAATTCATGTTATTTGGTAAATCATATGGCGGATCAATATTCCCCAAATTTTACCACTAATTAGGATACATGCTCATACTTTAGTGAACTTTACTGGAAAAAGAAAAAGAAAAAGAAAACTCTAAATATAAGATAATTTGTTCTTACTTACCAGAAGTGATAGTGCTCCAAAGACGAACATCCATACATAATCTGCTGTTCTCTTGTCAAAGGGTCCTCTCTCAAGTGAAACACCATATCTTGCTCTATGCAAATCAGCATGACAAAGTATTTCAAATTTTCAATATCACCTTGAAACATAGTGTACAGACTGTAAACCTTGCATAACTTTTAATCTTGAAAATCAATGATCACAAGTGAATGATAGGGATTAAAAAAGATATGTATGTACAGGCATCAATTAGATGATTAATGGCTTAATGCAAATGTGGATCTTCATTTAAGGTCTGATATTTCATCTATTGGATAATTTTAATTGCGCATGGTTTTTCCAAAACATTCTTTCCTGCCACCTTAACCCAAAATTTATAGTAAATGTAATATAATATGGTTGCAGAGGGTAGATAGAGTCAGATATCTTACATCATTAACAGACGAAATGCAAAGGGAAATGAAAATTGCCCAAGAAAGAAGAAATTCGTAATAAGTCTCCAAACCTGCACCATGTACAAACATTAACAATCGGGGCATAGGCAGAAAGTGAACCCTCAAATTTTAAATTATTACAACATGATCTTTGCAATACAAAATGAAAAAAAAAAAAAAAGAATTTAATCTCATGTATTACAGATTGGCCAAATTGGCAACTTAACTTGTTTACCTGAAAACGTTTTAGTACAAGGCCATAAAATAATGCTATATTGTAAGGATTATAAAGTTGCAGATAGTATGCAGATGTGGTCATCAAGCACGCCACTCCATAGAACTTGCTTACAGGTGGGAGAGATCGATAGTATCTGAAACATTTTATGAAAAATCAGCTTGTTTAAGTAGCAAAGAGGTTACAGAAATCATGAAGTATCAAAATTGCAAGCCTTGATATAAAATCAAGAGCCAGTTGATTTTTTTTTTTTTTGGTTTAGCGAGTCCAAAAGTAAATAGTCAGAAACTAATGTGACCAAATAAATATATAACTTGCAGCAAGGGCAAGAGATATTGCATGCTTCTGAACCACCTAAAATTATTGATACACTATTATTAGACTGAGGGAGGGGCATCTGGTTTGTTTGGAATGAAATCCACAACAAAATCAAATTATATATTGAAGAAAAGAAAGTACTAAATTTTTTCTTGCATAAAATGATTAACACTACTTTTATGTAAGAAAATTAACCAAGTACCATTGTGTAACATTCAACTAACTAGCATGCAAAACAACAAAAGGTCATATTGCATGTGATCATTGAAATGTTTGTGTGTTTGTGCATAGAAGGAAAGAGAAAGATTACTCCGCTGGGGTAGACATTGCACAGAATGGTTTTCTTCTGTCAAGGTAGTGTGATGGTGGTGGAAAGGGTGGTCGTGGATTGAAAGACTATAATAACAAGAATATTGGATATGCATTGCACTGGTCTTCAACAACAGTATAATACTAGTATAAAGTATAAACCAATGAACTGGCACTTCAAAGAGAAGACTTTGGAACCAGAATATTGTAATAATAAGAATATTGTCTTCTTTAATGAAATTCAAATTAAATTAGCCATATTACTTTTATAAGTTTTCTAGTTTAACCTTTTTTTTTCTTTTTTCTTTTTTTGTAAATTTAATATATATATATATATATATATATATCTCAAGTGGTTAACCCAGACAATACATTAAAAAGTTCTAATATATATTTGAATGCACCCGTTTTTTTTTTTTTTTAAATGCTAAATTAATTATTAATTTCCGAATGGTTTTAAAAACCGGCACGGTGAAAGAACCGGAAAAGAGACTGGTTACCAATTTCTTGGTTGGACCGGGGTCCAACCGATGGTCGAACCAGTGACTTCATAAATAATTTAATTAATAATTTTTTAAATTATTTAAATAAATAGTAATTTTTTATACTAAAACTAATTAATAATTTATGAATACACATGTAAACTAAAATGCTCTATAAACTATAATGCTCTATAATTCATTAACTACTAATAATTGAAAGAATAATTGAATATAAAAGTTACCCGTGGAGTAGTGGACTGAATCTAATAATATAAATATAAAAAATATATATATATATATATATATATATATATATATATATTATTTGAATGTTTATAAAATTTAATTTTTGGTGAAAGTCCATATAATATGTTATGCATCTTAATAAATAATAATAGTAACTAGTTGGTTTATATTTAGCAAAATAGTAACTAATTAGTTTATACCCAACTCAATGAACTTATAAATTATATAAATAAGGGTCATGCTAACGAGTGCCTTTAGGGCACTTATTAATAATTCATTTTTAAAAAGTTTTGATATCACTTTTATGGGAAATGAAAAAAACTGTCAAAATATTAATTAATTTTTTTTCATTTCCCATAAAATTTTTTTTTAAATGAATTATTAATCAGTGCCCTAAGGACACTCGTTAGCATTTTTTTTTATATATAATTATAAATAAAGGGAGAGAAAAGATGATATGGAAAATAAAAAAAAAAAAGTCAAAATATTAATTACTTTTTTTTCATTCCTCATAAAAATTTTCTTTAAATAAATTATTAATTAGTGCTTTAAAAATACTCGTTAACTTTTTTTATATATAATTATAAATAAGGGGAGAGAAAAGACGATGAGACAAGACAAGAAAACATTAAATAACAAATGGTAATGATGGCCACGTTGGGGGAGTAAAAAATGATTAAAAAAATCAGAAACTTGTGGATTTAGAAACCCCAAAACTCAAAAAGCCAGCCATTGCCGTTGGAACTTTAAAAAAAGTCAGCCACTGCCAGTCATTTTATGTTTCCCAGGTCTTCCAATATTTTATTAAAAGATTTTTTTTTTCTATATCACGTGTTCCAAGTACCCATGAAGCATGGGTGCGTTTTGGAAATTTGGTGTGAGTATGAGATTCGATAATTTTTGAAAAATGTGGGTGTAGGTGTGGCGGAATTTGATGATTAAAAAATTATTAACAATATTTTTATTTATATTTTTAATATATTACTAAGTAAACTTTTTTATATAATAATAATAGAAAACTCATATAATAATAATAATAATAATCATAATAAAAAAATAAATAGATAATAATAAGTACAAAAAACAAAAAAGGAGGTGGCTCTCATGTGTAGCTTCCCATTAAAAAAGAAAAAAAGGGAAGATGTGACTCTCATGTGTTTGGTCATATAGGCACAAAAAATAAAGAAGAGCCTTTTTAAGTGTTGTTCTTATCAAAAAGAGAAATAGAAGTTACAGAACTCTTACCAAAAAAAAAAAAAGAAAGATCAGAACAACTTAGTACTCATTGAAGACCAAAAACACGATCAAGACCCATTCGTCTTTAGCAAAGAAGAGCATGAAGAAGTAAAGATATGATTTAAGTCCATTGGCGACAACGGCGTATTAATACCCAGTCTAGCCACCGGTATTTTCGATTTAAGTTTTTTTTTTTATTTTTACAGGCTAATTTCCTTTTTCCGGCCGAAACACATCGATATTCGGCTGATACGATTCGATTTGTCCCGAATCGGCTCGGTTTGGCGTGAATCAGCCCAAGTTTGAGCTGTGTCGGCACGAGTCGGGGAAAAAAAAAAACACGTGGCAGGACGCGGCCCGACGCGGCACGGACTTGCGGTCAGCGGCATCCCTCGCGAGTCGCCGCGTCGGACGCGGGTGCGGCTCCTCTGATGCCGCGTCCATACATCCCAGCCTAGTACCCATTTCAAGTTTAACTATTCACTCTTCACTCTTCAGATCTCTAAAGTCTAAATACACTTTCTCTCTGTTCAAGCTTTCAGCCTCTTCCTCTTCTTTCAAGCTTTAAAGGTTCAACATCTTCCTCTCTGTGTTCATGCCTTCAACCCCAGTTTGCAAATTCAATGAATCAATGGTGCCACCAGGCCCACCACCTACCAACGCTGTCCCAGTGTTAGGCTGAGAACCTAGCAACGCCGTCCCAATGTAAGGCTGTTGTCAGTGGCGTAAAGACAGAGTAGCCAATAACCGGTTCAATTATACCGGTTTCGATTTTACAGTTCAATCGTCTAGTTTCCGTTCATTTCAGTTTTTTGTTATTTTTTGGTTTTTAATCATAACCGGACTGGATTAATGGCCGGTTCTTGGTTGAACCAGTCGGACCGGACGGTCCGGTCCGTTTTTTAAAACCATATTATTTTGCAAGTATGAATGGTATGAAGGTAGTGGAGGAGCTAGGATTTCAGTCTAGGGCGGGCAAGATTCAAAGTCAATATTAAAAATTAAAAAAATTAAAAAAAAAATTAATTGATAATAATAACAATATTGATGTGGTAAGAATGTGATTAGTGTTATTAGACAAAATAATAAAAAAAATTATATGAACTAATTTTTTTGTGATGGTGATATATCATCTTATAAGATTAATGTAGTAAAATTTGTAATATTTGCAGTATTACTCAACAAGAAAAGTGATATAAACAGTGAAAATAAAAAAAAATAAAAAAAAAAGCAAAACAAATCACTGTTATGGTGAAATGGGTTAAAACATGGGACAAGATGTAAGCCACTTTAAAAGCATAAAATATAGGTGAAAAAGTCAAGTTTTGATACATGAAGCAAGTTTTTTTTTTTTCTTTTTTTATGTTGGTATCAAGGTTTGTTTCTCTGGAGTGGGAGTCTTTTATTTTGTTTTTTCACCATGTTAGGCAGGCAACTACTAAGAACAAAAGTAACTAAAAGATTTTTTGGGACGAGTCAAAGGGGGCAGTTGCCTCCCTTGGTTCTGCAAGGATAAAGTAATTCAACAGTTATTTATTTAAAATTAAAAAAAAAAAAAAAAAAAACTTTAAAGAGTAATGTTAGTATCACATAAAATTAGGCAAAAATGGGAAACTAATTTCGTTTTCCAAACAATATAATTAGTAGGCCACCTTTTCAAACTATATAAATTTCTAACATCTCGAGCCTAAGAGGCTCGATTTTGGGCATATAAACCGAGCATCAAAGGCTCAGTTTTCATGTTCTGAGGCATGTTGACGTGGTTGTTTTTCCCGTGGAAATCGAGTCTTATAGACTCAATTTTTATACTTGACTCTCAGAAGCTCGATTTTTGTGGTCTAACATTCCACATAGACGCCACATAGAAATCGAGTCTTAGAGACTCGGTTTGCTAAAAGTGAAACTGAGTCTCAAAAACTCAAATTTTAAGTTGTGGTGAAAAACTCCTCCACGTGGCAATCATGTCTGGGTCCCTATATCAGATATAATTTTCTGTCTGGGTCTCTCGGGTCTCATACACACATTCAGCAAGTCATACTCCCAACACTCATTGTAGTCTTCTCCTCTCTCACTCCCCTTCTCACTCATACAATCTCAGCACATTTGCACACTCATGTCAGGTATGTATCATGAATTTGCTAGTGTATATAGAGTTAAGATATATTTGTATCATGGGTATGTATCATGACTTTTGTTGTTTGGTTTTGATATTTGTCTTTAGTTTTTTTTTTGCTTGACTATGAAATTATAATCATTGATTGTAATTTGTTAGGTTTCTATCATGGGTATGTATCATTAATTTCTTTTGTTGTTTGGTTTGATATTTTTCTTTAGTTTTTTTTTGGCTTGAGTATGAAAATCATTGAGTATTGTTAGGTTTGATATTTGGGTCTACTCTATTTTCCTAATACTCTGGTTACTTTCAAGCCAATAGCCCAATTTCTACCAACTATTTTGACAAGACCATAAAATTGTTACTTTCTCAAAAAAAAAAAAAAAAATAATAATAATAATAATAATAAAAATTTTTGTTTATGTAACCAGTGTAACTCTTTTTGTTTTTATTCTAGAAGTAGAACCAGTGAAGTGATAGTGAGTAGTGACTGACTACTATACATGTTTTATTTTCTTATTTTTAACTAGAGATTTGGTTTAAGATCATTTGTTATTGATAAATTTCATGTGTCTGGTTAGTTAAGTTAGTATTTGATGGTGATGGATTTAACTCATTTGTTTGTTTATTTATTTTTATTAATTGATATTTTATTATGTTTATCATTTACATGTAACATTTTCTTTATTTCTTAAATTGAATTATTTGTAGGTAAATTTCCCAAAAATATATAAAATATACCTAAAATAAATATCATGTATGTTGTATTGTGTCCCATGTTGTCTATATTTGTGCTTCCTTGAAGAAAACTCTAGGCTACCAGATAGCAAATGAGCTCTAGCTCAAGAGGCACTTCCTCCATCCATAATAATAGGATATAAGGTGAGGTCTTGAGTTCAAGATCCATGAGTAGCGTGTGTAACTTATCAATTAAATTAGGGGAAACATAACTCTAGGCTGTTGGGTTTTCCATAAACTAAAGTCAACATTCCATTTCTATAAACCAGTGTTTAATATCTCTATAAGTTCATAGATATTTATATATATTTTTTATTCTTCTTTACACAAAGACGGTTACACTTAAAATATAGCACAAATAATCTAAAACACTAGGTATTACCCAAGAAAATACTACTAATACCCATATAAATAACCTAAAAACTATTAAATTAGTTGCCAAAGGTGAGACAACGAAAAAGTGGCCTACTAAATTTTTTTTTTTTTGAGACAACCAATGCATATAAATTACTACTAGAGGTTTTTATTTAACCAAAAAAAAAAAAAAAAAAAAAAACTACTAGAGGTTTTCGTCAAAGCAATGCCTTTTTCCCAAATAATAATTAAAAAGAATTGCTGAAAGAAGGAAAAAGAAACGATTGGTGTCGAAGGTGATGTTTTATGCTTCCACAATATTGCAAGCCACAAACTTTAATCAATTACCCACAATGTTGCAACTTGCAAGTCATGAACCTTAATCAAACAATAAATCTAGGATAAAACACACAAACAACCCTAAGGTTTAGGCTAGCTAATACTAAGTATTATTAAGACTTTTTAAAAATATCAAATTTTCTCCTTAAGACTCTATTTGGTTAAAGGATGAAAACTATTAAAAAGATGAAAAAAAATAGATGGATGAAAAACTCATTTATTTAGTTGAGAATAAAATAAAATAACAGAAAATGTAGTTTATAAATTTATCAATGGTATGTATCATGAATTTCTTTTGTTGTTTGGTTTGATATTTTTCTTTAGGTTTTTTTTTTTTTGGCTTGAGTATGAAAATCATTGAGTATTGTTAGGTTTTTATTATGGGTATGTATCATGAATTTCTTTTGTTGTTTGGTTTGATATATATATATATATATTGCTTTAGTATGAAAATCATTGAGTATTGTTAGGTTTTTATCATGGGTATGTATCATGAATTTCTTTTGTTGTTTGGTTTGATATTTGTCTTTAATTTTTTTTGCTTGAGTATGAAATAATGATTGATATATTTAAGATGTATTCTTGGTATATTTTTATTGTTAGGTTTTTAATGATTGTATTGTTGTTTGGTTTGATTTTTTTTTTTTTTTTTTTTTTTTTTTTTTTTTTTTTTTTTTTTTTTTTTTTTTTTTTTTACTTTAGTATGAAAATCATTGAGTATTGTTAGGTTTTTATCATGGGTATGTATCATGAATTTCTTTTGTTGTTTGGTTTGATATTTGTCTTTAATTTTTTTTGCTTGAGTATGAAATAATGATTGATATATTTAAGATGTATTCTTGGTATATTTGTATTGTTAGGTTTTTAATGATTTTATTGTTGTTTGGTTTGATATTTTTATTTATATTTTTGTTAGAGCTGATTTGAAATTTTGTAATGGGGGTGAGTTTTGTCTTTAGATTTTTTTTGTTTGAGTATGAAATGATAATGATTGTGTATTTGTATGTGATGTGGGGTGAGTATATGCAAATGGGGGGTGACAAGTTGTAATTTTTGAAATTTGAGTAGATAGAAAAGGTTTTGCAATTGATGTTAAATGAAAGAGATAAAAATATGTCACTAACATATTATTACACTTGACTTTAATAGGTTCACAATCTCTGAAGAATATTGATATAAATGTATATTACGGTGGACCCCTTGTCAATCCTAGAGAGATTGACGGATTCCCATTTAGAGGGCTGGGTATCGAATGCTACTACATGATAATACGCCATAAGTTGAAGATGTTAAATGATTTGAAGAAGAAAATAATGGAAGAATTAAATTTGAACCCTACTTGTTATGACATACAGATTATTTATCATTACCCACAAAAAGTCCTTCATGAACGGATAAATTACGGGTATATGGCGATCAAAGAAGACAAACATATAAAGATCATGTTTAATAGGATCCATAAAATGCCCCAAGTAAATGTTGCTGAGTTGTACATAAGTTCGGAGCCACTTGTAGAAGCTGATACTGAGGAGGTGCAACAAACAGCTACATCTTTACAATTTACAGCCCTAGATGATGGATACACTACAATGGGAGGCTATACAATGCGGAGTTATATGCTCCCATCTCAAGATCATACTGCCAATATTGGTGAAACACTCCAACCTCAAGAGACACATTTAGGGGAGGAAGATGAAGACGAAGATCATGCTACGAATAATGGTGAAAATCTTGATGATATGGATGAGTACGAAGAGAGGATTGAGCGAGGCGACTTTGACAGGGATGTGGATGACCATGAACTCATTCCCAATTTTGAAGAGGAAAATATGGAGTACCATGGTAAAGGTGATACAGAACATGATATTGGCATCCAGCATGATACAAATATGACCACTGCCTATACACCTCCTGCCGAGTCATTCCACGCAAATACTTGGGAAAATATGGTTGATCCTTCATGTCTTCAGATACTATTTGTTTCTACTTGGGAAGATGGGATGCATTTTAGTAAAGGGTTGACTTTTGCAAACAAAGAGGCGGTGAAGCGTGCATTGATAATATACGCAGCAAAGGATAATAGAAATTTTATTATCCGGAGGTCGACCAAAACTAAATTGTGTGCCACATGCATTGACACCAACTGCAAGTGGTACGTTGGGGCATTCATAAAGGCTAAACTTAATGGTCTGTGGATGGTCACGTTTTATGCGGGTCCACACAGTTGTATACCCTTTGGCCTGCTAAGAGATGGTAAAATGATGGATTCTAATTTTGTTGCATTAGAAATTGTGGGAAAATTGTGACAAAATCACATTGCTCGTATTGATGAGCTCTAGGAGATCATACGTACTAAGTATAATCATGAGCTTTCTTACTATAAGGTATACGTACTAAGTATAATCATGAGCTTTCTTACTATAAGGTATGGGACGCAAAACAAAAGGCAATTGCTAAGATATTTGGAGATTAGGAGGAGTCTTACCAAAGGTTGCGAAAGTTGTTGATGGCATACTTGGATCAGGATTCAGGTACCCAGTACAACTATTTCACCATACCTAGGGAACTTGGTACTACGTTACTCTGCTATGTATTTTGGGCATTCGCTCAATGCATTGCTGCATTTAAATATTGCAGGCCAATGATTAGTATTGATGGGACTTATTTGTATGGTAAATATCGAGGGGTGTTGATGATTGTAATGGCAACCGATGCTAACCAAAAGGTTTTGCCTCTCGCCTTTGTTGTTGTGGACAAAGAGTCAGGACCTAGTAAGGGGTAGTTTTTAGAGTGTCTCAGGATTTCGATAGAGCATGTGATACTTGATCAGGGCATTTGCATTATTTCTGACCGACATAAAGGTATCAAATGCGCCATTGCAGAGTGGCCTAGAGGTGATGACGGAAGCTTACGGGTATTTCACCGATATTGCCTTCGACGTGTTGCTAGCAACTTCAACACACACTTTGATGACCCGACTCTAAAGGCATTGGCCTTGAAAGCTGGATATGCGACTCATAAAGCTAAATTTGAGTCCATAATGCAAACCATTAAGGATGTCGAGATTAATGCACTAAGGAGTGTAGATCTTGATGATCCCCGTATTGCACGCTATATGCCATACACATATCTAATGAGTGATGATTTGGACAAATGGACACAGTCACATGATGGTGGAAGAAGTTACGGGGCAATGACAACCAATATCTCTGAGTGCTTTAATGGGGTACTTAAAGGTGCCCGCGGTTTGCCCATTGCTGCAATGGTTGAATTCACTTGGTGCAAACTTGTTGCATATTTCCACGATCGACGTAAAGAAATTACTTTTGATCTCTCTCAAGGTAAGGTGTGGAGTGATTATGCAATGGGGATCGATACCAAAAATGTGGATAAAATTGTAGGACACACTCTGAGGAATTTTAATCATGAAACTGGTGTATATTAAGTGGTTACCCCGTACAACAACCATAGAGGTGGAGGGGGAAACCATAGTCATCAAGTAAACGTATTTCCTAGAACATGTGGTTATGGAAAGTGGCAAAACATTAAGATCCCTTGTTCACACGTAATTAAAGTTCTTCAAGGTTTGCACCTCAATGCGACTAGCTATATTGACCCATGTTACAGTTTGGACAACGCCATTCATACATATGCACATGACTTTGTGGTGCCAAAGTCAGAGTCATTATGGAGGGACGTTCGCGGACCACGGTGGGTGCCTGACCCACAGTTGTTGCGGGCCAAAGGTCGTCCTATGAAGTCAAGAATAAGGAATGAAATGGATGGGGTACGGCGAGAACGAGGAAGCCGAAGGGAAGATCCGGACTTGAGGGAGATTCAACCGAGGCAGCGATGCGAAGTGTGTCATGAAGAGGGGCATAACCGCAGAAGATGTCCCAATTCCTGTGGGGCTTCGACAAGTGGTAATGCTACAAACTAGGCAAGTGTTGTCACTGTTTTTATATAATATGCTCAAAATTTCATTTGGTTTTTGTTCTCCACATTTGGGAACTAACGACCATACAACAATGTTTGTCAGGCGAGTAGAGACTCGATTTTGGAATGGCATTGTACGTGGGACTTGTGGTTATTATCAGAATGGACAAGTGCTAGGCGACTATGTAGACTATGTTGTATCGACTCAGTTGTTATTTTGTTCATGGCTGAATGTTGTTGTAATTGAACTATTCATTATCCATTGTACTCGTTACATTAGTTGTGTTATGTAGCGCTAGGATGTAATGCCAGCAATGATAATACTTTGGCAAGTTCAATGATAGCTAGTAATGTTTTTTGTGTGCCTCATGTAGTGGTTAAATCTGTCTGCTCTGTAGATAAGAGGACAACAGTAACTGGTTTAATCTAGTTTTTTTTATGTATCATGTACTCTCCCTTTGACTGGCGGTATCAAAAAAATATAGATATATATATATATATATATATATATATATATTATGCTCGTATCTTTACGTAGCCTATGTGATGTGTCTGAATCTGGTTTATTGTTGCAGGTGGAGGGAAGGAAAAAAAAAAAAAAATTCCCTAGTGGAAATCGAGTCTCTTAAACTTGATTTCCATTTGGGTGGCAGGATGAAAATCGAGTTTCTGAGACTCGATTTCCACTGCCAGTGGCATTTGGCAGTAAATATTTTTGAACTCTCGGCCTGGCGTACTTGTAGCTAGTGAACTCGAGTACTGACTTGAAATCGAGTGTCTAATACTCGATTAACACTGTTTTTGTTTTTTAATATTAAATAATGGAGCTCGAGTATTATATACTTGAGTTCCACTGGAAATTTTTTTTTTTTTTTTTTAACACCAATTTCAAAACTCAGTTTGAAACTGAACTGACTTCCCTGCATCTTTTCATTTGCAACGGCATGCCTTTATGAGGCCTTGTAAGACAGAAATTATATTATAGAGAATGAATAAGAGCTAGGGGAGCAACAGTGTAACTAGTGTGTACGAAGTGTGCAAATTGCAATAGTAGTAATATACTAAAGTGTGCAATAGTAGTAATGCCGTGTGTAATGGTAGTAATACTAAAACTGCAATGGTAGTTGTAAAGTTGTAATTTACAACTGTGTTTTTGTTGGCTTTTATTCCGTGCCAAATTTGATTGTAATTATGTTCAATCGTTTAAAACCCTTTATTTGTTGTGGGACTTGATGTAAGGGGTGTGTGAGAGAAAGAGTGTTGAAGACTCAAGCATTTGGAGAAGTGAAGAATTCTCGCGGGTATATCGCGGGTATATCGCGACCAAGCTTCCCGCGAAGTGAAACATGTGCCAGGCACATGCTGGAATGCGAAGAATCATGCCAGGTGGAGACAACTGTGTCTCGCGAGTATCTCGCGGGTAAGGCCTTCCCGCGAGACACCCGCGAGACTAGCTGTTCTGCCAGCCTGTACTTTTTGAGTCACACCTTTTGCACCCCTCCTACATATACCATCATTACCCACATTTGTTGAGGAATGCTTCAGAGAGAAAACCCTAGCCAAACACATTGGAAATTAGAGATTGTCTTCCCCATCTTCTCTAAACAATTTGCTTGTGGTATTTCCTCAACCCTTCCCTCTCCATTGTTCATATCTTTGAGAGGTTGATAGCCCAAACACTTGACACACCTTTGAGAGTGCTGAGTGACGTTTTGGTGCTGTTGGGAAGCATAGGAAGGAGCCTTGAATGGCAGATGCAACATGGAGCTTGTTGCGGGATCCGGATAACTAGGACAAGACACGGTTCCGAGAAGCCTTGTTGGAGTAGGAGCTTGGAGGGCTTAGGTACATCGGGTAGACTAGGCTTGGAGGGTCTTTTGCTAATCCATGTATCCCAACTGATTGTCTAGTGGATCGATTTCCGCTTGGAGGGCGGCGGAAAGGTTTTTCGCCGAGTTCTTCGGTTTCCTCTTCGATAACACGTCTCGGTATTATTTGTGTTTGCATCCTTCTTCCCTACTCTTGTTCATTTCATTTTTACTGCTGAGTTGCTTTAAATTATGGATTAGAGTAGTTGTTTGTTTATACGCTTGTGTTTACACTATTCCGCACTTGTTAGTAAGTTAGTGTAAAATCAACCAACCCGTAATTTGAATTTGGGGGTCTAAACCGCTCGTGTGTTTTCAACACATTTTCGAGCTTTCAGTAGTAATGCTGAGTGTATTAAGATTTTCCGTTATGTAGCTCTTACTCTAAACTCTAAAGTCATGCTTAAAATGTATATTGCGTGCGTGGCCCTCTTACCAATGCATGATGTAATTGTGGAGGAGCTGAATGCAATGCAAAAAAAAAAAGAAAAAAAGAAGAGAGTTCTCATGGAATTTCATCCTTAGTAAAATAATGCAACCACCACAATCAAGTGGCAAAGTTGCACCTTTCATATAAAAGGGTTCTGATCAACAAAATAGATTTTCCATTATAGACATACAAACCAGTCGACTATAATCTTCACTCTTGACAAAAGTTCTCAGCTTTGCCCAACCGTTCAAATCCTCAGCACTTAAAGAAGCTTAAAGTAACACAAAACTAAACATCCCGTAAAACCAGATAATAAAGGAGCTTATTGAGAGACGCTACACTCCACAGTGACTCTGATAACCACCTCAGTATGGCGGCACGGGTGCTCTGAACTTAGATCCAGCATCTTTGGCTTCTGCGGGTCCAAGCTCTTCCTCTATCCTAAGAAGCTGATATCAAAGCACAATATTGGTTAATCCAATCATTTCTTGTAACCGTAAAACATGCAGTGTGTGTATGAGAGACATTCAGAGCAGCTAATCAAATTACTAAGAAAACAGAGAAGAAAAAAAAACATTATAAGGGAACCAAAATTAGCACTATAGGAGTTATATTTGGAGGCAAGGATTATGATGATCAAGCACACAGAGAGAGAGAGAGAGAGAGAGAGAGAGAGCAGTTTGGGCCCAAAACAACAATTTACCTGGTTGTATTTAGCAAGGCGTTCTGATCTGCAAGGAGCTCTAGTCTTTATCTGGCCCTGTTTAACAAATAGGGACATACATACAGATCATATCAGCTCAAGCAATAACATTTATCTAATACTGCAAACATATAAAAACAAGATAATTCTTAACTACCAGTACAAAGTCAAATCCAACAAACAAAAGACAATTCCTTAAAATCAGATTCTCCTAACACAAGCAGCAATATTCACACAGGAAAAAACAAAGAGCTACAGCCTCCACACAAATAAGAATCTAAATAGTTACAATGAAGAACTAGCCTAACACTTACTGTTGCCAATCCAACTGAAAGGTCTGCAATAAAGGTATCCTCGGTTTCACCACTACATTGAACAAAGAGACAACATCAGCAACACAAATGCTAAAGCCAAGGTTTTTATTTTTTTGTGTGTGTTCGCCTGCCGCGGGGGGGGGGGGGGGGGTGGGGGGCGGGGTGAAGGTTGGAACATTGTGGACATGTCATACCTTCGGTGGCTTGCCATGACACCCCAACCAGCATGTTTAGACATTTTCACTGCTTCAATACTCTCAGTTACTGAACCAATTTGATTCACCTGAATAATCATAGACACTAGGGGAAATGTTTTTTTTCCAATTCAGTAACATGACCATCCAGATATTTCCTATACTGTTGTATAAAAAATAAAAAAATAAAAAAGATATTTCCCATACTGTTGTTTTTGCAAGTCCATGGCAAATTAATAGCTATCAACAAGTAATCCAAAAAATTATGTAAAGCAATGTATGAGCCATGAAGAATTCTCCACTTTCCAATTGTTCATCTATCTGAAAATACCATAGAACATTGCATGCCAATTTTCCTCTTAGATGATATAGCAAATTAAAGAAACAAAAGATGAGGAAGAAGTTCTATTATGCAAAGAGCGGGATCAATAAAAATCCTACTGAAAGTAAAGTCTAGCAAATTCCACACCATCTCCAACTAAAATTAGCAAGAACATCAGCATCTCCATTCATAAAGCAATGTCCAAACATAGCAGAATAGGGGGCGGAAATTTGACGTTGAAACATGATTGATAATTCAAAATATTTACCATGGGAACCAAGTATGGGAGAAAATAAAGGGTAGGTGGGATTCAAAAATGAAAAATAACAGTAATAGTAATCAGAACAAAAAGGAAAAAGAAAAAAAATCCTTAATATGTCTAATATTTTAAAAGGGTTTTAAACCCTGATATGTACCTAATTAAAAGCAAAGCAACAAGTAACCTAATTTCTATCAAAGCTAAATCAAAGAGCAATACAGACCTTACTGCGGACCAAGCTGCCAATCTTGATAATGTCACATTGCACAATGAAAAACTTAAAAAAAAAAACTTTAAATAAAAAATGCAAGTCACACTAGGCATACAAACCTTCCTAACCTGATGTACGTTAAGGGCTCCACTGGTTTCAACTAAAGCATCATGTGCAGCCTGCCAAAAATGAAACATATGAGCATACAGCCCTAGCTGGTCTCAAGTAGGACAAGAAACATTATTACATTTGAGACTCAATTAACAACAAACTATCAGATTCAATACATTTGAAACCAGTTGACTCTTACCTTACACCTCGGGTCCCATCAAAAGTGCACAAACCAATCTGTGACCAGATTTTCATTGGTTGATGAGTGCAACTATTCCTGCAATATGAGGTGTTGCCATACTGGTACCAGTAACATCAATGCAAAATTGTATCCTACATTAGCAGTTAAATTTGATCAGTTCTTAATTGTAATAACATACAAAGCAAGTAACAACATGCAACATTGTTGCTGCTTAATTAAGTAATTAACAAATAAGATACAATGAAAATAACATAAACATTAAATGTTAGCATTTATATATACTTACCCTTTAATGTGGGTTCTAAGGCACTAATGGGGCTCCAAGCTGCCCAAACTTGGTGCCCTGGAGCAAGAATATCAGGCTTAAGTATATCAGCAGGATTTTTGTCTTTGTCAATGAAATCTGGCCCCCTTGCAGAGAATCTACTAACTATAGGCACCTGCCCCTTGAAATAAGCAATCCTTCCATCTCCTATAGCCGCTCTAGTGCCAAATTTGATCATCAAGGGCTCCTAGCAAACTCAATACCATCAAGGGCTTCCTGTAATCAGGGCAAACATGATCACAGAATGCCATTTGAAAAAAAAATCAATATTTTTAGCACTGAACAATGAGGCTGGATTACATGAATGGGGGAAATGCCAGTAGCAAGAAATTTTATTTTCTGTCCTTTCTGTTTTTCCTTTTTTTGGGCTATGAAACTTGGTTAACAAGTTATTAGTGAAATAACGGCAGTGAATTAGCAAGTCTACATTAACAGCTCAATTCACAGATACATGGTGAACAAATAAATTTTCTTTAAAAGAACAAGAAACTCCTATATAGGTCAACAGCTTGCAAGGTTTCCCCTAAATGCTGCCTCACCTTTTCTACCTCTGAAAAATGAATAAATGTATTTAGCAACAGGACAATAGATACCTGTGTGGCTAGATCACCAATAGCCAGCCTTGAAAGAACAACTTTAGCCCCACTCTGTACACATTTGTCCAACTTGTCACATATGATATTCCATTCAGCATCGACTATTGATTGATATTGTGAAGGATCTGAAAGTCTACAGACATTGGGGAAAAAAAGTTGTGTAAGAAATTTCTCAAAAGGAATATGACAAAAAAAATAAATCAGAACAATTACCTTATCTCAGCATTTTCTTTCTCAGATTTCAGTTCCAACTCGATGTTTAAGAGAAGTATCTTGGGATTTAAAAATTTCTTTGGCTGCTGTTCAAAACCCGCATATGAAAATGTCTTTTTAAAGGCAACAGCATTTACCAGAAAGGAATCGCGCATGTCTGTACCAGGAACCTGTACAAGCAGCCCATATTTCCCAATTCATTGATTTTGCAAAACATTTCAAGCTAAGTACAAACCTTTTTGCTTTATGGATAGCAATTTTTTTACCTCTAAAAGAGCCCCAGTACACAAGAAATATACTAAGAGAGTGACAACATCAAGAAAAAACAACTACCAATGAAAGCAAGCAAAGTAAACAAGGAATTGGTGGGTAGCACAGCCATCCACTAATACAAGCCCTTAAAAAGAACTACCTCAACTCCTTCAAAGGCCTCTCAACACCTTAAAATGCTCTACAGTCATGCTCCTTCCAAATTGAACACATCAGACAAAGGGTACACCACTCCAAATTGCCAATACTGGTCTTAAAAGGAGTGAAGGACTAGGAGATAAATAACCTTTTCTTAGAAAGACTAGGATTCCTAATAACCAAATAGAATAGAACAAGTAACTCCTGCTTGTTCTTATTCTTCACTGTGACCACAGCTCTCACCTTGAACTTCTCTGCTTTCTCTGCAAGCACAGACACAATAGGCACAGCTTTGACCAAATCTTCACTCACAGCAGCCACCACAGGATGCAAGTACAAACCTTCTCAAAGGCACCAATACCCTCCTTTTCTGCAAAGGTTTAACCAAGAACATGTTGTTGTTCTTACCATGATTCAAAAACACTTTTGTTGATGAGACAAATGAAGACCTCTCAATTGTTCTGCATCAACCCATGATTTCTTTTCCCATTGCCATCTTGTTTTCTTCACAACAAAAGCACAGCAGTCTTTATGTGACTCTCTCTATCTCTCTCTCTCAAATATGATAGTGCAAATCTCAATAGAACTACAACTAACCTCAATAGGAGTAAAATATCAGTACTTATGTATTTGCCCTCAAACTATTTTTCAATCTAAGACAGTTAGTCACTACACTTGTCAAAGATTTATAAGGCATTACTTTGCATCTCTATAAGATGTTAACAAAGAAAGAACAAGGCAATGTCCTTCATTTTTTAAACTTTACAAAAATAAAAGACTAATGTCGCAGTTCAGCACTCTGGTTAGTTCCCACTTCCAAAAGGACCATGCACTTACAGTGGATAGTATGAGGAAGTTAGCAGGAAGAATCTGTAACGCACATGATGACCTGCATTCAACAACATTTCAACTTTAGCATTCAGTCATTTAGACAAGTTTTCAATTGGAAAAATACATGGAAGAATATGGCCAAAATATTACTGCATTGGAGAGGAAGCCAGTGGCAAAATGTTCAAACAAACAGGAGAGGCAGAACAAATCAGATTGCTGTACACATAACAGGAATAGTATAAAGACAATGAATACAACCAAAACAAAGATACCAAAATTCAACAAAATGATCAACAAATTAATGTATACATTCCATACCAAAAAGGATTTTACAGTACCTGCTTCCTTATTATCATCAATAGTTTATTTGCAATGGAAGATCCATATGAATCTGCACTTGATCGAACATACAACAAGCCAAATGGCTAAAAGCCTCATAAACCTGCACAAACAGGGAAGCCAGTGAAATCACCCTCCATCTCCTTCAAGTCTTCTGCATATACTGTTGGGTAGCTCTAATTTATTCCACCCCACAAAATCAAAATTTTACTCCTATTATAGATACTTATTTTGACTTTGAAAAATAAAGGTGCATTGACTGCAGATAGCAACAACTCATGATAGGACGAAAAGAATTGACACATACCAAAATGAATAATCTAATATGGAGGCAGGTTTTCAAATTCTGCTTCAGCAGCAACAAGGTTCTCTTTAGCTTTAATGATTCTTTGTTGACAAGATTCTTCTTGGTTCCTCAGGTCTTCCATTTCTTTATATTTTTTTCTTGGGGGTGCAAGTACGAGGAAAAAATATAAAGAAATGGAAGACTTGAGGAAGCAAGACGAATCTTGTCAACAAAGAATCATTAAAGCTAAAGAGAATCTTGCTATTGCTGAAGCAATACTTGAAAACCTGCCTCCATATGAACCTCCAAAAGATGAACTTTTGAGTAACTTTTCTGGCCAATTATTGATTTTTTCTGGCGGTGTGGGTGTCTTTTCCGGGTTGCTGAGAACCTGCCATAAACAATTTAGTTCAACAATTTATGATGGTTTTCTCTTAAGTTGTACTATCATCAGATATCATCCATTCTATGCATTAATGCGCAAATAACATAAAGAAGTTGACATGATGGTAATCAATTCTCTTATATTTCATGAATCTCATGTAAGAATAGCCATTGTCTTTTATGACATACAGGGCCACAAGTAGCTTGGCAATATATCTTGCTGGCAGACAGTTTTGGCACCAGTTCTTGCAAATTAAATCATTGTGTAGGAAACTTCAATTTGGTGGGACACAAACAAAAGAAGTGAGTTGCATATAATCATATAGATGTTAAAGCATTGGCCACAAAGAAGCTGACAGCATACTCAATTCTTTTACAATCTATAGACACAAAGCCATGCTAACCAGCCAATGTGTTGTAATCAAGCAGGTCCTACGTGTGTCAACCTCAATTAGAAATCTTCGAAACCTCTATACCTAGGTATCCATGTTCTTTTCCTTCTGAGAGACTTTGTTCTTCATGCATGGTTTTTACAAACTATTTCCATTTGATAGCTGTTTTTCACACATAGAAGTCAGAGCTCCATGCAGAATTGACAAAGGGTTTTTTTTTTAGAGGGGGGGGGGGGGGGTGTGGGGGAGTAGAATTGGAGGGATGAGAAAGTAATTTTCATGTCATTAAACAATGAAATTTCAGATGTAACCTAGGATTATGGTGGGACTTAATACCAACCTAAACCCAATGTTTCCAACACTGAGACTAAAAGTTTCCCGCCCTCTCTGCTGCCAATTATAAATATGATTGTAACTTTCTGCTAGATTAGGAACATATAGCTCAAAACAAAGAGATCAAAACTCTCTATGCCACATTGTCAACTATTGCCAATTTCCTAATAATCATAGAGTATCAAAACTCTCTTAATGATAAGGAGCAATTCAACCTAAATTCAATGCATTGCTCTACATACAAGTTCATATGTATAACTCGGTAATTATAACATTTTGAGGGCTAGCCACTTACTAGCTGTATACATCCTCTCATTGGTATACGTAGGCAGCTCTTTTCTGCTGGTGGTTCATCAATGTTAGGGCTCCTTTTCATTTTTGTGCTTCTGCACTTGTTTGCCGCTTTATTAGCAGCAAGATTAATTGTTGAATAATACAACAAATAGTTATCTCCTTCCACACTTGTTACTGCAAATGGAAGTTTTTGTGATTTTGGTGAGAATTTCCCTCTAGTAATATTCAGAACAGCAAGGAAACCATCGATCTTCTGAAATTATAAATGAAAAACAAGGAACTAAAATTATAAACAGATAATGCTAAGTTATAAAGTATAGTAAGTCTAATATGAATCAAATGCAGAAATAAGGCCCTATATTACAAGACTGAAGGTACAAAAGCCAACCTGACTAATTTTTCTAGATAATAACTGACTAGACAACAGAGACTCCTCGAATGAACCAACCAAAGACCTCCTACTGGCTGTCCACTCAGAGATCTAACCAATTTCACATGGGAAGTAAATTCGTAATCCTGACCCCAATGCTGTCCCATGCCAGTGGTGTTTTGAGGAATAAACAGGTCAAACTTCTTCTGCAAATTATCAAAATCTTGTGATGATTTACTTGGCACCCTAAAGAAGTTTTTCCCGGAAGATAAATGGCCTAAGACAGTTCCATCAAGTGACTGTTCCATGTCCTTGAAAGTTATAATGCCATCATCTATCTTTGTTGTATTAACCTTACATCCTCCTGCAGATTTCACTCTTTCATGGAATTTTGGACCAAGGGGAGACAAAGACAAGGGAGGTGATATCCCCTTTTTTGTATTTGGAACTATGGCTATTGCCCCAGTTTTGGACTGGACCTTGGTTGATTCTACCAAGTAATTAAGCTCAGGAGATGGTGTAAAATTATTATGACATTGTGGCTCCTGATTTTCTTGCCACGGGTCATCAGTGAGTATAGTGGAATTTGCTCCACAATTATCATCCAGTGAATTCTTCCACTGGGGGAAGTATGACAGAGACCAGATTGGAGAACTGAAATAATCGGAGTCCCCTTTATGAGCTCTCTTATGCTCTTGTAACATGGAAAAATTATAAGGATCATTATCACTACTGAAATTACTTTGATAAACACCACTGCCAATGTCTGGAGAATCACCATTGAATTGATCAGGTAGAAGCATTCCATTCAGAGGTGACAATAACCGCTTCCTGACCACTGACCCAGTGGTCTCACTTGGATTATTATTGACACTAGCCACAGTAGAACATTGTTTTCCACCAAGCACATTAATAGGAGAATTTACAGCCCTTGATTCAAAACCAACAATCCTAGGAACAGGTTTCTGAATTTTCCTTTCACTTTTACCAGGAAACCAGCCATGTTGTTCCATAGAATTAATCTTCAACTTATGCATGCTGCTTCTACCATCTTTATGCACGTTTAAACAATCCAGCTCCTTTGGAAGGTCCACAATAGTTCTCCTTTGAGCCTCTCCAGAAGAGGCGCATGGAATATCCACTTGCATTCGATTTCCTCGATGCATCCCACTCAAGTCACAACTTCTTATGCCAACAATTCTAGGTTGACTTTGCACAAATGTGCTCAGTGATGCTGCCACTTCCTCAGCCATACTGCCAGAGGACACTTGAGGAAAGCCCATTCTACAGTTGAGTATATTTTTCTTCTGAATATTCAAGATGGTCTTCTTTTACTTCCCCTTCCTACTTCTACAATCATGTATCAACTTCTACTTTCAAGTTCCAGTTAACAGCTACAATCAAGTTGCCTGAAGCTACCGATGCCAACAAAGAAAATAAAACTTCACATTTCCTTATCCCCACTAATAAAATAAGCAAACTTTGACAAATTTGATTTCATTTCCAGGATACCTGTGATGGAGACTATGAAATCTATTTACCAAATGCATCTGATTTCAATCATAGCACTTTGATCAGATTGTACAGATAAACTTGGTCAAAAAACCAGGAATCCCAAAAGTACACTTGGGAATCTACATTTTGCCTCCATGCTAGGAAGCAAAGAGCAAAGTTTTGTTCATGGCTTTCCAAATATCAATGCACCATCCTGCAATAATAGTCAAAAGGAAATAAAGTCTGTAAGTTTATACTGATAGACAAAACAAAGACAGCATGAGAAAGACTTAAGCAACTTCATTATCTATTTTTAAAAGATGGATACAGAAACTGATATCTTCTTTTACCTTATATCCATGATTACAAAGATAATTTAATAGAACTACAATAGTAATCACATAATTTAAAATAAAGGTTAAATGATAATATTTATTAGAAACAACTGTTCATCATGCATTTACTAATAATAGAAATCATCAATTTGATCAATTTGGATTCATTAATATTTTAACACATACCTTAAATAAAATATGACTCGAAACTTTGTCTTCTTGCTCTCTAGTCCGCAAACCCTACATTAATCAAGTAAAGAATATAAATAAACAATACAACGCATTCAATTAAATAAAAGCCAAAACAATCCCATAACTACCTTTGACAGTGTACTGTAGATACCCAAAGCCGGTCAGCTGTCCTTGTTGACAAGTGAAACCTGCAAATGATTATGAAACCAAAAGGTAAGCAAAGCCAAATTGGGGGAAAAACATTATGTAAGGAGGAATCTTGCAAAACAACATGTGCAGACTACAAGATCCAGCTTAAATGATAGAAAGTAATTTCAGAAAACAAACCAGCATCAAATATCATGCCAACAATATCTTCTTCTTTTTTTAGTAAGTCAAGCTGACAATATCATTGTATAGCTCTCAAGCGACTCTAGCATTAAACAAACCAGAGTCAAGTACATTTTAAAAGAGGGGGAAAGCAATGGAGATACCAAATTATGTGGAAGTCACGGGAACCATAGATAGTGAAATTTGAGAATTTCAGTCATAATGATAGTCCAGTATAAAAATTGCACAGAAGTCAATCAAAATACTTCAGCCATAGCTATAATACTTGAAATGTTTATAATTTCAGCATCATGTACACTAGATCAAACAAATGACAATTACGCTTTCACTAGCTGCATTGCTTCTAAGATTTTCCCATTTAAGCAAAACCACAAATTTGAACTGGGTCAAAACAATCTCAAATTCTTGATTATTAGCACAAAAAAGAAAAAAGAAAAAAAAGAAATGATTCAGCAATTATAGACCAGTAACATCAACAAACAAGCTCATTTCATTTTGAATATTTTTATTTGACAAGTAAGAATTATTGAACCAACATGTTTCAAGAACAACAATCAGAGGATTTTCTAGTGTAATTAGGTAATAAGTATGACCTTGAGTATGAGAGTCCTACCTCTGTCTATTGCTGAACCAATCACCTACAGTAAAAAGAGAGAAGTAGAGTTTATAAAAAAAAAAGAGAGATGTTGAAAACTTTATGAAAGTTGAGAGCAATATAAACACTGAACAGCTTCAAGAACAAGGCAAGAAGACTTCTATCAAGTTTGTAGGAAATCTCTTAAACTAATACTAATTCTGAAAAATTCATATTTTGCAATAATAGTAGTTACTACGGCTAGTTTAACCAATATTGCCACATTTTCAACAATTCTTAGAATGTATTAAAAATAGAAAATTATGACAAGTTGACAGTATCAAATATCTATTTCCATCATCAGTGTATTGTATAACCCCACAACCTCACCCTCCACTTCACTCTTACAACGGAATAAGGTATCGTTTAAGTTACCTTTTTTGAACCTTACGTTGTCTTGTATAATGAGGAGGAGGTCTTGCATGTCCTTCGTCAGATGCCTCGGGCCTAGCTTTGTGTCCATGTTTGTGCCCCCTGTCCCATAAGGAGGTGCCTTTGATATGTGTTTCGGCCGACCTTCTGGCACTGTAGGTAACCCAACAGCCTGCTCAACTTGAACAGGGGGTGGGTCGATGCCCGAAGAAGGGCCAGTAGGCATACTGTGGGAGGGTGGCTCTTGCTACATGTTGGGAGGGGTAGGACCAATACCCAGGTCAAAGGATGGAATGGGTGACAGCTCAGGAAATGATCGTGGGGTGGGTGGACGGATGTCAGACCTAGGACATGGATGTGGGGTGGGTGGAAGGATGGTGGGGCTAGGGGATGGATGTGGGGTGGGTGAAGGGATGGTGGGGCTAGGGGCTGGATGTGGGATGGGTGAAGGGATGGTGAGTCTAGGGGCTAGATGTGGGGTGGGTGAAGGGATAGTGGGGCTAAGGGATGGATGTGGGGTGGGTGGAGAGGGATCGTGGGTAGGGACAACTCGAGGGGTAGCAACAGGCAGACGTCCGGTAGGAGCTGTGCTCATGCTTAGGCTCTCAGTAGTGCTTGGCCTCTGAGTAGCTGTTGCCGCAAGAGTAACTGCCTCCTCATTTGGGGCCTCAGGGTCCGGAGGTCATACACGGCCAATCGCCTGCACTGCATTCAGCACTGTTATGAGTAATAGGGGCAAAACAATAATATCATGTACTTAATATATAAATAATATTTTATGTGTTAGGGTTGACTAATCAAATCCTAAAAAAACTTTCACAGTTAACAACATGGTATTAGAGCCACCAACCCGCCACTGCCGTTAACCCTTCGGCCACCACCCACCGATATTGTTGTCGCCGGCAACCATATCCTTACCCACTAGCTCTGACAACCCTAATAGAGACTCCGATGATCTCGATTTAGTGGCTGAAGGAGTTGGCCAGCGCCGGTGACCCTCTCTCCGGTTTCGCAACACTAGATCGACGTCGCCTGATCGCGAGAGAGGCAGGGTTTTACTCGCCCTCCTCTGGCGAGCATCCTAGCCTACTCGCCGATCCTCGCACCGCCACTCCTACACCCTAGCGCCGCCGCTGGAGTATGGTCTGACTTTTTTTTATCTTCTCTCTTTCAATACGTTCTCTGATTATCTGTTCAGGCAGCCTTAGGTTGATGTTTAGTGGTGGATTGGGTATTTCTTTTTGGTGTTGGTATGGATTTGTTGCTGCCTTGTTTTTTGGAATAGTTTGGCGTTGATTCTTTGATTAATGAGTTGCTGTTGGCGTGGCTAATTGGTTGAAGTACATTGGTTGTTGGTTGGAGTTTGTTTTAATTCAGTTCAACATATTTCTTTAGTGTTAGTTTGTTCTTCAGATTGCTATTATGGAGTCCAAAGACAGTGCTCAGCCCCCTAATTATTTCTTCTCTCCTGATATGTTATCAATTACCTCAATTTGTCTAAATGGTAGTAATTATGCTCAGTGGGCACAAGCAGTTGAAGTCTTTCTTCTTGGTAGAAAGAAGTTTGATTACGTGATTAAGGAACCTCTTGTACCTACAGATCCTAAATTTGTTGATTGAAGAGCCGAAGATGCACAAATTAGGAGTTGTTTGTGGAATAGCATGGAGTCTAAGATCAGTTGTAGTTTGGTTTTCTTGCCAACTGCTAAACTTGTTTGGGAACAAGCCAAGGAACTTTACTTTGGTGTTAACAATCTGAAGCGGATTTACGATCTTCATCAAAATTATTTCTCCTTGAGTTTGAGTGATATGTCTTTGGAAGACTATTATAACAAGTTTAAAGGTGTATGTGAAGAACTCAATATTTATCAGCTTATCTCCTCTGATGTTAAAATTATGAAGAAACAACGAGATTCTATGCATGTTGCTCGCTTCCTCTCTGGGTTGCCTAAAAGTTTGAATCTAGTAAAATCACAAATTTTGGCTAGTCTAGACCTCCCTTCATTGAGTGAAGTTTTTGGTAGACTTCGATAGACCACATTATCTGATTCGAGTACTGACCCTTTCTCTTCCTCCAATACTGATGCATTACCTTCTGATGATAAATCTGCCTTTACCACTTATATGGGGAGTAATAGAGGTGGTTGTGGAGGTCGAGGTCGTGGGGGCCGAGGCCGTGGAGGTCGTGACCAAAGGGGCCGTAGTAGTGAACAAGGGGGTCGTGCTAAAGGACGTGGCCTCCGTAAGTGCACTTATTGTCATGGTGAAAATCATACAGTAGACTTTTGTTGGGAGTTGTATGGTAAACCCTCGGCTCACCAAGCTAGTTTTCAAGTTCAAGAATTGTCTTCACAGTCACATCCACCAACATCCAGAGTAGTCTCTATTCCTGAGGAAGAGTACAATCGTCTCTTGTTTTTGCATTCCAACTCTGTTGGGTTTGATTCTACTGCTACTTTTGCTCAACAAGGTACTTCCATTGTTTGTCTTGCCACTCAGGACCCTTGGGTCATTGACTCAGGTGCTACTGACCATATGATAGGTACCTCAGGTTTACTCTCTGACCTTGAGTAATCTAGTAGTCTTCCTAATGTTACATTGGCAGATGGCTCAGCCACTACAATTTCTGGTTTGGACACTGCCAATCTCAGTCCTAATCTTTCTCTCTCTTCTGTTTTATATATTCCTAATTTTCCTTTTAACCTTTTGTCAATTAGTAAGCTTACTAAAATTTTGAATTGTGCTGCCATTTTTTTATCCACTCATTGTATCTTTCAGGATCTCAAGACGGGGAAGATTATTGGTGGAGGGCATGAAGCCGGTGGACTTTATTACTTGGATCGATGTGGTTCCTCCCGTTTAGTGGCTTCTCACTTGTCTATCTCGCCTCTTTAGCATCATTGTCGTCTTGGTCATCCATCTCTCAAGAATTTGAAGTCATTAGTTCCGTCGTGTCGTCAAATTGAGTCTTTACATTGTGAAGCATGTCAATTGGGTAAACACCATAGGGTGCCTTTTGCCTCTAGGCATGAGAGTCATGTTAGTAGTCCTTTTCAATTAGTTCATTCTGATATTTGGGGTCCAATAAACACTCCCTATTGTTGGGATTTAGATATTTTGTCATTTTTGTTTATGATTATTCTAGAGTCACCTATCTTTATCTTATGAAAGAACGGTCTGAATTGTACTCAATTTTCATATCATTTTATATGGAAATAAAGACTTAGTTTAATGCTTCACTTCGTATTTTTCGGTCTGATAATGCTTGTGAATATTTTCATACATCTTTGTCTCAATTTTTTGATGATCATGGTATAATTCACCAATCTTCATGCCCCCATACTCCACAACAAAATGGTGTTGCTGAACGCAAAATGCGTCATTTGTTAGAGGTCACTCGTGCCTTAAAGTTTCATATGCATGTTCCCAAATCATATTGGAGTGATGCTGTCCTCACTGCCTGTTACCTAATTAATCGTGTGCCTTCCACTGTTCTAGGTGGTTAGATCCCTTATACTGTGCTCTCTCTTGATGTACCTTTGTTTCATCTACCTCCTAAGATATTTGGTTGTGTGTGCTATGTTCATATCTTAGGTCCAGGGAGTGACAAACTTGATCCTAGATCCATTAAATGTGTTTTTCTTGGGTATTCTTGTACTCAGAAAGGATACCGATGTTACTCATCTACTCTTCGGCGTCGTTTCATTAGTGTTGATGTCACATTTGATGAATCTCAATCATATTTCTCTCCTTCGGTTGCTAGTGACAGTTCTTCTCCTTGTCTTCCTCTCCTACCACCTGTGTCTCCTATTGAATCTCCTCAGAAACCACTCCAGGTATATTGTCATCGGCAGAAACCTCCAACAGAGACCTCTACCCTGCCTAGTGATCCGACTCCTAATCCTGCCTCTCTTCCAATTGCTTTGCGCAAAGGTAAACATTTGTGTACCTCTCACCCTATCTCTCAGTTTGTCTCTTATGGTCACTTGTCTTCATCTCTTCATGCTTGTTGTTCCTAAGTCTGTCCAGGAGGCTATGTCCATCTCTGGTTGGAAATCTGCTATGGAGGCAGAAATGTCTGCACTGTCTGAAAATGCTACTTGGTCTTTAGTTACTTGTCCTCTAGGGAAAACTATTTTTGGTTGTCGTTGGGTGTATACTGTGAAGTATTTTCCTGATGGTTTTATTGAGCGTTTGAAGGCTCGCTTGGTCGCCAAAGGGTATACCCAGACATACGGTGTTGACTATGCCAAGACATTCTCACCTATTGCTAAAATTTCTTTTGTCCGGGTTTTGATCTCCTTGGCTGCTAATTTGGGTTGGCCATTATTTCAGTTAGAAGTTAAAAATGCCTTCTTGAATGGTGATTTGAAGGAAGAGGTGTATATGGAGCAACCACCTGGGTTTGTTGCTCAGGGGGAGTCTGGAAAAGTGTGTAGGTTGCATAAGACCATCTATGGTCTTAAACAATCTCCTAGAGCTTGGTTTGGTAAATTCAGTGAAGTAGTGTTAAAGTTTGGATTGCGACGTTGCCACTCTGATCACTCTGTGTTTTCTTATACCTCTGATAGAGGAAAGATTTTGTTGATAGTATATGTTGATGATATTATAATAACTGGAGATGACAAGCAGGGTATTGATGATTTGAAAAGATACCTTCAAAACTCCTTTCAAACTAAGGATTTGGGTAAACTTCGTTATTTCTTAGGTATTGAGGTAGCACGATCTAAAGAAGGCATCAGTTTATCACAAAGGAAGTATGTGTTGGATATTTTGGAAGAAACTGGCTTGTTGGGATCTAAACCAGTGGAGACTTCTATGGATCCTAATGTCAAATTGTATGAAGATCAGGGGGAGCTGTTATCTAATCTTGAGAGATATTGTCGTTTGGTTGGTAAACTAAATTATCTAACAATTACTCGCCCAGATATATCATTTGCAATTAGTGTTTTGAGCCAGTTTATGAAAGATCCTTGCCTTCCACATTGGGAGGCAATTTTTCGAATTGTGAAGTATCTTAAAGCATATCCAGGCCGTGGTCTTTTGTATAAAGCTAATGGTTACCTACGGGTAGAAGTCTACACTGATGCTGATTGGGCTGGATCATCGTCAGATAGAAAATCCACTACTGGGTATTGCACTTTTCTGGGAGGAATTTTGATTACTTGGAGAAGTAAGAAACAAACTGTTGTTGCCAGGTCTAGTGCAGAGGCTGAGTATAGAGCCATGGCACACACATCATGTGAGCTTATGTGGATTAAGTATTTACTTGAGGAATTAAGATTCATTGTGAAGCTGCCTATGACTATGCATTGTGATAATCAAGCAGCAATTTACATTGCCTCCAATCCTGTATTCCATGAGCGAATCAAGCATATTGAAGTAGATTGTTATATTACTCGGGAGAAAGTAGAAGATGGTGTAATTATTACTCCGTATGTTTCTATAAGAGTCCAGATTGCTGATATGTTTACTAAAACTTTATGTAAGACTCGTTTGGATTTATTATGTAACAAGCTAGGATTGTATGATATGTACTCTCCAGCTTGAGGGGGAGTGTTATGAGTAATAGGGGCAAAATAGTAATATCATGTACTTAATATATAAATAATATTTTATGTGTTAAGGTTGACTAATCAAACCCTAAAAAAACTTTCACAATAAACAACAAGCACATTAGTAATGTCCTGGTGCTCCTTTGTGCCCACTGGGTGACGGCTCAACAAACGGAGGTATCCTTCAATTTGCACATGGAAAAGCCAAGTATATTACTAATGCAATACCAAATCAACAATGCCAATGAATAATAAAATTAATGTTGGTTCTGAAATAGGAAATATGACCTTAGAGCATCTCAAATTAGATTTTGAAATCAAAAAAAGTTCTTTATAAGATAAATCAACAAAGTTCTCTATAAGGAATCTTAAGCCGACAATAGCTTTAAAAGGGAGGTTTGATGCTAAGCATACATTGGACCACATGTATCATGTTCTCTAAATAGTGGTTTCATGCTAAGAAGTACGGTAAGATGTAGACGACATGGAGAAGTTACCATTAGAATCAATGTAGCACCGAGGACATCGATGAACCTCCGAGTTACCCTTTTGAACCAGTCGAAGTACTGATGCTGTGGAGGCATATCACTAAGCACTGCTTCATAACGCCGTTGATTGCGGTTACCCCACTTCATGATATGCATAGCATGTTTCCGCATCCAATCAACACTGACTTTCCCCCTCAAATCAATGGCATGAAGCATGGTGTCAGTGTCAACATCATGGGAAATTTCTTGGGTCATCCCAAATTGACGAACGACACGATCCGGTGTATGTTTCTTTACTAGGTGGAAACATACAAGCGGCACCGTTGCCGTCCACACAGCCCTCCCTACAACGCACCATGGCGAAAGGTCCTCTAAATCGGCTTCATATGGCTGCCACACCACCTACAGTAGCCCAAAAACAAGTACGCAACACATTAGGCAACTATGTTTATATTTCAAAGTTCACCAAACGTATATCTTGTTCCTAAACATGTTAACATGTTAAACAAGGCATTTTCATATCTGGCCTAGCAACATTGAAGCTATTTGCTGGCGATATCTGTCCCTGAAGATGTGTGCAGGCCTGTTTTTCTTATTTGGGACCCACAACCACCTACAACAATCAAGAACAAGGGATCAATATCTAGAACTTTCCTTCTAAGATAATGTCATAACTAAAACTATAATGTAATCACATATAACTACTAAGATAATCTTATAGATATTTACTCAATTAATAATATCACTAGAATAAGAAACAGTCCTTATAAGGTAGAGACTTACTTCAAGGACAGTGGACCACTCATTGGAGGACCATAAGCACCCATTGGCGGGCCACGCTCAACTGCCGGGCACAAATAGGGGAACCTAGCCTATGCCCAATACTGGACCAACAGTAAGCACCCACCGATCTGACTGGTGTCCTTATCGCTTGCCCTGCATAACTCTCGGTACAACCATTCAAGGCAAGCACTTCCCCGACTATACCTTTGTGGGTTGCGAAGGTCTTCCAATTGCTGTACCCACATTAGAGGCACCCTATCGCCGAATTTGTCCATGAATATTGTGTCCCCCAGTGGCGCTAGGATGTAGCATCGTGCGTACTTATGCAGCTAATCCTCTTCAGCATTAGGCAGCAATGGAGCAGCAACTTATTGCAAAAGCCGGTTGATAAGAATCCTCTAGCCAGTAAGTTGCTTATGCTTTTTGATTTATAGGTTAAAAGCCAAGGAATTCCCGGCACACAGTCACCCAAACTTTTTGCATGTTCCCTATTATAGCATCACCATCAACAGGAAGCCCGAGAAGAACCTCTACGTCCTACAATGTGACAGTGACCTCACCATGTGGCATGTGGAAGGTGTGAGTCTCGGGCCGCCATCGCTCCACTAAGGCCGTTGTCAGGCCATGGTCAATCTCTCTACCTAGGACCCAGAGGAGTCCCTCCAAACCAAGTGCCTTAATGATGTCAACAACTCGGTCGTCTACCATTGGCTCTCGATTGGAGAACTCTTCACTTCATGTACGGCAGGTAAGGGGCCCTGGATCTTGCACAGAACAGAACCATGGATTAATATATGACAGTAAGTGCGTGTACATTGTATGAATTAAATGAGTGTACATTGGTTAAATCTATAGTGTTGTGTTTTACCTGCCCATTCCAAATAGCTTCGAACCGATAGGTGGGCTGCAACTTTAACACCAACGCGTTAATAGGGCCAGGATGCGTATGGTCAATTCGTCCGGCATTTGCAGCAGCCATACTGCACAAGAATGATAACCAATTAGCACGTAATAGACATGATTGAAAAATTCCTTATTTAAATACAAAAGAATATGTTTTTTTAGTGTGAACATCATTTGAAACTTAAAGATTATTAAAAATTTTTGATGTTCTTCAGTAAATATTATTAATTTTATCAAGACTTACCTAAAATTATCCAGTAACAAATTCCCTAAGAGTACCCATTACCGGACCCCTAATTATAAATTTATCATACAATTTTTTTAATTATAAATTTATTAATAAAATTGTTTATGATATCATCAGTTTGACCACCAGTCCAACCCTGGTTAGATGAGAGAATTGGCAACCATACTCCTTTCCAGTTCTTTATCCATCCTGGTTCTTAAAACCATGGTCTACAGTTAGAGCTCTACTTCCTACAACAATGCCAAAAAGGCTTTTTATTTGCTGTTTTATAACAAAACTATCAATCTAGCTGCCTTGTTTTGGCTGCATCATTAAGTTCCTATTGCTTCAACATTCAGACTCTATAAATTCCCATGCATTTTCCATTATATTTTTTTCTTTTTTCTGTAACTTCATTTTTTGCAGCAGGAAGTGTACATCATTCATTCATGGCTGACTTGTCACTTGCTAGAAAAACAACATTAATAATTCGAAAGTAGGAAATCTAACCAAGAAGTGTTTTCATTTGGTCTTTGTTAAAGCTGCAAGTCCAACGCAGCAACAGAGTACAGGGCGAGTGGCATGCATCAGTCATCAGGACAAGTTGCAATCAAGTGCAGCACAGAGCGCACTACATCATCAGGGCAGTGTGCTGTCATGTACAACACAAGGACAGATGCAATCCAGTACAACACAACCTATATTGCATCATCAGGAAGAGACTAAAAGGGTGGTTGCAACAGGATTGACACGTGGGATTATAGAGGATGTGATAGAATCAATTCCACACTATGATTAGATTATTAGTTCTATGATTTGATCTATGTACATGTGTAAGAATAAGTGGGAAGTTGATTGTAATAACTTTACCTGATGATACGGAAATAGTTATTTTTCTGCTTTTAGCTTTAACTTGTATATAAGCTACGATTAGAAGAAAATTGTAATTCATTTTTTCATTCATTATCAATAAAGCACAGTTTCTATTTAGAGAGAGAGTTCATCTTTTATATGGTATTAGAGCATTTCTTCTAGAATTTTCTACTCTGTTCTTTCTCTCATCTTCGAGGTCCTTCAATGGCTTCCTCAAAAACTGATGCTTCTACTGCAACTCACAACATCCAATCCACATACACAAATACACATTCTGCCAGTGAATCCAGTGGTCCTAATCCATATTTCCTCAATTCCAATGAGAATCCAGGTAATATTCTAGTCACTCAACCTTTGCTTGGTATGCGAAATTATCACTCTTGGTCACGAGCAATGGTGCTTGCTCTCACTGCCAAAAAAAAAATTGGCTTTGTGAATGGCAAGATCTCAAAACCAGAGGATGATTCACCTTTATATGAGGATTGGGAGAGCTGCAACACCATGGTACTTTCTTGGTTGATTAATTCTATGCATGTTAATGCCTCTAGTAACATCATGTACTGTGAGACAGCAAGGGAGATGTGGCTGGAATAGAAGCGCCTGTACTTACAAGGAAATGGACCTAAAGTTTACAATTTGTAGAGGGAAATCTCTCACATTTCACAGAATCAGATGACAGTTAGTGAATACTACACCGAATTCAAGCGATTGTGGGATCAATTGCTGAATTTGGAGCCACTGCCAGAGTGTTCTTGTGGTGCGATGAGGATCTTGAGGGCTTCACATGAGAAGGCCTATGTGATGAAGTTTCTAATGGGTTTGAATGAGAATTTTGAGACTTTACGAAGTCAGATTCTCATGTATGATCCTTTTCCCTAAATGAACAAGGTTTATTCTTTGGTACTTCAAGAAGAATCACACAAGAACATTGGACATGGAAACTCAACTGCCTCATAATCCGATTCAATGGCTATGTTTACCAATTCAAAAGGAAATTCCAATTGGAATAAAGGAAATGCTAAGAAAGACAAGCCTTATTGCACTCATTGCAACATGCAAGGGCACACAATTGATAAGTGCTACAAGTTGCATGGATATCCTCCAGGTTATAAACCGAGAGGGAAGGCCAATGTCAATCAAGCTTCTTGCAATTCTGTCAATGGTGCAGAGCATGCCTTAGTGCCATCCAATCAGTGTCCTATCTCTAAGGCACAATGTGAGCAGTTGCTAACTTTTCTCAAATCAGGTGCTGCTGTTGGTGATGGACATCATGCTGCAAGTGTGAGCACTTCTTGTTTAGTCACTAGTGGTGAAGGAATTTCTAGTGCAGCTTCTAAGATGGTTGGAACTTCTACACAAAACAATCTCAACTTCAATTCAGCTCTAATGTCAGGTACCAACTCTATTGTGCCTTTTGTTCCCACTTTAAAGCATTCTATTTTTTCTGCTAAAACTGTTGATAGGCAAAACTTTAGAGAAACAGATTGGATTATAGACACAGGGGCCACTGACCATATGGTCCATTCTATATCCTATTTTACTTCTATTACTGCCATTCTTAATACCTTTGTTAATCTTCCTAATGGTGAAACAGCATTGGTAACACATGTAGGAACTATTAAAGTGTCCAAAACTCTTATACTTACCAATGTCCTATGTGTTCCCTCTTTTAGTTTTAATCTTCTTTCAGTTAGTCAACTAGCTAAGACCACACTTTGTTGTTTCATTTTCTTTGGGACTATGTGTTTCATCCAGGACCTTGCTCATTGGAGCACAATTGGTCTGGGTAGAGAGTTCAAAGGCCTATACTTGCTGGAAGAGAGTTTATCAACCTCAAGAACTTGTTTTTCTGCAGCTGATTCTGTACATAGCTTTGCTGATCAGCCTAGTACTATGTTTGTAAATAATCTTGTTGTTCAGCCAAATATTTGGCATCTCAGGTTGGGGCATCTGTCAAATGCCAAATTGGCTTTGATAAGAAATAATAATGTACCTCTTTCAACCATTAATAAAGATGTTCATTGTGAAATTTGTCCTTTGGCTAAACAGAAAAGGCTTCCTTTTCCATCCAGTACTCATGTTTCACTTAAATGTTTTGATTTGATCCATTGTGATTTGTGGGGTCCTTTTTCTACTCATACTATTGATGGTTGTAAATATTTTCTAACCATTTTAGATGATTGCTCAAGGTGTACTTGGGTTTACCTACTCAAGCATAAATCTCAAACACAACCTATTTTGGAACAATTTTGCACTATGATTGAAACACAATTTTTAAAAAATGTTAAAACCATCAGGACAGATAATGGTACTGAGTTTATCATGGTTGATTTCTTTGTTAAAAGGGGTATCTTGCATCAATTAAGTTGTGTTAAAACTCCACAACAATATGCCATTGTGGAAAGAAAGCATCAACACATCTTAAATGTGGCAAGAGCTTTTATGTTCCAATCCAACATGCCTTTGTATTTTTGGGGACACTGCATTCTTACATCAGTTTATTTGATAAATAGAACACCTTCATCATGCTTAGATCATAAAACTCCTTTTGAGGTTCTTTTTGGTCATGCTCCAAATTATGGTCACTTAAAGGTTTTTGAATGTCTTTGTTATGCATCCACTCTTTCACATAATAGATCCAAATTTTCCCCAAGGGCAAGGAAATGTGTTTTCTTAGGATATCCTTTTGGTGTTATGGGGTACAAACTGTTGGATTTAGGTACTAGGACTATTTTCATTTCTAGAGATGTTATTTTTCATGAAACTATTTTTTCTTTTGGTACTGCTAAACCTCCTGCTGCAGATCCTTTTATTTCTGAGGTTGATAGCACTTCTGAAGGGTGTTTAGGACCTTTTGTCACTCCTTATAGTGTTCCTGATATGCACAATGACCAATTTCCCTCTTGTTCTGACATTACTCCTTCTCTTTCATCTGTTCCTATATCTACACATCATGTTCCTTTTCCTGATTCTTTGCCATCTGATTCTACTTCTGTTTTGCTGGATTCTATACCTTCTGTTAGTACTAACCTTACAGCTGAAGATCAACCACTCAAAAAATCCACTAGAGTTCATAGACCACCAACCTACTTGCAAGATTATGCTTGCAATGCAGCCTCTGGTTCATCACTTGCTTCTGCAGCTACTCACCCTCCAGGGTCTCCTTATGATCTATCAGCTTGCCTCACATATTGCCATTTGGGTCCTCAATACAAATCCTATCTCATGACTGTTTTCCAAGGTCATTCTACTCCTCAGTATTTTTCTCAAGCTGTCCAAGATCCCTTGTGGAGGGAAGCAATGGATAAAGAGATTCAGGCCTTGGAAGCAGCTCAGACTTGGGTTCTTACACCTTTACCTTCTGGCAAGAGATCCATTGGTTGTAAATGGGTCTATAGGGTGAAGCTTAATCCTGATGGCAGTGTGGAAAGATATAAGGCTAGGCTAGTGGCTAAGGGCTACACTCAAAGGGAGGGACTTGATTTTTTGGAAACATTCTCTCCTGTGGCCAAAACAGTATCTGTGAGGGTTCTCATTGCTCTTGCCTCAGCTCAGAAATGGCCTTTACATCAGCTTGATATCAATAATGCATTCCTTCATGGAGATCTTGAGGAGGAGGTCTACATGGATCTACCTCCTGGTTATCACAGTAAGGGGGAGTGCACTTCATCAGTTCCTATGGTTTGCAAATTGGTAAAATCACTTTATGGTTTGAAGCAAGCATCAAGGCAGTGGAATGCTAAACTCTCTGCTACTATTTCAGCACTTGGTTTCAAGCAATCACAGGCAACCACTCACTCTTTGTGCAGTCTAGTGGTTCTAATTTTACTGCCTTGCTGATATATGTTGATGACATGATAATCACAGGCAATGATGCAGCTTGTGTGGTTAATCTAAAACAAGTATTGGATCAAAAATTTGGTATCAAGGATCTTGGTTCACTCAAGTATTTTCTAGGACTTGAGATTGCTAGAAGTGCTAAAGGAATTAGTATAAACCAAAGAAAATATGCACTTGATGTGCTCAAGGAAGTAGGTGTGCTTGGATGTAAACCAGCCAAAACACTAATGGAGCAGCAACTAAAGTTGTCTAAGTCTGATGGAGAGGTGCTCAAAGATGCAGGACAGTATAGGAGATTAATTGGGAAACTAATGTATCTAACCTTGAGCAGACCAGACATAACCTATGCTGTGCATAGGCTTAGTCAGTTCTTAGCTCAACCTAGAGTACCACACATGAAGGCTGCAATCAGGATTCTCCAATACATCAAAGGCACACCTGGTCAAGGAGTGTTCTATACCATAGACTCAGACTTGCAACTTAAAGCACTTAAAGCATTCTGTGATGCAGATTGGGCAGGCTGCCCTGATACCAGAAAATCTTTGACAGGTTATTGTGTGTTCCTTGGTAATGCTTTGATCTCTTGGAGATCAAAGAAACAAGATATAGTATCTAGATCTTCTGCAGAGGCAGAGTACAGATCCATGGCTACAACTACATGTGAGTTGACTTGGATATTGTATTTGTTAAGAGATTTATGTGTTCCACATCACAAACCAGTGCTACTTTACTGTGATAACCAGGTAGCACTGCATATATCAGCCAATCCAGTGTTTCATGAGCGATCAAAGCACATTGAAGCTGATTGTCACATAGTAAGGAATAAAATCTTGGATGGAACAATTAAAACTTTCTATGTTTCATCAAGATCACAATTGGCAGACATTTTTACTAAGGCACTAGGTGTTGAGAATTTTCTAAGGCTAGTTAACAAGTTAGGAGTTATTAATATTTTTAGTCATCATATTCAGTTTCCTAATACTGCAAAGGAAGCTGATGAAAGTAAAAAAAATCAACCAAGAGCTTTGCTCTTGAGGGGGAGTGTTAAAGCTGCAAGTCCAACGCAGCAACAGAGTACAGGGCGAGTGGCATGCACCAGTCATCAGGACAAGTTGCAATCAAGTGCAGCACAGAGCGCACTACATCATTAGGGCAGTGTGCTGTCATGTACAACACAAGGACAGATGCAATCCAGTGCAGCACAACCTATATTGCATCATCAGGAAGAGACTAAAAGGGTGGTTACAACAGAATTGACATTTGGGATTATAGAGGATGTGATAGAATCAATTCCACACTATGATCAGATTATTAGTTCTATGGTTTGATCTATGTACACGTGTAAGAATAAGTGGGAAGTTGATTGTAACAACTTTACCTGATGATACAGAAATAGTTATTTTTCTGCTTTTAGCTTTAACTTGTAAATAAGCTACGATTAGAAGAAAATTGTAATTCATTTTTTCATTCATTATCAATAAAGCACAGTTTCTATTTAGAGAGAGAGTTCATCTTTTATAGTCTTTGATGTACAACCAATTCTGAGCAACTTAATAGAGTCCAAATCAACTATATCAAGCAATGCGAAGATATAGTTTCAACCAGTATTCCTTACAAGGATTTAAATTTTGGTGTGGCACATGGTCCTTTACGAAGGAATGTTCTTATAACAATTTGGTATATATCTGAGAAGTTTAAAGAAAGACTAGAGATGTGGGCTTGGGTGGACGTGTGTGCGCGCGCTCATCATTGATCAAAATATAGAATTATAGATTTGACCACCCACGGAAAGTTCATTCTACCAAAAAAGAGGGGAAAATTCTAGCAATACCTAAGAATTAAAAAGGTGCAAGTTGTCTAAGAAAACCCAATTTAAGTGTTTAAAATTGGGTGGATGTGTGAGTGTGTGCGTGTGTGCTCATCACTCCTCAGAGATCAATATATAGAATTATAAATTTGACCGCCCACAGAAAGTTCATTCTGCCCGTTTATGTTTCATTTATATGATTTTCCGTACAATTGGTGGACTATTTAAGCAGGAGGTATACTCAGTGCTTGTGGTAGTGGACCCTTTCAGAAAGCATTGTCGTCGGATTGGGCTGATCTGGTTGATGGGTTTCAAAAGTCAGCACTAGAGTCACGGCTGGGGATACCACTAATATATGGGGTTGATGCAGTTCATGATCACAATAGTGTTTATGGAGCCACTATATTTCCTCACAATGTTGGCTTGGGAGCTACCAGGTTCGTGTTAGACCTCTGGTCCCTAGGAATCTTACATAATTGTCACTTTTCAGTTTTTAGCAAATCTAAAAACACACGCAAGGAAAGTAAGAAGCAAAAAAAGAAAAAAGAAAAAAGAAAAAAGAGGAAGCTAAAGCGGTTAGCTTCATAGCCTCTAAATTCATATATTGCATCCAAATCATTGTATTTAATTGGAAAATTATTAGGTCTTCTCCGAATATCATAAATGCGCACTCCCCTCTCTCACATAAATAGTGAGTCGTACCATGAATTTAATTAGTGGGACCCATCATTCATGTAAGAGGAATGAGTATGCATTTATTGTATTCCAAGAGTACACAATAATTTCTCTATTCATTCAAAACCAGTAGCAGCAGCATTCCCTGCTTCTCCATTTAATTAATTTGAAAATATTGGAAAAAAAGAAAATGGAATTTATAATTTAAATTTAGGATCCAAGGAAACAAGTGAAGGGCAAGAGCAATGAATCAATGTCCTTTGTTGTGAACCACTATAATATCTCACAGTGCCAGCCTATGAACTGCCAGCTTACTCTCTCTTTTAGTAGTTGAAACATAGGAAAGAAAAATGATTTCATTTATGGGGAAGGTAATTTTTGTATTTCTTTACTTAAAATTTATAAGGAGCCAAGTGGAAGGTTACTGGTCTTGTAGCTTCATAGCCATTTATACTTTTGAACATGTGATAGGGATGCAGATTTGGTTCAAAAGATTGGGGAAGCAACAGCACTTGAAGTTAGGGCAAGCGGCATTCACTGTACTTTTGCTCCTTGTGTGGCTGTAAGTATTATAGATGTACTTTTTTTTTCTTGGCCATTGTTTGTTATGAAGTGGTTGTAATGGTGAACTAGTAATTCTAAGTTTCAGAGTGTAATACCATTCTGAGTAAAAGTAAAACTTTCTCCAACAAACCGGCTTGGTGTAAACACATATTAGTTTGCAATTCAGCTGATGGTTTCTAATTGGAAGAAAATTGCAGTTATTTACGAATGTAGCAACTATTTATGTTTTGCAGTTGGCAATATCTGTTGACGATATGCACTTAGTTTTGTCTTTGAAAGTTGTCATCATTTTGATAATTTAGTTGATTCCGATAGTTTGGAAAGTAACAAACCTGTTTGAATGTTGAAAATTTGGGTCATATAGCTCAATAAATAACTCACAAAAAAGGGATGACTGATGTAGGAAGCAAGGAAATATTTTTTTAATTTAGTTTTATTTAATTTTGGGAGTCAATTATATTTTTATTGGTCTACTTATCAAAAAATGTTTTTATTGGTCAATTAGATTTTTATTCAGCTATTAGAAATTTTTATTTAATTTCTTAGAATTAAGGTTATTTTTGTAGTTTAATAATTGGGATCTCCCAAATCAATTAAAATTAAGATTTCCTATGTCAGTTAAGATTAGGTTTAATCCTAGTATTCAATATAAGGACACTATTGTACTATGGAGACAATTAACAGTTTGATTGATAATAAAATTTCGCTTGAAATTCTTCCACCAAAAAAATCTGGAATCTAGGTTAAATCTTCCAGAGATTTTCTTTAAATAACTTTTGAACCTACAAGCACCCCACTGCTGTACTGCCTAAGTTATGATCAAGGGGAAATACAGCAAGATAGTATGAGAACGCACTCAAATACAGCAAGTCGTACAGTATGTCTTGCAAACCTATAAAAATATTACTAATAGGAGCTAAATTCTAGTGCAGCTCCTACCATATAGTAAGGATTTAGCATATTTAATAAAGTTTAAAACAAATACAAGAATCAATCATGTCTAACACTGAGCTAAGTATACTCATCAAATACATGTCAAGTACAATGATGAATCTATAAAAGTTCAGCCTACAAAATACCAAATGAATAAATGAACAGAATACACAATGATCCTGCAGACACATTCCACTTAGAGAATAGAAGTGCAAGAAGCAACAAGTTAAGCTTCTACTTCTTCACAAAGATTAAACACAAACATACATTCTAAAATCTTAAAGTCTATTAAAATTTGCCCGATACAAATTCACTTTATATGATAGAGTCACACGGATGCAAGCAAGTTTTTGCCTGTACTTTATCCACATGAAGTTAGAAATCTTATTCCAACACTTTATGTGAGTGATTAGTATTTGTCACAAACTTCCCAAGAACAACCTGAAGAAAATTAGACTAGTAAACATGGTTAGTTGTTACTTGTCCAAATAAACAGCAAAAGCTTGAATGGCAGTATGGAAAAGCAGAATTCACATTTATCACTGGCCCAAAGCAAGCACAACAATGTTAAAACAAAGTAATATAGATCAAGAATGGATTGGGCTTGTCACAAAATCACATTTGAAGAAAATTATTGTTCACAGGTTATTACTCAGAGACTGATTGCACAGAAGCACTATATTTGCAAATTCAAGCATATCAACACAATCAAAAGAACATAATTGGCATTGATCTAGTGGTGACTGGTTGATGTTCAAAAGGATATGTGCAGCATAAGGAGCTTTTGAAACTAAACGGAAAACCATTTCTAATCATCATAAAATGAGTATGGGCATTATTAAATACAAGAACAAAATGTAAACTAGGATCTGAGCCTCAAAACCAAGCACTAGCTCTCGGACTCTGTACATATACCAGTGGAACAATATTAAAAACATACCAGCAGCCATAAAATAGGCCTACATAGGAGATCACTAATTCCAAACCCAAATCAATAAAGATGCTTTACTAGCAAGATTCATGATTAAAAATCAAAAGCATATCCTCCCACCAGTATGAAATAGCATAAACATTTGCACCTCATCAAATATAAACAAACCCAGAAACATAATTCGATTCCACAGCAAATATAAACAAACCCAGAAACCTAGAAACATAATCCGATCTCAAAAAACAATAAAGCTTCGATCTTTTTTAACAGTTCTATTAGAAATTCAAAACAAAAACCAAAATAGAAAAAAATGAATTGAAACCATGGATTCTTTGATTTTTCCCATTGTTTCTTGGCAACCAAACGGTGAAACACACTTTGAAGCGACTCACCTTTTTTTTTTTAAGTTTTGAGAGACCGCGTAGACTAAAGGTACTCAAAGCTCTGTGAGTGAGAGTGGAGACTGAGAGTAGAGACTTTATCAAAGCTCTGTACACCTTGCTATGGCTTTATCAAATCTTTTGTTCGGCGAAGGTGATGAATGTGAAATAGACTGAGTGAGAGAAGAGGATGAGTAAGAGTGGAGAGGGTGAGTGAGAAAGGAGAGGATGAGTGAGAGAGGCGCTGAAGTGTGAGAGTGAGAGGGTGAGACCTAGGAAGCACGGGTGCGTTTCGAGACTCGGGTGCGGGTGCGGGACTCGGCAATTTTTGAAAAAGGTGGGTGCAGGTGCGGCAAGACTTGGCAATTAAAAAATTATTAAAAAAAATTTTATTTATATTTTCTATTTATTTTTACTATTAAAATATTCTTAAAAAACACATTAGATTCACAAAACAAAGAAAGAAGAAGGCAAAAAACACAAAACAAAAAAGAAAATACAAAACAAAAAAGAAATGTCCTACACGTGTATGGTTAAGGCTGGGGAGTCCAAGAAAGTCTAAAAAATTCATGCCATATCAGATCATGCACTGTACCCATCTCAACCAACACATGTACATCAAGGTAAAATGACCAAAACAACCACGACTCTGGGTGCAACAGAGTAGCAGCTGTTTTGTTGTGGAGACGCTGAGACGGAGAGTAGAGACAGAGAGGCAGAGAGTGATTCAGTGAAGCTGAGCACACGCACACCGCAGAGAGCACAGAGAAGAGAGACGAGTGACAGAGTGAGAGAGAGTGTTTGAATTTCGGCTTGAATCGGCCGTTTCAGCTTGAACTGGCCATTTCGGTGGTCTCGCCGGTTTCAGCCGATACGGCTCAAGTCGGTGCAAATTAACCCGATTCAGCGCGAATCGGGCCAAGTCTCAACTGCGTCAGCGCGAGTCGGCGAAAAAAAAAAAAAAAAGAAACCACGTGGCAGACGCGACACCGACGCGCGGTCAGCGACGTCCCTCCCGTGTCGCCGCGTCCGTGCATCCTAGGGTGAGATTGGTCTGTGTGAGAGAGAGGGTGAGTGAGAGTGGAGAGTTAAGAGTGAGAGGCGTTAATTTTAAAAGACCCCTATTTGAAACCGAGTCTTAGAGACTTGGTTTCCCGGTCTTCCACGTGTTCAACCACGTCACAGCCAGATCGCCATGTGGATGCCACATGAGAAATCAAGTCTCTAAAACTCGATTTCCAGGTAGACCTCAGGCCAGGTCAAATTTGATGAAAACATGAAAACCGAGAATCAAAGACTCGATTTATAGGCCCAAAATCAAGTCTTTGAGAATCGAGATATTATTATATAATATAGTTTGAGAACTAGGCCTACTAACTAGATAGTTGGGAAATCATGGTTAAATTCCAATTTTGGTCCATAAAATTACATTGAATGGAATCTGAACATAAGGGATGAAAATCTACACAAATATATTGTAAAAGGTTACCTTATGTATTCAGGATCTCTCTCTCTCTCTCACGTGAAAGATTTAGTAGCATGTCACAGCAAACGTGGAATCAACAAGGGTAGTCGGAGAATTCTGTATAAATTAATCAATAAATATATATAAAGTTACAAACAAATCAAACAGCAGCAAGTAGCAAGTACTTAAAAGTAAATGAAGAAGTTCATGGAATATTCGTTCATATGATAAAAAAATTGATTGAACTAATTCATCCACTAATTCAACGATCTCCTCCATTAGCTATTGGATTTGGAGGAGATCATAGACTTGATACTTGACAGAGGTGATTAATAAAATTTAAACATTTCCACATATTTATCGAATGTCACCTCTAGTTTTCCAAATTCCAATTGTATTTGATGTCTTCAAAATAATCATCTACACCTATGTAAGTATGTATACATACATTCATACATTTTATATGAGGATGGTCCGACTCTGATGATATCATGGTACGCAAAGTGGAAAAAACATAGCCTCCGAAAGTGAAAACCACAACTAAATACAGTCGACATTCCGATTTAAGTAGTGGTTGTTTGATATCCTAACTTGAAATTACAATTTCAGTTGTTTCACGCAATGTGTGTACGTACGATATCGTACACACTGTATTTAATAGGAATTAAATCCTTTACTTAGGCATAAAAATTGGAAAACACTTGAGGCACATAAAATTTTATACGAAACATAAGTTAGATAATGATGATGTCAAAAATCGTCAATCTCACATGCTCTACACAACACCTACGAAACAGAAACAAACAGTACCGGCCAAATGCTCTCCGAATGTCAAGTTAGAGAACTCTCACAACTCTAGAGTGCTAGATCTGGGGGAAATTATGCGTACCTTGATTTGTGAGGGTTTTGAGGTTTTTATAGTACCGTAGAGTTGACATTCATTTCTTGGCAGAGAGTGTCTTTCCTTGTAGGGAAGTTCCTAATTAATATGTGTATCTTGAGGGATCCTTTCCTTGTGGGGATCCTTTTGATTAGGGTGAACTGTGGGACACAAGATATTTCCTTATATACACATTCGTGGAGGCCAAGTAAGGCCATGCTGGACCCGTCACAGGTTTCTTTCTCCCCGTCAGTTTCCTATCTAGGCGTCCTAGTTATCTTACAGATGTCCTCGGGTTGGAGGTGAAGTCTGGCTTCAAAAAGGACTCATCGGCCTTATAATACCATCATTTTTCTTCTCTGAATGCACAGTATGGCTGACGGGTTCTTTGAGACTGACGGCTTCGCCTTATGTGAACAAGTTTAACACCTTTTTTGGAATTACCCTTATCACATAACATTCTCCCTCTTTCTTTGTATTATGGCATACATATGCAAGGAAGTCAATACCGTACCGGAGGCTGTATCGATTTGGCCAGCGATACGATATATTTCGAGTACCGGTCAATACCGGTGTATTGTTTCGGGTTTACGGCTATTTTATATAATTAATATATATATATATATATACACACACACACCCACACAACCTTGGAAATGCCGTCATTTAAATTTAAATTTTATTTTATTATTTATTTTCTAAAAAAAAGTTATTTTTAAAAAAAGGTACCCTCAAAATCCCACCCCCAAAATCCCAAATCCCTCTTCCTCTTCTTCTTCTAAAAAAAAAAAAAAATCCCAAAATCCCACCCTAACCCGACTGAGAGAAACTCACCCCCAAAATCCCAACCTAACCTGACAACAAACCCATTTGTATCTTCCTTCCATTTCTTCTTCTTGAGAAGATTCAGCTCCGAGGCCTTGGTTGATGGGATCGAGTTCAACCAAGACCACCACCACCAACCCAAGATCATTGAAGCGAAGCCCAGTGTGATGACCCCAAATTCGAAGTGAACTGGGGTTATTACACTGAAGTGTGTGATGAGTGCTCTTTGGGACAAATGGGGTGCTAGGGTTCCCCTCACTATCCTCTGGGTCGACGATAATATTGTCTCTCAAGTCAAGACCGAGATCGAGAGAGAGAAAGCTGCCTTCGACCACTCCATAAACCCAGAAGAAATTGTTTTCGGGCGGCAGCTCCAAAGAGGTTTTTTTGGCGTCTCTGGCCACTACCAGGCCTACTCCGGGCAATTCTCGATTAGGTAAGTTCACAAATCTTTGGATTTTTCAGTTTCAATGTTCTTTTGGGTATTAGCTTTGTTTTGGAAACCAATTCCCTTGTGATTGTGAACCCAAAAAATGACAGAATCGTGTTTCGGCTCGGTATCCATTTACTAGTTGAAACAACTCGAATTCGCCGGTACAACTGGTATTTTTTTCAGTATGAAACAGGGGGGTGTCTGTACCGATTTATTAGCCAGTATGATATATACCGACTGTATCGGTCAGTACGGTGCGGAATTGACTTCCTTGTACATATGTGATACGTACACACAAGAAAATGTGTGTACATACGTTGTACATATTATGTGTAACAGGAAATTTATTTAGGCATAAAATTGGAAAACTCTTGAGGCATAGAAAATTTTATAGATTGATGGGTTGGCCCATGAATTTTCCTTGGCTCTACCATAATTCAGAGAAAAAGGGAGAATATATATGAAATTTTCAATTTATTTTTTGGGTGCCTATGACAAGACTAATAAATAAAATTTGGTGAAAGTAAGCAATAAGAGACTTCGAATTCATCTATTTAACTAACATAAATGGAATCTTTCTTTTTCTTAAATTTATGAAAACTGTAAGTCCACTATTGCGATGCTGTAGTTGCTACAAAAATATTTTCTGAGTAAAAAGAAAAACATCACGACAAAGGTGTGCTTTCATAATTTATTGCTTCTGTTGTGCACTATATCATCTACTTATTTTCAACATTTTTATTTCCCCAGTATTTTATACCGTAGCGTTATAATTCCTCCATCCCTTCATTGATCTTCTTTTTATTTTGACTCTTCTTATTTTCATTTTATTTACTTTAAAATTTACTATTTTTCTTTCATTCAATTCATATTTTGCCCACACCAAAAAGGTAAATACTCTCTCTCTCTCTCTCTCTCTCATTATTTATTTATTTCTTTTGGCAGATTTTTAATTCTTTACTGCATCTTTGGTTTAGGTTGATGAATTTTGGTGTTGAACTCTACTTTGGGTTGATGCAATTTGGTTGTGTTTTAATTTGTTATCTTTTTTATTTTCTTCTATTTAGTTGATAGATGTTATCTTATGACATTATATAATGTATCTATACTATCTATAACATGATTAATTTCTTTAAACTAGACTTTTATGTTGTTCAAAAATACCCCTAAACTCTATTTTTAACAGCAACAAAACTTGGAAACAACCAAATAAAAATATATATCCAACTCTACTTAAAACACTGCCTACAAAATAAAACACTCTTCTACTAATCTATGTCTTCAAAACAAACTTATCCAAAATAAAATAAGATAAAATTCCTAGTCCACTTTGTATAATTCCTTCAAGACCCATTGCACTTCTTTTTTCTTGTTTCCTTTTTTCTACTTTATCAAGACTTGCTAGTTTCTTTTATTTAATTTTTCTGTTTTTTTTGAATTTCTGGTTTCCTTAATTCCTAATCTCACGTTTTTGTATTTTCTGTATTTTTTTTTTTGAATTTCCATTTTTCTTAATCCCTAATCGTACGTTTTTTTTTTTTTTTTTTTTTTTCACTTCTAAAATCTCCTTTTATTTATTTTGAATTTGAAAAAAAAAAAAAAAAAAGACACTCCTGCTATAAAACCATTACTATAACTTCTTATCCATATTCCTTAAATTAGGCTCTACCACATATCCTCATTTAAACATCCCACATTTCAACAATTTAGAACTACACCAATATATGATTATATCTCTCTCTACTTCATCTCTTTTAATACTATTCAATTTTGAAAAGATTTCCGCCTACACGCAGCAAATTAGAGCTCTCCAGCAAAGAAGATTAGGGTTCCATGGTTGGTTCATAATGATTTTTGGTAAGTCCATTTTTTATTACTTCCTCTTAAAAAAAAAAAAAAAAAATCATATATGAGTTTTTGTTGTACAGATATTTTGCTAAAACACAATTCCAGGCCAAGAATAAAAAAAAGAGTTTCATTGCACGTGCAAAGTGCATGTGACGAGGCTAGTAATGATATAATGTTATTTTATTATGTAGTATGACTTAGATAATTTGGTGTTTACAACTATACATTTTTTAGTTAATTTTTAGATATTTTGCAAGTGAGAATTTGATTTATATCAATATACAATCTACATGCCTATGTATTTAAATGTGCCTTTCAATTATTTGAGTAATATCAATTCTAAATTTGTGATGAGATTTGATTACCTTGATAATCTCCTTAAGAGAATAAGAATTTTTTTTTTTTTGATAAATAAGAGAATAAGAAATTTGAATCATTAATTTAAAACTTAAAAAAGTTTAGTTGTACCCTAAAAAAAAGAAAACATAACACACTATACCAAAAGTTTGAAAAATATAGACCACTTCCAAAAAGAATAATATCGATCAAACACACCCATGTTTCTAAAAATTAAAAATAAAAAACTCCCAAAATAATAGAATGATATATTTGTAAAGCTAGAGAGATGAAAAAAAATCTTTTAGAAATAGTTAAATTTTTAAGGAAAAATATTTAATAAATTTTAGAAAATAAATTAAACATTATACCACATTATAAAATAATTATATTTCTCACGCATTGCGTGGGTCAACAACTAGGTTTTTTTTTTTTTTTTTTTTTTTTTTTTTTTTTTTTTTAAGTTTTAACTTATAGTGTCTACTTTTGATGATACTTCTTTATCATCAAACTAAAACACTAATAAGTTTTTAGTGTAGGCGGAGATTGAACTCCAAATATCTTATTTATCCATCAAAAATTTTACTAATTAAGCAAATTGGAACCCACAACAACTAGTTACTAGTTATTGATATATAATTGTTGATTGTCATATCTGAATGAAAGCTTTTGCATTAATCACAAGGCATCAGCTGAATATACCATTGATTAAAGGGAAATTTCGGGTGAATATATCACTGATTATATAACGTTATAAGGTCCATGCATGAAATTTCAGCTCAAACTAATCTCATTTAAGGCTGTGCATCTATAAATATTCAGCATTACATCTTTATTGAAAGCTTTAGAGTGAATTGCAAATTTAATTGGTTTCAATCTATAATTGCATCAAGAGCCTTATAGCTCAACTAGCAAACACCAAGAAATGCTTAGAGTTTAAATCTTTCCTCAACTATTGTAACAATCAAATGGTTTTTTTAAATAAATAAAATTCATTAGGAAAAATAATAATAATAATAATAATAATAATAATAAAAGTACCCCAAAATATAAGATGGCTTTAAGTTGATAAATGAGAGTACCCTCGTCATTACCTAACTCTAAAGACATTCTCGGTTGCTTCTAGTTAGACAGATGTGAGTTCCCCATCAGAACCCAACTTTAAGTCTAAAGGCATGATGGGTTGCTATTGATTTCAGATCCTCCAAATAACTTTAGCTAGACTGATGACGGCTCAAGCATAGGTCCATGGGACCCAAGCCTGAGAGAATCCTCATCATAGATTACTTTTTCTTTTATTACTTTCTTGGGAGGCCCATTTATAAATGATAGTGGAAATTTGGGGACAGATGGCCCATAAGTTGGTGTATGGCCCATAAGTTGGTGAGAGCCTAGGAAGTATACTTCATTTGGGGTATTGTATCCGTGTCATAACGGTATTTTATCTAGCTTATTATATTATCATTTTTTAAAAATTGCTAGCATCGTTGTATTGTACTTGTACCAGTGTCCGTGTCATGTCCATGCATCCTAGGTGAGAGCATTTAATCATTTTCCCCAAAGTAGTATCTATCTAGATGTCTTTAGTCTTAATGGCTCGGAAGGGCTTGCAAAGTAATACAAGCTTCACTTTTCTTTTATGGCAAAAATGGCCAAATACCACTGTTTTTTGTTGACACCCCATTTTACAACCCACATTTAACCTCACATAGAAGGTAAAAGGGTAATTTCACCTTGGAAATAGGCATCTTAATTGTGGCAATTAGATCCTTGATTTCATTTCATCAAAATGATATTGATGAATGATCAAATCGACTGGTCATAAGCCCTAATCGGACCATCTAATTGAAAGTTATCATCAAATCAAATTTTAATGGCTGGGATGCACTATCACAAATTAAGTCCGACTATATGTGATTATGAACAATTGATTTCAATTGGTTATAATTATAATCAACTTGAAATTAATGATGTGCCATAATTTGATTGGCTAGGATTACATCTTATGGTAAGGTTGCTCACACATAATTAATTAGATAGTCAAACATTAATTATTCAATGAGTAAATTGTGCAATTATCTTTTTAATTAGGGTAAATTTGAAACTAATTAGGTCTGAAATGGAAGTGATTGGAGCCTATTAATGTTAATTGGAAACTAATTTTGGGACCTATTAATGTTAATTATGCTGAAATTATTTTCTAACAAATGACCTCTGCTCACCATTTCGTTGATATCTCTTAGAATATTTTGAATCTGTGAGTGAGGTTAATATTTCCAGAAACTAGACATCCGGGGCTTCAATTTGAGCACAAACATGAGACAATTCCAATCAGAATTGAGTAAGATATGATTTTTTGAATTTGGCTATGTGGGCTGTTACAATAACTACGGGAAAAACCGAATTTTACTTGCTCATCACTCCTACCAATCTCTACATTTGATGCACTAGCTTTCCTCAAAGTCTGAAATAGGGTCTAGGTTCATGATTCCTTTTTATCCTTTGTCACCCCTCATTAAATGACCTTCTATTCATATTTTTTTCACTACAATTATATAAACCCCCCTCTTTTCCATTCTAAGAGAGAAACCTTCTCTCTCAAGTTCTAGTGAAGTAGAGTAATCTTGGTCTTCTTGAGACTTAAGGTATTGAGTGAGACTCGCTCTCCCTCTTCTAGTTCTTTTCTACTCCACCCTTAGGACCTCCACTAAAATCTCTTCCTCCACCGTGTAGATCTTGCATGCAAGTATAATCCCTTCCCATAACTTGTGTGTGTGTGTTTTATTTATTTATTTATTTTTATTTTTATTTTTATTTTTTTTTATATTACTATGATTAGATTAAGATTAAAGTATGCTAGTGTTTATTTAAATTCCTTGAATATGTTTGAATGTTCTTAAATGTTCATATACGTTCTTCACATGTTCTTGGTTATTTATCACATGTTTATGCATAACACTAGCTTTGATCTTAAATCCACATCAAAAATACGAAAAACATGTTTGTTTCATAATTCTCTCAAATCCTTGAATCTAGGATATCACCATCCACACACATTCACTTGAATTTATTTTTTAATCCAAATGCAATGATTAATAAAGGGAATTAAGGTTTATCACATGCACACACATTAAATTCAATGTGCAATTGATTGGTTTGGATGATATGATATGAATGTTGGCCACCATAGTCTAGAAGACCAGTTTCACTAGGCAAGGTGGGTGCCTAACACCTTCCCACCTTATAACATAGCCTCCAAGCTTAGATCAAGGGTTGATAAATCAATTATTATCCATGTAATTTTCAATCTCTAGATTGTAACTAGGAAACAAAGCCATGTACTTTATCTCAGATTGTATTTAGGACCAAAGCCATGTAATTTCCTATGATCAATGTACATTTCTTTTTAAATCAATAAAATGAGGAATTTTTCAATTTTGGTTTTTTTATTTTTTCCAATAATTAAATAAGTGGCGACTCCATTGTAAAACCCTTAATTTAAAGGGGAAAATATAATTAGTCAAACCTCTATTCTAAGAGACAATAACACGACTTCACCTATTCACATGGGTTTGGCCAAACACCCAAAAACGGGCTAGGGGCGTAGTCTCTCACATTTACCAAAATTTATATCAATCTACTATTGGTTCGGAAATATATAGGAACGTACCACTAATTAGGAACTTGAGTTTAAGGAACTCAAGTTTCTAATAGTACTTGAGTTCCTTGAACTTGAGTTCCATTTGAGTTTGCCACTGTGGCGTGGTTGAGTTGGAATTTTAATAATTAAAAAATGCCACCTTGAACTCGAGGTCATGAACCTCGAGTTTTGGCTTGATAGTACTCGAGTTTAATGGACTTGAGTACCTTAATTAACTACACAGCACTCGATTTTAGTAAACTCGAGTACTGTGTAACTACATACCTGAGGTTAGAACACTTGAGTAGCATGTTATATGCCCTGCCTCATCTACCACTCTCAGTCTCACTCTCAATGTTGCTCTCAGTCTCAGTATGAGTCTCACTCTCAATATAAGTCTCACTTTCAATCTTGCTCTCACTTTCCCTCTCACTCTTAAACTCACTCTCAGTCTCAGTCTCAATCTTAGTCTCACTCTCCCTCTTGCTCTCGCTGTCGTGCTCATTCTCACTCCCTTGCTCGTGCTCTTTGTTTCGACAACGTCGCAACCCTCCTGGTCATTGGAAATCCAAGCGAAATGGCGAAGCACCCATATTTGTCTTAGTTAATTCAAGGCTGATCTCAACGTTGAAGATATCAAGTTCTTCGATTGGTGATTTGCATCTCCAATTTTGAATCAGAAAGTACATACCCCCAATCTTTGTTTGACCATTTGGTTAGGACGGCTAAAACAATTTGGGGGTTAGGGTTATTTGTGTATTGTGGGAGAGGGAACAAAATGAGTTAGGTTTTTGAGTTTTGGGATTTTGGCCATTTAATAAATTGAATTACATAATGTTCATATTCAATGACTCTGTATTAAGACAAACTTCTATTTTTATCTAAATTAGAAAATAAAATTTGAAAATGTTGGATACTTTTTAGTTCATGAGTATTGGTTGTTTTCTTTACTTACGATTACATTCCTTTTATGTGTTTATATTAGAGAAATATGGTTGGCTAGGGATGTGAGATGAGCTTACTTTTGTTGTAATGAGTTTGGTTATGTGTGAAGCTTTCGTTTGGTATAACTAGTCTATTAGTAGATTGTGAAGTTAGAGGGTTTGTTTGTTTGTTTGTTTTAATCATTTAAAGGTGATTGGTTTATATAAATCAAAAAATGGCAAAGAAAGACAAATAGATGTATGATGATTTGGTTTGTGTGAGATAAGTATACTTTTTGTTGTAATGAGTTTTGTTATGTGTAAAGTTTTTATTTGGATGACAAATATCATTGTATATTGAGAATGATAAATTATAAAAAAAAGGAGAAACAAGTATATGACATTTTATTTGTATGGGATTAGTTTACTTTTTGTTGTACTGAACTCAATTCTGTGTAGGGTTTTTGTTTGGTTTTCTAGAAAATTAATCAATTATTAAATTGTAGAGTTCGAGATTTTTATATTACCAAATATGGAGGAGTCTAGTTGCTAGGAATGTGAAATGGAAAAAAGAGGATAGTGAGCTTATTTTGAGTAAGCTAAATTGTTGGGCTTAATGTCTATGTATGCAATTTTTGCTTGGTTTAAAAAATCAGTTTCAAAAACAAAATGGTCTATGATGTATTTGTCTATGTATGGAGTTCAATATATGTGTTTTGCATTTTGTACTCCTTTATTGAAAATTCATTGAGAATCTTGTTAGTACTATGAAAAACAAAAATGGAATCAATAGTAAAAGGAAGTGTAACCAGGTCTAAATGTCTTTTATCTTTACTTTAAATTATAGCTACTCTCATTTGCAAATCTATGAATTGCAGTGATAAGTACATAATTGCAACTAGTTCTTACATATAAATACCATGAAATTTTAGTAAGTTGCAATGATAACCTCTATGCTAGTATTTCCTTAGTCAGTATGTGCATGTTGCTACTTTTATACCTTAGTGGGATTGTCTTTAGTACTTCAAATTAGCTGTTCCATTCATGTCGCCAATTAAAGCCATTTTTGCAGTAGTTCTATTATGATATTAATTTATGCCAGATATGGACACGCATCCAGCGGGTCCCGTGTGTGTACTGTCCTGATGAGGCAGCCTGAACATCGTTCAAGTTGGCTTTAGGATGGTCCTCCGGAAGGCGCGGTATGCACTTGTCCAAAATCATATTCAAATTATATACTACGAAGATTTTTCTTATTATTACATATCCATTTTAAAAATATCCCTAGCATTGGCATTTAAGTTTGAAGCGTAATTATTATGTTGTTATGGAATGCTATATTAATACAATGTTTCTCCATTTGCAGGAATTGCCAGGTGTACTAACTTGTCGTCACTGATTTAGTGGTATGCTCGAAGGTGGGTTAGATCCACAGGTTGCCGCTTATATCACGGTTGCGAGGTTAGATGGGCTACTTTGGGTCCTAGATATAGAGCTCAATCATGCACTGATCACGGCGTTGGTGGAGAGATGGCGGCCAGAGACGCACTCATTCCACTTGCCCCACGGTGAGATGACAATCACGCTATAAGACATGGAGGTTATAATGAGAGTACCTGTAGACGGCTTGCCATTGGTGGGGATTACCTATATGTCAAACTGGGGCGACTTATGCTTCGATTTGCTAGGCCATAAGCCTCTGACTAAATAACCCGATGCCAATGACAACATGGCAGTGCTGTGTGGAGAGAGGTTAGAAGCGTCTTGGCTCAAGTCAGAGTTTAGCAACCCTTTCTCGGTTGATGCCACTAACTTGCGAGTGCAGCAATACGCTTGGTATTACATACTGCTACTGTTGGGTTGTATGCTATTTATGGACAAGTTCGTCGAACGGATCTCAGTCATGTATTTGCAGTTCTTGAATCCAATTAGCAGAGGCAAGAAGTATAGCTGGAGTAGTGCAGCACTATGTTAGCTATATAGACACTTGTGTAAGGAGTTAGAGAAGAAAGCCAAGTAGATTGGCAGTGCACTGCTATTGGTACAGTTGTGGGCATATGCTAGATTCCCACAAATATGTCCAGTGATAAGGCATCCACACTAGGCACTACCCCCAAGTCCACTTGCTATTAGGTATGTAGCTTTTGTATACTTATTGTTTATGGGGATTGTTAAGTAACTAACATAAGGTTATGTATGTGGTGTTTGCTAGATGGAAAAGGGCTAAGTGCACCATAGAACATGCAACGCACATCTTAAGCGCCTATCATATGTCACTTGCTTCGTTACGGCCAAATCAGGTATTGTACCTTTGCTGGGAATCGTGCTGGCATGTAGTTGTTGTACTTATAATTCGGTTGCACTTTTTTAGTTTGGAGTAACACTTTTTAGAGTAGAGATACGTATTCATATTATGTATCATTCCCATTCTTTACACTTTTTTCTAATTGTATTGTTAATACGGTTGTTTGCCTTTGTTGGATCATTGTAGATTGTGTGGGATGAGAAATTACGTAAAGGTTCACGTGGCATTACATGACAAAGTCCATACTCTATTATTGTTTGTTGTTAATGGTACACGTGACATGTAAGACACCCTTTCCACGATGCACAGTGTGACATGAGTAATGAATTATAGGTTCACGTGGCATTACATGCCTAACTCAGTACGAGACAATGTGTGACATGTGAAATGAAGTAAAGGTTCATGTGCCATTACATGACAAAGTTTGGTTGGTCTAATAAAATATATCATTATTCATAGACATGACATCCTTATAACATGTCCCTACCACCCCTAGTTGACATGAAAACACAAACACTTTGGCGCTAACGACTACAAGATGTGCTCATAACTTTGCCGAATACGTAAATAGTTTGTTTCAAACCCACCAGCAACGAAGCTTGAATTGGAAATGAGTTTTAGCTCTTCAAAATCACATCGTGTAGTGAGAAAAAAGTTTGGATCTACTTCCATGTGTGCATCATCAGAAATGTCATTAGCACCACTACTACAGACATACATTGACCACTATGGGCTAACATGGGTTGGAAGGAAGAGAGATTTTGTTAACGCTCCAATATACACGTATGACAGACTTGGTAGCGTTAGTCACATCATGGTCGGCGAACCTAGACAAATAGGTGTAGATAACACCATCATAGAAGCAACCACAGAAGAATAGCCATGGTCAAAGTTGTACGAGAAACAATGTGAGTTGGAGGTGTATTGTAGGTGGCACGGGTTAAGAGTTCCAAAAGCACGTTTGGCAGAGTTACCTAGAGAGGAATCAACAAATGTATTTGCACACCTTGAAAGGGAGAACAATCAAATGCAGCGGAGGTTAGACCGTTTCCACGCAATTCAAAAGGCTAGAAAACATCTTAAGGGAAAAGCACAAGAGCAAGCCATCAAGTCCATTAACGAAATTACAAACTTAGACGATGACGAAGATATTTCAGACTTCTTAGATTCAAGCAACGACGATTTCCAAAAATTTCTACCTACCAACATAAGACATTGTTGTTGATGTGTAAAAAAAAGATGATCATGCATGCTAAAATTTTGTAAACAGTCGTTGTGTTGACTACGACAATACCTTCTACAAGGTTTTATCCATTGTCATTTGCATTTTGTGCGGAGAATTTATGGGAACTTATCTTTTATTATTTCTGTCTTATTGGGTTGCATTTTAATGTTATCCACTAATTAAAAAAATAGTCAAATTTTCTAGCATAACATTGAGTTATATACGTCCAAATTAAAGTTAAATTATTTAAATGACAAATGATGTTTATTCAGTAATATGAAAAATTAGTTCTCACCTATAAACATCCAAACTTGAACTGAATACATCCTCCAAATAACCTGAAAATTTGTTTTTCACCAATACTGAATATTTACATCAACGTTAACAACAAAAAATAAATTAAATCCAATGGCCACTTCAGAATCGTACCTTTTTCTGTTAAATCATAATGGATTGTTTGGTAGATCCCCACATATTTCGCAAAAAATTGATTTTTGCATCAAGGTTGTCAACAAAATTTAAATCTGATGGATCAAATTTGTTGACAAGAGACAAACTAAGTCACAGATGTGGAATTTGTGTTTCAGGTGAGATTGAAGGAAGAAACTGAGCTGTAGAACTGCTCACAGATATGGGGTTTGTGTTTTAGGTATATACATACTACTCGAGTTTCGAGGACTTGAGTATATACTTAGATAGTACTTGAGTTTAATGAACTTGAGTACTGTGTAGTTTTCTTATTATAATACTCGATGATCAAGTCCTCAAGTTATGTCAACATATAACTCAAGTTCCCCAAGCTTGAGTTCAAGGTGACACTTTTAATTAATAAAATTCCAGCTCAGCCACTGTCACGATGGTTAACTGAAGTGGAACTCGAGTTCGTAGAATTCGAGTACTATGGGAAACTCGATTTCCTTAAAGTTGAGTACCCAAAAAGTGGTATATCCCTATATATTTTCAAAACAATGATAGATTGATATATATTTCTATAAACAATGGTATTTGGCCATTTTGGCATTTCTTTTACTATGGAACTTTATTTTCAAGACTTGCCAATGGCTTAAGCTCTGAACTCTCCCTTGACACGTGAAGCTGCTATTGGGGTTAGAAGACTCGAAAGGCTCAAAGCATTTCCTTTAGTGTCTGAAAGTCAAAATGACCAATATAAGTCACAAAGTAGGGCAACCACTTAACTGCACAAGATTGTGCTTCCACCAAATTCACTCAGTTGAAAACAAAGCAGCCATTTGTTGCTGCTGATGGCTCCTTGATCTTCACTAAGAAATATGAACTTTTCATTCTTAGAAATAGAAGTATGATTAATCATACGTTATAGCATAATAAGCTGGGAACCAAGTTTCATACAGCTGAAATTACTAGTTAGAATCTTAATATTCCCTGTATGATTAACCATAACGGATATTACAATAAACTGGAAATCCCTATCATGGAGCAGAAGTCATTAGTTAGAATCTTCCTCTTTATTACAAAAAAAGGTGGTATTAAATACAACACGATATTCTTATGTTCATTGAAAAACTAATCATCTAAGATGTAACACAAAAAAGTACTTATAGATATAACATTTTCAATATTACGCTACAAAAGCAAGGCCTCCAGTGTGTTAAGGCTACTCACTCTGGCTGCCGAACACATAATTGCATCTTGTGACACAATGTTAGATGGGATCTACCTCTTGGTGGAGCCTAATATTGAAATCAGCAGTCCTGCTGCAAACATATACGCATAACCTAGTCACATGATCATACCAGTAATCATCTAATGTAATTCAGTTAGAATTTGGTTTACATGTTATTCAATATTCGCAAATGAATATTACCGCTAACGGCCGTTAAGACGATGGCTTCTGCCTCGGAAAGCAACTCCATCCCTCTGGTTGGGCTGCTGTTCCTGTGCAGGACTATCTGTCTCTGCCTGCTCTGTAGGGCTTGGTCCATTTCTGTTGAGACGGTAGCTTCTTCCTCGGAATGCAACTCCGGCTGATGGATCACGCTGCACCGGGGTATTCATTTGTGTTCCCTTACCCCAAAATGCAACTAATTTGTGACTGGAGAGTCATTAAGGATAATACAATTATTTCACAACAAGTCTCTAACCTTCAATAAAATAGTTGATGCCCAAATATTGTCCCAATTGGTATTTTTCTCAAATTTCTTTCTTCATTATATTACCTCAAATCTTTGCCGGAAGAAAAAATCACAGATCAGGATGTTGGCTATGCTTAATTATTTCAAGACATAAAATCTGCTATAGTGCAAAAAACTATGTTAAACCAGTGTTAGATCTATTAGTGCCCAAGGGCCCAAACTTCTTGTGAACTCCACACTTTTGTAAGCTTGTACTTGCAGGATAAGTGACCTGATCCTACTAGGACTAGAATAGGGTTAGACTGGGATTTTTCTTTTATAAATAAATAATCTTTGATGTATACTCAATTTTCCATGTAGAATTTGAATTGTTAGTCTTTTTTTCTATTAGAGTAGTCTGCATGGAACAAAACGATACCACATACCCAATTTCCTTGATTTTTGATAGCCAAAACTACAGTCAATGGGCCTATGCTATGAAAAGATCAATCAAAGGGTGTCTCTTACGGAGATATATTACTAGAGAAGTTCCTAAACAAGTCAAATTAGAACATTACTTTACTCCAATGGTTAGAGATTGCACATGACATATGGAACTTCCTAGTGCAGCGCTGTCAAACAACTGTTCTTGTTCATCAATATCAATATATGACCGCTATTCATCGCATGCAACAAGAAAAGGGCCAATCCATTGCTAAATTTAGTTCATAAATGTCTAACATTCAGGATCAAACTAATTTCTTTTGAGCTAAAACGGGATAGTTTCAAGGATGTCAAGAGATTCGTCTCGTATCGTGATTCCTATCCTCAAACACAATTTCTGATGGCACTTGATGATGATTATGAGCCTGTTTGAGCATCTCTCTGACATCGTGATTCACGTCCCACACTTGACAGTACAATCAAGGAATTGATAATATGTAGAAACATGCAAGAAGACAGCTCAAACACAACCTATAATTCTATTCTAGTTGTTTCACCCTCACTACCTCAATTATGTGAACTTGGACAATGTAGAATCCTCACACAAGGAATTGGGATAGACCGTATACTGGGAGTTCTATTAGAGCTTTCCTCTCTTCATCTTCCACCCCACTTGCTCTCTACTGCTGCCACTGCACCTTATACCTCTGAGTCCATACATATACGACACTTAAGATTAGGTCATGCCTCACTCTAGTGGTCACTTAGTGTGGGTCAAGTCCAAGTCTTTTCATTGTATATCATATAAATTTGGAAAATAATTTGCTTTACCTTTTAAGTGAATGTCTTTCATATCCTCCATTTGATCTTGTCCATATCAAGAACATGTGAATGATGAAACAAGAAGCCTAATTTGCTATGTAGCTAGTGGTTATGTAACAAGGTGATGTGTGCATCAAACATCTTTCTTTATCATGCATTTTTTCGAGTCTCCAACATATAATGGTTTATGGTTCAAAACTTGCTGTGTCCTTGACATACAGGAACACAGACACATAGATCTGTTATTGGGAGTTGTGAAATTCTCCACAAGTTTATGGAGAAATACAATTTCAAACTATGACGATTCAAATATCTATAAATCCTACCAGAAAAGTGAGAGAAATCCATGAGAATGAGGTTTAAGAGGTTTCAAATATAAGTTAAATGCACTGTTAAAATAAATAAAAACAATAGAAAGGATACACCCAAAGAGGGGTCTTCAAGATGAATTTTTCCCCAGCAAGAGGATGAAGCACTGTTAGGAAGTAATATAAATGTCCTGCAACCATCCCTAGAATGTCTGTCTTCAAAGAATTTCCGAGTATCAAACTGAGTGCTAGCATTGCCCAAGGAAGATAGAATCCCTACAGTTTAAAATAAAAAATAAAATAACCAGCCTCTTAGATTCCTTTCAATTTCTGAATATATAATAAACTTCATAAATGTCATGAATAGCCTTCTGTTATTTTGACTCTATTGCATAACACAAAGCCAGAGGCGGACAATGGCAGGGAGTACAACTGCACATAAGATATAACTTAAACAAAGAAATATTCTACCTGAATGCTTGGAACTACCAAAGGAAAAAAAAAAAAAAAAAAAAAAAAAAAAAAAAAAAAAAAAAAAAAAAAAAAAAAAAAAAAAAAAAAAAAAACTTGAGAACACAGACTTCATTATTTATAATTATGGGTAGAAGTATTAATGGAAAGTTTGGTGACACTACACAAAATAAAATACAGGCCAAAAATAGCGAGCACACTTAATTGGGACTGCAACACCATGAATTCAAGGTTAACCAGGCAAAATTTGAGAGACCATATTTTTTCTTTGGTTAAATTCTTCAAGGTGGTACCTCTTTATGGGGCATACCTCACTCATGATGCATTTTTAAGGGCCTCTAATTATGAAATCTACAAGAACCAAAAGTACAGCAATTCATGCATAAAAATATTCATTTCCCTTTTTTGCACGTTCACACTCCAACTGCATTGGAACAAAAATAGTAATTAAAGGAAAAAATGACAAAAAGATAGTAACAAGTATGGCAAAAAAGAGCGGGAGAAAATTTTATATGCAGCCAATTGGTTGTGCAGGAAAAGGTAGAAATGAAGTTACAAATGTTGTCTCAAGCCTTCTTTGATTGATAATCCAGATGCACATTGAAGCTTTATCGCATGGTGGTGCAGATACTGCAAGTTCTAGATATCAACCTATTTTATAGAACACTAAGTAGACTCATATTAAATGTTACAGAAACAAGGAGGTCTAATTTCAAAGTCTATATACAGAAAAGCAGTCGCATGCTTATATTATTCCAAATGCTAGGATAACTAAAACAGGACAGTGGAGAGAGATTAAACAAAACTGGTAGAAGCATACCTTCAATAACACAAGACCAAAAATGCTTATTTGTGCATTTGGAAACTCACGGCTCCAAACATAGACAAGCATAAATACTAAGGAACCTCCCATGAATGGAGACCTTAGATATGGAACAGCAGCCATCACCTAAGATCAAGTAACACCCTTGTCATTATTTTCTAGATATATTGATTAGTATGGGGGATTTTGGTTCACTTGTTTTTATATTATGTTAACATATTATGTGAGGATATTTCTTCTAAATTTTTGCAAATAATGCTTGTCAAATAAATATAGAAGGATTTATCATCTATACCACTGGATGTCTTGATTTTGCATAATCATTCTCCATACAAATTGCAAACATATTATTTCAATTTTTACTAGTTCACCAATTATATCTGGCATTTCTTGACAAACCTGCTTGACACCCTATTTTTCTGTTCTTTCCTTGACAGTTACTCAGTTTGTCATTAGAAAAGAAACAAAAGGTTTCCAATCCCAATGCTTCCTTAGTTTTCCATCATAGAGCTAAAAGCTGTCTGATAAATTCATGTTGTGGCATTTGGTAAATCATATGGCAGATCAATATACCCAAAATTTACCACCAATTAGCATACATGCTCATAGTTAAGTTAAAGTTACTGGGGAAAAAAAACTGTAAATATAAGATGATTTTTTCTTACTTACAAGAAGTGATAGGGCTCCAAAGACAAACATCCATACATAGTCTGCTGTTCTCTTGTCAAAGGGTCCTCTCTCAAGTAAAACACCATATCTTGCTCTATGCAAATCAGCATGACAAAGTATTTCAAATTTTTAATATCACTTTGGAACATAGTCTACAGATTGTAAACCTTGCATAACTTTTAGTCTTGAAAGTCAATGATCATAAGAGAATGATAGGGACTGAAAAAGATATGTATGTACAGGCATCAATTGGATGAATAATAGCTTAATACAAATGTGGATCATCATTTAAAGCCGGATATTTTATCTATTGGATAATTTCAATTAACAATGGTTTTTCCAAAACATTCTTTCTTACCACCTTAACCCAAATTTCATAGTAAATGTAATATGATATGGTTTCAGGGGGTAGATAGAGTCAGATATCTTACATCATAAACAGACGAAATGCAAAGGAAAATGAAAATGGCCCAAGAAAGAAGAAATTCGTAATAAGCCTCCAAACCTGCACTATATACAAAAATTAACAATCGGACATAGGCAGAGAATGAACTCTCTAGTTTTAACTTATTACAACATGCTCTTCGCAAAACAAAATGAGCAAAATGAATTTAATCTCATGAATTACTACAGATTGGACAAATTTGGCAACTGAACTTGTTTACCTGAAAACGTTTTAGTACAAGGCCATAATTCAATGCTATATTGTTAAGATTATAAAGATCCAGACGGAGAGCAGATGTGGTCATCAAGCATGCCACTCCATAGAACTTGCTTACAGGTGGGAGAGATCGATAGTATCTGAAATAATTTAAGTTGCAAAGAGATTATAGAAATTCATGAAGTATCAAAATTGCAAGCCTTGATATAATTCAAGAGCTGGTTGAAGTTTTTTTTAATGAGTCCAAAAGTAGATAGTCAGAAACTAACATGACCAAATAGATACATAACTTGGAGCAAGCGCAAGAGATATTGCATGCTTCTGAACCACCTCAAATTATTAAGACATTATTATTAGACTGAGGGGCATCTGGTTGGTTTGGAATGAAATCCACCACAAAATAAGATTATAGATTGAAGAAAAGAAAGAAATTTTATTTTCTTGCATAAAATGATTAACACTACTTTTATGTAAGAAAAGTAACCAAGAGCCATTGCGTAATATTCAACAAACTAGCATGCAAATCAACAAAAGGTCATATAAGCATATGATCATTGAAATGTTTGTGTTTGTGCATGTATAAGAAGGAAAAAGATGGTTACTCTGCTGGTGAAGACATTGCACAGAATGGTTCTCTTATGTCAAGGTAGTGTGATGGTGGTGGAAAGGATGGTTTTAGATTGAAAGACTATGTAATGACTAATAACAAGAATATTGGATATGAATTGCATTGGTCTTCAACAATAGAAAATACTAGTATAAAGTATAATCCAATGAACTGACACTTCAAAGAGAAAGACTTAGAAGCCTGCGGAAACTTCAAAGTCATGAAAATAATTTTGTAAGTCTTTCCCCTTAATGACCGCTAACTCTAACACCGCTCATAGTGCCAAGAGCAGTTGCGAGGAAAAAGTCAGCATTTGGATTTTCTTCTTGTCTCATAAAGTTGGATTGAACCAGGGGCTATAATTGTCAAGGTCACTCAATATCACTTGCATTAACGTAGCTTCTGGGTTAACATGAATGTCTATTCCAATTTCCAACAATAGTTCCAAAGGTGATTGGCTTCTCACTGAAGCATCCAATGATTTGTATTTGTTTGTGACAGCAATTTAAGATGTCCTTTTGGGACTCAATTGAGTTAAAACTTAGATTTTCAAAATTCATATGATATAATGGGCTGTGAATCAAATTAAGTTTCCCTATGAGAATAGGCTTTCTGCTCAATAAAAAACTTCTTATTGTTGATCAGTTTTTATTGGACCCCTCTCTCTCTCTCTCTCTCTCTCTCTCTCTCAGTTTTTATTGATTATTTATTTATAATCAATAAATATATAAAAAGTTACAAAAAAATCAAACAGCAGCAAGTACTTCAAATAATATGAAGATCATAGGAATATCCGTTCATATGAACTAATTCATATACTGATTCAAAGATCTCTCCATTAACTATTGGATTTGGAGATCATGGACTTGATACTTGATAGAGGTCATTAATAAAATTTTAAAAAATTTCCACATATTTATCGAATGTCTTCGAAATAACCATCTGCACACTGTGTGTAACAGAAATTAAATCCTTTACTTTAGGCATGGAAATTGAAAAACTCTTGAGGTTCAGAAAATTTCATACGAAACATAAGTTACATAACATTCTCCCTCTTTCTCTTTATTATGGTATGCCCAAGCAAGCTGAATCGTGAGAATATATATAAAATTTTCTTTTTTGATACAAGAATATATATAAAATTTTCAATGTATCTTTTGGGTGTCCACTATTGCTGGTTTTGCCTACAAACTAACTGCTAAACACACACACTTTAATTACAATCTCCCATCAATCTCAAACACATTATTTTTTAGTGGAAAGAAAAACATCATGATTATTGATGAGGATGTACTTTCATAATTTATTGATAAGCTGCTCATAATATATGAATGAAAGCTTTTGCATCAATTAATCACAAGGCATCAGCTGAATATATCATTGATTGAACGAAAATTTTGGGTGAATATATTACATAACGTTATAAGGTCCATGTATTAAATTTCGAGTAATGTTACAGCCACAAACTATTTAACAACATTTTTACAAACTATTGATATGACAAATTCTTATTAGTTCTAATATAGGTCTACCACTAACATTACATTTATATTTATCAATGATTATTTGAAAATTACTAAAGTCACATCAGCAGTTTGTAAAAATGTTGTAAAATAGTTTGTGTATTTAGCATTACTCTTAAATTTCAGCTCAAAATAATCTCATGTAAGGTGGCGCATCTATAAATACTTGATGATATCTCGCGCGATGCGCGAACTACTTTATAATTTCATTTAAAATCATTTTTATGTATATTAAAATTTACATATAATACTTCGTAGGGATATTGGGCCCAGGGGCTCACTATCTACTTGTATATTGGGCCTATGGCCCAAGCCGAGGACAAGGAATTGCCTGAGTAGGAGAAAACGTTGCCAGAAGAAACTGTGTTAGTAAATAAAGGGGTTTGTTTTGGATATAATGGCTCAAAAGGGTGGGCCGAGGATAAATGCATCCTCGGCCAGCCAAAGCCGAGGTCTGAAGATGTAGTTTGTTGTCTAGGGTAACATTCCAAAAAGTTCTATTGGTACAGATAAGCTTCGCAGAGACATCAGACAAGGAGAAGTCCTAAAATATCTTAGGGAAAAGCTGCTATTACCGCATTAAATGCTCAGCAGCTAACTTCCTGGCTGCATTAATGTGGAGAAGACCCCTGAATAGTATAACGTTGGCTACCCCAATACACAGAAGGCCTGAGAGGGTGTCCAATGAGACAAGCACTCAGGTAGTAACTTGGATGATCAACAAGTGGGGGGTTAAGATTGTCTAAAGAGAGCTATATAATGGAATAAACACTCCACAGTGAAGGGGATCTAAAAATCAAGAAAAGAAACACTGTTGCAATCAAGAACCAAACTTGTAACCATACTTAAGAGCAATATATAACAATAGTCTTCTTGAACTTTGCAGAGGACTTTTTTCTTCAATTTGAACTTGTTTATTTTCACTCTTTTGTCATCAAGACCTACCTAATTTGTTGTTTGATTAACTAAAACCCAGTTTTCCAACCCATTTTCTACAAATTCATTGTTTTGGGCTTTTTGAGCCTACGTCCATCCACACCTTGGGCTAGGAATTTAAATCTGGTCCTTACAATTAGCGCCGTCTGTGGGAATTACTGGTGTTATAGTGAATCTAACTTTCAACGATGGTAGGTTTAGGTCCACACCAGGCAGAGTTTATGGGGTCTCAACATTAGGATCACTTCCGTGATCTTGAACGACAAAGGGACCGAGAGGGAAGTGTACATACTACCCATACCAATAAGAGCCATTCTCGGGGTGGTAGCCCTCTCTCCCAAGAGAAAAATACCAAAGCCATATAAAAGGAGATTGATCACCTAAAGAAAAGCTTACGCCATAAACGACGAAAGCGAGTTCCATCCAATTCTGACTTCTCTTTTAATGGTGAAGAGGATGACAGCTATAGGCACAGATCAAGGACTCCTCCTAGCGAGTCTTTCTCATACGATGATGACTATCATCATGAGCGCAGAAACAGAAATTCATCCTCGGGAGGCCTGGGAAATGATGCTATGAGTAAAGCAGTCAACCAAATTTCTAGGTCACCTTTCACGCGCTGGATAAGGGAGGGAGACTTCCTCGGTGGTTCACTCAGCCCATATTCACCATGTACAATGGCAGGACAGACCCTGTGGAGCATGTTAGCCACTTCAATCAAAAGATGACTGTACACTCCAAGAACGAGGCCTTGATGTGAAAGGTATTCCCATCTTGCTTGGGGCCTGTGGCGATGAGGTGGTTTGACGGTCTGAGGGCAGGTTTCTATTGACTCCTTCAAGGAACTCACTCAGGCATTTGGATCCCGCTTCATTACGTGCAGCAAAGTTCCTCGGCCTTTAGCTTCCTTATTGTCTCTGTCCATGAGAGAAGGAGAAACCCTGAAAACATATTTGGACAAATATTGGGAGATATTCAACGAGATAGACGGTAATTTTGACGACGTAGCCATCAGCACTTTCAAGCTCAGCCTACCTGCCAAGCATGGCTTAAGGAAGTCCTTAATTGGGAAACCTGTTACTAGTGTACTTCAACTCATGGATCGAATTGATAAGTATAAGAGGGTTGAGGAGGACCAGCAACAAGGCAAGGGAAAGAGCAAGGTTATCCCTTAGGAGAGAAGGGATTTCAGGTCGGACTGCTACAACAATAATAGACCCCAGAGGGATTTTGCTGGGCAGTTTGAGCCTACAGTTCCTTAAGTGGTTAACACTGTGTTCCGAGAACCGGTGCATTAAGCTTTGGAGAAAATTAAGAACGAGCCATACTTCAAATGGCTGAACAAGATGAGTGGAGACCCTTTGAGGCGCAACCAAAGCTTTCATTGCCAATATCACCAAGAGCGGAGGCATACCACTAAGGACTGCAAAACTTTGTGGAACCATCTGGACTAGCTGGTTAGAGAAGGAATGTTACAACAGTTTTTGTATCGTCTCGATGGGCAAGTAGGTCAAGCGAGGTTAGGGGCTTAGGGGAATGCTTCTTCAAGACCCCCGTTGGGCACAATCAATGTTATTGTCGCTGCACCTGGGAGAACCGGTTCTCACCCTTCTAGGGTGATGTCTGTAGATAGGTTACCAACCGAGGACTCTAACTCCGAGGTAAAGAGAGCTAGAAAGGTTGTTTGCCTCTGCTGGATCATTGTAGATTGTGTGGGATGAGAAATTACGTAAAGGTTCACGTGGCATTACATGACAAAGTCCATACTCGATTATTGTTTGTTGTTAATGGTACACATGACATGTAAGATACCCTCTCCATGATGCACAGTGTGACATGAGTAATGAATTATAGGTTCATGTGGCATTACATGCCAAACTCAGTACGAGGCAATGTGTGACATGTGAAATGAAGTAAAGGTTCATGTGCCATTACATGACAAAGTTTGGTTGGTCTAATAAAATATGTCGTTATCCATAGACATGACATCCTTATAACATGCCCCTACCACCCCCAGTTGACATGAAAACACAAACACTTTGGCGCTAACGACTATAAGATGTGCTCCTAACTTCGTCGAATACGTAAATAGTTTGTTTCAAACCCACCAGCGACGAAGCTTGAATTGGAAATGAGTTCCAGCTCTTCAAAATCACATCGTGTAGTGAGAAAAAAGTTTGGATCTACTTCCATGTGTGCATCATCTGAAATGTCATTAGCACCACTACTACAGACATACACTGACCACTATGGGCTAACATGGGTTAAAAGGAAGAGAGATTTTGTTAACACTCCAATATACACGGATGACAAACTTGGTAGCGTTAGTCACATCATGGTCTTCGAACCTAGACAACTAGGTGCAGATAACACCATCATAGAAGCAATCGCAGAAGAATAGCCATGGTCAAAGTTGTATGAGAAACGATGTGAGTTGGAGGTGTATTGTAGGTGGCACGGGTTAAGAGTTCCAAAAGCACGTTTGGCGGAGTTACCTAGAGAGGAATCAACAAATGTATTTGCACGCCTTGAAAGGGAGAACAATCAAATGCAGCGAAGGTTAGACCGTTTCCATGCAATCCAAAAGGCTAGAAAACATGTTAAGGGAAAAGCACAAGAGCAAGCCATCAAGTCCATTAACGAAATTACAAACCTAGACGATGACGAAGATTTTTTAGACTTCTTAGATTCAAGCAACGTCGATTTCCAAAAATTTCTACCTACCAACATAAGACGTTGTTGTCGATGTGTAACAAAAAGGTGGTCATGCATGCTGAAATTTTGTAAACAGTCGTGCTAACTACAACAATACCTTCTACAAGGTTTTATCCATTGTCATTTGCATTTTGCGCGGAGATTTTATGGGAACTTATCTTTTATTATTTCTATCTTGTTGGGTTGCATTTTAATGTTATCCACTAATTTAAAAAATAGTCAAATTTTCCAGCATAACATTGAGTTATATACGTCCAAATTAAAGTTAAATTATTTAAATGGCAAATGATGTTTATTCAATAATATGAAAAATTAGTTCTCACCTATAAACATCCAAACTTGAACTGAATACATCCTCCAAATAACCTGAAATTTTGTTTTTCACCAATATTGAATATTTGCATCAACGTTAACAACAAAAAATAAATTAAATCCAATGGCCACTTCAGAATCATACCTTTTTCTGTTAAATCATAATGGATTGTTTGGTAGATCCCCACATATTTCGCAAAAAATTGATTTTTGCATCAACTACATAATTGCATCAAGGTTGTCAACAAAATTCAAATCTGATGGATCAAATTTGTTGACAGGAGACAAACTAAGTCACAGATGTGGAATTTGTGTTTCAGGTGAGGTCGGAGGAAGAAATTAAGCAATAGAACTGCTCACAGATATGGGTCTGTTTTTTAGGTATATACATACTACTCAGGTTTAGAGGACTTCAGTATATACTTAGTACTTGAGTTTAATGAACTTGAGTATTGTGTAGTTTTCTTATTATAATACTCAATGATCAAGTCCTCGAGTTATGTCAACACATAACTCGATTTCCTCAAGCTTGAGTTCAAGGTGACATTTTTAATTAATAAAATTCTAGCTCAGCCACTGCCACAATGGCAAATTGAAGTGGAACTCGAGTTCGTAGAATTCGAGTACCATGGGAAACTCGATTTCCTTAAAGTCAAGTACTCAAAAAGTGGTAGATCCCTACATATATTCAAAACAGTGGTAGATTAATATATATTTCGATAAACAGTAGTATTTAGCCATTTTGGCCTTTCTTTTACTATGGAACTTTATTTCCAAGACTTGCCAATGGCTTAAGCTCTGAACTCTCCCTTGACACGTGAAGCTGCTATTGGGGTTAGAAGACTCGAAAGGCTCAAAGCATTTCGTTTAGTGTCTGAAAGTCAAAATGACCAATATAAGTCACAAAGTAGGGCAACCACTTAAATGCACAAGATTGTGCTTCCACCAAATTCACTCAGTTGAAAACAAAGCAGCTATTTGTTGCTGCTGATGGCTCCCACTAAGAAATATGAACTTGTCATTCTTAGAAATAGAAGTATGATTAATCATACGTTATAGCGTAATAAGCTGGGAACCAAGTTTCATACAGCTGAAATTACTAGTTAGAATCTTAATATTCCCTGTATGATTAATCATAACGGATAATACAATAAACTGGAAATCCCTATCATGGAGCAGAAGTCATTAGTTAGAATCTTCCCCTTTATTACAAAAAAAGGTGGTATTAAATACAACACGATATTCTCATGTTCATTAAAAAAATAATCATCTATGATGTAACACAAAAAAGTACTTATAGATATGACATTTTCAATAGTACGCTGCAAAAGCAAGGCCTCCAGTGTGTTAAGGCTACTCACTCTGGCTGCTGAACACATAATTGCATCTTGTGACACAATGTTAGATGGGATCTACCTCTTGGTGGAGCCTAATATTGAAATCAGCAGTCCTGCTGCAAACATATACGAATTACCAAGTCACATGATCATACCAGTAATCATCTAATGTAATTCAGTTAGAATTGGTTTACATGTTATTCAATATTCGCTAATGAATATTACCTCTAACGGCCGTTAAGACGATAGCTTCTGCCTCGGAAAGCAACTCCATCCCTCTGGTTGGGCTGCTGTTCCTGTGCAGGACTATCTGTCTCTGCCTGCTCTGTAGGGCTTGGTCCATTTCTGTTGAGACGGTAGCTTCTTCCTCGGAATGCAACTCCGGCAGATGGATCACGCTGCACTGGGGTATTCATTTGTGTTCCCTTACCCCAAAATGCAACTAATTTGTGACTGGAGAGTCATTAAGGATAATACAATTATTTCACAACAAGTCTCTAACCTTCAATAAAATAGTTGATGCCCAAATATTGTCCCAGTTGGTATTTTTCTCAAATTTCTTTCTTCATTATATTACCTCAAATCTTTGCCGGAAGAAAAAATCACAGATCAGGATGTTGGCTATGCTTAATTATTTCAAGACATAAAATCTGCTATAGTGCAAAAAACTATGTTAAACCAGTGTTAGATCTATTAGTGCCCGTTTCTCAAAAAAAGATCTATTAGTGCCCAAGGGCCCAAACTTCTTGTGAACTCCACACTTTTGTAAGCTTGTACTTGCAGGATAAGTGACCTGATCCTACTAGGACTAGAATAGGGTTAGACTGGGATTTTTTTTTTATAAATAAATAATCTTTGATGTATACTCAATTTTCCATGTAGAATTTGAATCGTTAGTCTTTTTTTCTATTAGAGAAGTCTCCATGGAACAAAACGATACCACATACCCAATTTCCTTGATTTTTGATAACCAAAACTACAGTCAATGGGCCTATGCTATGAAAAGATCAATCAAAGGGTGTCTCTTATGGAGATATATTGCTAGAGAAGTTCCTAAACAAGTCAAATTAGAACATTACTTTACTCCGATGGTTAGAGATTGCACATGACATATGGAACTTCCTAGTGCAGCGCTGTCAAACAACTGTTCTTGTTCATCAATATCAATATATGACCACCATTCATCGCATGCAACAAGAAAAGGGCCAATCCATTGCTAAATTTAATTCATAAATGTCTAACATTCAGGATCAAACTAATTTCTTTTGAGCTAAAACGGGATAGTTTCAAGGATGTCAAGAGATTCGTCTAGTATCGTGATTCCTATCCTCAAACACAATTTCTGACGGCACTTGATGATGATTATGAGCCTGTTTGAGCATCTCTCTGACATCATGATTCACGTCCCACACTTGACAGTACAATCAAGGAATTGATAATATGTAGAAACATGCAAGAAGACAGCTCAAACACAACCTATAATTCTATTCTAGTTGTTTCACCCTCACTACCTCAATTATGTGAACTTGGACAATGTAGAATCCTCACACAAGGAATTGGGATAGACCGTATACTGGGAGTTCTATTAGAGCTTTCCTCTCTTCATCTTCCACCCCACTTGCTCTCTACTGCTGCCACTGCACCTTATACCTCTGAGTCCATACATATACGACACTTAAGATTAGGTCATGCCTCACTCTAGTGGTCACTTAGTGTAGGTCAAGTCCAAGTCTTTTCATTGTATATCATATAAATTTGGAAAATAATTTGCTTTACTTTTTAAGTGAATGTCTTTCATATCCTCCATTTGATCTTGTCCATATCAAGAACATGTGAATGATGAAACAAGAAGCCTAATTTGCTATGTAGCTAGTGGTTATGTAACAAGGTGATGCGTGCATCAAACATCTTTGTTTATCATGCATTTTTTCGAGTCTCCAACATATAATGGTTTATGGTTCAAAACTTGCTGCGTCCTTGACATACAGGAACACAAACACATAGATCTGTTATTGGGAGTTGTGAAATTCTCCACAAGTTTATGGAGAAATACAATTTTAAACTATGACGATTCAAATATCTATAAATCCTACCAGAAAAGTGAAAGAAATTCATGAGAATGAGGTTTAAGAGGTTTCAAATATAAGTTAAATGCACTGTTAAAATAAATAAAAACAATAGAAAGGATACACCCAAAGAGGGGTCTTCAAGATGAATTTTCCCCCAGCAAGAGGATGAAGCACTGTTAGGAAGTAATATAAATGTCCTGCAACCATCCCTAGAATGTCTGTCTTCAAAGAATTTCCGAGTATCAAACTGAGTGCTAGCATTGCCCAAGGAAGATAGAATCCCTACAGTTAAAAATAAAAAATAAAATAACCAGCCTCTTAGATTCCTTTCAATTTCTGAATATATAATAAACTTCATAAATGTCATGAATAGCCTTTTGTTATGTTGACTCTATTGCATAACACAAAGCCAGAGGCGGACAATGGCAGGGAGTACAATTGCACATAAGATATAACTTAAACAAAGAAATATTCTACCTGAATGCTTGGAACTACCAAAGGAAAAAGAAAAAGAAAAAAAAAAAAAAAAACTTGAGAACACAGACTTCATTATTTATAATTATGGGTAGAAGTATTGATGGAAAGTTTGGTGACACTACACAAAATAAAATCCAGGCCAAAAATAGTGAGCACACTTAATTGGGACTGCAACACCATGATTTCAAGGTTAACCAGGCAAAATTTGAGAGACCATATTTTTTCTTTGGTTAAATTCTTCAAGGTGGCACCTCTTTATGGGGCATACCTCACTCATGATGCATTTTTAAGGGCCTCTAATTATGAAATCTACAAGAACCAAAAGTACAGCAATTCATGCATAAAAATATTCATTTCCCTTTTTTGCACGTTCACACTCCAACTGCATTGGAACAAAAATAGTAATTAAAGGAAAAAATGACAAAAAGATAGTAACAAGTATGGCAAAAAAGAGCAGGAGAAAATTTTATATGCAGCCAATTGGTTGTGCAGGAAAAGGTAGAAATGAAGTTACAAATGTTGTCTCAAGCCTTTGATTGATAATCCAGATGCACATTGAAGCTTTATAGCATGGTGGTGCAGATACTGCAAGTTCTAGATATCAACCTATTTTATAGAACACTAAGTAGACTCATATTAAATGTTACAGAAACAAGGAGGTCTAATTTCAAAGTCTATATACAGAAAAGCAGTCGCATGCTTATATTATTCCAAATGCTAGGATAACTAAAACAGGACAGTGGATAGAGATTAAACAAAACTGGTAGAAGAATACCTTCAATGACACAAGACCATAAATGCTTATTCGTGCATTTGGAAACTCACGGCTCCAAACATAGACAAGCATAAATACTAAGGAACCTCCCATGAATGGAGACCTTAGATATGGAACAGCAGCCATCACCTAAGATCAAGTAACACCCTTGTCATTATTTTCTAGATATATTGATTAGTATGGGGGATTTTGGTTCACTTGTTTTTACATTGTGTTAACATATTATGTGAGGAAATTTCTTCTAAATTTTTGCAAATAATGCTTGTCAAATAAATATAGAAGGATTTATCATCTATACCACTGGATGTCTTGATTTTGCATAATCATTCTCCATACAAATTGCAAAATTCATTTCTAAATTGGGAAAGAGTTGTATCATTTATAATTATTTATTAGGTACTTAATACTTTTGGAATTCTACATCTCCAAACATATTATTTCAATTTTTACTAGTTCACCAATTATATCTGGCATTTCTTGACAAACCTGCTTGACACCCTATTTTTCTGTTCTTTCCTTGACAGTTACTCAGTTTGTCATCAGAAAAGAAACAAAAGGTTTCCAATCCCAATGCTTCCTTAGTTTTCCACCATAGAGCTAAAAGCTGTCTGATAAATTCATGTTGTGGCATTTGGTAAATCATATGGCAGATCAATATACCCAAAATTTACCACCAATTAGCATACATGCTCATAGTTAAGTTAATGTTACTGGGGAAAAAAAACTGTAAATATAAGATGATTTTTTCTTACTTACAAGAAGTGATAGGGCTCCAAAGACAAACATCCATACATAGTCTGCTGTTCTCTTGTCAAAGGGTCCTCTCTCAAGTGAAACACCATATCTTGCTCTATGCAAATCAGCATGACAAAGTATTTCAAATTTTTAATATCACTTTGGAACATAGTCTACAGATTGTAAACCTTGCATAACTTTTAGTCTTGAAAGTCAATGATCATAAGAGAATGATAGGGACTGAAAAAGATATGTATGTACAGGCATCAATTGGATGAATAATGGCTTAATACAAATGTGGATCATCATTTAAAGCCTGATATTTTATCTATTAGATAATTTCAATTAACAATGGTTTTTCCAAAACATTCTTTCTTGCCACCTTAACCCAAATTTCATAGTAAATGTAATATGATATGGTTTCAGGGGGTAGATAGAGTCAGATATCTTACATCATTAACAGACGAAATGCAAAGGGAAATGAAAATGGCCCAAGAAAGAAGAAATTCGTAATAAGCCTCCAAACCTGCACTATATACAAAAATTAACAATCGGACATAGGCAGAGAATGAACTCTCTAGTTTTAACTTATTACAACATGCTCTTCGCAAAACAAAATGAGCAAAATGAATTTAATCTCATGAATTACTACAGATTGGACAAATTTGGAAACTGAACTTGTTTACCTGAAAACGTTTTAGTACAAGGCCATAAATCAATGCTATATTGTAAGGATTATAAAGATCCAGATAGAGAGCAGATGTGGTCATCAAGCATGCCACTCCATAGAACTTGCTTACAGGTGGGAGAGATCGATAGTATCTGAAATAATTTGTGAAAGATCAGCTTATTTAAGTTGCAAAGAGATTATAGAAATTCATGACGTATCAAAATTGCAAGCCTTGATATAATTCAAGAGCTGGTTGAAGTTTTTTTTAATGAGTCCAAAAGTAGATAGTCAGAAACTAACATGACCAAATAGATACATAACTTGGAGCAAGCGCAAGAGATATTGCATGCTTCTGAACCACCTCAAATTATTAAGACATTATTATTAGACTGAGGGGCATCTGGTTGGTTTGGAATGAAATCCACAACAAAATAAGATTATAGATTGAAGAAAAGAAAGAAAGAAATTTTATTTTCTTGCATAAAATGATTAACACTACTTTTATGTAAGAAAATTAACCAAGAGCCATTGTGTAACATTCAACAAACTAGCATGCAAATCAACAAAAGGTCATATAAGCATATGATCATTGAAATGTTTGTGTTTGTGCATGTATAAGAAGGAAAAAGATGGTTACTCTGCTGGTGTAGACATTGCACAGAATGGTTCTCTTATGTCAAGGTAGTGTGATGGTGGTGGAAAGGATGGTTTTAGATTGAAAGACTATGTAATGACTAATAACAAGAATATTGGATATGCATTGCATTGGTCTTCAACAATAGAAAATACTAGTATAAAGCATAATCCAATGGACTGACACTTCAAAGGGAAAGACTTAGAAGCCTGCGGAAACTTCAAAGTCAAGAAAATAATTTTGTAAGTCTTTCCACTTAATGACCACTAACTCTAACACCACTCATAGTGCCAAGAGCAGTTGCGAGGAAAAAGTCAGCATTTGGATTTTCTTCTTGTCTCATAAAGTTGGATTGAACCAGGGGCTATAATTGTCAAGGTCACTCAATATCACTTGCATTAACGTAGGTTCTGGGTTAACATGAATGTCTATTCCAATTTCCAACAATAGTTCCAAAGGTGATTGGCTTCTCACTGAAGCATCCAATGATTTGTATTTGTTTGTGACAGCAATTTAAGGTGTCCTTTTGGGACTCAATTGAGTTAAAACTTAAATTTTCAAAATTCATATGATATAATGGGCTGTGAATCAAATTAAGTTTCCCTATGAGAATAGGCTTTCTGCTCAGTAAAAAACTTCATATTGTTGATCAGTTTTTATTGGACCTCTCTCTCTCTCTCTCTCTCTCTCTCTCTCTCTCTCTCTCAATTTTTATTGATTATTTATTTATAATCAATAAATATATAAAAAGTTACAAACAAATCAAACAGCAGCAAGTACTTCAAATAATATGAAGATCATAGGAATATCCGTTCATATGAGCTAATTCATATACTGATTCAAAGATCTCCTCCATTAACTATTGGATTTGGAGATCATGGACTTGATACTTGATAGAGGTGATTAATAAAATTTTAAAATCGAATGTCTTCGAAATAACCATCTGCACACTGTGTGTAACAGAAATTAAATCCTTTACTTTAGGCATGGAAATTGAAAAACTCTTGAGGTTCAGAAAATTTTATACGAAACATAAGTTACATAACATTCTCCCTCTTTCTCTTTATTATGGTATGCCCAAGCAAGCTGAATCGTGAGAATATATATAAAATTTTCTTTTTTGATACAAGAATATATATAAAATTTTCAATGTATCTTTTGGGTGTCCACTATTGCTAGTTTTGCCTACAAACTAACTGCTAAACACACACACTTTAATTACACTATCCTATCAAGCTCAAACACATTATTTTTTAGTGTAAAGAAAAACATCATGATTATTGATGAGGATGTACTTTCATAATTTATTGATAAGCTGCTCATAATATATGAATGAAAGCTTTTGCATTAATTAATCACAAGGCATCAGCTGAATATATCATTGATTGAACGAAAATTTTGGGTGAATATATTACATAGCGTTATAAGGTCCATGTATTAAATTTCGAGTAAAGCTACAGCCACAAACTATTTGACAACATTTTTACAAACTATTGATGTGACAAATTCTTATTAGTTCTAATATGAGTCTACCACTAACATCACATTTATATTTATCAATGATTATTTGAAAATTACTAAAGCCACATCAGGAGTTTGTAAAAATGTTGTAAAATAGTTTGTGTATTTAGCATTACTCTTAAATTTCAGCTCAAAATAATCTCATGTAAGGTGGTGCATCTATAAATACTTGATGATATCCCGCGTGATGCGTGAACTACTTTATAATTTCATTTAAAATCATTTTTATGTATATTAAAATTTACATATAATACTGTGAGAGTGCCTTTTTCTTCAACACTATGGCCTAAGAATCTTGGGCCGTGTGAGATGTTCTTGGTGGACTGGGATCGATTCTCAGCAGCTAAAGGGCTGTTTTAAGAATCGACTGGTGCGCAAAACGTACTTCCTACAATACAAATAGCTAACAAAATAAGAACATTTGTATTGAATGACATTTTAACAGTAAAGGAAATGCATGACAAATGGAAATATATCGTAAGAACAAGTTAGGGATCCTCTAATTAGTGATGTGTATTTTATTTATTTTATTGATTTTATTTAGTCGTGATTACAATGCTCACCAAGACGTGGTGCAAGGTTCAACTAAGCTCATAAGTTACAGACTTTGATAGCTATTCAAGCTTCAAAGACTTGCAAAATTTGAACTTGTTGAATCCGAGCATGTACTGTAGTGGCTGTCCTGGGATACCGGGGATGGTTCCTCTGTTTTCCCCTTAAGTTTACAGAGTCTCTTCTGCAATTTTCTGAGACTTTAGAAAACAATTGTGAATGCTTAAAAATGGTCTGATCGTAAAAATGAATTCTCCTCCTATAGCATGGATCCCTTCCTCCTTTTATAGCATAGCTTCGGGCTCCAGGGAACTAACAATTTCTCCGTTTTGCCCTTTAAAGTCTATGCCGTGCCTGGTTGCTTCAGGATCATGTCGTTTCCTTTTTCTTCATAGTTTCTTGCTTTTTGTTACGACCAGATGAAAGTCCCTCAGCTCCTTTCTATTTCCAGATTTCCCGTTGGCTGGCCTGAGGCCCTTTTGGCTTTTCTTCTCAACGCTCCAGCTTTTTCCAGTTGTACTCTTCCTTGTCTCTTTCTCCAAATGGTTGGAACCAGGTTCCTGCGTTTTGCTCTATACTTCCATTGCGTGTCTGGGTCACAAGGTCCGCGTGCCCTTTGTCTCTTATCTTTCTTTAATTTTTCTGCCATGATCCTTCTTTACGCGTCCAAGGATCCCCTACCTCTGGGAGGCTTCTGGGATTTCGACCCAGTTCTTCCTTCTGGGCTTTCTCTGGTTCGCTGGTTGGGCCTTTCCTCTAGATCCCAGCCCTCTGGGCCTTTTCCCCTTTCTTTCTTTCTTCTCTTTTTTTCTTTATTGTGAGAGCCCACCCTTTATTATTTTTTCTTCTTTTGTGTGAAATTAGCCCAATGTCTTTTCTATCTCTTTGGGCCTATTTGTGGCTTTCTTAATTATTTTGAACCTCAACAAATACTTTGTAGGGATATTGGGCCCAGGGGCTCACTATCTACTTGTATATAGGCCCAAGCCGAGGACGAGGAATTGCCTGAGTAGGAGAAAACGTTGCCAGAAGAAACTGTGTTAGTAAATAAAGGGGTTTGTTTTGGATATAATGGCTCAAGAGGGTGGGCCGAGGATAAATGCATCCTCGGCCAGCCAAAGCCGAGGTCTGAAGATGTAGTTCGTTGTCCAGGATAACGTTCCAAAAAGTTCTGTTGGTACAGATAAGCTTCGCAAAGACATCAGACAAGGAGAAGTCCTAAAATATCTTAGGGGAAAGCTGCTATCACCGCATTAAATGTTCAGAGCTAACTTCCTGGCTGCATTAATGTGGAGAAGACCCCTGAATAGTGCAATGTTGGTTGCCCCAATGCGCAGAAGGCCTGAGAGGGTGTCCAATTGTACAAACACTCAAGTAGTAACTTAGATGATCAATAAGTGGGAGGCCAAGATTGTCTAAAGAGAGCTATATAATGGAATAAACATTCCACAGTGAAGGGGATCTGAAAATCAAGAAAAGAAACACGGTTGCAATCAAGAACCAAACTTATAACCATACTTAAGAGCAATATATAACAATAGTCTTCTTGAACTTTGCAGATGACTTTTTTCTTCAATTTGAACTTGTTTATTTTCACTCTTTTGTCATCAAGACCTACCTAATTTGTTGTTTGATTAACTAAAACCCAGTTTTCCAACCCATTCTCTACAAATTCATTGTTTTCGGCTTTTTGAGCCTACGTCCATCCACACCTTGGGCTAGGAATTTAAATCTGGTCCTTACAATTAGCGCAATTAGCGCCGTCTGTGGGAATTACTGGTGTTATAGTGAATCCAACTTTCAACGATGGTAGGTTCAGGTCCACACCAGGCAGAGTTTATGAGGTCTCAACATCAGGATCACTTCCGTGATCTTGAATGACAAAGGGACCGAGAGGGAAGTGTACATACTACCTATACCAGTAAGAGCCGTTCTCGGGGTGGTAGCCCCCTCTCCTAAGAGAAAAATACCAAAGCCATATAGAAGGAGATTGATCACCTAAAGAAAAGCTTACGCCATAAATGACGAAAGTGAGCTCCATCCAATTCTGACTTCTCTTTTAATGGTGAAGAGGATGGCAGCTATAGGCACAGATCAAGGACTCCTCCTAGCGAGTCTTTCTCATACGATGAGGACTATCATCATGAGCGCAGAAACAGAAATTCATCATCGAGAGGCCTGGGAAATGATGCTATGAGTAAAGCACTCAACCAAATTTCTAGGTCACCTTTCACGCGCTGGATTGAGGGAGGGAGACTTCTCGGTGGTTCACTCAGCCCATATTCACCATGTACAATGGCAGGACAGACCCTATGGAGCATGTTAGCCATTTCAATCAAAAGATGACTGTACACTCTAAGAACGAGGCCTTGATGTGAAAGGTATTCCCATCCAGCTTAGGGCCTGTGGTGATGAGGTGGTTTGACGATCTGAGGGCAGGTTCCATTGACTCCTTCAAGGAACTCACTCAGGAGTTTAGATCCTACTTCATTACGTGCAGCAAGGTTCCTCGGCCTTTAGCTTCCTTGTTGTCTCTGTCCATGAGAGAAAGAAAAACCCTGAAAACATATTCAGACAGATATTGGGAGATGTTCAACGAGATAGACGGTGATTTTGACGACGTAGCCATCAGTACTTTCAAGTTCGATCTACCTGCCAAGCAAGGCTTAAGGAAGTCCTTTATTGGGAAACCCATTACTAGTGTACGTCAACTCATGGATCGAATTGATAAGTATAAGAGGGTTGAGGAGGACCAGCAACAAGGCAAGGGAAAGAGCAAGGTTATCCCTTAGAAGATGATGGATTTCAGGTCAGACCGTTACAACAATAACAGACCCCGGAGGGATTTTGCTGGGCAGTCTGAGCCTACAGTTCCTCAAGTGGTTGACACTGTGTTCCGAGAACCGGTGCATTAAGTTTTGGAGAAGATCAAGAACGAGCCATACTTCAAATGGCCGAACAAGATGAATGGAGACCCTTTGAGGCGCAACCAAAGCCTTCATTGCCAATATCACCAAGAGCGGAGGCATACCACCAAAGACTGCAAAACTTTGTGGAACCATCTAGACCAGCTGGTTAGAGAAGGAAGGTTACAACAGTTTTTGTATCGTCCCGATGAGCAAGTAGGTCAAGCGAGGTTAGGGGCTTAGGGGAATGCTTCTTCAAGACCCCCGTTGGGCACAATCAATGTTATTTTTGCTGCACCTGGGAGAACCGGTTCTCACCCTTCTAGGGTGATGTCTGTAGATAGGTTTCCAGCCAAGGACTCTAACTCCGAGCTAAAGAGAGCTAGAAAGGAGGTCTGACCGTCGTTGAGTTTCTCGGACAAAGACAAGATTGGAACTATCCAGCCACATGATAATGCTTTGGTAGTCACCCTTAGAATAGGAGGGTATGATGTGAAGAGGGTAATGGTAGACCAGGGCAGTTGTGCAGAGATCATACACCCTGACTTGTATAGAGGGCTGAACTTAAACCCCAAAGATCTAACAGCCTATAATTCACCTTTAGTGAGTTTTGATGGGAAATTTGTTATACTAAAGGGCCAAATTAGGTTGCCCGTGCAAGCAGGCTTAGAGGTGGTAGAAGTGGACTTCATTGTGGTAGAAGTGGACTTCATTGTGGTAGATGCATACTCTCCCTACATGGCCATTGTGGCCAGACCGTGGCTTCATACCCTAAGGGTTGTTTCTTCAACTTTGCATCAGGAGGTAAAGTACCCTAGAGCCTAGGCTTTGTCCTTAAAAAGTTTTAGTATAAGGTTTTCACCTAGTCGGTGACCAGGATTGAACAAAGTCGAGGTTCCTGTCCTTAGAGAGTTTTAGTATAAGGTGTTCACCTGGTCGGTGACGGATTGAACCGAGCCGAGGTTTCTGTTCTTAGAGAGTTTTAGGTGTTGATAGACTCAAGCAGCTAATTTTAAATATTATGCACATATACATCATCGTTCACATAACTGTTCATACACGGTCCAAATCATAACGCCTTACATAATTAATGATAAAACTTTCTTAAATTCTGAACATTCCATGGCCGAGGAAGCGGTCTTTCCTCCATGTCCTCAAGATAATAAGCTCCTACTCCGGCAATAGCGATAACTTTGTACGGTCCTTCCCAATTCGGAGCCAGCTTCCTGGCATTGATGTCCCATGCACTCCCTACTGCTTTCCGTAACACAAGATCGCCGGCACCAAACTCCCTTGTCTTCACATCCATATCGTACCGTTAGGCAAGCTTCAGTTGATAATTTGCCAAACGGATAGTCGTTGCTTCTCGGCGCTCCTCCAATAAATCCAATTGCTTTAACATTAGTTCTTCATTTGTGGCAAAGGAAAAATCTGACACTCGTGCACTACATAAACTTACTTTTGTCAGTATAACAGCCTTTGCCCCGTACGTTAAGGAGTAAGGGATCTCGCCTGTTGATCTTTTTGGGGTCGTTCGGTACGCCCAAAGAACATTCGGTAACTCCTCAGTCCACCTTCCCTTGGTCCCTTCCAGCCTCTTCTTCAAATTATTAACAATTACTTTATTCATCGCTTTAGCTTGACCATTGCTCTAGGGGTATGCTGGAGTTGAATATCTATTCTTGATGTCGAGGTCGTTGCAGTACTTGCGAAAAGATTTGCTATCGAACTATAGACCATTGTCTGACACGAGGGACTCTGGCACTCCAAACCTAGTCACTATGTTTTTCCACACGAACTTCTTGACGTTCACATCCCGAATATTGGCTAGTGCCTCGGCCTCAACCCATTTGGTGAAATAATCCATTGCCACCAAGACAAACCTTCAGTTTCCTACAGCTCGGGGAAATGGGCCAATTATGTCTAGCCCCCAATATGCGAACTGCCAAGGATTGCCAATCAGGTTCAAACTTCTTGTAGGCTGGTGTATCAATGGGTTGTGCTTCTGACATTGCTCACACCTTTGGACAAAGTCAGCGGCATCTTTCTGCATTTTGGGCCACCAAAACCCTTAAGTCATTGCTTGGTGACCCAGTGACCGCCCTCCGACATGATTGCCACATACACTTTTATGGAGCTCGCTCAAGAGCTCACTAACTTTGTTGGGATGGAGGAACAATAAGTAAGGTCTCCCGAATGATCTCCGATATAACCTTTGATCTTTAGACGACCAAAATCGAGCAAAAACTCTACGCACCTTCTCGACTTCTTTCCCTTCGCTCGACAGACGGTTTTCAACTAGGAATTCAATAATTGAGTCCATCCAACATGGATCAAGTGTTGAGATAGTTGAAATATTGACTTTACATCTATATTGGGCTCCCTCACTACTTCCACTTTGATCAACTACGGCACCTCCTCGGTTAGTGATGACGCCAAAGTTGCCAAGGAATCTGCATGCCTATTTAGTTCTCGGGAAATTTGAACTAGTCTCACCTTCTAGAGTTGACTCACGGTTTGCTTTTTTAATTTCAAATAATCAATCATCCGAGGATCTTTGGCTTCAAAGCTCCCTTCAACTTGACTGACCACCAACCAGGAATTCGAATATATTTCTAGATCAGTCACCCCGAGGTCGAGTGCTACTCTTAGTCCAGCAAGTATGGCTTCATATTCGGCTTCATTGTTCGACGCCTTAAAGCCCAGCCTAAATGAATGTTCCACCCTTATTCCCTCCGGTGTTACTAAAACAATTCCAGCCCCTGCCTCTATTGTACTGGACGCACCATCCACAAATACCTTCCATGGTCGGGCTTCCACACGGCACACAATCTCTGACTCCCTTTGTGGGGTAAATTCTGCAACAAATTCGGCAAGAACTTGACCTTTGACCAAGCTTCTGGGCCTATACCGTATATCAAATGAGCCAAGTCTAGTCCCCCATTTGGCTATTTAGCCCGAAGTTGGATCTCTTAAGCAAAGACTGAAGTGGATACTCGGTTAACACATACATTGTGTAGGCTTAAAAGTAGTGAGACAACTTTCTAGTTACGTGTACCAATGCCAACGCCAACTTTTCTAGGGGTAGATACCTCGTCTTCGCATTGACCAAAGTCTTTCTAATATAACAGACTAGCTTTTGTATTCCCTGATCTCTTAACAGTATTACGCTTACTGCATGCTCAGATACTGACAAATACATAAACAAATCTTCTCCTGCCTCCAGGGTAGATAATATCAGTGTGCTTACCAGATACTTCTTCAGATTCTAAAAAGCCTTTTCACATTCCTCGGTCCACTGAAAGCCTTTCCACTTCTTCAATAACTAGTAAAATGGACAGCATCACCGGTTTAGCGCAGCCAACATGCCAATCAAAACTTGCCCCTCTTTTGGATTGCTCGGTGGCTTGAGCTGCTCTATAACGCTTATTTGATTGGGATTCACTTCTATCCCTCTGTGGGTGATTATGTAACCGAGGAATTTGCCAGACCCCACCCCGAAGGCGCACTTATCGGCGTTGAGGCGCAATCTGTGCCGCTTAAGTATTTCAAGTATATCTACAAGGTCATCGACATGGCTCTGATCCTCCTTTCTCTTCACCACTATGTCATCAATGTAAACTTCTACCGTATGGCCGATCTTCTCTCTAAACGTCCTGGTTATCATCCTTTGGTAAGTGGCCCCTGCATTCTTTAGGGCGAACGACTTTACCGTGTAATGGTAGTTAGCCTTAGGGGAGATAAACGATGTTTTGTCCTGGTCCTCCGCTGCCAAAGCAATTTGGTGGTAACCTTGAAAAGCATCTAAAAAACTCACCCGAAGGTGTCCATAAGTGGCATCCACCAGTTGGTCAATCTTCGGAACTGGGAAGGGATCTTTTGGGCATGCTCAGTTAAGGTCAGTAAAGTCCACACAAACTCTCCATTTACCGTTCTTCTTCTTTATTACCACGGTATTGGCCAACCATTCTGGGAAGAAGACTTCTTTTATCGCCTCGGCTTCTTTCAACTTTTTAACTTCCTGCTTAACCACTTCAATGTGCTTCCTAGCTGACCTCCTCGACTTCTGCGTCTTAGATAGGTACGATGGGTCCACATTAAGTCGGTGGGTTATAAACCCTAGGTCCACACTAGGCACCTCGTAAGGACTCCATGCAAAAATATCCAGATTCTGAACTAATAGCAACAATAGGTTCACCCGGTCTTCATGCTTCATTCTTGTTCCTACTTGAAAACTTCTATTCTCATAAGGCAATATACTTACCCTAATCAAATCCTTGGCATTTTCAGCCCCCTGTTCCTCTTGGGGCTTTTGTAATTGCTACAAATGGGCCTTTTCGGCAGATTCCTTTTGCTTTATTTCTCGGTTTACAGCCGCTACCAAACACCGTCTCGTGACTTGCTGATTCCCTCTCACTGTTGCAACACCATGGTCAGTGTGAAACTTTACCTTGACATGTAGGGTAGATGGGACCGCCCCTATCGCATGGATCCATGGCCTACCGAGAATTGCCGTATAATGTGAAAATGAACTGACCACTATGAAATTTACCATCACCTCTTTTCCTTCCATGTTCACGAGAAGTGAAATTTGCCCCTCAAGGACCGCTATTTGACCATCAAATCCCACCAAGGGCATGTCGTACTTGGACAAATCTTCAATCTTCAAACCTAGCCCCTTAAACAGATTAGGGTACATCACTTCAACCCCACTTCCTTAGTCCACTAACACCCTTTTAACTATAAAACCATTTATCCGAGTAGTAACCACGAGTGCATCATCGTGTGGTTGAGTTGTTCCTTCTAAATCATTGTCATTAAATGCAATCGGCTCCTGAGTAGGCTTAATTCTCTTCCTCGGCAATTGGTCCCCTTGGTTACTTTCTGCCGACACCACAGTCAACACCCTTGTTCGTCGGGTTACTGAGATGCCCATTGAGGCTGCATGTATAACTTCTATCACACCCAACAGGGGTGGGAATGTGTTCCCCCAAGGTCTCGTGGTTTGGCCAGTTTCGCCACTCCTAAGGCTTCAGTACGAATTCTTTCAGATGTCCTGACTTCACTAATTGCTCTAAATGGTCTTTCAATATCCTACATTGCATGGTAGTGTGCCCCTTGTCTCGGTGATAAGTACAGTACAAATTCTGATTTCTACTTGATGGGTCACCCCCCAATCTTACTCGGCCATCGAAAGTATGGCTCGTGTTTGATTCGTTCCAAAATCTTGTGCACGGGTTCCTTAAACGCCACATTGACCTCCCCTGCCTGAGCACTAGGTTCTTGGATTCTCAAATTCCTCTAGGGCCTCAGCTAGAAGCCCCTTTGTCGCGGCTCCTTTGAATATTGTGACATTGCTTGTGCCTTCCTTTTACTTTGCTGCCGATCATCTTTTAACCTTTTGTACTCTTTGATATGCCTCATAAGTTGCTTTATGTCCTCGGGGGGTCTCTTCATCAACGATTCTTGTAATTCCGAGTCCTCTAGCAAACCCATTCTGAAAGTGCTTGCAACAAGTTTCTCATTACCCCCTTCAATCTCATTATATAGCTCCCAGTACCTATTGGCGTAGCTCCAAAGAGTCTCCTTTGCCCCTATCTTCATAGAGAGCAACGCGTCTACCGACTGCAGTACCCAGCTACAATTCATAAACCAAACTCCGAACTCCTGAATTAGTTCTCTAAAGCTATTAATCGATCCCTTCTTTAACCGATTAAACCGTCTTAATGCCGTGGGCCCGAGACTAGAGGGGAACACCTTACACATCAATGCGTCATTTTGATTGTACAAAGACATCATTTGAATGTAAAGACTTACATGTTTGACAGGGTCTGTCTTCCCATCATAAGAGATAAATGGTGGTCTGCTAAACCTACTCGGCATCTGTGCTCGCTCTATCTCATCTAAGAACAGTGATCGGGCTACTCTACGCAGCACACAGCTTATAGCATCCTGCGTTGCTCAAGGGAAGTTGAGTCTCTGTCCCTCCACCGATGCTAACCAGACTGGCAGGATGCTTCTCCACGACTGCCCCCCACACTTTCTGATCCTTTAGGGGGCTCATCACGGTCCCTTCTAGCTCCTGATCCCTTTTATCATGCTGCTCTTGTTCGGAGACGTCAAACACTGATCGGTATGTCTGCGACGACCCCTTTCTTGAAGTAGCGCATTCTTCATCTCGTTCACGTCTGCAATCTTGATTCCTCTTATACCTCCTTTCTCGCCAACTCGAACTCTGCAATGACCCTCCTGACCTGCCATTAGCATAGCTTGCTGAATGATGGTCAGACATGTTTGGCCAATTGAACCTTGGCAGAACCATAACTAAGTAGGAGATTCCCACAGACGACTCCAATTGTACGTGCCCAATATCCCACACCAAATTAGACTTAGTATCTAGGCTCACAATTTACTTATTTAATGGGTTTTGAGTATCCTACAATAGGTGACTCCTGGATGGGTTCAATGAAAGGCTCTACACAAACTAATTTCTCTCTCTATTACTCTCTTCCAAAGCTCTCTCTCTCTCTCTCTCTCTCTCTCTCTCTCGTGTGCTTGGTTATTCACTTAATCTTACCCCTCAAAATGTCTCACCCCTTTTCCCCCTTTACTCCATGTATTTATAGCTTGAGGATAGTGGATTGGGTCATGATTGCCTTCTAGTACCACTCGTGCGGGTGGGCCCAATTTGATTATTCCTGACAAAAGCATGTCTCATTGGGAACAGGAACTAAGACGTGGGGATTGGTACCCGCCGCCGAAAGTCACCCAGCAATGGAGTCTCCTAAGGCACTCCTAGTCTGCCGAGATACAACCAAACATCATTAGTGCACCTACTGATTAAGGAGACCGTACTGCCATTCATTGAACTCTCAGATGGGGAGTTGATGCTATCGGGCTGCTTAATGGTTGTCCATGAGAAGGTGGGCCTCTAGCCAGGAATTGTTCATGGGCCCATTCAAGTTTGGGCCCAGGGAAATGGGCCCCTTGCCGTATGCCGTACACAACCTATAAAGAAAAAATGTCACAAGCGTGTATTGTTCCAAATAGTAGAATAAATAAAACAGACCAGTGGAGAGAACGATTAAAACAAAACTGCTAGAAGCGTACCTTCAATGACACAAGACCATAAAGGTCTATGCGTGCATTTGGGTACTCACGGCTCCAAACATAGATAAGCATAAATACTAAGGAATCTCCCATGAATGGAGACCATATATATGGAACAGCAGTCATCACCTAAGATCAAGTAACACCGTTATCATTATAAGACAAATGGGAAAAAGAAAAAGAAAACTGTAAATATAAGATAATTTGTTCTTACAAGAAGTGATAGTGCTCCAAAGACGAACATCCATACATAGTCTGCTGTTCTCTTGTCAAAGGTTCCTCTCTCAAGTGAAACACCATATCTTGCTCTAAGCAAATCAGCATGACATAGGGTGTGTTTGTTTTGGCTTCAAACCACTTTCGGAAAAGCATTTCCGGAAAATTAGTGTGTTTGGTTGGAGTGTAAAATTTAGTCAACTGTAATGCATTTCCGTTTGACTGTAAAATAGGGGGCTGAATGGGTGAAAATGGATTCAGTCCTCATTTTCACTTCAAACAAATTCCGGAAAACGCAACAGAGAGAGGGAGCGAGAGAAAGAAGAGAGAACGCAGAGAGAAAGAAGAGAGAACTCGGATGCTCCAGATCGCTGGCGAACTCCGATCAAGCTCCAGATCGCTCCGAGCTCCAGATCGACTCCAAGCAACGATCGAGCTCCAGATCGCTTCGCCTCCAAGCAGCGATCGAGCTCCAGATCGCTTCGCCTCCAAGCAGCGATCGAGCTCCAGATCGCTCCGACTCCAAGCAACGATCGACTCCGAGCTCCAGATCGCTCCGAACCCACACGCCGTCGCCGTCACCTTCGAACCCACACCCGACCCACACGCCGTCGCCGTCACGTCGAACCCACACCCGACCCAAACCCAGACGACCCATCGCTCAACCCAAACCCAGAACCAGAGCCGGCGACCCATCGCTCTCTCTTCCTCGATCTCGTCGATGACTTAGTTTACGTTGTCGCCGGAATTTGCGTTGTTGTTGCCGGAATTTGCGTTGTGTTGTTGTTGTTGTTGTGTTGTTGTTGTTGCGTAGGAAAATAGTATTTTCCTAATAGAACCAAACACATGAAAATATTTTCCACAACAATTTTTATAATGCAGCCAAACACTTGAAGTAATTTTCCTTTTTCGGAAAATAGCATTTCCGGAAAATATGTATTTTCCGGAAAACGTTTTACACGAAACAAACACAGCCATAGTATTTCAAATTTTCAATATTACCTTGGAACATAGTCGACATACTGCAAACCTTGCATGACTTTTAAATCTTGAAAATCAATGGTCATAAGTGAATGATAGGGATTAAAAAAGATATGTATGCACAGGCATTGACCGATAAATTATACATTCCATGCCCTCGGAATAATGGCTTACTGCAGATGTGGATCATTATTTAAAACCGGATATTTTATCTATTGGATAATTTTAATCACCATTGGTTTTTCCAAAATATTCTTTCCTACCACCTTGATGTAGAATAGACCGGTATTACCTTCCTGAACATCAAGGGCGCCTGAAATCGCACAAGGCAAAAAGGCACTAGTGAAAATCATTTGGGCAACGGAGTTGGCATTGTATGAAATTTGGCAAGCTGAAGGGAAACAACCTTCTGATCAATAGTTGTCGCTTTGCCACGAGGTGCGCCTTGATTTTGGCTATTTCCTTCGTTTAGGCCCCAAAAACAATGATTTTACCATTTTTAGTAATTTTTGTTTTCTTAATAACTTTTTGCTCAAAAGTTAGAATAAAGTCCCGCTTATTTCAGGACAACCCTTAAGGTCAATAGTTTATGATTTTGCATTTAACTCAATTTTACCATTTTTGGTAAAATTTGATATTTTGCCACCTAATCTTGTGAATAGTGCAAATCAGGGTTTCAGACGATTTCCTAATCGTCCTAGGGTTTACTTCTTCAGTATTTATATGTTTTGTAGCCTCCATAGGCAAATGAGGTTATTATTAATAAAATTCAAACTTTGTCTATTGTTTCTCTAGTAGATTCCAGATCTATTACCTTGTGGATTCCATGAACCCCTTGTGGATTTGAGGTTAACTACCATAAACTAACAGTTTAGTTTATGTTCCATCAAAGAGAACATCGCGTCTGCTTTCTTAAAGTTTCTGCGACATCACACCTTAACCCAAAATTTTTAGTAAATGTAATATGATATGGTTGTATAGGGTAGATAGAGTCGGATATCTTACATAATTAGCAGATGAAATGCAAAGGGAAATGAAAATGGCCCAAGAAAGAAGAAATTCGTAATAAGCCTCCAAACCTGCACTATGTACAAACATTAACAATCGGGGCATAGGCAGAAAATGAACCCTCTAATTTTAACTTATTACAACATGATCTTTGCAATACAAAATGAGCAAAATGAATTTAATCTCATGTATTACAGATTGGAAAAATTGGTAACTTAACTTGTTTACCTGAAAACGTTTTAGTACAAGGCAATAAAATAATGCTATATTGTAAGGATTATAAAGTTCCAGATAGAATGCAGAAGCGGTAATCAAGCACGCCACTCCATAGAACTTGCTTACAGGTGGGAGAGATCGATAGTATCTGAAACAAATTGTGAAAAATCAGCTTGTTTAAGTAGCAAAGAGGTTATAGAAATCATGAAGTATCAAAATTGCAAGCTTTGATATAAAATCAAGACCCGGTTGATTTTTATTTATTTATTTATTTTAACGAGTCCAAAAGTAAATAGTCAGATACTAACGTGACCAAATAGATATATAACTTGCAGCAAGGGCAAGAAATATTGCATGCTTCTGAACCACCTCAAATTATAGATACATTATTTTTAGACTGAGGGGCATCTGGTTGGTTTGGAATGAAATCCACAACAAAATAAAGCTATAGATTGAAGAAAAGAAAGAACTAATGATATGATGATTACAGTTACTCAAAATCAGTAACAGAGAGAGAGACACACACACACACGTGCCAAAAAACACTACTTTTATGTTAGAAAATTAACCAAGAACCATTGTGTAACATTCCACTAGCTAGCATGCAAATCAACAAAACGTCATTTAAGCATCATTGAAATGTTTGTGTTTGTGCATGTATAAGAAGGAAAGAGAAAGATTACTCCAATGGTGTAGACATTGCACACAATGGTTCTCTTATGTCAAACTTGTGTGATGGTAGTGGAAAGGGTGGTCGTAGATTTAAAGACTGTAATAACAAGAAGATTGGATATGCATCGCATTGGTCTTCAACAATAGTAAAATACTAGTATAAAGTATAAACCAATGGACTGATACTACAAAGAGAAGACTGTGGAACCAGCGGAAACTTCAAAGAGGAGGAAATGTCAAGAATATAATTTTGAAAGTCTTTCCAATCAATGACCATTGACTCAAACACTGCTCATAGTGCCTGGAAAAGTTGGGAGGAAAAAGTCTGCATTTGGATTTTCTGCTTGTCTCATAGAGTTGGCGTCAAGGTCACTCAATATCACTTGTATTAACGTAGCGTCTGGATTAACATGAATATCTATTCCAATTTCCAACCACAGTTCCAAAGTGATTGGCTTCTCACTGAAACATCCAATGATTTGTATTTGTTTGTGACAGCAATTTTACGTGTCCTTTTGGGACTCAATTGGGTTAAAACTCAAAAAATTTTCAAAATTCATATGATATAATGGGCTGTGAATCAAATTAATTAATTAAGCTTCCCTATGAGAATAGGCTTTCGCCTCAATCAAAAACTTCATATTATTGTTCATCATTTTTTATTGGAATCAGTCGGAAGACTCTAAACTTGAGTTTTCATTTCTCAAAACCAGAAATGATATGCAGCCGAAGAGAAAGAATTTACTATGTTTCTGTAATGAGTCAAATGCACAGAATGAAAATTAGTCCCAAAGAACGGAGAAAAAAAGAAGCTTGGTATAGGCTTTTGAACCATGAATTTGGCTTAAATTTAAAACAATTTTAAGTACGCCCAACTCATATTTAAACAAGACAAGCTTAAAGCTTAAAAATACCCGACTCTTCCTGACCTGGCCCGTTTTCATTTTCCCCCCAATTATTCACTACATTGGCTTCTCACTTCGGCGATTGTAAAAGTAAAACAACCTGAAAAAATAACTTACTGATATCAATGATAAAATCCAGTTGATGTGTGGTTAATTGATGACTTATCCCTTTAATAGTACAAAATGAACAGCAGCATTGCTTGATGTCTTTTTCTCCCGCTTAATCCTCTTCTACGTATTGTATCAGAGGTGTTTGTTGAACCTCACACTCTTAAACTAAGGCCCCCTGAAATGTTCTCTAAATTTCATTATACACACACGTCATTTGTACAAAACTGATTTGACTGGATAACTTAATCAGGAAACAATGGTAACATATATGGGAATAGTTACGATTTTCTCCAACAAACTCTTTTGCAAGTCATCAGTTAGACTTCGGGACCAGACGCAAATAAGCTAACAAGGCCTCTAAATACTTGTGCTGAGAGTTGGTGAGCTTGAAAGGGCTCCCCATCCAAATTCCATACACTCTCAGTGCCATAAGAAGTAAACATAAAAGCTGTCGTCTGTGCACAAGAAATTAAATAATTACAAAAAGAGATACTGTAAAAACACATGAAAGATAAGACCCAATTTATGAAACATACTTTATGATGTTCAACGAACTTAAAGTTCAGGGGAGTTCCACCTCTCTTTGCAAGCTGGGTTAGGTGCCTGTAGGTATCAATCAATTATGGCATAAGAGTTCAAAAAATAAATAAAAAATAAAAAACAACTCCAAGGAGAAGGAAACAGAAACTTAAATGAAAGAAGGGTGGACAGTAAAAGAAGTAGCAAGAATATCTTCATAATTAGTATCACACCCAACTTCATAGAGATGAGTTGCAGGTACAACAGGACCCAACTTTGGTAAGATTGCGGAAGCATATGATTTTGCATTACTATGTTACTTGTGAGACAATAGAAGGTTTTCTTAGTAAATGAAAGAAGTTTTCAAATCTTTCACTTTCAGTAAGAAATCAATTGGTCATTAAGTGTTTGATAAAGACATTCTCCATTTCTCCTACATCATGTGCCACATCCTAGCAGTTTAAAAGACTCAACCAATTCTGTTTTCAAACTTAATGAGTTCAAAATTAACCAACTTTTCTCTCTCCTTTTTTTTTTTTTGGATGAAGAAAGAGGGGGGGGGAGGGGGGGGGGGGGGGGGGGGGGGGTTGTTTTGGCAAAGATAGTCTCCATCTTTCTACATACCATAGATACAAAGCATGAGGGCAGTCTTTAATCAAAATGAGATGCAGGAAACCATCTGAAAGGTGTGCATCAGCCACCAAACCATCTGGTGCTTTTTCATTTCGGCAGGAGATTATGGCAGCACCAATGCTAAGATAACGCCCTTTAGATCTCAACCATCTTGTTTCCTCCGGAGGTGGGTAAGGCACTGATCTGGGACTTCCCAGGGATACTTGATCTGTTTTTTTGTTACAAACAGTGCAATTAACACGACAAATCACTCTTTCAGATTTATTTGAACTTCGTAATGGTCGAACCCGACCACTCAAGCGGCCTCTTTCAAGAGTCAAATTTTTTTCTTCTGATTTGACTTCTATGTATGCTACTTCTGCCTCATATGACCTGAATAATATCATAGATCAGAAACTATTACCAATTAGCACAATTAGCATTAGTCATGGTCACACGGTCACAATCTACAAGTAGACTATGGAAGAAAACAATAACATGCTTATTGCGAGTTCCACATCAAAACCAGGGAGAAAGAAAAGATTAACAATGTCTCTCTAATACGCAGGATAACCATATTTATGACTCACAATATAGCATATATGACATGACACTAGTTACAAACCCGAAGTTAACATAGTAACTTATGCAAGATCTCAACATGGTGCAAATATGCCTCCAAAATAACAAAGCTGATAGAGCAGAACTGTTTTGTTGATCAGATTTGGATGCTTTTCTGCCAAGAAGCAGAAATACCAGCTTGGTGCGGGCCTACAGGGCAGTGACTGAATACTGAAATCGAATAATAGCAATTAAAGACCGACACTGATCTGTTTTCTTTTTCTTTTTTTTGCCCCCTTAAATTTTAAAATCATATTATTAACATTGTTAAATTACAGATTGTCGCAAAAGCTTATGCTATTGGGATATGGTAAATTTAATCATTTAACTACATATTTCTAACACCCCCCTCACGTGTGGGCCAATCAAATTCAGGATCTCATGCTCTGATACCATGTTAAATTACTGATTGTCCCAAAAGCTTAAACTATTGGGATATGGTAAATTTAATCATTTAACCACATATTTCTAACAAACATAACCTAATATGCAAAGTAAACAAAAGTATTTATTTTAAACACATTGCAACTGAATGAGGGTAGCTCCATTGTATTCAGATATACCTGTGCTTCAAAAAAACTTTTGTTCCTGCATAATCATAACGTTTGGGGCCCATCCAGCGATACTTTTCACTCTCAGCAATGACATCTCCATAAAATCCATACCTAACATATTGAACATATGGATTTAGAAGAGAGAACATCCAAAAAACCATCTTAAATTGTAAAACATAAAATTACACGCATACTCAGGACTCTTTCCGTTACATGAAACCCTCACTAGATGTTGCATGAGGTGTGATTATGTATAGATTAGTCAAGGAATTGTGTATTTTTGGACCCAAATCATTTTTAATAATAAAAAAAATAAAATCCTGGTACAAAAAATATCACATCAGAGATAATGAGAACCTACCCAGCAAAAGAAGCCGCATAGCGTACATAAGGTTCAACTTTTGATTCAGGCGTTGTTTTCCATCTTACAACTTGAGCTATATCAAGGCCCACCCTATTACCTAGGACAATGTGCAAGGCAGATGTTATAGGATCTCGAACTCCAGTGGTACTGCAAAACAAAGTCCAATATATTACATGTAACCACATAATTATATCAACCAAGACAATAGATGATACTAAAAATTTGTCCTTGAAAAATAGCAAATTATAGGTATTAGATGTCAAAAATAAGTACCACTGCACATGATCATTGAAAACTAAAGTAGATCAGAGCGCTTTGTACTGTCTATTAAATATACAAAGGCAAAATTCCCATGTACTTGAATTGTGTCTTTTCTTACACACTAAATCAACTGTGATCCAATTCAGTGAAAAAAATCAAAATCAAAATCAAAATCAACAATGACCCGTCAACCCTCCTCCCACTACCATTGTAAACAGGATCTAGGATTCGTTGAATTGAACTTAGGTAATTTTGATGATTAGCACTAGAATTGTGCAAAAAACCAACAGACCCAATCTACCCGCCCAGCCAACAGATGGTTTCAACAAAATTATCGGTCAGCAACGGGGGTCTCAAAGTCCCAATAACTCCAATTGTATGTTGGAGACTAGAATTCCAACACATTCACCCGAAGCACCCAATCACCGACCACTCTTCTTAATCTCCATCACAACTTATTCCTTGAAATTTTAAGGTTTAACTCTGTTTGTATGAGGCTGTAGCAGCAAAAAGATTAATAAATAATCTCCCTACATCTTGGACGCCCAAAACATAGGGTAAGTAGTCACACTTCTGGATCTACGCCCATTGTAGAAACAATTTATATTCAGAACATTATCCCATCAATATGCAGGATGGGCTTATGATCCAGGATATTGGTTTATGGGCATCCACCACAGAGCTTCTTCAGCACTGAATCTGCATTAAATGAATCCCATCAAGGGTATCAAGGAACTTTATCAGTATGATAAAGATACTCCTAAAGGCGTTCTATGAAGGTAGGGGTTTGTGTGATAACCCAATGGTATTGGCACCCTTTGTGGTGCTTAATGTCTAGGGCTCGAACACCACCTCCCCCCTCCCCCTCTATTTACCTAGGGAAAAAAAAGAGTTCTACGCAAGTAGGATCAAGAACCAGATCCTAGAGTCTCACCTGTCAATTCAACTTTTTTCAAAATTATCATTTTTGTAATTGAAAAAAAAAAAAAAAAAGCCTAAATGAGACCAGTGAGATACCTATTCAAGGCTTTTATCTCCTGTTCATGCACAGACATAAAAAGGGACGTATGCAATGCAACTATGTCTTAGTATTTGATCGTGCATCCAAATTAGAAAAACAAAAACGATGTTCCTAAAAACCACTAAGCATTTACTAGTCACTAAAATCCATAAAAAAGCACTTGTTCAGCAAACCATCATTAATCAGTGAAAGATACTATGCTTATACTTAATCAAAGAATGCTTATCTTCAAATTTAATCCCACTCCCCAAGTCTTAAATGCTCAAAATGCATGGGGCAAAGATTACAGTCTTTCTTGTGCAGAAGCTCAACCTGTAAATTGATAATCTTAATGAATTTCAAATGCTTGTTGGGGATCTCTTGGGGAGCCTCTTTGAGTAATTAATATAACATATAGAGACACTTTAACCTAAAAGGTCCAAGCCCATTGGGTATGTACTCAACTTTGTTATATTAACCACTCATTTTTTTCATCATTATTCAATGTAAGACTTCACTTACATGTGTAAACACAACAATCTCCCCCTCATATGTGAGCCTTTGCCTCTCTGTGGGCTTCAAGACCTCTCCATGGCCATGAATAAGTCCTACTCACTCCCCTTTGTCTTATGAGCTTTTTCCATCACTAGTGCATCATCCATGGGCCCCCACATGTCAACCCCACACGTCTTCATCCATGAGAACCTCGCACCTCACCGTTATCTAGCACCATTGGCAATAATACTCATTTGTTAGGCCTTTTTTCAAGATCATTTGTGTGGTATGGGCTTTCCTTGTGCAATATACAATCCCCCCGCTCCAACTGTGAAAGGGACCAGTCCCTACTCCATTTGTGAAAGAGCTCCACCAGTACATGCACCCCATTCCTGCTCCAACTACAAAAGGAACCTCAATAACCTTGCCACCTTTTTGCCCCGCACCACCTTGGGCTTTGATACCACTTGTTAGGGAGATAAACTTCTTGGGAAGCCTCCTTGAGTAATTAATATAACATATAGAGATGCTTTAACCCAAAAAGCTTAAGCCCAATGGGTATGTGCTTAACTATGTTATATCAACCACTCAGTTTTCTAATCATTATTTAATGTGGGACTTCACTCACACGTATAAACCCAACAATGCTTACATTGGAGAGAGAGAGAATATTTTTTAGTTTATACATGACTGAACAACTCAAACAGACTAATTTCCCCCTTGAATGAAAGACATTTGACATCGTGGCTATAAGATCTTTGCTTTTAGCCCAAATATTTTTCCATTTCTTTTGAGCACCATAAAATGCTATTTCTTGGTTCTACTATGTGCAGTTACTTGTATTTTTCCTTATAAGTATCTCAATCAAATCTATTTTCTGGTTCTTGAACAAAATATGAATCACCACTTAAGTGTATGTTTTTAGGATTTAATTTTTCTTTTTGAGCAACTATGAATATTTGATATATTTACAAAATACACTTCACAAAAGGTAATATTTAAAAATTTAGTTTTAGTTGCCTACAATAGTACCTATGAAACTAGACTAGTTAATTTACAGGCAAGCAAGGTCTTATGCCTCTTTGTTGTGTATTAGATTAGATTATTACTAGACACGATCGAAAAACATGACCTAAACAGGAACTCAAGGTTATAGAACCTAAGAAACATCACATACTATATACGTACTCCATAGCTCATGCTTGAACAATAAGTTGTCAATAAGGCCAGAATGATATTTTTGGGTAACGTATAAGGCACATTCCCTTAGTCACCCCTGAGGTGTGAGACGTGTAGTTCGTAATGCAACTTAGAAAAGACAACATGGGACTGGGAGTAACAACCATAGAAACCTACTGCTGATAAATTCACAAAATTATATTCAGTTGATCTTAGATATGAAACAACAGTCATGCTTTATACTAGGAAAAAAAAAAGAATAATGAGTGCAAAAAATATAATTATGCAATAAAATACCACATCACAATGGCATCAGTTGAACCTGCAGGAATGATTCCAAATCTAAACTGTTTTTTGGCGAAGGACAAATCACAATCTTGATCTGTTGAATTCTCAAAACAAGAAAAAAGCAATATCAGAAACTAGACATTTTTTAACAATAAAAGAACACTGCCCATGGAAGGAGATGGAGGGTGGGGGGAGAGTCGGCAACAATTTTCAGTATACTGACATCATATATAATATAAAATTGTAAAGTACGGAAAAAACTAACCAGTGTTGCAAGAACCATCTTCAGTTCCTGTAATTTCAGATAGATTTAGTGATATATCAGATAACCGTCAATTACAATCACAATCAAATCCATGGTTGGTTTATATAGAAACAAAGTAACTGTGGTACGTACTGGAATTTGAGAATCCAGATCCATTTTGTTGTCTAGCACTTGAGAGGAGCGGTGACTGGTCTTCATTTTGATAAGAAGTAGTCTCAGCAACTGTTTCACTTGAACCATGATGAATTACAAAACTGCTATTTCCATCAACAGGACAAGTAATATCTGAAGGGCTTGGTGGGTAGGGAGCTTTATGCCTTGAAGAAAGAAACCCATTAAGGATTTCATTGAAGAAACCATCACCACCCTGGAATCAGATCAATTAGAAAGCTACCAAAATAAGCAGGAAAGACTACTTAGAACTTAAGTATGAGTGGAACAAATCAACAAGAAATTTAGAAGTTTTCAAGAAAGCAAAGAGATTAAAATCACTGCCAAATGTATTGTCTTCTGAACTAGACAGCCAGGGAAAAGAAAGAAAAGGGGGGAAAAACTTTCTTTACTGAAAATTATCAAATCTGAATTAAAATATGATAACAACCAGGAAGCACAATCTTTTTTTTTTTGGGCTAATGTGGGTGTCCAGAGCTATTAAGCAAACTGTTATACCATAGAAACCCTAATTAAAATTAAATCCTAGCCCTTGAACATGATAAAATCTCAGCCATCCAAAATAACCTACATAAATGACTATAAAAGACAACCCCCCCCCCCCCCCCCCAAAAAAAATAAAAAACCTGAATAATAACCTGCAAGCTTTTTCCCTTCAATATTAAGTTTTCTGTTCCTCCATCATATATACAGTAAAGTTCATGACTCAGTACATCTGGCAGCATAAAGCAATTATCACATGGTATGGAATATGGAACACGGAACACGGAACATGAAACATACAAGAGCACAACACTCACTATGCCATAGACCAAGTTGATTCACAACACTAGCTAAGCATGGTTCTGTAAATTATCAACTGGATGGCCTAAAATTTATAGCTTACTATTATTCTACAAATGACAAATGACAAGTGACAATTGAAGGGATCTCATTACATACAACTGCCACAACACCATCATATGAGTAAAGCTCCTTGTTTGAAATAGAGGTCATCAAATGTAATGCCTGTCCTGCCCTCTGTGTCACGATCACCTGATAAAGGGAATTAAATAATAACTATTAAAAAAGAATATGAATTACATTTATTTTAGTTGCATATGTTTCAGTCTTATGACTTCCACCAAAATCTTCATTCCAATCAAGAGTACATATAACATATAATATTAATGGAATTTTAGCACTTTCACTCTTTAGGACATTGAAATTTGGTGACAGGCTGCCTTTGACTGCCAGAAACACAAAATGTTCCAAATACTGTGGGTTGTGGGATTGTACATCCAAGATAATGAAAACAAAAGCTAACAACATACTCTCATCCAGCAAAGATCTATTGTTCACACTTTTTTGTTTAGTTGTTATACCCATGTCAACATGACACAAGTACTCAACATAGTTGTGGGTATGGGACAACTGTCAGGCCCTTGGCTAAAACTACAGACACTTTTTCCTTTGCAAGCCCACTTACAGAGAAAATCTTCCACATTCTCCATAATCCATTGCTGCATATTGATTTTTATAAAATTGACACATAATCTCCATCTTTTATGCCTTAATTTAATGTTTTACAATAAAATTAGCATAGTCATGAGTCATGACAATGATTGACGATCTTTGTAATTTTTATTCTTAGTTGCTAGTGTATTTCTTGTATACATCCAATGCACATGGGCTGCACCCTTTTTGTGCTTTTAATGATTGATTTGGCCCTTTTGTGTTCACAATTATTTTTCCTTATCAAAAAGAAAGAAGTTATGCAATGATTGATGTAATAGATATTGAAGTGCAAAGTCCAGTTCTGAAAGGTGATTGATTTAAAAGGGTTGTACTTCTTAGGCAAATCATTGGGCTAGTCTAGTTTCTTGAATCTGTTATAATGGGCTTAATTACTCTTTTATAAATAATGGACTATATTACTATGCCTTGCATCATTTCTTAGTGAGTCCAAGTAGGTTTACAGAAGAAGTCTTTAATTAAAAAAATTACATCCAATTAAACTAAGTAACCAAGGTTTTAAAGTTTATTTAAGCTGCTATGACCTCAAAATTTTTGGAAAGTTTTTAATGGAATGAAGTGTCAGTTTTGGCAGTAAGTAAAATGAAAAATAAAATAAATCACATAGGGGTGAGATACTATTAGCAAACATTCTAAAGACAAAAAGGTGCTAACAGCAAACTCCCTCAGTTGATGTCTACCCACCATTAATCAAATAAATATAAAAAGGTTTGTCTGGGATAATGAAGGCAAAAAACCTAAGCTATCTATATATACTACAAACAAATAACTGACTCTTTTTTTTGTTGACTAACAAGTAACTGACTTGATTATGAAGTCAAAGTAAAAACAATTCAATAGCAAAAAAAATAATTGATGTAGCCCATCAGGTGCACCAATTGGCTACTAAACAATCAGAGAAAATTTTGATTAAATTCAGATTTAATGCAATTCCAACTAAAAAAATCCCACATATCACAAGCAGTGGGGATCATCCTGACAACACCCCACAGAAAGTAACACAAACTATCAAAACTGATACTTTGTTCCATTCAAAAACTCTAACCAAAAAAAAATTTGGCTGCAATATCTTATACAAAGTAAGAATCTTGATCACCTAGTTTATTAAAACAGCAAAACTTCCAAGTATATAGGGGGTATACAAAGACAAATCAACATCTCAAAGAACACAAATCTAACAAATCTTAAAAAGAATCACAAGAGAAAGGTTGAATAACTCTAGCCCATTCCAGCATAGAAAAAGGATTTAATCTCAATGACAGACTACTCAGTACTCATAGACCTCAAAGCTTCTAGCATTTCTCTCCCTCCAAGTGCACCACACTAAACAATGTGGCACAATCTTCCAAATTGCAGCATTGCGGTGTCGACCAAAACTGCCTTGCCATGAGGCTAATAGGTCCTTCACCCGCAGTGGCATAACCAAGGAACACCAAACAAACAAAAAACCAAGGGGCACACCTCATAAGCTATAGGACAATGTATAAGCAGATGATTCATTTCACATTCTCCCCATTCTGTTTATGCATGACGCACCAATCAATCACATTAATGCCTCTCTTCCATAACTTATCCGCAGTCAAGATCCTTCCCAATGCAGCACTCCAAGAGAAGAAGGCAACCCTAGAAGGGATCTTAGATCTCCAAATAAATATCCATGGAAAGTGGCCAGAATTAGAGGGGAATGCCAGTAATAGCTTCCTACCTCAAAACCTTTACTCTTATTAGGCTTCCATCACATCTTGTCATCTACCCTTCCAAAGTCTAGTGATATTATAAGAATATCATTAACTATATCTCGTTTTTAAAGTTCGGCATTGCAATCCAAAAGCAATGGCATTAAGAATTACAATAAAACATTAAAAAGGAATCCTTTTGTAATAATTCTTAGAATCTTTTTTAACCAATGCTTGAGGTTTCTTCTGTTTTCTAAGAAAACAGATTTTTATTACTTATTAAAAAAAAATTAAAGTACCATCATTACATGTTGTATGTTACAAACTTATCAAAAAAAAATGTTCTATGTTACAACTTACAATTCCAACCTGTATGTCAGGATAATCATCATGTACAACTAAATAGACATATTGTTGAAACTTCCTGACGCAGGACAACCAGAACAAAATGAAACAATAGGAAAATAAATGGATATGACCTAAGAGTCGGCACCTAGGCCTGGCTTGGAGTTAGCACCAAGTGGAGAAATCACTAGGAATCAGCACCTAGGGTGGACCTGGAGTCGGCACCAGACCAAAGAGAGGCCAAACGGCCATTTTTTTCATTCATTAAAATATCAACTATCTCCTCAAGGAGTACAATAGGTTACTTATAAAGGATTGCTAAACCTTAGTTCTAATTGGCTAGGAAACCCTATTGTCTTAGTACAAAAATAAACTTGCTTCCAAATTAAAATGCTAATACCTAATAAACTACTAGGACCTAAAATATAAAAATACAATTGACTTGCAAACATAAATAATACTAAATAAAAATCTTCTTCCGTCTCCCTCATCATTATAAGGCTATTGGTAGAGTTTTAAGAGACAAATGCGCTGGGGTTTTAAAACAAATGGCTTGGTTACGATTACCTTATGAGGCTGTTGGTGGGACTGTGACGGCAGCAGTAGCACTAGGCAAGTGAGGGTGATGGTGGCGCAACATAGAGAAAGGGATGGTGGTGGCGTGCAAAGCAACCAGATCTGACTATTGAGGTTTGTTGGTGGTGGAGTGGTGCGACAGCAGCAATGGACTCTTATTTCTCCTCTCATTGTCTCTGGTTGCGAGGGGTTTGGAGACTTGATTGTGGGTTTTGGATTGGAGTTTTATGGTTGGCTTGAATATCTAGGTTTTCTGATGGGCAACACAACTATATGACAGAAAGCTTTATGTTACCAAGTAGAGAAATGACAAAGACAACTTTCTGGTGGTGGAAAACACAACGGTGATGGGATTTTTTATTTTTTGGTTGGTTCTGGATTCACTGCGGTGATGCTTCAAATAGATCGGTGTTTGCTCTGATACCAAAACTGACATAGGAAAACCATAACAAAATTAAAAAAAACAAGAAAATAAAGGATATGACCTAGGAGTTAGCATCTAAGCCTTACTTGGAGTCAACACCAAGTGAGGAAACCACTAGAAGTCAACACCTATGGTGAACCTGGAATCAGCACCAGACCAAAGAGAGACCAAATGGCCATTTTTTTCATTCATCAAAATATCAATTATCTGCTCAAGGAGTACAATAGGTTGCTTATAAAGGATTGCTAAACCGTAGTTCTAATTGGCTAGGAAATCCTAATTACCTTATTACAAAAATAACCTTGCTTCCAAATTAAAATACTAATAGCCTAATATACTACTAGGACCTAAAACATAAAAATACAATTGAATTGCAAACATAAATAATACTAAATAAAAATCTTCTTGCGTCTCCCTCATCACTTCCATTGACTAATTCCCTTCCAAAGCTATCAATGTTTAACCATAGTCAAAATCTAAAACCTTGTCTATCCCTAATACATTTCTGTCTATACATTTACAAAATAAACTCCCAAGTGCATAAACTTAAGTGAAGTCAGATAATGAAAATTTTAAAACCAAAATAAATAAAACAAAAAATTCCCAGTAGACTGTGCGTGAAGTGCAATAATCGCACTGACCTTACCACCATGTAGCCAAACTATAATAGTAACAAAAGAAAGAGAGCCATTTAACACTAACAAATATGCAAATGCAAAGATGCTTTTGAAGCATAAGATATTTCAGCATTACATAATTGAAAGAAGTTACAAATCAATATTTTGGCACAAAGTGTTGTAATCTAATTAGTAGGTATATCAAGTATGCCAACAAAATGTGTGATTCTCAAAGTGTATGAAACATTTATTTATAGAGGCATCAAGTGCGCTGAAATCTTACCTTTGTTTTGACTTTAGCACGTGAGAATATAGGTGCCACAGTTTCCCAAGTTCTACAACCACTCCCTTTCCCACTCCTTGGATGAACAAAAACCTAGTAAATCGGAGACAAAATCCGCAAAAACTTTACTACCACATTTTGTCCATTTTGAGCAACCACCCAAAAGACAAATATAATTGAAGCAAAAGACACAACAATGAATTATTTCACAGAACATACCAGAAGATTTCTTGGTCTCCTCAATTCAAGGTTTAGAGAGGCAATAATTCGATCCACCCAAATCTGACACGTCTGCAGATCCTTATGACAGAATGTGTACACAGCCAGAACCCAAAGAGAAGACTGAGTTTTTGACCTTTGGAAACCATGCACTGTAAAGCGGTACATCTGCATCAGAGTAAATAAATTTTCCATCCCTTGAGATAATAGCCAAATGTGGACTAAAACTGCATAAGAAAGAACATTAATGAGAACAAACCTCATGGTCATCACCCAAAAGACTTCTTCCACCATTTAGAAGATTTGGTTCATGAACCAAGCCATAGCCGACAAACTCAACAGCATAAACATCGGAAAATTTGATCTTAGTTGCAGCCTTAGGAGCAAGTTTTCTGCCCAAACAAATTGACTCATCCTGTTTATTTAAAAAAATAAAAAATAAATAAAAAAATCAAGTGTTACACTATCTTATTAACCTTAGTAGTTGACAGTTAGAAAACATATCTTAAAATACTTATATTGGTTTAATAGAGATTTTACACAACCATCCATTATAAGATGATGATGCCAATTAATAAAGATTGTAATAAATAAATGATCAAGCAATGCAGAAATTATATTGTACTTGATGCCATACTTCTTATCTACATTAAAACATGATAACGTAACCGATTGTACCAAAGCTTAACCTATTGAATTTAACTCAATCATGCAGCAAACCAACTTCCAAACCATTTGTTTATTACAATTTTAGTAAAAAAAAAAAAAATACTTCAATTCATTACAAATTCAACTCCCAAATGACCTCCCTAACCAAATTTTTACCGATACATAGACCATCATTTTGAAAACTTATATGTATCATAACCCTGTTGTAGAAAGCAGCATTTTGTGGCATGTGCCTTCCACCAAAAGTGGCATGTCACGGTTTCAATTTTCAAGTGTGGAAATAAGCCCCTCCAAAAATAAAAATTGGAGGTAAAGCTTCCTATCAATCACCTCTACCAGACCCCGCAAAAATGGGACCTTTGTGCACTAAGTACAACCTTTTAACCTTGCCAAAGATACTAGAAACCAAATTATTAACCTTGACGCGGATCTCAAATTACTCCAGTTCAATATTACAAGTCCCAATTGACATCAGGAAGGCCAGCCCCATTAAGCATTAAAACAACATTCATTCCTTGAAAACCAAGCAATCCCCATTAAAAAAAGGGTTTTTTTTCAAACGAAACAAAACAAAACTACATACAAAAAGGATCACAAATTGGTATTGGATTAGATATGACATGAACCAAATATATACACAAACAAACATTATAATTATATGAATCTGATAAATTTTATCCTAACAGAAAAAGAAACTGAAAAAAGAAGAGAGTTTTACAAGATTGATGGAGGAGTGGTGCAATTTTTCCCAAGACAACCCATCAGAATTGAAGGTGAGGATGACTTGGCCAACATGATCCAAGAAAAGGGTAGAGCTCAAAGCCGATGCTTCTTCATCATCACCATGAAGCTGAGGCTCGGAGTTGTCCTTCGACTGAAACGGCTTGGAACTCTCTCCCACAACGATACCATTACCATCTTCTAACAAGTTATCTTCGTCTCTCTCCATTTGGAATTGGAATTTAGGCAAAACTGTTGCGTCCCAGATAACTTTTTCTCTCCCAAGAAATTGAAAATACGGAAAACCAAATCTGGGTTGTTGTTGTTGTTGTTGTTGGGAAATGGGACATACCCATCTGGAAAAAAGTCCTCAGAAATCAGAATCGTGGATTCTTCTTTCTTTAGTTTTACTTTGTCCGTCGTCTGTTTTCTGTTTTCGACACCCAGAAGAATTGTTCCAACTTTTCATGTTGAATTTTCTATATTATTATCATAGTTTTTTTTTTTTTTTTTTTTTTTTTTTTTTTTTTTTTTTTAAGAATATACATTATCATAGTCAAAAATTTAGTTATGATTCTTATTAAAACTCGTGTTACCTCTAATATATAAAGCAATTTCTTTTTTTTTTAAGATTATTTTAAGAAATTTTCAATGAGAAAATAAATAAATGATTGATTTTTTTTTATAAATTTTTATATTTTTAATAAGAGTGACATTAAGCCGTTACAAATTATATACAGTAAGCATCTTGATTCCCGAGTAAAAAATCCATCTACAAATTTATGCTAGAAGTTAATGATCAAAATATTGTTGAGATTATGTTATTTTAGTTAATTAAATAGAATTATTTCACCATTGGTTGTGTGTATCTAGTATCCGCTAATTATATCCTCAGTTTACAACTACAAAGGTTAGACTCTTTTAGAATGGGTTTTGCAGAGAGCTGGGTGGCCTTAATGATGGAGTATATTTCCACGGTTAGATATTCGATTCTTATCAACGGCGAGCCCTCTTCCATCATTCATCCAGCCAAAGGCCTCAGGTAAGGGAACCCACTCTCCCCTTTCCTGTTTCTTTTTTGTACGGAAGGTCTCCATAGTCTTATTCAGCATGCAGCAGCTTCGGGGCAAATCAGGGGTGTCTCTATTTGTAAGAAAGGTCCTCGGCTGACCCACCTTTTCTTCGCCGACGACAGCTTACTTTTTTGCAGGGCTTCTATATCGGAATGCCACAAGATTCAAGATCTTTTGTGTAGTTATGAGAGAGCCTCTGGTCAGCAACTAAACAGATCAAAAACATCCCTCTTTTTCAGCAAATCAACCCCAGCAAAAACCATTGAACAGATCACTAACTTCCTCAGGGCTCAAAAGGTCAAACAGTACGAAAAATATCTCGGCCTGCCGACCCTAGTGGGTAGAAACAAAAAAGTCAGCTTTATGTTCATCAAAAAAAGAGTTTGGGCCAAGTTGCAAGGTTGGAAGGAACAATTTCTCTCTCAAGCGGGGAGGGAAGTGCTGTTAAAGGCGGTTGTGCAGGCTATTCCAACCTTTGCCATGAGTTGCTTCAAACTTCCCATCACCCTGTGCAATGACATTGAACAGCTAATCCGAAAATTCTAGTGGGGCCATTGAGGGAACCAAAGGAAAATTCATTGGTCAAAATGGAGCACACTCTGCCTCTCAAAGGAACTTGGCGATATGGGGTTCAAGGAACTACAAAAATTTAATGATGCCATGTTGGCAAAGCAAGTGTGGAGGCTCCTTGAGAATAAAAATTCTCTGTTCCACCGTTTTTTTAAGGAAATTTTTTTTCCAAATGGGGATATTTTCTCTGCAAAGGTAAACAGTGGCTCCTTTGCTTGGAAGAGCATACTCAAAGGGAGAGAGGTCATCAAAAAGGGTGCCATTTGGAGAGTTGGAAATGGCGAACACATCCACATATACCAGGATAGGTGGCTGCCATCCCCTTAGCTCACTAATATTCAATCTCCTCCCCTCTTCTTTGGATGCGATGCACAGGTGTCTATACTGATTGACCGGGAGAGATGCTGCTGGATTGAAGATGCAATAGACAACAACTTCTCACCGCACAAAGCTAGGGTGATCAAGTCTATCCCCCTTTGTCTCACTGATGATGAAGATAAGTTGTACTGGCCGAGTGTGGTGGATGGGGTTTATACAATCAAGGCTGGTTACAGACTCCTGGTTGATGAAGAGCAACTGCCACTTGTAAGTCCACTACCTCCTTCCCATCTGAAGAGTACATGGCGTGGACTCAGGAAAATGAAGGTTCCCAACAGAACAAAAACGCTTATGTGGCGCGCAGTCTCGAAGGCTTTCCCAACCCGGTTCAATCTGGTAAAGCGGAAAGTCCTCTCCGATGCTACATGCCAGCTCTGTGGGCTTGATCAGGAAACTACACTTCATGCCCTTTGGTCATGCCCGAAACTGCATGGGGTCTGGGACGTGCACTTCAAATCACTAAGGGACGTAACGAATGAGTGTGTGTCTTTTATGGAAGTCTTTCAATTGTGCATGGAGAACGACCACCCCACGGAATTACTTGCCATGTTAACATCACAAGTCTGGATTAGAAGAAACAAGCTTAGGTTGGGTGAAACAGTACCCGACTTGCGTTTACTAAACTCTTTGGCGCACGATTCTCTTCAGAATTTCAGCATGCACAAGTGGTTGAACCATCCCACCCTTCAACTCGCCCCCAAACTAAATGGGAGCCTCCCCCCTCTGATTGGTTCAAAATCAATTTTGATGGCGCCGTCTTTCAGGATAAGAATGAAGCTGGTTTGGGTATCATCATCCGCAACGACCATGGTCTAGTTATGGCTGCATTAACACAAGTTATTCCTCTGCCCACTTCGGTGGAGATGGTGGAAGTGTTAGTAGCGAGGAGGGCCTTTATCTTTGCACAAGAGCTCACCTTTGACCACATCATCCTGAAAGGTGACTCTGAAATTGCCATCCGTGCTATGAAGAGTGATATTTACTCAGCTGTAAGCTTCGGACATATACTTTTAGACATAAAGGCCTTAGCCTCTCATTTCAGGCAGGTGGCTTTTAAGCACACTCGTAGACAGGGAAACAAAGTTGCCCACAGCTTAGCTAGAGCAGCTTGTAATTTTGTTCCTCTCTCTACTTGGATTGAGGAAATTCCTGTATCTTTAGCTGCTGACTATTTAGCAGAAGTTGTTAATGAATAGTTCCTCCCTTCCCCTGGTTTTTGGGGTCGGTTTTCTTAAAAAAAAAAAAAAAAAAAAAAGGTTAGACTCTTTTGTACCTTTGTAGTTGTATTCTGTTTATGTAATGTATTATAAACTCGGTTTAAAATATTACTATCTCTGTGTGTGTTCTAATAAATATTACTGTTTACTCAAAAACAAAATAGAGATGTTTATCTCACATTAGTTGTGTGTATCTAGTGTCCGTTGTTTATAACCCTAGTCACAATTACAAAAGTTAAGCCCTTTTGTAGTTGTATTTTGGTTATGTAATGTATTATAAACCCGGTTTAAAGCACTAATATTACTATTTTTGTGTGTGTTCTAATAAGTATTACTGTTTACTCAAAAAAAATTCATTGGGTTTGGTCTTCTCCTCCTGGGTTTCTTTTTTTTTTTTTTTTTTCCTTTCTTCTTTCACTAGGTTTGGTCTTCTCCTCTTGGGTTTTTTTTTTTTTCACTGGGTTCGGTCTTCTCTTGGGTTTTTTTTTTTTTTTTCCTTTCTTCTTTCTGGTTTCTAGGTACTGGGGGAAAAAGAAAAAAAGTTGCACCAGTGACAAGTATGGGGCCCATAAACAGTGTGAAAAATATTGAGTGATGGCAAGTGAGTGATGGTGCCAAACAGCCTTGGTATTTTAGAGTGATGAGTGATAAGTGGTGAATGATGAGTGATGAGTGATGGAAATTGAGTGACAGAAATTAAATGATAAAAAAAATGGATCCAAACAGCCTCTTAGATTCGCATGGCACAGGGAGAAAAAGTTGAAAAAAAATGAAGAAAAAAGAAAGAAGAAGAAGAATAAATAAAGAATGTGAATGTCCACCCAGCATAATCGCAATATATAAGGTGTAATTTTTATTATATAGTATTAACAATATTTTCATACAATGAATTGATTAAATAAAGGGAAAGATGGACAATTATCCGATTCCCTTATGTCATCATAATTTTTTAGTAGAGTTTGTAGTATGTTTTTGTGTTAGAAACTTATAATCACATTTCCTCTCCCTTGTAAGTGCGTTTGTTTCTAAAAAAATAAAAAGGCCTCGCACTTCTTTATTATACCAAAATTTAAAAATTACTAGAAATTGAATAATAAAATAATTGTTAAAAATAGTAGAAAAACCTTTTCAACTAAAAATATTGAATAAGGCAATCCTCTTCAACTAAAAATTATGGAAAATTGTTCAAATAATCTATATAATTGTAGAAGTGAAAATTTTGCAACCAATCACAAAGTGCCACATGCAACTTTGTGGGTTTCACTGTCATTATTTAGAGACTAATGGAAATATTCCAAGTGTTTCTAAATAAAAAATTGCAAAGAATACTTAAGGGTCAATCGCACATCAACACATGTCAATTTAAATTACATAAGCAGTCAAATTAAATACTGCCATGTATTATTTTAAATTAGAACACTTTGACTAATCAAATAATGTCATGTATCTCTTGGAGAAGAAGGCATAAAGTCCCTCTATTTAAATTATGACATATGCCATTACTTATAGCCAATCATGTGTGATCACACCTCCACAAGACTCCTATAAATGAAGACCATTCTTAGCCTTATGGGGGGATTCAGAAACAATGAAAAGTCTTAAAGTTTTGCCGGAATCAAGCTCCAAAGCTTCCAAGAACATCAAGAACTTCAACCTTCGAATACAAAGAACATTCGAAGCAAAAGCATTCAAGTCATTCTTCTAGATCTCAAAGCTCATTGGAATCAAGCTCAAAAGCCTCCATAAACACCGAGACACTACAAATTAGTGAAGCTCTGTGGATCCAAGCCTCCAAGGCCCCAAAAAAATTTCACTATAAATCTTCGAAGGCGAAGGACATTCATCCAAATCATTCTTCCAAGTCTCAAAGTTCTACTGGAATCAAGTTTCAAAGCCTCCAGAAACCGCAAAGACTTTGATTCATCAAAACTTCATCAGACTCAAGCTCAAAAGCCCCGAAGAACTTCCATAACAAATCTTTGAAAATTAAGAAAATTTGAAGAACCCATGAAGAATGCGAAGAGCAAAAAAATCTCTAACAAGCACACAGCCAGAGATTCATTGCAATTTCATTTTAAAGATCTTTCAATTCACTTTCCAATCCAAGTAGAGGACATCTTGTGTTCAAGTCAAGACTACATCGACGCAATACTTGAATTGAAGACTTTTCTAAGAAGATTGAATCAGAGCATTATTCTATTGTATTAGAAATTTTTTTTTTTTTTTTTTTGAGAGCGAAAAATGGGGGTTTTTATGGTCATATTACACTCCCGGGCAGGGAGCCAGTGGCCTCGGGGTGGGTAAGGCGAGGACATCGCAGGCAGACCACCCTGTACCCTCTGTGTGGGAGTCACCTCATTTGAGTACACCCCCCACCAAGTTTGCCCACCAACAGAAACCTGCTGGTAGCAGGACTCGAACCTAGGTGTGTTGCACGAAGTGTCCAAACCTTGCCAACTGAGCCAAGCCCCCGTTGGCCTATTGTATTAGAATTTAAATATAGAGAATTGTACTAAAAATTCATCAATACAAATTTACACTTATGAAACATATTCAATTGTTTGATTTTCAAACTTGAGATTTTGTGTTTACAAAAATATCTAAAACTGAATTGTAATATTTATTCGTTGCTACTATGGGAGGGTAGGATTCGAACATAGCGTAGAGCACATGGGCCCAGTCCGGGGATGGAAAAGGCCCATTAGCACACCAGTTCGAGCTCGACATGTGGGTAAGAATCCGAGGAGGGAAGAAGTGGAGGCCCATCATCTGAGGAGCCCGAAAAGCAAGCACTCCTCGAGAACTCTTCAGCTAGCCACTTGCACCAAAGGGCAAGATATTGAGGAAGACAATAGAGACGTGCAAGCAAGGAAAAGGGAAAATATTTAGTTAAAGTAGTCATCACCTCCGCATTCAATGCACTGTACCAATTCAGCTGACTGCATTAATGAAGGAATGACCCCTGAACAATAATCTCATAGCTCACAGCACACTCTACCACCTCCAGCAGAGCCTTGATGGGATAAGCATCCAAACTAATGCCTTGAGCCATACAGGTGGAGGGCTTAGATGCAATGAGAGGGACTATATAAAGAAAAGAAATCCCTCTGAGGGGGGGGGGGGGGGGACGAATCATTGGGAAAAGATTAGGAGTTACAGAATATCATCTTTTATCAAGCACTTAAACACTTCTTTTATGAACATTGCCTCCTCGGCCAGACCCGAGGAAGTGTTATATCTATTTTTCATACTTCTATTTGTTATTCTCTAAGCCCTAATTTCACTGACCTCATATCTGGATCATAAAAGGGCATCAAAGTTGACTTTGCAAGCCCATACTCTAACAAATTAATTGCATTGGGCCTAAAAGATCTAATTCCACTATTCTAAGTGGGCCTAGCAATTTTTGGGCCTTTACAACTACGTTTTTGTTGAATCACATTAGCAATCGTATAATCATTTCTTTAAAAGAAAATATGTATATAAATATTAATATATGCATTAATGCATTATGTTTTTACTCATTCTCAAAACTAATTATAACTTATCAATCATGATATGACAATTGCTTTTCACTACTACAACTTTACTTATTGTTAAACCTAAATGTAGCTTATAATAGAAAATACATGTAATACAAACATTTTCGGCAAAGACACCATTTATTTATTTTTAGTTTATACTCACCTAAAAAATATCTCATTTCACCATTGTATTCATATTCGTATGCTACTGTAGTATTAAAAGCTAGATTAAAGAGTCCAGTTCTACTCCTACTTAAATAACCATATGTCATTTTCATTAACAAAGGTTCCCTCTCCTCCACCCCCCCCCCCCTCCCTCTTTCCTTTTCCTTTTGTATAAAATATTACATGCAAGTGGTTTTCCTTATATGCTTTTTTGTGATGTACTAAGTTTCTCTATTTGGTACCAAATTCAACTTGAATAAAACCTTCAGTAGGCACATAGAATCACAGATGCATGCATAATAATTTAGTTAAAAATATTAATGTGATAACAAATTTGATTAATATTACTTCAACAACAAACAACTTCCATCACATTGGAATACATTATTTTATCACAAATTATGCCTTTACTTTTACATCACTTTATTATTATAATTTTATTAATTTTTTGGCCTATTACAATCTAATTCGCTCCATTTGGTCAACTTCGTTTCATTTTGGTGTACTTACCTAAGAATGAGAAAAGACAAGTTTGAGTTGAGAGTACAATCAATTATTTGAGTAACATCAATTGTAATAATATGATAAGTTTTTATTATTATGATAATTTCCCTAAGAGAATGAGATATTTGAATAATAAATTTAAAACTTAAAAATTTGGCGAAAATGCACGTTTCATCCCTACATTTTGGGTCAATTCCCATTTTGGCCCCAAAATTAATTTCTTTGCAAAGTTCATCCCTAAAAAAAGAAAATCATTTTTAAAATGGCCCTTACCGTCAACCCACTGACGAAAACCTCCTACGTGGCAGACGGAGTGTCCTTCTTGCTGACATGGCGCTGACGTGGCCATTAAAATATTATTAAAAATAATTATTTGAAATTTTTAAATCCACATCAGCATTTTAATTTTTTTTTTAAACAAAGCCACATCTAAAAATTTATATAAAAAAAAGAAATTGAATTTAAAAAAAAAAAACCTTAAATCTAATTTAATTAAAAAAAATTATTACTTATCATTATTAATTTTCATAAGAACATTACAACTTGTTCTTCGTGTTCTTCCCAATCAAACCCAGCAACGAAGAACTCAACCCAGATTACAAGAACACAAACCCAACAACCAATAACTCAAACCTAGATACAACACCACAAATGAAAAAAAGAAGAAGAAAGAAACAGAGATCAAACACAAACACACCCAGATCACAACAACACAAACGAAAAAAAAAATTAGAGAAAGAAACAGAGATCAAACACAAACACAGACCTAGATCCAAATTTTCCCATTGTTTTCACAGCATTAAGACCCTATGGCCTCCATGATCAAAACTTCGAAGATCAGCCTCTTGATGTGCTTGTCGTTGGTCAATATTGGGTGTAAGGTTTTGAGCGGAGATGAGATTTTGAGATTAGAGAGTTTGGGGTTAGATTGGCGGTGCGTGGTGGAGAAGAATCCGTCTCTAAATCGTTCACAAACCCAAACCACCGAAGCGACGACGCTCTTCTTCACCGAAAAAGGCAACAACCTCAACGCTTGAGCTAAATCGGCACGATCACAAACCAACTTGATTCGTCTTGGGTTGCTGGGGTTTGATCGTGGGATGGGTTTTATGGCTCTTCAATTTAAAGGGTTAGGGTTTGTCGGATTAGGGATCATGAGATTGTGGGTTCTTTTGATCTTGCTTTTGATTTTTGAGTGGTCATACTATTTGGCTCTTGAGACCGAGAGAGGTGTTCAGTGTGTGTGAGAGAGTGAGAGATGAGAACACGATGGAGCTTGATTTCCAATTTTATAGCTTAAAAAAAGTAAATTTTTTCTGTTTGTTTTTCATTTTTTTTAATTAAAATTAAAATTGAGAAATCTGGCTTTTTATTTTTAATAAAATTAAAATTAAAATTGAGAAAACTGACTTGGCGTTGACATGGATTTAAAAATGCCAAATAATTATTTTTAATAATATTTTAATAGCCATCTCAGCAAGAAGGATACTCCGTCTGCCATGTAGGAGGTTTCCGTCAGTAGGTTGATGGCAGAGATCATTTTAAAAATGATTTTCTTGTTTTAGGGATGAAATTTGCAAAGAAATCAATTTTGGGACCAAAATGGAAATTGACCCAAAATGTAGAGACGAAAAGTGCATTTTCGCCTAAATATTTTAGTTGTACTAAAAGAAATTAGGAAAATATATTTCATAATAACAATAATTTGAAAAATATGGACCACTTCAAAATATATATATATCAATAAAAACACCAAAAATGATAAAATTATATATTTGAAAAAAAAAATAGAGAGATGAAAATTACATTTAGAAATTGCTTATTTTTTAGGGAGGACAAATTATTTACAATAAAATTTATAAAATAAATTATACATTTTACCACATTTCAAAATAATTATAGATTCTCACGTATTACGTGAGTCTGTGACTAGTTTATACTTTATAATATACTAGTTACTAACCCGTGCTATGCACGGGAACCTACCTATTTATGAGGTAGACTAAAATAATTTTATAAAATCTTAAATTGATTAAGAAACTACACCATTGCATGATATTGCAACCAAAAAAAAAAAAAAAAAAACTCAAAAATTCAGATATTAAAACTCCCGAAAGAGCAAAAAATATTAAAGAATTAGATGATTCACTGCTTAGAAATTATTGAAACAAAACAAAATATATATGACTAAACAATAGAGAAATATAAGAGAAAGCCGGATGACATTCAAAAAAAATAATCCATTGCTATAACTATTGAAATGAATCAAAAGATTCAAAGCCTACAAATTATAGATAAATATACACACACACACACGCACACACACACATATATATATACATACATACATACATACATACATACATACATATATATATATATATATATATAAAAGATGTGTTACCATCAAAAGAATAATTCAGATGTTAAAACTTTTGAAATGACAAAAAATATTAAAGAATCATAAGATTTACTTTCTATAAAATTTTGAAACTAAAACAAAATGTATATGATTACACAATAGAGAAATAAAAAAAAAAAAAATTGATTACCTTCAAAACAATAATGCATGGTATAGTCATTAAAATCTGCTAAACATGTTCAAATATTGCAAAAACTAACACAAATTCAATGTTAAAAATTCCTAAATGCCAAAAAAGATATATAATTAAAGAATAAGTTATTAAAACAATTCAAAAAATATATGACTATTCAAAAGAGAAATATAAGAAAAAGAAAAAAGTACACGAACCCATAAAGCAATAAGTTTTAAATTTTAACAGGTCTAAACTTTAAACGATGAAAATAAATCATATACCATTGCTCCTAGCTTGTTTATGAACACTAGCTTGGATAGCACACCGTGGACTACTAATCTTGTACATTTTTATTCTAGTGTTGTTTGTGTTCCTTTGTATCATTGTATCATGGTGAAAATCCATCACCAAAGTCATAATTTTTTTTAGAACAAAATAGAAATCCATAGAATTTTAAGATTACATTTTCTGTTTAGAGAGAATTCCCTAATTATATATATCGATGACACGACGAACAGTCAGGCTGTCATTTTAGTCTCTCATAATTATCTTCCATTTGTTTTTTTTTTTTTTTTGGAAGAGATTATCTTCTCATAATTATCTTCCATTTCCTTTAAAGTAGTTGAATAATTTTTGTTTTCTCACTTTCACACCTACTTTGTTTAAGCAATTGAGTTTTATTTATTTATTTTTTTATGGAATTTAGTTGTTGACTCTGTCTCTTTGATTCCAATACCCAATTCCCATTCTTAAATTTATTTGTAGAATAGGACTAGTGATTAGGGGTGTTTGCGGTGCGGTTTGGCTAAGACCATCAACGCACCGCATATCAATTTTGCAATCAGATGTGTATTGTAGTGTGGTGTACTAGGTGCAGTTTGGTTGGTTTTGGAATGGTACATTTTTCAAGATGTCATGGCCAATTACTAGTTTATTATTAATAACCATGGCAATATAATAGTAAGTTTAAAAAAAAATATAACCTATGTAACAAAAAAAGTAACACAAATATATACAAGACAATATATATATATATATATATATATATATGAGACAAATTGACAATAAACTAAAAATACCAAAAATATACACAATGAAAAAATAATATTAAACTTTTGAACTTTTGATTTTGTGAGAGTGAGAGTGTGAGCACGAGATGGAGAAGTTATTGAGGTCTTGAACATTTTGATTTTGTATTTAATCAAAATGAAGCCGTTTTTAACGTGAAATTAAAACACACTAAGGCTGAGTTGGTCACTTATTTCTTATATATATATATATATGGTGGAGTTTTGTGCCCTTTTTTTATCATAAAACCGCACATTGCATGGTGCGGTTACTCCATTTTGTAGACAGTTTTGATTGGTTTAGGTGTGGTTACTCTGCTTGCGATATCATATACTACTCTGTAACCATACTTGGTATAAAGAATATCAAAAGGATGCCACAAATCCAGCCACAAGAAAATACACAATTCTCATTAATTGATAAAACTATACAATTTACAGTAAAATAAAACACTAATCAAGAAAAAAAAAATCTTCCAACAAAGTCAAATTACCTCTAACAGAATGAAAAATAATTATCTAAGTAAGAGATTCTAACAACTTAACAAACTGCAATAACAGCTAACTTAACCACAGTTAACTGGTTACAGCACTAAGAAAATCCATGCTACATCTAAATCAACAAGTAGTTGAAAGAATATTCTCTAAAATGGCATGTCTCACAGCCTTAGCTTTGAAGCGGTGAAAAAAAAACAGCTTGGACCAATCCCTCATAGTCATGAACAATTATCCCCAACCCTGCATTCGAGTCCGAACGACAGTTGCGAGTTGCCACAAGCAAGATTTGCTTTAAGTAGCCTTGTGATGGAGGAAACTTTGGAGAGGGAGGTATCTAATGGTGAGTCTGCTGTTGTTGAGTCTGAATCAGAATAACTATCGAGTATTCCTTAAAAGTGCTGAACAACTTGCTGAAGTATGACAGAATGATCTCGCCACAGCCCATCCACTCGGCACAGGTTTCGAACATTCCAGATTGTCCATACAATTGTGCAGAACAAACACAGCTCATTGGACCATAATTGATCATATAGCTCATGAAGCAGCCACCAGTGTAATCCCTTGATACTGGGTAATCCCTTGTTACAGGGTCCAATTGTAAAGTTCTCTCCTGCCAAACCAATTGAGCACGTATGACCATAATGCATGAATAAGTTTCTTGATGAGCCTTTCAATGTTCACAGGTACTCTCCATAAGGATCTCTCAACGTTGCAGGTTGTCTTTCGCTGGTAAAGTTCCCTTGCACGCACACAAGTAGATGCCAACTCTAATTTCATAAGCTCGTGCTCAATAAGCCAGTTGAGGAGGATTCAGCATTAGACAAAGATTCCCGCACCAGAAATTCTATCTTCAACTCCAAACAATACTAAAACATATGGGACTATTGGAATATTCTAAATATCATGAGGCATAAATGACTGCCTTAAAAAGATCAAGCCTCCAGAAATGAGTATCCATATCTATCAACTCAGCAACCTTAGCTTCAGGATGAAAGTAACTTCAGGTGATAGTATCTGATGAGATTCAGCAGCAGGAAGCCATCTATCTTTGAAAATACAGTCTCCCCATTTTCCAATCCTCCAACACAATCCCTGTTTCAGTATTTTCCTTCCAGCCAACACACTTTGCCAAGTATATGATGGAGCATGACCCAACTTGGCTTGAAGGAAAGAACAGTGAGGATATTACATGGTCTTCCAAATTCTTGCTAAGATTGAGTCTGGATCATTCAAAATTTTCCACCCTTGCTTAGCCAACATAGCAAGATTAAAAGATTGCAGCTCCCTGAAACCCAATCCACCATCGCATTTAGAAACACATAAGTTGTCCCATAGCCCAATGCATCTTCTGTTCTGAATGCTTCTGCCCTCACCAATAAGCAGCTGTCGTTTGAGTGAGTTCCTTGCATAACCTCACAGGTAGTTGGAAGATACTCATAACATAGGAAGGGATGGCTTGTATGACTGACTTTATCAAAACTTCCTTCCCAACAATAGGCAGATTCTTCTCCTACCAACCATATAGTATGCTTGAAACTTGGGATTTTAAATCTTCAAATGCAGCAAGTCTAGAGCAACCAATAAAAGCTGGAACCCCAAATAATGATCAAAACTATTTGTTTCTTGACCAACCAACACAGTTGTAAATAAATCACAGTCAGATCGTTGCACATTTGAACTGAAGAAAACTTGGGTTTTTACTCTGTTAACAACCAGACCTGACAGTTTCTCATAACAGCCAAAGAAACGAAGAATCTCATCACAACCTTGACTAAATAGACAAAAGAAGAGGAAGAAGAATAGATTAAGAGGAAAAAAAGCCGAATGTTTGAGATGAGTTGAGAGAGTGAGAGGTGTGGGTGGCCGGGTGCAAGAGGACTCCATTATTGCTATTGACTGAGTGGAAATTTGATCATGTTAGATGTAGGATAATATTATAATTTTGAGAGTTTAATTAAGGGTAAAAATGAAAATCCCCAAAAAGTGTCCTAAATTTGGAATCTCTCCCTCTCCAAATCCCCCGATAGGGGATTGGAAAAAAAAAAGGGGATTGATACACCTTCAAACCCACTCAGATCCATTGCCCCTCCCCAAAAAAAAAATAATAATAAAAAAAAAAAATTCCAAACATGAGAAAGTATAGAGCCACACGGCCCACAGGCCCACCACCCCCTTCCCCTCTACCCCCTTTCCTCTATCACCATCCAAACACACTGTTACATAAAGGCATTATGACCATAATAGTGGGATTTCTCACTTTGAGAGATGAAGCAGGTATATGGAATGGAAGTCTAACAAGGCATTGATCTTGATGAATTACGGTTCAGAAAGCATGCTAGTCATTCATAGAACATCCAATATTGAGTTCAGAGAAAAGTTTCAGTTGATAAACAGGAACAAAAATCCTTCAATTTTAATCCTTATACTCAGATAATAATTTCCTTAGTGTTCTTTTTACTCAATTAGATTTATATTGGTAAAACCCATCCAAAGGGAAAAAGTTTGAAAGCAGGGAGTCAAGGTGTTTGTAGAAAGTAAACCAGTATTCTTAATTTTTAGAAATACACTTCACTAAGAAACTCGTTTAAGCACTTAAAACAAATTCATAGAAAATGCAACAAACATGAGTAGTGTTGAGAATACATCTCCCTTGGAGGATCTCTTGCACATATTAGATGTACTTCGATCCCTTCCTTTCCTTTTTTTTTGACTGATTATCTACATTTGTTAAATTTGACATCCTTTGAGATATGTTTCCCAAAAATTGTACTTCTTGGCTTAGCCTATCCCCAAAAGAAAAGCTATTAAGGTTATTAGTTGGACAACGATCAGGCAACATTTCCATTGCAAGCATGATCAGGTGGATGACCATCGAGCAAAAGTTCTATTGCAAGCTTGAAAAGGCGGTGAACATGCAAACAAATGTTCAGGCCCCAATCTTGGCCTATAAGATGAGTCAAGTAATAATGATATATTGAGAGGGCTTCTCAAAGCACAAAACAATAACCTGGAATAAGTGTGTGACATGGACAAAGAAGGACAATTAGAAAAAACAAAAACTTATTAGGATATTTTACTAGAAATTCATTCCCCAGAACATTAAAGAGAAATCGAACAATCAGAATGTGTATAGGTTTCAAACTTTCCATATCTAACTAGGTGCGAAAATATGGATCTTAAATTGCGTAGTTTGATTGAATAATGCAAACCTATACATATCTCTATATTCCCATGACAAGTTTCTAAATACACTTCCATAAGAATTCAGATGCATGACGAAAATATTTAGCCTTCAAAAGTTCAAACCATATACAACATTTGCATGGGTCAAATAGTTGCACAACAATTTAAGAGTACCTGATGGAGAAAAAATGCAACCCCAGCTTCATTTTGGGCAAGATCTTCAGCAAGGAGCTGCACATATAATACATCCCATTTTTTGTAAATTCCCTAGGTTCCATGTACCGCCACCTTATGACGTTTAAGACATTCGGCATATGTTGTTCTCTTTTTCACTACAAGGAAACCATTTATGCCAACTAAGAGCTATTGAGCAGGAAAATTGCTAGACAATCTAAACAACATAGAGGACTAGCATGTTAGTCAGCAATACCTTTGCACTAGAGACAGAATGCAAGAATTAGATAACAGGAATTTCTCCTAGAAATAATTGGTTTGGATTTTGACCCATCAGTAATTTGTCTGCAATAATAATGATCACCTTGGTTCCAAATAGAGGACCTCCAGGGAACTACTTCATGAAGCGCAACTTCTAGAATGAAGAAGTGATATGCAGTTTGATGACAAAGAAACTACAGAGGAACATATGCTTTGGGATGACTTTGACTAAATGTGTCCTGCACCAATGAAACCAACTTTACTAGCACAATCTTGCAACAAAGAAGGAAACAGATCTCATTTGCAAAGAAAATTACCTGGGTTTCTAAGAGACTAGAACATAGTCCTCCTTAATATAGAGGTTACAACCTACATCTCCACAATTTGCATGTTAATGCATAAGGATGCACTTGTGAACACAACGCCATAGCAAACTCAAAATCATTTCAATGATAGAATGTTTCTCACAAAAAGTTCTTAGTTCACAGAGTGCATCAACTCACAGCTTCAGACATGTAGTAATTATCAGGCATTCCTTCAGCATCTAAGCAATCGTCTAAAATTGCGGGCTCAGGAGAAACAATCCCAGAAGAGGGACATCTCATCTGAGTCATATTATGAAGTTTGGAGAATTTCTTCATGTCTGTGTGCACGCCAGCCTTGATCATTTGATCCAAAAGCTTCGTAGATTCTTCCATATCTCCCAACTTGCAAAAACCATTGATCAACGTAGAGTAGGTAATAATAGATAGAGCAACCCCTTCTTCTTCCATTCTATCTTTCAATTTAAGGGCTTCACCAGTATTACCAATTTTACAGTACTGATCAATCAAAATATTATAGGTAACCACATTAGGAGTTAACCCCTTACGGTGAAGTTTATAGAAAAGCCTTAGTGCTCGATCCATATTTCCTGACTCACACAAGCAATTAATAAGAGCATTGTATGTAGTAATGTTTGGAACAATACCCTGCTTCAGCATCTCATCCCGTAAGTTGAAAGCTTCATTCACATTGCCAGTGGTTGAACAGCCATGAATTAGGGTACAATAAGTAAAATTATCAGGACCAAAGCCTCTAAGCAACAGTTCTGACAATAATCTTCTTGCATCATCTACCTTTCCAGACTTGCATAACCCAAAAATAGCTATATTGTTCACAATTTTGTTGGGTAGAGAAAGTGTTTTTGCACTTTCTTCAAATGAATTAGCAATTTTCAATATGTTTAGATGTCTAACGTCATCCTTGAGAAACTTATTAAAACATCTTTCATGTGAAACAATATTAAAATCCACCATCTTCTGCAAAAGCAAACTTGCTTCATCAATCCTACAAAGCCTATACAGGCTGCTCACAATTTTGCTGCAAATGATTACATTGGGCACAAAACCCTTTTCAATCATCTCAAAATATGCACTAAAGGCTTTATCCAGCATCCCTTCATTGCACCAACCAGCGATAAAGATGCCATAAGTAACAACATTTGGGGATAATCCTTTAGTCTGCATCTCAGCAAGAAGATCCATCGCTTTACTTAATTTCCTACACTTAAAAACACCACAAATAATAGAATTATACATTTCAATGGAAGAAACAATAGCTTCTCTTTCCATTGTCTCTTTAAGTTTTAAAGCTTCTTCAACTTTTCCAACTTTACAATATCCATCAACCAGGGTTCGATATGTTATTCCATCAGGTGAACATCCTAGCTCTTTCATCCTGTCAAAAATCTCCTCTGCTTCAACTAATTTCCCCAATTTACATAATCCATTTACCATTGTATTGTAAGCAACCCTGCTCTTAGTAAATCCCCGTGCTAAAATATCTTTCCACACCACAAAAGCCCTGTCAAAATCCCCCATCTTGAACAGCCCATCAAGAAGAGTACAATAGCCAATGTCGTTTGGATCCACCCCTCTATTCAGCATTAAATGCCAAAGGCGTAGAGCATCATCAAAGGCACCTGCATGACATAGACCCTTGAGAAGAGTATTGTAAGTTACAACCGTTGGTTCAACTCCTTCATATAGCATCTTGTCACAAAACTTGAAAGCCTTGCTTATATGACCTTCCCTACAGTACCCATCCAAGAGAGTATTATAACTATAAGAATCTGGCTTTAAGTTCCACTCCACCATACGCATTAAAACTCTCTCTGCTTCATGAACCTGACCAAGCTTACAATACCCATTGATTAATGAGTTGCAAATAAATATATTGATCTTCAAGCCTATCTCCATCATCTCATTCCGAACCCTAATGGCATCATCCATTTTGCCAGCTCGACAATATCCATCTACCAACACTCCATAAGCACGCTCATCCACTGCCACCAACCCTTCCTTCTCCTCCTCTTTCATTTCTTGAAACATCTTCTCTGCTTCCTCCATCTTACCTTGCTTGCAATAACCCTTAATCAACATTGTATAAGTCACAACATTCCTTGAAATCTCCTTTTCAGACATCAACCTCAACACGCTTTCCACTCCTTCCACATCCCCAACACCAACATACCCATCAATCAAACAATTGTACGTCACTACATTCGTCTCAAAACCCAAACTCTCCATTTCTTTCAAAAACTCCAAAGCTCTACTCGCTCTCCCCTCCTTACAATAAGCATTCACCATTATCGTGCACGTGAAAACATCCGGCACAATCCCCATCCTAATCATCTGATCATAAACCAATACAGCAGTGTGACTTTTACCTTTCCTTACCAAACTACTCAACAAACAATTACAAGACCGCAAACTCGGCAAGCAACCATATTTAGGCATATTGTCAAACACATGTAGTGCATTCTTTATCATACCTCTCTCAGCATAAATTTTCAAAACCATATCAAAAACAACCGGCGAAAACGTGAATTCCCTGTAAACCCTAACGAGCTCGTCCCAAACAAAAAGCGCAGTGTAGTTATTCCTACAAAAACCAACCAATTCATTCAAATACGACCTCGTTTCATCGTACATTCGAGCTCTGGACAAAATGTGAACAATCTTACAATAAGATTTAACGTTGAGTCTGAACGTTTTTTGCTTAGAGGCCAATTTGAAAAACCCTAAACACGCGCTAGGGTTTAAACGGAGTTTTCGGAGAACAGAGTCGACGAGTCCGTCGGAGAAGTCGAAGGAGAGGTTGGATATGGCGTCGTGTCGTTGGAGTACGAGGAGGCGGGAGATCCGATCGGTTAAGTCGGGCCGGGTAAGCTTGGATTCGATCCGGTGAAGGGGACGGGACACGTGGAGGAATCTGATTGGGTGGAGAGGAGTGGCGAACCTGACCATTGGAGGAGGAGAATGATCCGATAATGTGGGTTTTGGTTTGCAAAGAGAGTTGGTGTTGTGTCCGTACCATCATAATAGGCTTCGAAAATCACAACTCTTGGACTTGGACTTGGACTTGAACTTGAACTTGGTTTGTGTTTTGCATTTTCAGGACTTTAGAGAAGTAGAAGTGTGAGTGTGAGTGCGACTGAGAGAGTCTTGCCTGAAAGTAGAGAGAGCTGTCCGCTGTGATCGTTTCCCTTTTTGGAATTTTTTTATTTTATTTTTTCTCTTGTTGGTAATTTTTGAGTTTTGGGCCTTTAGATAATTTTGGGTGTGGCCTGAGCTTAAATTTGGGTTTTGTATTTTTCATGCTACCCACCCATGTTTGATGGGTGTGTAGATATTACAAGCACAGAGATTGTATAAACATAAACAATTGAACAAATTTATTGTATTTGGAGTCTTCTGTAATTACCCACATTAAAAGTTTAATAATAAGGTTGTACCCATGATAAGACCTTCATAAAAAGGTTGTTTAAAAAAGGGTAAATGGGTAATTTAAGTTTTTTTTTTAAAAAACAAGTTATTCGCTGTTTGTTACGCTAATTCAAACACATGTTTTTAGTTTTTAAATGACATTATATGTATTTCCACATACTTTTTCACCCACACGTATTTCCAAAAAAATTGAAAATTGCTGTTTAAACACACGTACCAAATGGACCCAAATTTTGGTGCACTGTCTTTTGAATAAAGAAAATTTCTCATTAACGTTATCGTGATCAGAAAAATTATTTTACATAAAGATTTTTTTTTTTTTTTTAAGATAGTGAGAGAAAGAGCTCAAAAGTTCAATTTTTTGAACTTCTTAAAAATTTGTCTGTATTTGTCTGGACTATATTGGATTTGTCTAGAAGCTATTCACATATGCTGGTAAATAGTGATCTGTCGTCAGTGAATACTGATCTGTCGCCATTGTCTATCCGAAGATTATGTCTTGCTTAGCATATCTATCTATCTATTAATCTGTATCCGCATAGTTATCATAATCTAGCGGATCAGAGTTATCCTCATACTGCTCATGCTCATGGAACACTCCATAATTATTACATAGAACGCAGTATGAAATAGAAAGGTAAATAGGAACACGATCCTTTGTTGTCATTAGTCTGGGATCCTTAGCAATCTTTCTTTTTCCAAAAAGCCTTCTTGCTGAAGGTCTTGGACCATACATGGCTATCCTGTTGGTGTAGCCATATAAGTGGAAGTCTTTGTCTAATTCTTTCTGTACTTCATAAATCTTGTTACTAATGAAATTAGACCATTCTTCAGCCAAAGCACCTAGATCATCAAGTGATAAATAAGTATTTCTTGTATACCAGTTGTATTCAGGGATCCAACCCCAATCATGGATAAGGACCAAAATGTGTGCTGGCTGAGCTTCCATATAGTAGCTAATGTCCTAAGTTGGAAGAGTATTCCAGATTACCATCTTCATATAATTAAGTCCTCCAATCTGTGCGGCTGCTTCTTGGATGACTTTGGGGAATAAACTAATCTGAATTGCAGAAGTTATGATCAATTTGCTAATAAACCCTGGTTCTAGCATTTCAGATAACCATAAAAGATCATCGGTTACTAGATCTTCTGTCTCTGTATTGATAAGTAATCCCAGATAGGGATTGTATCTATCTCCTGTTCCTTCATAAACTCTGTCTGTATCTCCAAAGCTCTCATACCATATAGCTTTATGAGATAGCCATGTATCATCTATCATGTCCTCTGTCCTGATAAATGCTATAGAGACTAATACTTTAAAAAGATACATCCATCTGTCATAAAAACTGGTTAAAGCTCTATGGGTTAGTATATTCTGTTGGATTTCAGGGGGTAAATTTCTAATGACAAGCCTCGTTTTTTGCTGAATCTTAGGGTAGAGCTTTGAAAAGCTTGTTCCCATAAGATAGCTTTTTAGAGATTGTGATTGTGTCTTTGTGGAGCTTAAATCTCCATCCTCCTTGCCAGGGAGTTGACAACTGAGTGCTTCAATAAATGCCCTGGTGTTAACAAGATGTAATTCCAAAGGCTGAAGAGTCTTTCGGAATAAGGGTTTTTGTCTGAGAGTAAAAGCTGCCTGTAAATTATGAAGAAGTAGTTTAATATAAAGAGGAAGGTCTGTAAACTCTCCATCCTGAAACATGAGATCAGTGCGGAGCACTTTTTGCAGAATTACACTTTTTTCTCCACATGAATACATTGCCTTTGCTAGCAACGTATCCTGAAGGGATATTGTCTCTATTGAGACGCCTTCATGCCTATCCGAAATCCTTACTGAAGGCTTTCAGAATTGTTTGGGTTGCACTGTGTTAGGATTAGTGCCCTTAAATCCTATTGAATGATGCTATGTATGATATTAAGTGTGACATTGTGTTAGACATTATATATGACTTAATATTATGTTTAATAAATTTGTTTTATATCATCTGAAATAATGGTAATATGAATATTCGGACATTATCATATAGTCCATGAGATGCATAGTATGTGATTTATGTGAAGAGTTACAGAAGATATAAATCACAAGTTCTTTGTAAACTCAGAATTATAGTTCGTAGTCGGTGATGAAATTGGGCATTTCATCTGCGAAGACTATAACATATCAACTACGATGATTTGTCTTGATCATGGAAGTAGAGACTTCTAGTTGATGTGTTAATATGTTTTAAGAGTTAAGACATATTGAACTGGACCGCCATGAGATTTATTATTTGCCTAAGGACTGTCAAATGAATAATAAATCTTATGACTTGTATTTGCATGAACTCTTAATCCTGAGAGAATAATGAACCTGATCATGAGGTGTAGGTTGCTTTGATATATCAGGAGTGAGATCTATATTAATGGTCAAAACCTCAGTATGTTGGGCAGCCACATTAAGTGTTGATGGAACATGTATTCTCAAGATGGAATTCATAGTCTCTTAACGGAGATATAAAATATTCCCTTGAGATAAGTTTAATGGGTTTGTTATTCAGAGAGTTAGGCCTAACCACTTTAGTAAGTAGTTACTAAAGTATATATTTATGGAATAGGATTTCATAAATATATAATGAATAACATTAAAGGATTAAACCGGGTACTCAAGGATAAAGATGTAGTAATTTACAAAGTGGCAGTCTATTTCAATAACTTTGTATTACTACGAATATTTTATGAAGGGGTTGCATGTATAATAAAGTCTTGGGATATAATATATAGATAAGACCTAGAGTGCAACTATATTTATATAGTGGTATTAAATATAGTTAATGGTAACTTTGGACTTGTCAAGAGTTGACAGAAAAGCCCAAGGCCCATTGGAGCTAGTGTCTTATTGGTCCCTTTTGGTCCCACTCCAAGCCACACACTTAAGCCCAATTGGTAAGGCCCAAAAGGCCAGCCCAATTAGATATATTGGTTAGAAACAAAGGGAAAAACGTACAGAAAATAATTGGTAAGAAAAACATCATAGTAATGGTGTGGAAGTGAGTTTTTGGTACTCACTAGTCATTCCTTTGTTACCAATTTGAGAGACCACACATCTTGGGCGATTAGTGGAATTGGAGTGAAGATTAAGAGTATTCCCAAGTGCTTCAATCTTCGGTTTTGTAATTCACCGCTTCAAGGTACGATCTCTTGTTCTCAAATTCTGAAATTTACTTTATGCATGTTATCAATATTGAATGAAGTAGATCCGTTCAAAACTTACTTTTCCGCTGCGCACATCTTTAATTCCATCACACTGCTAGTGCCTTGCCCTTTCCTTTCATATCTGCCTGGGAGGTTCTTTTACTCATAGTAGTCTGCAAATGTGTCGTGGAAAAAGGATTATGTCATGAAGTATTATTTTTAGAACAAACATTTTCTTGCAAAGTTTCTTTCAAATTCATTTTTAAAATCCTTTTGCCAATGTCCTTCTGTGAAATTTCTATAAAATTTTTTATAAGAAAATTATTTTTAAAATTTAAAGTATATATAATAAAACAAATTTTTCTCTATACACCTTTGTGCTCTTGCTGAGTAGTGGTATAAGAGTAGTTATGATAAAGTCTTTGAAAATTAGAGGGATTGGAATTCAAAAACTCTACAAAATCTGCCATGATTCTATCCGTTTTGTATGTATTACTATATAACTCATTCTGCGAAAATATGTGAAATAATGCTTCTCCATAAATTCTTTTATCAACTATTGTAATAGTTTGGGGAAAATCTGTCAGAGATTCTGTTAAGAAATTAAATTTGTCTTTATTCCAGAAATTTCCACAATTAATATTTTCTTTAATGATTAGTAAAAAAGAATCTGTCAGGACTTCTTTTATTAAAACATCTGTCATATGGGTATCTGAGATCATTGTAAAAAGTATGAGTGTATTATTGATCACAACCTTGAATGGTATCTCTATCAGACTGTCAGTCCATGCATATTGATTAAAAGAGATTGTAATGTCTTTTCCACAAATTTCTTTTTTACAAAATATTTGGATTATGTGTCGGTGCCTATGCAAAAGATCAATGGGGGAATAGGAACAAATCTTTGTCTCTATATCCTGTTTAAACTTTTTTATGTCCTTATCTGCCAATTGGTGAACAAGTGATATTTCTGTCTCTAAAGATGACAAACTTCTTTCAGTTCTATAGATTCTTCTTTTTTTATTTATTAATATTTGTTAAGATATTGAAATTATTGAGGGAATAAATTTCTTTTGGAGTAAAGGGTAAGATGAAATTAGAATATACATTGGTTACATCTGTCTCTGAAACCATAAAGGAATTTCTTATAACAACTTTGGAAGAAACATCTTTAATAACTTTAACGCATATATCTTTATATACATGATTAATTTACTCTTCTCCATTGGCCTGAATTAATCTTTCTTGTATACAATTCATGTTATCAGCACCTGAGTCTATTAAAGCAATTTTTGTCAAAGAAAATTCTTTATTAATTACTAAAGTAGTTTATGTATGTCATTTTTGAAAAATTACTCTGTCAATTAAACTAAAGAAGTTCTGTCTATTGCCATCATCTTTTTCTAATAAAGGTGGGTCTATTATGGGTTTAGAAAATTCTTTTAAATTTATTATTTTTGCAATATTTTGTTCATCTATGTCTGTAGAATTATTTTCTTTAATTTCTTGTTTTACTATTTTTGCTTTTGTCATTAAGTCTTGTAGAGTTATTGGTTTTATTTTTGTTCCATCTTGTTTAATTTTTATCTTTTCTTTCTTGTCTTTGTCTTCTTTTCTACAATCCGTAACATGATGTCCATATTTCCTACACTTAAAACAAATAATAGGTATTTCTATAGAATCTTTCAATTTTAGCAAATAGTCTTTTTTGTCTTTTAGATAATTGGGTAAATTATCTATTAATTTCATTATTATGTCTTTTTGTTTTCTTTTTCTTTTATTGGCTTTAAGTGGGTTGGTTGATTTTAATTCTTTCTTGTTCTTAACTTGATCTATCTCCTTTTGATTAACATTAAATATTTCCATTAATTCATCTATTATACCTTTTTCAAATTCTAATTTACTGATTTGTTTAACAATTTTATTATGTCTATCACATTGTTTTTTAGTATGACCATTTCTTTTACATTTATGACAAATAGTGTTTCTAACATGTCTGTCAGTTCTTTCATTATCTGATGACTCAGTATTATTTAAAACTGCTATATCTCTTTTTCTGTCTATATCTAATGGTGTATTTAAAATTTCCATCTTTTTAGTTAATTCTGTCAAACTCTCATTTTGGGTGTATATTATGGATCTTTCAATTGATTTTAGTATTTCATCAATTTTTTCTTTTAAACTATCATTATTATCAATTTTCCATCTATTGTTGACTACTTTGCTTTTACTATACTATCACTATTCTCCTTTTCTTCTAAACTATTATCATTATTAGTTTTCCTTCCTTTGTTGACTGTTTCTCTTTTTAGTCTTTCTTGTTCTATCTCTTTTTCTACTTCTAGCTTCCTACGTAGAGATTCTTCAAGAGTACTATTATCTTTTGGTTTTAACATGTCTTTTCTTACAACTTTCCCTATTTCATCTTTTGTATCTATCTTTCTACATAGCTTTTCACTATTCTGTCTTTTAATCATTTCTTTTGCTTTGTCTTGGTCTACTACTGTGTCAACTTTCTTGCTATTTTGCCTTTCCATTCTTTCTATCATTTCTTTTACCATTCCTTTTTTTAACATTCCTTTATCTTCTATACGTGTTGTTTTTTCCCGAATCAGATCATCTTTCAAGTTATTAGACTTTTGTCTCTCATTTTCCTCATGCATAATTCCTATAAGACTAGTTGCTTTCTTTAGTTCGTCTTTTTCTTTGTATTTTATAGATATAGCTTTGTCAGTTGCTTTTGAATTTTTTAAACTGCTGTTATCATTATCTATTAAGCCATCTTTTCAGCTATCTATCATATTCATTGATATGTCGGTACTTGTCAAATTATCCTCTTGCGTATTATACCAATTATCTGTCATAGTTTTTGTTAAAGGTGATCTATGATTGGGTTCAAATTCTCTTTCTTCTTCTAAAGTTGAATTTAAAGCTTTTATTCTTTCATAGAGGTCCAAAAAACTATCATTTTTTCTTTCTACTTTTTAGTATTTATAGTGGATCTTTCAATAGTTTCTAGAGATTCTAATTTTTTATTAATCATGTCTAAAAAGCTATTATTGTGTCTATTAGTCTGTCGGTTGATTTTATCTTCTGTTAAAGTACTCCAATTATTTGTTTTACTATTATAGTTATAATCATCAATATCACTGTCAAAATCTGAATCTGTTTCATAATCCATATTACTATTTGACCAATTATTGTCTATATCTCTCATGCTATAGTCTTCATCATAATCTATATCATCATAGTCCATGTTTCAAATTAGTATGTGCCTAGCCTAAGTGTGAACAAGCAAACAAATGATGAGCTGATAAATGTATTTATTCTCTTTCTAAGCAATTAATAATTACTGGCAAAACTAGTACTAACCACTGGTATCCTTGCTATCGGGACCACCTCCTCGGGAAACTCCATTACGGGACCACCCAAACAACGCCTGTCCGTCGGCTAACAAAATGGGCCGACCAACGCGAAACTATGGTTTGCCAACAAGTCTGAGGCTAACCAACGCTATCAAGGGACAAGTAGAGGCTTTGTATTAATATGAGTTCCTAATAACTTCTTAATTGCAAAGAAATAAAACTCATACATCTACCATCCATGGCTCTGATACCATTAATAGTAACATTTTTTTTAATAGTAGATCAATGTAGCTGCAAATAGATAATATAATTCTTACTTATTGTTAAGCCTATATAATCTATAACTTTTTTTTTTTTTTTTGCTTAATATAATTAAAAATAAGATGTACATAATCCAAGTAAAAATATAGTTGTAACTAAAAAAAAGAAAGAGGTTTTAAAAAATCATATATAAGCAAATAAATTTAATAAGTAAAAAAAAAAAAAAAGTCAAACCAAATAGACACTATTAATTTAGGTTGATTGACACTCATGAAAAATAAAACAAAAGTTTACTCCATAAGATTTAAAATAATTCTCTCCTTTAATTTGATTTTTGAGATTATTTATACGTGAGTGTCCAATTACAATATTTAATCATGGCTGTTTTAAATTTATTTATTTGGGAGTTGATGAAAGTTAAAGGAATGCAAAAGGGTATATAAGAAAACTAAAAATATCAATATTAGTAAAAGTAATAATAAAAAAAAAAAAAAAAGACTTATAAATTAAGAATGTGATAAAGAGTATGATTTCAAATGAAATAGAATAGAAAAAAATAATTCATGTGACCCACCTTAACTAATTTGTTGAGTATCCATAACCAATATAAAAAAAATAGAATTAAAGCTTTAATATTGTTGTGGTATATAAATTTATTTGCATGAGGATATATATATATATACCAATGTTTACTGATGTATCTAATGAACTTGCTATGTTTTAATTGGTAGGAGCATGTTAATTTTTTTATTAAAAAAAACCAATAATGAACTTTGAATGGACTTGCTTTGAAATGAAAAAAGAAAAGGGAAGTGTTATTTTCAAATAGACAAATCACAAATTCACACGCAGTTGGTACTAACAAAAGTTTTTATGTTTTGCTAATTTAAGGCTAGGTATTTTCTTCTTTTTTGCTTAAAGGTTAAGACTACGCCATTTACTACTACGCTACTCATCAAGTCAAATTTTGCTAAATTTTTTTGTACATTTGCATTTTTTTTTCTTCGTGAGTTTATTATCTATTTTTGTTCTTGAAAATAGCTAAGCGGCCAAAATTTGTTTTTTTCCATGCTTTTTGTGGCAGACATTCTCTTTTGAAACAAGAAAAAGTGGCATTAACTTCATAGAGCCAACACGTTTTATGGCTACCCGTTTAGTTTTAATGGTTATTTTTTATTTTATAACCGTTTGAATGGTATCAAAACCACATCGATACATGTCATGCATCCATGCATATTCTTTTATAATTGATTTTTTCATATATATATATATATATATATGAAAAAATTGCCAAATATCCTTTTTGGGCAAACTAAGCAGCGTTTTGCCATATTTTTCAAACTAATTAGGAAAATGCCCTTCTTTTGAAAATCGATTTTCTCAAAATCGAGTTAGGCTTTATAGCGGCATTTTTAAGAAGCCTATGGTAACGTTTTCAGGATCTATAGTGGCGTTTTGTAACTCGATTTATATGAAACCGACTTATAGGTAAAAAAAATTAAAAAAATTGCCTATAACTCGATTTAATAGAAGTCGAGTTACAAAACGTCACTATAGGTCCTTAAAAACGCCGCTATAAGACTCCAGAATTTTTTTTTTTAATAACTCGATTTTATATATATATATATATGAAAAAATTGCCAAATATCCTTTTTGGGCAAACTAAGCAGCGTTTTGCCATATTTTTCAAACTAATTAGGAAAATGCCCTTCTTTTGAAAATCGATTTTCTCAAAATCGAGTTAGGCTTTATAGCGGCATTTTTAAGAAGCCTATGGTAACGTTTTCAGGATCTATAGTGGCGTTTTGTAACTCGATTTATATGAAACCGACTTATAGGTAAAAAAAATTAAAAAAATTGCCTATAACTCGATTTAATAGAAGTCGAGTTACAAAACGTCACTATAGGTCCTTAAAAACGCCGCTATAAGGCTCCAGAAATTTTTTTTTTTAATAACTCGATTTTGAGAAAATTAAATTTCAAAAGAATGACATTTTCCTAATTAGTTTGAAAAATAAGACAAAACGCTGTTTAGTTTGCCCAAAAAGGGTATTTAGCAATTTTGTCCTATATATATAAACAATGTCAATAATAAGGGCTTTAGTTGAAGTGTGAAAACTAATCAACAACTGACTAATAATAAGAAGATTCACAAATGATTTGAAAAGTCAAACTCTAGCCCCAAATATAAATCGAAATTATTTCCATTTTCCACACAAATCCTCCCCATCTCGGTTGGATGTTTATGGGTTGGTGAAAATTTTACCTTCCAATTTATATTTATCTCATTTATTTATTTATTTTTGTCTCGATACTTCCAATGTACGTGGGTGGGTTCCATATTCAGACACACATGGGCCAAGCTTTTTGCCAGAAAATATAGCAAATATTCAGAATCATATAGAAGTGTAAATCACAGTTTAAAGACAAAAAAAAAAAAAAAGATATAGTAAAAGTGACGTCTTTAGATCCTAGTATGTCTTGCTACTGATTTTAGCATATTTTACCTTAACCAAGTGGTTAATTGATCAAGATTCAATATTCAAGCATCATAAATAAGCAACAACACAAGTAATTCACCAACAAACACAGATAGAATATGTTGACCAAAAAAAAAAACCGAAAGGGAAAAAACTCTCTAAGACTTATCCTAGTAAACGAATTCCACTGTGAAGATAGTTGTGGTACATAACAACTTACAAAGCCTCCAATTGCTTAAGGTCTTTGTGGTTTTAACAATTGAAAGGCACTCAAGTTGCACTCCGTGTTTAGATGGTGATATCCTCTCTAAGGTTTTGGGCGAATCTCTCTACGTAACTGAAATTTGGATCTTGATGATTTTGCTCGAAAACTTGCTTGATACATCCAATCTCGCTTGACCGAGATTTTCAATGCAGCACTTTAAACTTTTTCTTTCAACTCTTCAACCATAAAGACTTGTTAGAATTACAACTCAAATGAAATGAATACATGAAAAATTATTCCAATTTCATTTGAAAATTCGACACGATTTTGCCAACACAATATTAACCCTTTTAGTATCATGGCTTTGTTTGGGATTGATATTATCTCACCTCAAGCTATGAAACTCAGTCTTTTGGTTCCTATTTTTAAATTTACAAAAACAAAAAATAGTATAAAACCAAACATATTCTTAAAAATCATTTTTATTTAAATAATTTTTTGTGAAAGCAACATGTTCTCAAGTCAAAATATATTCCAAAAATCATTTTCAGGTGATTAATTTAAAGGAACAACACATTATGAGAGAGAATGCCGAAAAAGTGTCCTAAAGTTCCCACCAATTATTCAATCCTGAATGCACTATTATATATGGAAATAGAACTATTAAAATTAGTTTTGCACCATTTAAATAGTTTGAAAATTAGATTAAAAAAAGTTAAAAATTATTTTCTTAAATCACAACCTCTAAAAACATAACAGCTATATATAATTAAAAATTCATTAAATATGATATAAAGGAAGTGTTAGATTTTCTTATGATGATTATTAAATGTTAGCTGAATCAATTGAAACTCACTTATAATGAATTTTATTAGACTACTGAGTAACCCAAGATAAGCAAATTATCATTAAAAAATTTGTTGGGTATTATCTAATTTTTTTATTTATTTAAACTACACCTAATCTTTCTACAATTTTTATTATTAGGATTTTTATTTTATTAATGTATTATATAAATATTTTTTACAAAACTTTCTCACAGGTCACACAAATTAGTGATAAATTAAATTAATAAACACTAACTAATTTATAAGGGAAAGGAACACTATTGAACATCTATAAATAGTGTTATCTTTTGTTACCACTTAGAAGTTACTCACCCTACCCAGAAAAACACATAGAAGCTACCTTTGTATAATATTATGATATATGGAAATAGAACTATTAAAATTAGTTTTGCACCATTTAAATATTTTAAAAATTGGATTAAAAAAGGTTAAAAAATTATTTTCTTAAATCACAATCTCTAAAAACATAACAGCAATATAAATTCATTAAATATGATATAAAGGAAGTGTTAGATTTTCTTATGATGGTTGTTAAATGTTAGTTGAATCAATTAATTAAAACTCACTTATAATGAATTTTATTAGACTATAATCTAGCATAAAATAAGGAGGATACTGAACTATTCCTTTCCCTAGTTCCTTCTACAAATGACGTCTTCTAGAAAAAAAATCTCATCAAATTATTTTTTTAGTACTTCTTTTTAACTAATTTTACTCAATAACTTTTTATATATTATCATACTATGTAATAGAGATATATAATAGTAAATTCATGCAAACAACTTTTTCCATCCTCCCATTGTTATTCTCAACTAAATACTAAAGAAGTTTTCGTCTCATTACTTTTTCATCCTCCTAACTAAACACGTACGAAAGAGGAAACTAAATATTTTTTATCCCTCACTTTATTTTCCTTTAAACATGATACATTACCTGATAAATGAGTTTCTATTTCTAATTTCATCCATATTGGGATTCTTTTCATCCAAATAGTGAATTTTTTACTTATTTTTTTAGTAATTAAAAAATTATATATATATATATATATATATATATAGTATTCCATTTGCAAAAGATATTGTAATGACCAGATTTGAGTTCCTAGCCCACTACGTTGATAGACTTAGGCCCAAAAAGCCCAAAATAATGAATTTGTAGAGAATGAGTTAGAAAAACTAGGCTTTAGATAATTAAACCAATATTGGAATAGGTTAGATGACCGAAAAATACAAAGGAATAGAGTTAAGTTAAAGAAAAATCCTCCTCGGCATGATTCTAGGTGATCTGTTCATATATATATTTCTCTCAAATTAGGTTACAAGTTTGATTCCTCTTTGTCACCATGTTTTTTCTTCTATTTTTTCTAACTCCCCCTTTTCATGAAGAGTCTCAGCTCTTATATATCTCTTTCCAAAGCATCTTGATCTTACACTTGTTAATCATCTATGTTATTACTTGAATGCCTGTCCCATCAGACACCCTTTCTAGTCATATAGGTTTTGGGGCAGCCAACTTTGCACTGTTCAAGTATCACCTCCACATTAATGTGGCTAGGGAGTTAGATACAGAGCATTTAATGCGGAGGTAGCAGCTTTTGTGGATATTTGTAACCTTCTTATATTCCTTTCCTATCCAACATCTAACTTCTAGCCGTGATGCTACATGGTAGGATATTTAGGAAGGTAGGATATCCCTATTAATCTCGAATTCACCATTCCGAGATGGCTTTTATCCTCGGACTAGTTAATATCCGTGGAATGGGCCATAGGCCCAATACATACCGTTTTAATAGTGCCTTTTGGCTGCTTGGCCCCCACAATAGCCCCTTAAAATCTTGCTTTTTGACTCCTTGGGAGGAAAGAAAGATTTTGACATCATCATCACACCTTATTTATGGTTACACCCCGTCTATACGAATTCCTAAGTGCCTTTTTACCTGCTCAAAGCACGCTCCTAACGTTTCAACGTCCAGAGCGCGCCCTCATGAAATTTTGACGGCACTCTTATCCCCCACGTTTAACGGCATGATGCGAATCTAACGGTGGAGAATTTCCTAGGGTTACGAGCGGGAATTTTCCCACTTGTAAATTTCGTGCCACTATAAATAGCTTTTCAAATCAATTCCTTTCCCTACTTCCATCAATCTCACAATTCTAGCGCTCATACACTAAACCTGCCATTTTCTCTCACTTCCTCGTGCGTCTACAAATACCAAAAATTTTCCCGAGGACCTTCTTTTTCAACCTGTAAGTTTCTTTGAACCCTCTTAGTTTTGTTTCTTTCCATATATTCTTTTTTATCACCCTTTTTCGTTCTTGGCTCTGTTTTTTGTTTCAAACTTGTTGATTTCTTTTCGAGACTTCTTAGAAAATGGGTAGATTCAAGCGTTTAGTTGAATCCGAGGAGGATAGAGTGAGGTTTAGGGCTAAGTATAGGATCCCCCAACAGTGGGCATGAGATACGCTGCCCAAGGGGAATGGGTAGACAATAGGAAAGAGGGGGAGGTGGCCATTCCAATGATTGCTTTTATAGAGGAAGGAATGACCATCCCCATGGATAAACTTACCAGGAGCTACCTTAGATTCTTTAGACTATCTCCCACACAATGCGCCCAAAATATGTTCAGAGTATTAAGGAGTATAGAAGCCCTAAACGAAAGAATGAACCTGGGACTGACACACCATGATGTTAACTGGGTATACAACTTACATCACTTGAAGGGGCAGGGATACTACCTTAAGTCAAGGCATCCCGAAATAAGGCTAATCCAATGCCTTCCTAAGTCAAACAAGGGGTTAAAGGAAGATTTTTTAATCTTCTCTGGGGAATGGCATGATGGCTTACCCTGTTCGACTGAGGAGGGAAAACCAGGTAGGGATCTAGTCGTACTTTTACATACTCTAGCTAACATTCCCCCTTTGTTCCATAGTATTTCTGCTTTTGACAAATTTTCCCTCTGTTTTAATGATTTCGCAAACAGATGTGCTACCATACCTCAGTTCAAGTTAGTCAACAGAAAGAATCTAGGCAAAATCCTTCGATCTGAGGTGTATGTAAACGAAGTCGACAGTCAATTACGAGCAACACACGTAATCCTCGGCTACACACCTATTTCCTGTGGATTTCAAGCTCCCAAGTAAGTGATAAAAGCCAAAGATCCTCGTCTTCCCCATATTAGCGTGGCCTTCGAAGGATTTGTTGTTCTTGAAAGCGTTCCAATCCTTAAGGGTATACCTTTTACTCAGCCACTTTTTATGGGCATCCCTTCAGTAGGAGCATCCCCATCTCTACCTGTTGTTAAGGAAGGAGAGGAAGAAGAAGAAGAAGAAGAGGAAGAAGAAGAAGAAGAAGAAGAAGAACCAAAAGGGATTATAAATTTGTCAGACTCCTAGGACGAATTCGAGGTGTTCAACAAACCTTTATCCCCCGAGTGCACAACAACTGATCTTGTCCATCAATAAGAAGTAGATATCAGCACTTTATTCGAGATGGGTATTCAAAGGAAATCAAAGAAAAGTTTGCTGGAGTTAATAGAGTCCTAGCCTGGAAAGGGTGCACCTGGGGAACCATTTCAGCCCAAACTTTCGCATCCTCCTCCAAAACTTCCTCTTCCTCCTCAGCCATCTTTGCCACACAGAGTTAAACCTGTTGATTCAAAGAGGAAGAGAGAACAGAAGGGTAAGGACGTATTAAAGACTGAGAGAACTCGCCCCACGTCTAAAGAAGAAACCCAACGAGCTACAAAGCAGCAAAAGACTGCACCAGTAGAACAGAGGGGCTTAAAGAGGAGAGATAATCAGCCATCTGAGCCTCAGACCTGGCTTCTAGCTCCAATGCTCAATGGTGAGCCCCTGAGGGATAATGCATCCATCAGGAATTTCCATAGAGGCACTGGATGCCATGTGGCCTCGACTTTGGAGAAGGCTTTACTACTCCTACTGATATGGCCAAGTTGCGATCTATCAGGAGGCATGAGGTTTTCCTTAACCTCAAAAGATATTTGGGCATGGTAAGCAGCCATCCTTCCTCTTTTACATCTTTATTGTTGCTTGTAAGGTTATTAACTCTTTTTCTTTTAGGCTGTCCAAGCTACTTTCAGGGCCAAGGAGATAACCAATTCCTGCTACCGGCAACTGGATGATGAGAGGACCAGGCGCGTGGCAGCCGTGGAGGCTTTTAATATTGCTGACCAGTCTAACCAGGACTTGAGGCAAAAGTTGAAAGAGGAGGAACAGGCTAGAAAAAGTGATGACTCGGCTCTGGCAGGCGTCCAATTGCAAGCCGAGGATCAGAGGCTGCTCCTGTGTGATGCCAAGGAACAGTTGGCTTCTTTAAAGAGCAAATAGCAACTCTTCAGAAGAAGTTAACTGAAGTCCAAAAGCTGAGAGATCAAGCAAAGAAGGCTAAAGAGGAGGCTGAGAAAGTAAGAAGGGAGGCCGAGGTGGTTAGGGATGGGGCTGAGCAATAAGGTTACGACCTCGGAGTAGCCGAGATCGAGGAAACCCTTAAGGCAGAGGTTCCAGCAGTGTAACGAACCTATTACGCTCAGACTTGGGAAGAAGCCCTTAACCAATTTAGGGTTGAGGCTTCTTCTGAACTAAGAAAACCAGAAAAAGTCTACTACCCACCAGCCATACGAGCCTCGGACCTTCCTCCCACTCAAGGTGAAGTAGCCTCTACTGTTGTTGACCCTATTGGAGAGTCTCAGCCTTAGGATCCTCCTTTTCCCAATCAGCAGGAGCAAGTAAAAGAATCTGAAGCTCCCTAGGAAACTTCTACTGATGTGGGTAGGCCCTTAGATAAGATTGCAGAGAATCCTCAAGATGGGGCAGCTTCTCAAAATTTTGAAATGGTCTTAGTTTTAGTCACCATGCCTGCAAATGAAAACCCCAAGGACAAAGAGAAGGTGACTCCTCCTGAGGCAGCTAATCAGGCTGACAAGAACTCTAAGGCCAGGCTTCAGATAAAGTTGAAACGATGAATTTTTATACTTACAATGTAGTTGCAATTTCTGTAATAGCATTTTCCCTTTTATAAGACATGTTTTAATGAAATGTGCCTTTTACTTTTCCAAATTTATACAAGTTGTTTTCTTCACTTACGCAATTTTCATTCTGATTATCCCTTGTTTGAACATAGCCATATGATACAAAAATGTGAAGTTGCTTACCTAAGAGAAAACACAAATTTCACACATATTTTTAATTGAGAATCAGAGTAGATCAAGACTATTAAATCCTCAGTACTTTAACAACCAAGTCCAAGACGTCCTGAAATGCTTTAAGTGATGCTCATGGACTTACTTTGGTTTACATCTTCATTGGGTGATAACAAACCATGCGACTCCAAAAAGAGAATCAAGATTTTACTTCTTTTTAATGCTTGGACTTAATGTCTAACCAACACTTCAATAGATGCCATAGTGTATTAATTTCCACTGAATTTATGGTTCGAGGAGCCTGATATGATTAGTTTCTGTTTAACACTTAGAAAAATAACTGAAAGATATCAATTTTCCCGAGGTATGTGGTTCGAGGATTCAAGCATGACCAACGTTCTGTTTGATATTTAAAATAAAGTTATACCATATTAATTTTCCCAAAGCAGATGGTCCGAGGAACCAGGCATAGCTTGGGTTTTGTTTAACACTTAGGAAAATAACTGAAAGATATCAATTTTCCCGAGGTATGTGGTCCGAGTAGTCAAGCATGACTAAGGTTCTATTTGATATTTAAAATGAGATTATACCATGTTAATTTTTCCAAAGCAGATGGTTCGAGGAACCAAGCATAGCTTAGGTTCTGTTTAACACTTAGGATAATAACTGAAAGATATAAATTTTTCCAAGGTATCTAGTCCGAGGATCCAGGCATGACCAAGATTCTGTTTAATATTTAAAATAATGTTATACCATGTTAATTTTCCCAAACAGATGGTCCGAGGAACCAGGTATAGCTTAGGTTCTGTTTAACATTCAGGATAATAACTGAAAGATATCAATTTTCCCAAGGTACATTCAGGATAATAACTGAAAGATATCAATTTTCCCAAGGTATGTAGTCCGAGGATCCAGGCATGACCAAGGTTCTATTTGATATTTAAGATGAGGTTATAGACGTGAAAGTAGGAATATGGCACACCCAAAGAAGACAAAGAAAACTTGTATTAATAATAATATCTTTTAAGATTATTTACATTCCAGGTACAAGGTACAACCTTTTCCTCTAAGTCTTCAAGATAATACACGTCTATCCTAGCCACTGATGTTATACGATATGGGCCCTCCCAATTAGGTCCTAATTTTCCCCATGCTGGGTTTTTGGCAGCTCCCACAACCTTTCTTAGGACTAAATCTCCTATTGTTAGCGACCTCAACTTCACGTTAGCATCATACCCTTACTTGAGCTTATGTTAAAAATAAGCCAATTGGACCAGGGCATGAAAATAGTAATAATGTAACATCATTAAGAAAACTAAAATATTTTTTTAATGGCAAACCCTTCATGGGGGCTTCACCAAGCCAACTGTTAGCTTTAAAAAAAACAAATGTAGAAACCTTGGCATGAGGGAAATGTTGTGAATCAAAACACAGGTTTCAAATAGGTTGTGTTGAATCCCTATTCTTAGAAGTCCATATTAATTACTGCAAAATATACATCCTTTTATGCATGCCCTTTTTTCCCCTAATGAAATCCCATGAAAAGAATTCAAGTTCATCTTACACAGATGGGAATATAGACAAGCCAATTCACCATAGATCAATCCTATAATCAGATACAATTACTTCTGTCTACAATGTATTACTTGCATACTTATAAATCATCATTCCAATTGTACTCACACCACAAGAATTTCACACCTACAAGATATGTATTTGTAAAGTATTTGACTGATTGATCTTCTAAAAATATATGCATGGTGCACTTCCATTTCCAAAGGGGCAAATATTGGCAAAACCAAGACTCATTGAAATCCAACTTTCAGTACTCCCTGATCACTATAAACATATAGACCCAAATCCAGCAATGGTCTCAGCTTTATCAAGGAATGTAACATCCACTACAGAGCAATGACCCTTGTGACCAGTCAAGAATTCAACCTTGGGAAATAGTTAGCTAAACTATTTCTACTCATTAAATCCCCTGCTGGATGAGGTAGAGAGTCATTGTAAGTTATCTCCAAGTCGTCACATTTGCATCCGTAAAAATTGCATTGTGATGTTCTATAAGGCACTGAATAACTTCAATAGCACCAAAGTCAGTCGGCACGCCATCATCCAAGGGAATGAGAGAAGATGCATCAACACTTTCTCCCTCTTCTGTACCCACAAAATTAAGGAAAGAAAAAAAAAAGTGGCAGAAGAGTAAGGCTTTACCAATGCAAACAAAGTTTACTTTTCAATTAGCACAATATATTTGCATTATCCTACAATTTATAAGGGGGAAACAAACTTATGGCTTATACCATTTCAATAAATAAATTCAATAAAGTTTAAGTCATAGATGGATTCGGTACATTATTACACATTTAGCAGTTTACAACTATTTATTTATTTTCATACGTCTGTTGATACTTTTTCTTTTTTGGATAAGTGATAATAAGTCTGTTGATACCTATACCCAACCCAATCCATTTAATTAGGATACATCTCTACCCACCAGTTAACGCAATTATATATGAACAGTTATAAAACTCAGGAGGGCATTTTTCAAGGAATAAGAAAGACTCCAGGCAGATGCATCCACTTGATGGATTTCTAATTTCCTTTCTATGAATGCTGGATCATGGTCATTCAAGGCAGAGCAGAAAGCAAGATCTAATTGTCTGAGAACCCAACCCAGGGGTTGTTTGAATGATCTCAATTTCGCCCTTAAATTTTCTAAGCTACCAAACAAAGCATATCTTTTTTCAAAATGGGAAAAAAATCACCAAATTAATTGGATTTGGGGCAAAAGTTAGTTATGCATCTCAAGATAATGAAAGAAGTATTCCAAAGAAGTCAAATGGGTAGCAGAATAGGTAAGTTGAGGCTTTTGTTAGGTGCTCTATGGCTCCTGATAGGTGCCCATTTATAGCCCAATTAAATCCTGTAGCGTATAGATTTCTTAAATGGGTTGGGACAGGAAAATGGGTTATAGGTAATTCAACTGAAAAGAAAACAAAATATTGACAACTATTATCATTGACCACCCCCCTGAATGTTATTCAATCTATTGGTGTCACAGACAGTTAGCGGCAAGAGTACACTAGCCTAGGCAAAAAGTTGATATATATGCACAAACTGTATTACTCACCGGCAAGCATGTCCCATGCACTGTAACTAGGCGGTTGATCCAAGTTCTTGGAAGGAATTTTGGATGGTTGATTCCAATATTGCCTATAGAATTCTGGTTTCCGTCCCTTCTGCCAGATAATAACAGGAACCATTTCCATGGCAAGGCTCCGGGCATCCATCTGTTGGAAGGTTAACAACAACTGAGAAAGCTAATGAAATAATATGTACCTGTAGGCTAACAACTATTTTTGCTCTGATCCACAGTTCCTCATTCAGTATAAGAATAAAATAAGAAAGGAAATTGCAGATGGCCATAATAAATTAGATGAAGAATATCTTTAGTTGCATGAAAATTATAGCTGCACAGCGACAAACAACAGATAAACCTAATATATTTCCTTCATGGTCAATGTGGAGGAGCAAGTTAACCATGAAATGTTGTGATTTGATGAAAAATGCTGAATTTGAACAGAGGTGGGGGATAAAAGGAAAAGTAGTTGTTCTAGACCAGTTGACTATCAAATTGTGTTTTGCCCATCAGCAACCCCAAGTACAAGAAATTTCCATTTTCCATACTCATATGGATTTCTGAGACTTTGTATGATCCCAGTGGATGTAAAAATAAATCAAGCAGTTAATGAATATCATTATATGGGGTGCCTTATTCATTGGAGACATGGTTGCATACAGTTTCAGTGGGACTATAGCTTAGAGAAGTTTAGATGCTAAATGATAGGCATTTCAAAATTAACTTCCTTGAATTTTTTAATAGAACAACGCATATTATCTTTCAAAAGCATTCAAAAAAATTCTAATGAGCTAATCTAATGATCTTTTCTTCAGTCAAGTTTAAAATTTTTAAATAAAAGTATAATGCATACAAAGAGTGATAATCTAACTCAACTGATAATTCTATTGCTGGCTGGAAAAAGACACTGACAATATAATCCTCAATCAAGTGAGGAACTCATATCTAATAAGCCAATACTTGAGCCCACCTGCACCCCAACACATGGGTGACACCCATGATAACCAATCCCATTTGAGAGAGAGAAAGAGAAAGATTCATGCCTTGTTAAGAAGTGACTTCTGGCTAACACGGAGTAGCAGAGCAGTGATAAATTCCAGGGTCATGTAGTTTACACTAGGAAGCCTCTTCAGTATGTTTCTCATTGAATGAATGCTAGAACGAGCACCTTTGATCTCATCATAAAGCTCAAATGTGGTTAGTGGCTCAGGAAGGCTAGCTAAGTAGCACTTAGCTAGAGCTGCTACGTCAACTGGATTTACTCCTTCTGGTAATGATGCATTTGAATCTGTAATAAATATACTACAGCATTAGATTACAGCTTTATATTAAAATATCAACCAAATTAAACAAATGATAACAACTGCAGGGATACCTTGGTTGTATATTGAAACCAGTTGTTGAATGACTTTTTTATCTCCTTCAGACTTAAAAAGGTCTGGTGAGTTTAGTCCTTCAAATTAAAACAATAAACAGGTTTTTCTGAGCATCAAAATGAAAAATTAAAGAGTGGTTATACATTATACCAGGAAAACATACTGTGTCAAAACTTAATTACCTGATAATATGAGATAATCTGCACATCTGACCAAAATATGGGGAACAGGCTTGCTGGACTGTTGCCGTTGCACCATAACCTCAATTGGAACTCCAAATACTAGGAAAGCACAAAACAAAAAATAAAGAAATGACAGCCAACACTACAATACTAATTAAAAGCAACCCAAAGGCATTACAGATCTGTTAGTATATAATAGCATCTTTTTTTTAAAAAAAAAAGTAAAAAGTAAGAAATAAGAATACTTCATGTTCATGATGATGAACACAAAGTATACAAAAAAGTACAAAGAAATTAATAGGGAAATGCAGGGAGTCCTGGAACTCCAAAATAGAATTACAATGAGTAAAACCCCAGGCACAAGACCAATCAAACAAGGTATAAAACAACAAACACTTCAAATGATCAAGAGGTTGCTCCAAATCCTTAAAAGTGTGGCTATTCCTTTCCTTCCAGACTATCCACATCAAACAAAATTACAAAGCAATAAATGGTACATTGGATACTCCAACCATTGCGGGAATTCGAATAACTCTATTGGAGAGAATTTCAACTACATGACAAAAAGTCTCCAATATCACAGAAAAAAAAAAGGTACTCTTACCATCTATCTCAGCTTTAATAAACTAATATAATGAACCTATCCTAGCCATATATGTCTTTGAAGAGGCAGGCAATTCATGTTCAACCAACAGAAGGTAGGATTACCAAATACGAAATACTATCCAAGAAGCTAAAAATTATGAAGGTTTAAGTAACTTACCATCAGTACTAGCAACACCCTGCAGATGACCAAAACAGATTTAAGTAAGAATTTTGAAACTTGAGAAAGAGAGGAGAACAAAAGGAGCAAGAAGAACTACTAGCTGCCTCAGAATCTATACCTTCTGCCACCGTTCAATGTCCGTCAAGATAGTCTTACTTTTTTGTGCGGTCTTCTTTGCCACCTGAGACAAACTCAGCATCTCAGATGTGTCAGTTATCATCTTTAACTTGAAATCAAGGCTATTATAGGTGGTTGTAAACAAAGATGACCTTACCTGTCAGAATTCCTTATCACCTACATATATTATATAATATAAATACACTATAATGTTAAGATATGAAAAAAGAGGCAGAAAGAAATGTTAAGAAATCAAACAAATAGATGAAAATGAACAGTACAACCATGAGAACATGTATGAATAATATAAATTTTTTTATTTTTAAAATTATGAGTTTAATCCCATAATAGGAAAATTAACTGAAAAGAACACTGCTTTTGCATGTTACTTTGCTTAAAAGAAGCCTCACAGTTGATCCATATTCCATAGTCTCCTAAACAGATACCACTAACTAACTTGGTTCATTAAGAAATCGAACAGCAAGAATCCCTAGTTGTTGGAGACCACGGGATTCCAGTAGAGCATTAAAAAATTTGACAAGGCTTTATGCTATAAAATAAACAAAGACGGATTGGCTGACAATCACCACAGGGACTTAATTCATAATCAAGCAGCAAAGATTCATGGGAACCCCCTAACCTTAGTTACCAAACAGAACAGACTAGCATTATTAAAATAAAAATATCAGCAACTTTCGAACCATAATAGCATATAGAATTATAAGTATCACTAACACAATTCCAAAATTCTTCAAATTGAAACCTAATAAGGTACCAAAAAAAAAGGGTATTTGAGCTAAGACTACCTCTTCAACTTTAGTTTTTCCAACAGAAACCTTGTCCTTGGTCTCCTCAACGCCTTTCCTAAGCAATGTGCCGGTGGTAGCAGCCGCGGATATAAGGCGTTCTTGCACGGCCTGCTTCGTGGAAGGCTGCTGAAGGAACGCCCACCGGCTTTTCACCAGCGTGCCAACGCGTTCCGCCACATCAGCAAAATTGCCTTTGGCATCCTTTGCAACCTCCCCCACAAACGTTCCGGCCGATTGACCTGCGGATTTAATCTTCCCCCCTGCTTTTCAAAACCATAAATTCTAAACACTTCAACCAAAAAAAAAAAAAAAAAAACCCAATTGCATAGAATTGAATGATCAAATTAATTAATGTAATAATGATTGACATTATTACCTGAGGAAGAAAAGAAACCGCTAGCCTTCTCTTGCCACGGAGGCGAGATTGCTGAAGGCATTGACGCTTTGTTCTCAAACAGGACCTATCACCTATATATATATATATATATACACACACACACACACAAAATTTGTAAATTACAATTAGCTAATTGGGTTAGAAGTGCTAATTATAGAGATTCTAAATTTTATTATTTTTCAAATTAAGAAAATTTTTTTACTAAAAGATCGTTTGGGCTCTGTTTAGGGGAAAAGGAAAATCAAAGTTTTATAGTCACGTTGATTGAATTCTTAACATTTTCTCGGCAACCAAATGAATTTCAGAATCAAAATTCGCTTATGTTTATCAGATATAGTACAAATTTTCGACTAACTTTTTCTCTTAAAAAAAAAATTAAAAATTTTCGAGAATATATGATGTTAAAAAAAAAAAAAAAACTTTTTAGAGAGAGAGAATCCCTAATTATGAGAGAAGTTAGAGAAAGTAATTTACCTTCGTGACTTTTTTTAAGTTCTGATTGGAAAAGATGGGGAATAAACGGATAAAGCCAACAGCCTAGACGAGGTATTTTAGAGAGAGAGAGAGAGAGAGAGAGTGTGTATCAGCCGTCGGAGGAGTTAGAAAAAAAAAAGTGTCACGCTAGCTAGCGAGTGTCTTAAGCATTGGTTAATCATCCAATTAAAAAAAGATTTTTACGAGGAAAGAAAAAATTAATTAATATTTTAATAATTTTTTTTAATATTTTAGAAGTGGTGTCAAAAATTTTTTAAAAATAAATTATTAATTAATGCCTTAAAGACACTTATTAGTATTTTTTTAAAAGAATATTAATTTTTGTAACTTTTGTCACAAATGGTCAAATAAAATTTACGAGCTGTGAACGGCGGAAAAAAATATGGTGACTACACGTTGGATTCACAACTCGATTTTTTTGTCATTTCACGGCTTGTGATATGGTGAAGGAGTTACGGTAAAAGTTGTGTAAATTTTTGTGGTTGGTAGGAGGGGTTGGAGAGAGGTCGGGGATTCTGCGAGACTAGTCAGGGATATTAGTTAACGTTGGGAGCCAATGGAATAGTGACACGTAAGAGATTTTGATGTGTACGCGGACCAGTGTGTGTTTGTTAGTGTTTTGGGGTCGTGTAAAATTTTGGTAACTGATGTAACGGTTCTGTTCTGTGTGCTATTTTCAGCTCGACGTGCTGGGAATTTTGTTTTTTTTTTTAAATTTATAAAAGGCTATCTCTATCATTGTTATTTTTTTTTCTAGATTCTATCATTATCATTGACTTTTGAATATCAACTGTAAAAATCATAAGAACCTATTATTTGACCGGAAAGAGTTTTATGATTATAAATAAATAAATAAAAATTGACAGGAAGAATGAACATGAAGAAAGGCTTTAAATGGCTTTTAAAACAATTTGTAAGAGTTGTAAAACAGAATAACTTTTTAAGTCTTTAGCTAGGACTAGCTTTTATTTATTTTATTTTTTTGATGAGCTGTGTTTTTATTTTATATATATAATTTTTATTTTAACAATCTAATTTATAAGTAGATAAAGTAATTTGAAAATTAACAGGAAAATTGTCTTATATTTTAGGCAATGTTTTAGTGGAGTTAGAGATGTATTTTTACCGAATTGTTGTTTAGTTTTTTTTTCTATTTAAATATAGGGGTATATGGGCATTTATGAACTAAAAAAAAGAGGAATTCAAATAGGAGAAGACCCTTAAATAAAAGTATATATAATAAATTTGCTAAAATAATTGTTTCATCTTGCACTCATATTAATCTCTCTAAATGGAAGTTGCGTGTAAAATCATATGTTTTGCTAGTCTTCTTTTTTATTTTTTATTTAGAAGACTCTTGCTTTGAGAAAAACATATTAACTACTCAAGATCAAACACAAAGAATTTCTTAAACAAATTAATAAAGTCTCTAGCTCTACCAATTTAAATTAATTTCATGGAGTCTCTACTAATTTAAACAAATCAATGGAGTACTTCATTCTACCAATTAAACAAATTAACAGAATCCTTTTTATGAATTAATTTAATTGAGTTATTGACTCTACCAATTTAAATATTAGAGTCCTTACCTCTGCACACCCTTGGTGCGTAAATCACTCCATAAGTGTAAGTCCTTGTAGGGTGTGGGGGGCAAGGGCTGAGATTCAAGTCTCCAAAAGGAAGCTTCACACACATATACACTTAGATTAAGTTAGAGTATAATTTCTATCTTATATCAAAAAAATATTAGAGTCCTTGACTCTACAAATCAAATACATTAATGAAGTTCTTGACTCTACCAATTAAACAAATTAATTAAGTCACTGACTCTACCAATTTAAATATTAGAGTCCTTGACTCTACAAAACAAACAAATCAACGGAGTCCTTAACTCCACCAATTAAACAATTTAATAGAGTCCTTGACTCTACCAACTAAATAATTTATAGTTCTTGACTCCACTATTTTAAAATAATATGATTTAATGGAATCTTTGACTCTCTAAATTATTTTAAATAGAGCAGAGTTTCTAATTCCTTCAAATTAATTCAATAATGTATTTAATTCCAATATGATTAATTGTTTTGGGTTCTTAATTCCTCAACCAAAATTGGAGTTTCTAATTCCCAAAGTAAAATGATCATAAAATTGATATGAGAAAATTTTCCTGTAAGGACCCGATTTGAACTCTTAGCCTAAAAGATGTATGGACTTAAGTCCAAAAAGTCCAAAACAATAAATTTGTAGAGGATGGGTTAGAAAACTAGGCTTTAGTGAATTAAGTAACAAGCCAATTGATTTTGATGACAATGAAAGGGAGATAATAGACGTTCATTAAAAAAAACGTCTTTGGTCAAATCCGAGGAGGTTGATTCTTATATATTGCTTATGAAGTTTTATTACAAGTCTGGTTCTAGGTTGCTGCAATGTTTTTCTCTTGATTTTCAGATCCCTTACTCATGGAGGATCTCTTGTTGTAGTGCATTAAATGCAGTGGTACCAGCTTTTCCTTAGGTACCTCCTAGCTTCTACTTTTTGGTACACTTGAAATGTACGTTCCTATCATTGAAGCTTCTATGGAGGTTATTCTCGTCGTTGGAATGCTTATCTGAGCTATATTTGTCATAGCCAAGGAGGAGTTCCTCCTCGAACCGTCTTCTACTCATTTCTTACTCATGAGACTCTAAACTAGAATTCCTCGTAACTATTTGTCCCTCTTGGGACATGCTGACGTCCTCGAATAAGGCTCAAGGCCCAAAATATAATTTTGAGCCCTTATCCGTACATTTCCAATTTCCAATCTCTAAAAATGTTCATAAAAATAAAATTGCTTCGAATGAGTTTTCTTTCCCTTAAGACTTCAATCAAAATATCATTGCTTGATAAAATTCCTACAAAGAAGCAAATGAAAGAAAGGGAAATGCGCTTGTACAATTAATCTCTTAAAAATTGGGTTTTTGGTTCAATTTCCATAAAAACATGGATCCTGGACTCATCCTTAAAATTAAAATAAATAATCTCACCCAACAAAAAAATTAAGTCAATACATAATTAAATAGCAAGTATTTGACTTAAATGTCCATCATTTAAACTGGACAAAATCATATTTGAGAATTTTATATCCAAAACCTTAATTTAAGAACTACAAATTGGCTTGATCTCCACCAAAGGTACGTAGGCAACTTAAATACATTATTAGGTGCAGCCACAAATAAATAAAAAACACATATCCCCTCAAATACAAAAAATAAACTCATGTACAAAAAGGATGTGGTTGGAATCAAAGTATCTTCTCTTGAAACAAGAGATTGTAATTAAGAGATAAGTTATCTAAATGAGCACTACTTACATTAATAAAACTCATATGCCCAAACATTAATGAGTGAAATTATGTTTGATGGATTTTACTCAATAACAATTTTTGTCAAATACTCAAACTCTAGATGCCAAAAGTTTTATAATTTAGCTAGTTGACATTTTTTAGTGTTTCTAATGAATACATCCTAGATTTAAATTCCCCCTTCCCCAAGTAAAAAAAAAAAAAAAAAAACTCAAATTCTATCATTTTAAAATTAGTTCATTATTATCATTATTATATTTTTAAAGAGGTATGTTTCATTATGGCCCATTGGCATTGGCATCTTCGTTTTCATATTTGGACTAGTTTAAGAATTCAAACCTTAACATATTCAATCTGAAATAGACTTGATCACTTGAGGGGTAGGTTTCCCCTATCATTGGGATGGGAAAGATTCTTTCTATCATTGCTCTACCAAATCGATGCAACAATTCAGAGATTTGGGCATTTCTTGACCAATGTGCGTTTCGCCACAACATAGGAGCCACTCCCGTTCATCCATGTGGAGCATGGAAGCCGCTATATTGTCACGATTTTCAAAGCTTGCAACCTCCTTGCCTTGGGCTATGAAGGTTAGAAGCTAAGTGCAGTTGAAGAGTTAGGTTTCCTCTAGCTAGACCGATGAAGGTCCCTTTCCAAGTTAAGGTTAGGTGCGAAAGGGCCTAGCCTCCGAATCATATGTTTGAGCTAGCAAGCCACGATGAAAGCTGAATTTCAAAATAGAAGCCACTTTGAACCTTTAAAGGTATGTTTGGATACTGTCTATTTACTGAAAACTAAAAATTTATTGCTGAAAATATTGTAATAAAATATTTTTTAAAAGGTAAAACACTGTTCACTTGCTACTGTTCATACTTTTTTGTGCTTTGGCTGGTCCATGAACAGTGCCATGAGACCAGCCAAAAAACGCAAACACAGCTTCAACGCAGATGCGTTGCTAAGCAAATGCACACTAAGTCACCTAACAAAATTTATTACTCTCACTAATTAGGCAGTATATGCTATTTTTTTATATAAAAAAAATTAATAAAGGCTATTTCTATCATTATCATTGAATTTTGAATATCAACTGTAAAAATCATATGAACCTATAATTTGATGGGAAGGATTTTACTGATAAAAAGAAAATTAAAAGGGTGAACATGAAGATAGACTTCGAATTTTGAATGGGTTTTAAAAATAATATGTGAGAGTTGTCAAACAGAATAACTTTTTTGGATACAAGGTAGAATTCTACTCTATCCTAATCTAAGCGTGTATATGTGTGAAGCTTCCTCCTAGAGACTTAAATCCCGGCCCTTGCCTCCTATACTTGTGGAGTGACCATCGCACAAAAAATGTGTAGTTGTAAAACAGAATAGCTTTTACTAGGATAATAAAATTGCTCAAATAATTATTTTATCCGACATTAATATTAATCTCTCTAAATGGAAGTTACGTGTCTAACATTATATGGTTTTTTTTTTTGGGAAGAGTCTTGCCAGTCATTCATTTAGGGCCTCATGATTTGGGAAAAACATGATAACTACTCAAGATCAAACGCAACGATTCTCTTAATCTAGGCATAAAGTTAAGCTCCACATTATACTTTACCTACCACAATTATTAGTCAAAATGACTAGTCCTAATCAAAGGTATTTATGTAACCTTAATGGGTGGGAATCTTTTTTATGTTTCTATTTAAATCAGAGAGTGATAAAAGAAAGGTGGTACTCTGGGCCCACGGAACAATGATCATTTGGTTCTTTGCCCATGAGGAAAAACCCAAGTAGTTGGGGATATAGATTTCTTTTTTTTTTCTTCCTTGTGGGTGTATCCACAACCTACCCATTGTTTTTATGAATAGCGATGGTACTCAGTTGATATGGGCCAAAGCCTACTGTAGAGTGGCTTTTTCCTTTACAGAAATACAAGCGACTTTCAAATGTTGCTATATATCAAAGGTGAATGCAGATGGAGAAAGATGACCGCAGCAGATCAAAGGTCGGAAAAAAAGATGAGGGGCTTTGGACCTTGGATGATCACAAAGTCGGTGAATATTAAAGAAAATCGAGTAGTGGATGTGGTCTTTATGGCCCTTTTTCAAATTTGATAAGTATTAGTTTTTTTTTTTTTGAGATAAGTATTAGTTGATCATATATTCCATTATAGTTGTATGATTAAATACTTTATTAATGTAAGAAAAACAAGCAGGATAAAGGGAAAAAGTGCAAATTTCTTTCTCCATAAATGAGTAATTATTAGGCACTCTAGAGTACAGTGACATTATAATTGTAAGATAATGAAGTACTACGTTACTGTACTTTAAAAATACCTAATTTTCAAAAAGAATAATGCCAACGCTTTAAATGGGAGCAGGTAAATGTATTCTCAAAGTCAAATTGTTCCGCTAATAGACCTTGTAAAATGTCCATGTTTTTGTTGGAAACAAGTAGTTTAGAAATAACTAATAAGATTTTATGAGAATTCCTTGACCAATTGTATGTTATTCCGGCGCATTCCCATGGATGCTTATTGCCATTTATGGTTCATTTGTTAATGTCTAAAAGTAACTTTTTTTTTGGTCCCTTCGGGGACATCCGATAAAAAAGGAACTTTTTTTGGAGTCTGTTAACTGTCAAACTCAATCTCGAGGCCCTACCCTATTTGTGCCTTAGTGGACTCTCAAAAAAGAAAAGAAAAAAAGGAAAAAGAAAAAGAAAAAGTAGTGCCTTGGTGACTATTTTAGGAGTCAGTGCTTTAGCTATCATCATCATTTTATTGTTTTAGTAAAATGCATCTACATTTCTTGAGATTTAATTGATGGAATCGTGATTCTTTACCTATTAAAATTAAAGAAATTAATGACAATTACTTGGAAGTAGGAGTAAGTATTATGACCAGAGACAAAACTAGGTCTTTGAATTAAGAGGACCAAAGTATTAAAAAAGATCATTATAAACCTCTAAACAAGTATCCATGTAGTATTAACTAGTCGCTAATTCAGGATGCGCGGAATAATTAAATAAATATTAAAACTATTTAGTTTACTTTTATTTTTTGACTAGTAACTATTTAGTTTACTTGAAGTTTCTATGACTTGAAAATGATAACAAAAAACTTACGCTACATGAATTCCATTCATGTATAGTTAAATTCATTACTATAAAAGTGCTATATTACATTTGCTTTGATAAGCACAAAAGACAAAAGAATTACTACAGAGTTTAAACATATAACTGCTCTTAATATAGTGACTTCTTAAAATTAAGTCAACGACATCTGCCTAACCAATTGTGATTTCAAAAGTTCTTACATGTAGGCACTTTGAACAATCCTTTTTATATGAGATTAGTGAAAAAGGTTCAAATCATTATCATTATATGCAAGGATACAGTGGTAATGATATAGAAGATGGACGAAAAACTTCTTCAAATTAGTTAATGAATATATGCTCAAAAAATAAAGTCTAGAAGACATTATGTCCTCATACTGCAATAAGAAAAGTAAGATTATGATAATTGGTGAATGTCAAATGAATGTGGTGGCACTTAGGAAATTAATTTATAGGTTGAAAGTTTCAACTCTCATATTTTCAAATAAGAGGCCATATTTAATTTGAAAATTGCAAAAGAAGTTTTAGGGCAAACATTTTTTATAGGAATTTTAGAGCAAACCTTATTTTGGGTTCTTGCATCTATATGACCTAATTTTCAAAACTTTTTTTTTTCTACCCAACTCGTATGTTTGATTCTGGGGAAGAAAACATGTACCCCATTTAAGATAGAAAATTGTAAGTTTAAAAAAGGTAAAGGGAAAAACAAAGTGAACATGAGATAATTGGAAAAAGAACATACTATTATGTCTACATTATCATATAAATCACTAACCCAAGTTGAAGCTTAATCGTATTTATAGAGAAGATGATGAAATAACCACTATTTGATAGGACTAAAAAAAAAAAAAAAAAAAAAAAACCCCATTGCTTAAAGCTTTTTAAGTTCCATAAGTAGTGTTTCCCCAATAGCTCAATACTATTATTACATCCTGTAACCCGTTAATCATCTACTATTGCAATAGTCCTTTCTAGGCAAACTTTATTCTCATGTACTAAATGGGCCTTTAAGAGAAGAAACACCTCATATTCTCATCATTCAAATGGTTGTTTGCAAATAGAATCTAAACCCAATGCAAGATCTTTATCCAACCTATTTAAACTATCCATAAAATTCAACTTGGACATTTCATCAAGCATGTGGAGTTCACTTTAAAGAACAAATAAATAATACAAAGAAATTAAATTATCTTCTCAGCTAATGGCACAACAAAAGAGAGGCACTCCCCAAGAATTAATATTTCCTTATACTTCATTGCTTTGTTAAATCTATCTATTAAAAAAAAAAAAAAAAATCTAAGAAACCCTACAACATAATCTACAATTTCAACCTTATAGTGCATAATATCACTAATCTAGAAAAATAAACATGCATATTAGAAAAAACTCAATGTCAAAAAGATTCTTAAACCCAAAAGAGGACTCTGCCCTCATTCATATAAACAACAAATAAAACAATAATAAAACGATGAGTTTAGTCTCTATTTGCAACAACCTAAGAATGACTTAATGTGATATGAAACTCAGCCAATAGTGCTTTTGCAGTTCTCATGATCTCGCTGGGGTGTACCTAAACGGGTTCAAAGCAAAATTTGTTTCTTGTGTAAGCACCCACAATTCGAACTCTTTTGTATGCCTTTGCCGCACCTCACTACATTGTTGCAAAACATCTGAACTCACTATCAATAAAAGGGGTAGACATTGGGCAGCTCAAAATCGGTTGGATTGGTTTCATTGGATTGGTGGCCATACTGTCAATCGGGTGATTTTCTGCATCTGTAGGTTTTTAGTTTAGGTTTTTCATAGTAAAAATTTTGTAGATGGGGTTTTCAAAACTTGCATGAGAGCCTCTAAAGCTTATGTGTCAAATTTTGGTGAGGTCAAAAAATAGTCAAACGTCTTCAGTTTTATAATATATATATATATATATATATATATATATAGAGATATACCGTTAATAAAGAGAACAAAACAACAATTAATGATCTTAACTTTACTTTTGAAAAAAAGACACTAACAAACAACCACAATTATTATACTTATAATAATTGTTACAATTTTATAAAATAATAATAATAATAACAATTGTTAAACGGTCAATCATCACCTCACCAAACCTAATAAAAACAACAAGCGTTAAAAACTTGATTGTGCACATCACATTGCAGATTGCACACCTATCTGATGCCTTGATGAAAACAAAAGGCAAAGTTCAAGCATTTGACCAAAAAACAAAAGGCTATCTCAATTCAATTAATAAAACAAAAGGAATTTTGAAATAGTGAGGCGTAGAAAAAGGGAAAAAAAAAGACAGAGGAGTGGTATAAATAAGAAGCAGAAGTGTGGCTGATCCAGCAAGTTAAAATAAAGAAGAAGTGGTGGATGGCCTGAAAAGCTGAAATTTGGGCCATGGTGGTTGTCCAACAATTCAACGAGGAGGGGCAAACAATATGCAAGAGGGCTAATGATATTATAAGGGGGCAAATATAATTTTATTGAACCAAATTGTTAAAGTATATATATACACACAATTTTTTCCCCCAAATTTCAAGAGGAGGGAAGCATGGCCCCAAGGCCAAAAAATGACTCTATCCTTGATTTTGAGGAATATTACTTGTAATTGAATAACTATTGTCTATTTTTATGATCTGTTTGGTGATAGTACATAAGTAGAACTATAAATTTGTAATTTCATAGTTTGATACAACATGATTTGATGATATAATAATGGAATCATATTCCTATCGAATTTCTAAATTTACCTTTATAATTATATTTACACTCTTGTTAGGTTTCTCTAAACATTCAATTATTTGAAAATTCAATAATTGTAAAATTAATTAATATCCTTGTACTTTGTTCATATCAATTTCTCCACACACACATATATAAATTGACAACATCTCTGATAAATATTAAACTCTAATAGCTAACGGAGTTACTTGCTTGAATTAAATATTGATATATAAAAAAAAACATTTTAGTTTCAAAAAATACATGTTTCATAGCAAAAGTAAATACATATTTGAAATTAAATTAACACATTAGAAAAAAAATGGTTTGTAACTTGTTTGTCTTTTTAATTAAATTTCATATCATGGAATAAATTGATTACACTTATACCATACTTATAATCAACATTTTCTATTGATGGGTTTTGAGATTTTTTTTTTGGGACTATTACTTGGCTTATTTGATAATAAGTAACCATTCATTAATCCTAGTTAAAGGACTAGTAACAAAAATACAACTAAATAACTGAACTGAATGATAATTTCAAAGGAATAGCAATTCTATTGATTGTGATTCTATTCCAGCTTACTAAACATGGTCTTAGTGTTGTATCATACATTTAGAATTGAATCCCACCATCACCCTATTTTGTATTTTTGGACCATGAAGGAGAAGAAAGAACAGAGGACTTGCAAATCATGCATCATGGTCCTTCTATCTTACTCTCTCCACTCACTTCCCCCACCATTCTCTTCCAAAACCAGTGCTTCCTCCAAACTTTGTCCATCTGTTCAATTGGCATATTCTTAGTCTCCGGCAAAAACAAGTACACAAACACAGTCATCACCACCACCCATCCCCCAAAAAAGAAGAAAATCCCAGCCTTGAAGTGGCATAGCATAGCAAGAAAAGTTTGAGCAACTATGAAAGTGAAAAGAAAGCTCACTGCCACTGTAATACTTTGCCCAGCTGATCGAATCTCCAAGGGAAATATCTCACTTGGAACCAACCATCCCAATGGACCCCATGACCATCCAAACCCAGCAACATACACACATATCAAAATCAGAACCAAATATGCAGACCTTTTGTCTAGCTCACCATGGTCACCTAGTTGAGCTGCCATTATTGCACCAATAAGAACTTGTGAGATAAACATTTGAATTCCCCCTACTGTAAACAAAGCTCTTCGACCAAATTTATCCACTACAAGCATGGACATGAAGGTTGAGACAGTACCAACAATCCCAGTCATGACTGCAGATAAAAGTGATGCACTTTCACCTAAACCTATTGTCCTAAAGAGTATTGGGGCATAGAATGCAATGACATTGATCCCTGTCACTTGTTGGAAGAAGGGTATTGCTATAGCCATTACAAGTTGTGGTCTATATTTTCTTTGTACAATTTTCTTAAATGGGTGTTCAATGGTTCTGGACATGGAACTAGCTCTGATGAGATCATCTAATTCTGCTTGCACATCATTGGTACCTCGGACATGTTGTAGCATTAGTTTGGCCTTTTGGTGGTCATTGTTGCGTTGGATTAGGCTATTGGGTGTTTCAGGAAGGAAAATTGCGCCTAGAGTTAGAATTAAGGCAGGGACAGCGGCCATTCCTAGAGAGATTCGCCAGCCCCATCCACCTTTGATCTTTTGTGTACCAAAGTTGATGAGGTTAGCCGATAAAGCACCAATTCCAACGCTGAATTGAAAGCCATTGTTGAATGCTCCTCTATATTTTGCTGGAGCCATTTCAGAGAGATATAGTGGGACTGCCTGCAAAGACAAGTACCATTGTTGTAAAATAGAATATCCAATTCAAAGATCTTCTATCTTTAGAAGACAATGGTGTATGGTGGGAGAATAAATTAATTATAGTGAAATTTTTGGTCATTTTCCTTTATAAAGTATCAAAATAGAATACCTTCTAGTGAGATAAGAGTGTTTAAAACAAAAGTTTGGCTAATCAATAAAATTTTCTGTTTATAAAGAAAGTAAACATTGTATATGGAATTGAAAGTAATTTATTTTGTATCTCAAAAAAAAAAAAAAAAAAAAATAGAGAGCAAGTAATTTATTTTGAGTATGAAGGGTGAATGGGAGAGCATGTATTGTCATAAAATTCTACCATTATAAGTGAAAGTGGGTGAGCACCATAATAACGGATGGAGTCTATATATCCAATCTTCTATATATACGCATGCACAAACACTAGATATTCTTAATTGTGAATATTGTAATAATATAAATGCAATTTTCTTAATATGCTACCTGGTTTGCAAAGCCAACCCCAACTCCAAGCAAGACACGACCAAGTATAAGCATGGTGACATTGAAAGCTGCACCGCCTAGGGCTGCACCTGCAAGGAATGCAGCTCCTCCTACAAGGATTGATGGCATGCGTCCAAAGGCTCTTGTGACTGAGGAGGCGAAGAAGGACGCTACGAGGCCGGCCACGTAGAGTGAAGACGTGAAGGAAGTTAATAATTGGCTATCAAACATGCAGTAGTTGCTAATCTTGGTGTCTTCTTTCATCTTAGTGAGCACTTCCGGGAAGAATTTCTTCAGAAATGAATCCATAGAAGTGACTCCACCTTCATAGTTATACAATGGTTGAAAATAATAAATAAGAATGATAATAATCTCAATAATTTTTTATATTATAATCCAGATCCAGTGACTGGATGATCAACTCAAGCAAGCACTTTTTTTTTTATATTTTCTGGATCGATTATGAAATTTAGGTTATCAATTAGTACAAAGTGTAAGCCTGCCCAATCATTGAAATGTTAATTTATGTGTCTATTTATTTTTCTTCACAATTTCGGTGTGAAACCAACTGTCATGATTCTATAATAGGAAGCACAACAACAACAACAATAATAATAATAATTACCATTTGGACAAAGTTTAGGTACAAAATTGGTTATAGTCTAAAACTACAATTTTACTTAATAAAATAAACATTATTACATATTTTGAAAATCTAACTATTAAATTGCATATTTTTTAAACTCTTAATACACATATCAAATTTTGTGTCAATTTGATATTATTTACTATATGATTAATAAGTTTATATTTTATGCATAATTTTAAATTATAAAAACTTGTAATTTAAATAATTTATTGTTGACATAAATATTGATATTCAATTTTCTATAAATTTTGTAAGCATAGAGGATATAAGAAAAAGAATATAATTCAATGGTAGATTTGTCAAAATTTGCCTCCAATAAAAAAATATTGAGTAAAGTTGTAGCCTAATGCTATAAGCTCACAACTAATTTTGTAACTAAACTTTGTTTTAATAATTATTATATTTTATTTGTATGATTCTTATTATGTTTTGAACACACTATAATAACCTAATTTGTAATAATCTTCACGAATAATTCCATGTACCTCTTTGATTGTTTAAGGTATGATACCCCAATTTTGGAGTATTTTGTTATCAATTCATAAAATACTATATTAAGAAAATATTCCCTTGCTTGTTTTAGTATTTTTAATATCTTTATAAGTTAAACTATAATGGAGATATAAGCTTGTACCTATGTGGTTACACGGGCGTCTCCACTTGGAGCCCAGGGGTTCAAATGAACCCCTTGCTGGCCACACACACACGCGCGCACACACACACACACAAAAAGAAAAAAAAACTATATATATATATATATATATATATATACCTCCCTAAAATAAAATTTTGAACATCTTGATCATGGATTTTTTTTAAGCCTAGTCAAAATAAGTTTGAATATGATCCTCTTAACAATATCTTATAATTTTTAAACACACACCAAAAAATAAAAAATAAAAATCAATAACAAACCAATTTGATTTAAAATCTGGGAAAAAAAATTAATAAGCCCAATGGATCAATGGGAGATCAATGAATCAATGATTGTTTGGTTGTGTACATTGAAAAAAATGTAACTCGTAAGATTGATAATGAAGAAATCATTTAACAATTTCAATATATGAAACATCATAGAAAGCAATTGTAAAACTTTATGTATTTTGGGTGTTTTTTTTTTTTTTTTTGGGTTTTATTATTTGTGATGTTGACATATTCAAATTCTCTTTTGTTTTAAATTTTGTATAATTTATGTTTCTTATTAACTCCCCTCTAAAAAATAATCTTGGAGCCGCCATTGTGTGGCTATGTCAAATTCAACAGTAGACTTTGTCATAAAGCTTACCTTGGTTTTTTTTCTTTCTTTCTTATTTTTATTTTTTTAATTTTTGGTTACTTCTAAAAGGATAATAACAGAGTCACAAATGTTAATAATTTTATTACATACGCTGTTAATTCATCGCATTAACAATAACTATAATATGGATTTTTCAGGGAAAATAATCTGGATTTCATAACCCACAAATATTAAAGATACCAAGGTTCATATTTCTTTAGATTTCATAATTATTTGGCATGTTAAGCAATACAATTTTGACACATGGCAATCATATAGGTTTTGAACCATGTTGACCACCATGCAAGGGCGGAGGGACAAATTTTTAAGTGGATGGATCAAACCATCCAAGTGGCAACTTTTTTAATTCTCCTTTGGGTTTTTTTTTTTTTTTTTTAATTTTATTTTATTTTATGGATGAATACAGTTTTGCTAAACTAAAAAGTTAAAAATTGCAAAACAACAAAAATCGACCCCAGGCAAACAAACGTGTAGGTACAAACAAACAGATATTTTAGAGTTACTAGCATTACATTAATGGTCTCTCAGACGACAACAACAACCAAAAAAAAAAAACATTATAATAAGGGTATAATAATATTGTTCATATAGACCATATGTGATGTCAGAAATCGGAAAACAAACAATTATCCAAGCTGATCCAAATATAACACCTTCAATTCATAGCTAGCATAGCAAAGATATGACAACTTTGCTGAAAAGAAAGCTATATAGGCCTAAAGCTAGCATAGCATGAACTGGTTGAGTATTTCAATGGATTAATGACTAACTATGCTAAGAAGAAAGCTGACATGATAAACTATCTTGTAAGACGTACCTGAAATTCCAATATCATAGCCGAAGATAACACCTCCCATGGCAGCCATCATACAAGATAGGATCACAAAAGGGGTCATTCTTCCATTGTAGTTCCCCCCTTGGCTTGTTATTGCTAGGCCTGTCGCCATGGCCTTTTTTCCAATTCAAGCTCACTGTTATCACTCACGACAAATATTGAGAGAGTTCAATGTTGTGGATATGTAGAAAATAAAGGCAGCAAGCAGTCTTCCTTGACCGGTAGAGATCAACATCATTGTTGTCAATTCGAATCGTCAAAACAAATAATGTTATCAGTGTATATTATAAAATATAGTATATTTTGAAAACTTCATGGGATTGGAGCATGTGGTGTGGAATATTTCAAGTATATATGCAAGTTTGGAGTCTCATATGGGCTTGTATATTCAGACACGCCATTTTACAAAATCAAGCATGACCATTTGACTTACTACTTGTCTGAAGAAAGGTAGATAAGTTTTTTTTTTTGGAAGGAGGATTAATAAAAATAAGAGAACCATCTCCACCACACAATAATTGGGTGGATGATCCATCATTTTTCCACGGGAAGAGATTTGGTTGTATTATTAGTATATTAATTTACGAAAACATCCTCATTCCCACTATAATTAAAACACACACAAAATAATAATAATAATAAAAAAGAGGATTAAGTCAGCAAGGTGGCTAGAAAATTGGATAACTATCAACCAAGTATGCCCAAAAGAACAATGGGATATACTAATTGCTTTCTTTGCTGTCTAAGACCTTCATTTCCTCCCCTAAAAGAAGATTCAATATCCGTTTGAGAATAGTTTATTTAGCTTTTTGCTGAAAATTTTTTGTTTAAAATATACTAAAATATACTTGTACCTTGAAAAATGTGAGAAAATGTGAAAAAAAGTGGGAAACATAAGGTTTTAAAAAACAATATATAAAAGATAAAAGCTAAAAATTAAAAGATGAAACTGATGTCAAACAAACTTTAAATCCTTTCGATTAGCATTAAAGGATTAGAAATTAAGAAACTAGATTTCAGTGTGTTATAGAAAAAAGGAAATGAATATCCCTATCATGTTTTGCCCTTGTGATTTATTAGTCTAATGTGAATTCAACAAATTGTTAGATACAAGCTAAAGAAAGTTTCTCTATATAAAAATAAGGACAAAACTTAGATACAGTACCTTAGGTGCTGTTTTTTAGGTTTCTCTTTTAGGATTCAGCTATGTAACTACTTAACTAAAAAATATACTTCCATTCTACGAGAAAAATTCACATGGCAGAATCTTAAGAGGGGAATCTAAAGAACAGCATCTACGTACCGTACCTAAGTTTTGCCCTAAAAATAAATATAAAGATAGATAAAACTTTTGGATGAAATATAAACTTGGAGTTGCAGCTAAAATATTTCCAAGAATTGGCGACTGCAATTTGCTATTGTACTAATTAATTTGATTGGACTAATACCTCAAACTTACTCACTCAAACTTAAGGTACAAGCTTAAGGATGCCTTGAGTTTGGAAAGAAACTGTAACCGTGTAGGAAAGTAAGCTACAACAGATCAAATGTAAAATGAACTAGGCTGGACGTAAAATGTAATGACAAATGGTAGTTAAAGGTGACGACATTGACCGCCAAAGGAGAGCGACATTGTTTGTCGAAAGATATTGGCTAAGGACAATAGTGTAGTGGGAGCTAGAAGACATCGATCGTTCAAAGTCAATAGTCAAATTCATTATTGGTTAATCAGGGGCAGCGCCACCTTAAGCCAGGGTGGTCCCAGGACCACTATGACTTGGAGTTTTTTTTTATATATAATAATTTAAAATTTTTTATTTGTCTACCCTTCCAAAAAAATTTGAGAACACTTACAGTTTTTTTTTTATGCTAATAAAATTAAATTTTGCTCCATAATTTGTTCTAAATTCAATGAATGAATGATTGTTTGGTTGTATACATTTAAAGAGATGTAGCTTGTAGCATTGATAATGAGACTATCATGCACCAATTTCAAAATATGAAAACTCGTAGAAGACAATTGTAAACTTTATGTATTTGCGTTTTTTTTTATTGTTGTTGTTGTCAATATATGAATTTTTCTTTTTATTAGATTGTATAATTTATACTTCTTAAGGAACATCTTGAGAAAAATTTCTGGAGCCGCCACTGTTGTTAATGGTGTACTATCGTGACTAGATGATTTGATTACTAACATGGCTTGGTAGTGTTGATGTGGTAGATTTTGATGATGTATTTGTGATGTGGCATATTTTGATGATGTGTTGGTTGATGTGGCATGCCACAATGGTAGAAATGTGCGATTATGCTGATGTTGTAAGGTTATGTGACAAGTTATGATATGTGGATGACTAAGCTGAAAAGAAGAGGATTCTCAAAGCCTTAACTTTGATATCATGTTTAAATTTGAGAGAGAGAGAGAGAGAGAGAGAGAGATGACATGGCTTGGTCTAACGATCTATGTCGATAGTGAAAAGCTATTGAACTACTACATCTTTACAATATAAATTTGTGTGATACATCATTGACTTATCATTTAACAAAGGCAATTAGCAAGTGCTATTTCAAACCCAAATGGTAAGAAACCTTTGGGACTCTTAACAGATAGCCTTAACATGAAGATGTATTGTCCCATATAAATTAGTTGGTCGGATTCTTCATATCAATTTTTTCACTTCCAAGTCAGAAAACTAGAGAAACTTGTCAAGAATTTCATGCAGAAACTCGTGTTTCTCAATTAGCCAATTTTCATACCAGGGTCAGGATCCTCAACTTCTCACATTATTATTTAACGACTTTGCAATATGCCTACATAAAAGAAGCTAAAACAGCAAGAGAAAATGGAAATTCACATGGGAACATAGTAAGTATGAACTGATACAAAATAAGTAAACATATCATGGCACTTCCATCTTTCCATCTTCATTCACTTCCCCAACTATTCTCTTCCAAAACCAATGCTCCCTCCACACTCTATTCATCTGTTCAATTGGCATATTCTTAGTCTCCGGCAACAAGAAGTACACAAATGCAGACATCACCACTACCCATCCCCCAAAAAAGAAGAAAATCCCAGATTTGAGATTGCAAAGCATGGTAAGAAAAGTTTGAGCAACAATAAAAGTGAAGAGAAAGCCCACTGCTACAGTAATACTTTGCCCTGCTGATCGAATTTCCAATGGAAAAATCTCACTTGGAACCAACCATCCTAGCGGCCCCCATGACCATGCAAACCCGGCCACATATGTACAAATAAAAATTATAATCAAACTTGCATACCCTTTGCTAATCCCACCATAATCTCCAAGCTGAGCTGCCATAAGTACACCAACCATTGTTTGTGAGAGGAACATTTGAATACCCCCAATCATGAACAAAGCTCTTCGGCCAAATTTATCCACCATAAGCATGGATATGAAGGTTGAGAAAGTACCTAAAACCCCAGTGATCATGAATGAGGACAAAAGTGATGCACTTTCACCTAAACCAATTGTTCGAAGAAGTACTGGAGCATAGAAGGAGATGACGTTTATACCGGTTACTTGTTGGAAAAATGGAATTGCTATTGCCATAACCAGTTGAGGCCTATACTTACTCTGTAAGATATTCTTAAATGGGTGTTTAATGGTTTTTGATATGGAACTAGCTATGATGAGATCATCTAATTCAGCTTGGACATCATTGGTGCCTCGGACACGCTGCAGCATTAGCTTGGCCTTTTCGTGGTCTTTGCTGTTCTGGATAAGGCTGTTGGGTGTCTCAGGAAGGAATAGAGCACCTAGTGTGAGGATAGAAGCTGGAACAGCAGCCATAGCTAGGGAGATTCGCCAGCCCCAACCGGCTTTAATCTTCTCAGTTCCGAAGTTGATAAGGTTAGCTGATAGAACACCTATGCCAACACACAGTTGAAAGCCAATGGTAATTGCTCCTCTGTAGTTTGGTGGTGCCATTTCTGAGAGATACAAAGGGACTGACTGCAAAAAAAAAAGTACTAGAATTTATAACAACATTTTAGCAACAATCCTATTCAAAGATTTACCGATAAAGATATGAGGGAAAAAAAAAGGTTCCTGTCCTGCGTTTGTATGCGTCTAATGTCTATGCATATAACCTTCACAGTTTCTACCAAACTCAATTTCAACATTCCTTACTTCTGATGAACATTAAGGTAACTTACTATCTGATCCCATTAAAAGAAGGTTCACAAAAACAAAATATTCCAAGAGATGAACTCAAGAAGTTTTACAAAAGAAACAAATAATAAAGAAGAAGAAAAGAGTAACTTCCTACCTGGTTGGCAAAACCAACACCAATTCCAAGTAAAATGCGACCAAATATAAGCATGTAAACATTCAAAGCTGCACCACCAAGGGCTGAACCAGCAAGGAATGCAGCACCTCCTAAAAGAATCGATGGCTTGCGCCCAAAGACTCTAGTGACTGACGAGGCAAAGAAGGAAGCAACAAGGCCAGCAATATAAAGTGAGGATGTGAAGGAGGTCAACAGTTGGCTATCAAATTTGCAGTAGTTGCTGATCTTAGTGTCTTCATTCATCTTAGTGTACACCTTTGGGAAGAACTTCTTGAGAAATGGCTCCATAGAGGTCACTCCTCCTTCATAGTTGCTTTCATAAATTAGTGAAATTGTTTGAAACTTCTTTGTGACATGGTTGATTATATAATGACATTGCTTCCTATTAGCAATATTCATAGAGACATTAGCTAGTCATATTGATGCCAAACTATAACCGAAACTGAACTAGTAGGCAGATGGAAAGCTTAAACATTGAATTTTTTTTTTTTGGAATTGAGTACATGAATTTTTGTAATAAGAAAAACCTGATATTTATCTTGGACAACCTTAAAAGGCACTTGAAAATTTTAGTACCACATATTATATATACCATTGTCAACTTTTTACAAATATGATTAGTATGGGTTTCTGAATTCGTTGCTAACATTGCATATATAAGAGAAGAGAACACTAAGATTTTTATTTTATTTTTAATCTTGATGATAGATGAATATAAAAGTTTAGCAAGAAAGGACCTGAAATTCCAATATCGTAGCCAAAGATAACTCCTCCCGTGGCTGCAAGCGTACAAGATATGACAACAAAGAGGGTCATCTTGCCATTATAGTGCCCTTTTTCACTTGTTATGGCTAGCCCAACTGCCATAGCTTCTTCCAAGCCCCAATACAGTAAACACAAACGAGAAAGAGAGAGATGGACTGTATGCCTGCGTGTTCAAAGTGGTAAACAAAAGAAAGAGCAGTCTTCCTTGACTAGCATCTGCAACATCAATGTAGAAAATGTGGTAAAGTCAAAAGGAAAGGTCATAGTTTCTGGACTTAGCGGAGCACGTGGGCTCATCGATCATGAGAATCACAGGTTTGGTTAAGCTACTAGAGGACTTCTGAACCGCAATTGCAGAGAAGTGACTTTTCCTATGTTGTACGGACACGGACACGGACACGGACACGGAAATATGGCAATTTTTGAAAAATAAGGACACGACGGCGGGGATACGATGGTTAAATAATTAATTAAATTTTATATTTATGCATATTTTTTAATATTTTTAGACATAAATTTTATATTTATGCATATTTTTAGACGTTTATGTCTAGAATTTAAATTATGTAAGAATTACAAATAAATAAATAAATTAACACTTAAATTAATACAATAATACACATAAAATGTTTAAAGAATAAACCAAAAGTTTAAATAGGCTAGTTCAAATACTAATAATAATACTAAAAATAATAGTCAAAATAATAATATAAATTATTTTCTTTTAGACCAATGGCATATTAATGACATCATGGCATTGACATATGGTGCTCAAAAGTTGAAATTTGAAATTAAAAGTTTGCAAGTAACTTCCACGTGGGTTGGCAGAAGACATACAAAACAAAGAGGTAATATATAAAAAAGTATTATAAAAGTTAAAATGAATAGAAGAAGACAGAAGGTATCTGGGACTGCGAAGAAAAAGAAAACGAAAAAGAAGCAGAAGAAGAAGAAGAAGAAGAAGAAGAGAGGAGGAGCTCGCAGATCGGAAGGGACAAGGCACGCCGGCACAGTGTCGAAGTCTATGGAGTTCGCCGATCGGCCCGATCTAGCTCTGGTGAGGGACAGAGGGCAGCGACAGCGGGCAGAGGTCAGAGAGAGGGTGGAATCTGTGATTTTTTATTTTTTATTTTTCACTACTGGTGTGTCGGACGCGTCGGATCCGCGTCGGCGCTGTGTCGGAGAAGCGAAAAAAAGAAAAAAAGAAAAAAAAAGGGACACCGCTGGACACCGGAATTTAGCGCGTCGTACCCGTTCCGGTGTCCAATACGTGTCGGACACCGACACGACGCCAAAAATGGCGTGTCCGTGCAACCTAGCTTTTCCAAAGGTTTGGAGAAGGATTTGATATTGACGTGTTCCAAAACACTTCAACAAAAACTGAGCATTCTTCTTCTTCTTCTTTAAATATTTTAATTAAAAAAAAAAAACAAACAAACAAACATGTGAGAAAGGGAATGAGATTTTAATATAGTAACTTTAACAGCAAAATCAGTCTTTGTGTTTCAATAAACTGAAATCGTGAGTTTAATTCATGATTACAGTTTATAAAAACATTATATTATAATTAGTGCCCAATTTTTAAGGGAGAATACGACATGTTATACTTTGAAACCGATGGCGTAGATTTGTACACCATGCCATCATTTAATTTTAACGGAGCCAGTCTGATAGTCATGGGAATACAACATGAAGACAGAACCTTATCAGCAAGTACACCACAAAAACATTTTCTTTTGATTGGCTGAAACTTTGGGTGGGCTATTGTGTGATGCCTGCATGTAACTATCATGTTCATGTCGGGTTCGGATATATGCTCATCTATTGAATTGGATCCAAAACGACATACGGATGAGGACAGGAAGGGCCCAAAAATAATACAACCCAAAGTCTTAACCAAACCAAACCCATATCCGTAAATTTTTTTAAAAAATATTAATAAAAAAAACTGATTTTACAATAGTTGCAATTTACTTTTTTCCAGAATTTTTTTTTTTTTTTGATCTAATAAAATATATTGGAGTATTGGACTAGCTAATTGTAGGGCTTTACCCCGGAGGGAGTCATTCCAGAAATTCTCAAAGGCCTAGGTTGAACCCAAGCCCAAGAGGGGTTTGGAAATAGTTTTCAAATTAAATATGAGGTTCTGCCAAGTAGCGCATTCTATGTTAAGAGAATTGAAATATTTTCAAGTGCTACGTCAAAGATAAGAACAAATTAAATATTGACTTTTTATTTCATTTTGTTTAATGTTTCAAGACTTTTCTAATTAAAAAATAAATATTCTTTGTATCTTTTGGTTCAATGTTTCAAGATTTTTTATCCCTCACAAATACACACAATATGTTTTGCATTTTAATTCATCATTTTTACTTCTTGCACTTCTACCCCTTTATATATACATACTCATAGTCATTCATGCCATCCCATTTTAAATAAATAGACCAAAAATGATTTCATTTGTCTTCAATGTTTTGGCGACACCTACCTAGCTTTAATATTATTGTCTCATCTAATCCTAACCCATATAAGTTAGCAACAACAAAGGAGAGGGGCTTGCATTTTATATTGAGTGACAATGACAATTACGATTTTGTTGTTAAGGTCAGACGTTGTAGATTTGTGGGTTTTGTAAATAATGTGATTGATTTTGAGTGTTTGGAATGTGTATTTTGTTTTCGAATTAAGGAGAAATAGAAAAACACATTCTATATAAACTTTTATTCTATAATTTTCCTCAAAAGTTTTTATTTTATTTTATTTTATTTTTTAAATTTCTCATTAGTACAATTGAATACTTATAGTGGATATGTGTGTATAATTTATAATTGTTGTTTTTTTATGATGAACTCATTATTAATAAATTTTTATAACAGTTATGCTATAATACATATGCAACATTTTCCAAAATCATTTTACATAAAACATTACAACATTATCTGTGCATCGCATGGGTAGCTTACTAGTTGATTATAAAGATAGCAGGGAACAGTTAGAAGGTAGACCACATGAAAACTACAGTTTATTAGTTAGCTTAAATTAAAGTTTTGTTAATAACATAATCATAGCCACTGTTGCTTAACAATCCACTTCCTCTAATTTTTCTATGCTTAGATGGTTATGAACTTATGATACTATCTTGTACATTATCCATCAAAAATATTTATTACTTATCATCTAAAGAAGGCAATTAGCAAGTGCTATCTCAAATCCAAATACTTGGGACTCAAACCGATAGACTCAACTTGAAGATGCATACTGCTATACAGTTCCTTGATATAAATTATTTCTCTACAAAGTCAAAAAACTGGAGGAACTTTTCAAGAATTTCATGTACATGTTTGTGTTCCTTGATTTGTCAACTATCGGGAATATCCTCACCTTCTAACAACCTTGCAATTAGCCAACATAACAGAAGCTAAAATTGCAAGAAATGAGAGAGCAAAAATGGAAATTCTCATGGGAACATAGTACTTATGATATAAAACAAGTACACATCATGGTGCTTCCTTGTTTCTATCTTCATTCACTTCCCCAACAATTCTCCTCCAAAACCAATGCTCCCTCCACACTATACTCATCTGTTCAATGGGCATATTCTTAGTCTCCGGCAACAACAAGTATACAAATGCAGTCATCACCATCACCCATCCCCCAAAAAAGAAGAAAATGCCAGACTTGAAATGGCAAAGCATGGTAAGAAAAGTTTGAGCACTGATAAAAATGAAGAGAAAGCTCACTGCTACTGTAATACTTTGCCCTGCTGATCGAATTTCCAATGGAAAAATCTCACTTGGAACCAACCATGCTAGTGGCCCCCATGACCATGCAAACCCGGACACATATATGCAAATAAAAATTATAATCAAAGTTGCATACCCTTTGCTAATCCCACCATGATCTCCAAGCTGAGCAGCCATAAGTCCACCAATTATAATTTGTGAGAGGAACATCTGAACACCCCCAACCATAAACAAAGCTCTTCGGCCAAGTTTATCAACTATAAGCATGGATGTGATGGTTGAGACAGTAGCAACAGCCCTAATCACGATTGCAGAAAAAAGTGATGCACTTTCAGCTAAACCCATTGTTCGAAAAAGTACTGGTGCATAGAAGGAGATGACATTTATTCCGGTTACTTGTTGGAAAAATGGAATTGCTATTGCCATAACCAGTTGAGGCCTATACTTTCTCTGTAAGATATTTTTAAATGGGTGTTTAATGGTTTTTGATATGGAACTAGCTTTGATGAGATCATCTAATTCTGCTTGCACATCGTTGGTGCCTCGGACACGTTGCAGCATTAGCTTGGCATTTTCGTGGTCTTTGCTGTTCTGGATTAGGCTGTTGGGTGTCTCTGGGAGGAATACAGCACCTAGTGTAAGGATTGAAGCTGGGGCTGCAGCCATGGCTAGGGAGATTCGCCAGCCCCAACCGCCTTTAATCTTCTCAGTCCCAAAGTTTATAAGGTTTGCGAATAGTATACCCAAGCCAACACAGAGGTCAAAGCCAATGTTAATTGCTCCTCTGTAGTTTGGAGGTGCCATTTCTGAGAGATACAAGGGTATTGACTGCGCATACAAAGTCTATGTTAGAAAAAAATTTCGAAAATTATCAAATTCTAAGACATTCCAATAATTATACAAGAATGATTATGGGAAAAAAAAAACGAGAATAAAATATTTTTCGTGTCCTGCTTTTATGTGTGCCTATACGTATAACCTTCACAATTTCTGCTAAACTCAATAGCCACATTTAACTTCTTTTATCTAATTGACATTAATGTAACTTATTAACGTATCACTGATGCTATTTAAAGAAGGTTAAAAAATTCTTCCATATATGAACTCAAAAGACTTTCAAAAAGGGGAAAAAAAAAAGAGGGAGTAATTTTACTACCTGGTTGGCAAAACCAAGACCAAATCCAAGCAAAATGCGACCAAATATAATCATGTACACATTGAAAGCTGCACCACCAAGGGCTGAACCAGCAAGGAATGCGACACCTCCTACAAGAATTGATGTCTTGCGCCCGAAGGCTTTAGTGACTGATGAGGCAAAGAAGGAAGCAACAAGGCCAGCAATATAGAGTGAGGATGTGAAGGTGGTCAGCAGTTGGCTATCAAATTTGCAGTAGTTGCTAATCTTGGTGTGTTCATTCAACTTAGTATACACCTCTGGGAAGAACTTTTTGAGAAATGGCTCCATAGAGGTCACTCCTCCTTCATAGTTGATTTCATATGTTAGTGAAACTATTTTAAACTTCTTTTGTAACGTGGTTTATTAGATAATGATATTACTTACTAATAGTAATATTCATGGTGATATTAGCCAGTCATATTGATGCCAAATTATAACAATAACTGAATTAGTGAGCAGCTGGAAAGCTTAAAACATTGGTTTTTTTCACTCTTCTTTTGACCTAAACTGAGTACAATGTTTGTAAAAACAAAAACCTGAAATGTGTCATTGACAACTATAAAAGGCAGTTGAAAATCCAATACTAGTATAGATTAGTATGTGTTTCTCAATTGGTGGCTAACATTACATATATGAGAAAAATAACGTTAAGATTTTTATTTTTTAAAATCCTGATGAATATAAAAGTTCAAAAAAGAAGGGACCTGAAATTCCAAGATCATAGCCGAAGATAATTCCTCCTGTGGCAGCAATCATACAAGATAAGACAACAAAGGGGGTCATCTTGGCATTATATTGCCCTTCTTCACTTGTTATGGCTAACCCAACTGCCATAGCTTCTTCCAAGCTCCAACTCACAGTACACACAAAAATGAGAGGAGAGAGAGAGAGAGAGAGAGTGTGTGTGTGTGTGTTCAAAATGGTAGGTTCAGAATAAAAAGAGCACTCTTTCTTTACTGGTTAGCGCCAATGTTATGAATGTGGAAAAAGTCGAAACAAAAAATATTTGTTTTTGCACTTATAGTGGAACATGTGTGTTCTATCAACTAGTGCAGAGTCTTGTAAGCTTCATTGTCGGCCACATGGTTAAAATGGTGATAATGATCACCAAAAAAGAAAAAGTGCTTAGCTTTTTGAAACGCATTTTCATTAAGGTCACGATTGCCTCCATTCGAATAGAGTATAAGCTAAAGGCCTTATAGCTGAATTGGCACCTCTTCATGTATAAATTACTTAGAGGTCTACGGAAAAAAGGGTTTGAGTTATGAAATTAGCAGCATGTTATAATTATTTCTCAAAAAAAGAAAAAAGTAAAAGAAAAGAGTATATAATTAAGAATGGTTGGGTTTGGAGCGAGTTTCTTTATACCCGAACTCGCCTCACGGGCCTGCCCCGTTACCCGAACACTCCTCGTTTAATAAATGGATTTAAAAAAAAAAAAAAAAAATCCAAACCAATCCTGTTGGGCCCTGCGTGCTCCATCCCATCATGTCTGGCCCAAAATCACAGACGCATAAATCACAGACACATCCTAACCCAAACACAAATACAAACATAGAAATCACAAACATAAATTTTAGATTTATGATTTTTCCTTTCAAAATCAAAAACACAAACACAAACTCACATGATTGAGACGAAATGAACCCTTAACAAAAAAAAAAAAAAAAAAAAAAAAAAAAAAAGGTGTAGAATGAGGTGGAGACATATGGAGGAGGGAGCGAGGCCGTGAGGGGGGCTGGCAATGATGAATGGATGAGGAAAGGCTTAAGGGGTATGGTCAGCGGCGAGGGAATGAATGGGGGCATGCCCTGCGGCGGTGATGCATGGATGAAAGTGAGAGTGATTGAGTGAGTGAGGGTGAGAGAGTGTGTGAGGGTGGGGGAGGGGGGCGGTTGTGCTGAGGCAGTGATGGGAGTTGAAACCAAATATGGTAGCAACATATTTGGTTCCAACTTCCAAATATGTTTGGAATTAATTTTTACCACTCATTTATATTCTATATATATATTTAAAAGCCGAAACGTAGAATTTAATGTTGCTATGCTCTTGTTGAGCCACCTCATTAGCCATGTAGGGTCCAAATTCGTTGGGCCAGGTAACAGCTCTTTGTATTGTGAGCCCAACAAATTCCCAACAATAAATTTGTAGAGAATGGGTTAAACAACTGGGCTGGTTATGGATTTAGCAACAGTTCATACAAGCAAACCAATGTAAGAAGGGATTCAGACTAGCGTTTAACAAGAATCTCTTTGGTCCGAAAAGGCTTAACATTTAAAAACTTAGTGAATACAATTTTTCTCCCCCTTACTTTGCAAATTTCAGACTCTCAGCGAACTCAAGCATCTGCGCTCACAACGCCCTTCCTGTCATCAGCTCCAACTCGCCCTAGAATACACTACGATCGCTCCGCGAGCATCAAGGTCGCTCCTCCATTCAATTTCGCGTAAGTCCCCCGTTCGAGGTTCTCAACTCTTTTCGGATTGCCTCTTCGGCTCCTGTAGCTTTTCCCAGTTACTGCTTCACTCTTCCCCCTCTAACCTAATCAAAAATAGGTAGATTTGAATACTTAGTGGATAGTCCTTCCCAGATAGAGAAGTTTAGGGCGACGTATCGCATTCCACAGGGCGTGGGCCTGAGGTATTGCTCCACAGAGGGGTTACTATTGGATCGAGAAGTGGGTGAGGTTATAATCCCCATTATCGCTTTCCTGGAAGGAGGGATGACTATCTCCATGGGACCAGTTACCAGAGGTTATCTTACCGCCCATAGACTTAGCCCTGATCAGTGCGCACCTAATATGTTTAGGATTTTAGGAGCAGTCGACAACTTAAACCGTCATTTAGGATTGGGACTCACCTGGCACAACGTGGTACACTTGTATGAGTGCCGTACCAAAGAAGGAGCGGGATACTATTTAAGGTCCCGATCCGATGTTGTCAGGCTCATCTCCTGTCTCCCCAAGTCTAATAAAGGGATGAAAGATGATTATGTGATCGTCTCGGGCGCATGGCATGAAGGGATTCATTGCCTAACCCAGCTAGGAGAGCCAGGTGGGATATCTCCCATTGAGATTTTCTAACCATAGGCTTAGGGTCTTCTTTTTAGCTATTCGGCCATCTCTTTCATAAAGTTTCAAGCTTTTCTGACAGTTTCATTGTAATGTTTACAGATAGGAATCACGTTGCTCTTCGGCTCAGCCTTACAAACACCGCGACGCTCAATTACCTCCTTCGGTCAGAAATCTTTGCAAGTAAGGACGGGCAGCTTAGAGCTGCTCACCTTGTCATCGGCTACATTCCCCTTTCAAAAGATTTCCAGCCGATCGGAAACGCAATAACACTCGGGGACCGCCGCATCAACCGGATTGACGTTGGTCGGAAGCACTTTTTAGCTCCCTTCGACCTCGCTCTGGTGCCACATCCGAACCCTCAGGGCGTTCCACAGCTTGTCCTCCCTATTCAGCAGGTCCCCCTTCGGCCAGAAGCAGAGGGAGAAAAAGTAGCCTCATCGACCCCTTCGCTTGACGAGCAAATCGACCAGTTTAAGTTTGAAAAGGAAACCTCGGAGGAGGTTCAAATTTTGGCTGCCGACGAGGTATTTGATAGGCACTCAGCTGCTCCGCTCTTAAACATAGCCGTGCCTGACGACTCTGAGGAAGAGGATATGCAGAGTCTATCGAATTTGTTGAAGAACAAGAGGTCGAAGGACGTGACCAAGGGTACTGGTACATCCCAACCCACGGTCAATCTTCCACCACCCCCTCCTCTTCCCCCAGCCCCAAGAGATCCTGGCCTAAAGCCGCTGCCGGATTTGAAGAAGAAAAGGGTGGTGATGGATATTGAAGAAGGGGAAGTGGTCCCTCCGAAGGCGCCTAAGCAACACAAAACGTCCCACGATACAAGAAGTAAAAGGAGTTCTTCTACTGAGCGCAAAGAAGAAAACTTAGCCGCAGACATGCGGCGAGGGACTCGGGCGTGGTCTCCAAAGCTGACATTGGATGGCACAGCCATTCCACATGATGCCTCTCTCCGAAACTACGCGGGAGGGAAGGCCGGGCGCATAGCAGAAGCGCTGGAGCAGGCTCTCCTCCTTCCGAAGGACATGGAGTCCTATCGGCGCTTCAGCCAACAAGAGCTCTTTCTGTCCCTGAAAAGGGATTTAGCCATGGTGAGAAGTGATATTTTCTTGTAGTTCTTATGGCGTTCACAACTTAACGTAAAACTTTGGTTGCCATGCAGATCGCCCAACAAATTTACGTGGCTGAAGAGTGGAATAACGAGAAAGATATAGAGGTGCAAGCCCATGTCCGATCCAGGGAGGAGGTCGAGAAAGCACTGGGCAAGGCAAGAGACGAGTGCACCCGTATCTCCGAACAACTGAAAGAGGAGACGAAGGCAAAGAAGAGTGTGGAGGCAGGCCTAAAAAATGTTGAAAAGCAAGTCGAAGACCAACGCCAGAAGCTATATACCACTGAAATCAATCTGGAAACGGAGAGGGCGTTGGTGAAAGAACTTCGGGCTGAGCTAGACAAGGCCAGGGACGCTGCTAAATTGGCCAAGGAGGACGCTCAGTTGGCCAAGGAAGCAATTGAGGCCGAGAAGCAGGCTGCCTACCTGCTGGGGGTGCAAGAGACCCAAATGAGGCTGACCGAGGAGTTTGCCAAGGTCTGCAGGGATTACTGCGACATTACATGGGGCAACGGCCTTGATGCGGCTGGAGTCCCCGTAGAGTCTGCCTTAAGGCAGCCCGGGAGCGTCTACTACCACCCTGATATATGCGACCTGCCAGATGCCTCGGAAGCTTCCTTGGCTGGTCAGAATCCTCCAGTCCCAACTAAGACTAGCCAGGCACCCCCTCAGACCGGAGATGCGGGCGATCTGCCAAAGACTGATCCAGTGCCTCAGAATAAGGCTCAGGATGTTCAGATTGCTTAGGATGTTAGGATCCTTTGTCATCTATTTTTGTAACGAAATTACCTTTTTAATGAATGAAATAGTTTGCTTTTTGTTCCTTGTGGCTTTTATGGTGTATGTTAAATTGTCATTATGGCTGACAATGATACTTTGATAACTAATAATCAATCAAAACCACAGTAATCTTTCATACATTACTAAACAAGGTCTCGAGGCAATAACAGTTGACGTAATTCAGCTTAAGTTTGCGTGTTTCGCCAAACATTAGGTTAGACTAATAACGTGAACGAGTATTAACCGAGATTATCTGGTCCGAAGACCGCGGGCATGATTGGATTTAAGTTTAAATACTTGAGAATCGTAAAGGAGTGTTAACTAACCCAAATCATCTGGTCCGATGACAACATGCATGATTGGATTTAAGTTTAAACACTTGTAAATCATAAAGGAATGTTAACTAACCCAAATCATCTGGTCCGAGGACAACAGGCATGATTGGATTTAAGTTTAAACACTTGTAAATCGTAAATGAGTGTTAACTAACCCAAATCATCTGGTCCGAGGACAACAGGCATGATTTGATTTAAGTTTAAACACTTGTAAATCGTAAAGGAGTGTTAACTAACCCAAATCATCTGGTCCGAGGACAACAGGCATGATTGGATTTAAGTTTAAACACTTGTAAATCGTAAAGGAGTGTTAATTAACCCAAATCATTTGGTCCGAGGACTACAGGCATGATTGGATTTAAGTTTAAACACTTGTAAATCGTAAAAGAGTGTTAACTAACCCAAATCATCTGGTCCGAGGACTACAGGCATGATTGGATTTAAGTTTAAACACTTGTAAATCGTAAAGGAGTGTTAACTAACCAAAATCATCTGGTCCGAGGACAACAGGCATGATTGGATTTAAGTTTAAACGCTTGTAAATCGTAAAAAAGTGTTAACTAACCCAAATCATCTGGTCCGAGGACTACAGGCATGATTGGATTTAAGTTTAAACACTTGAAAAATTAGCATAACAAAAATGGTATCATCACTGAAGGAAGAATTCTTCTAAAAGTAGTACCTTTTGAGGTTATTTACATTCCATGGTCGGGGCACTACATGATTATCCAGGTCTTCTAGGAAGTATGCTCCAACGTCAGCCCTCGAAGTGATGCGATACGGCCCTTCCCAGTTCGGTCCCAGCTTTCCCCAAGCTGGATTCTTTGCATTGCCTACTACCTTTCTTAGGACCAGATCACCGGGCTCCAGGGGTCTCAGCCTTACATTAGCGTCATAGCCCTGCTTTAGTTTTTACTGATAATGCGCCAGTCGGACCATTGCATTTTCCCTTCGTTCTTCAATTAGATCCAGACTCTTTTCCAGCTGCCCGTCGTTGCTGATCGGATCAAAGGAGCTTGTCCTATATGTTGGGAATCCAGTCTCTAGAGGTATCACGGCTTCAGCCCCATAGGTCATCGAAAAGGGGGTTTCTCCAGTAGACCTGCGAGGCGTGGTTCTATACGCCCACAACACGTGAGGCAACTCTTCCACCCATCTACCTTTGGCTTCGTCTAGCATTTTCTTCAATCCGTTAACTATGACTTTATTGACAGCTTCCGCTTGCCCATTTCCATGGGGATATGCAGGGGTAGAATATCTGTTTGTGATTCCCAGCTCACTACAATAATTCCTGAATGCTTTGCTGTCGAATTGGAGTCCATTGTCCGATATGAGGGTATGGGGGACCCCAAACCGCGTGACAATATTTTTCCAGATAAATTTTTTCACATCCACATACTTGATGTTTGCTAGAGGTTCGGCTTCAACCCACTTGGTGAAGTAGTTTGTTCCGACCAGAAGGTACTTCTTGTTTCCTGCTGCTTTAGGAAACGGGCCTACGATATCCAATCCCCATTGAGCAAAAGGTCATGGGCTGGATAATGGATTAAGGGTACCACCGGGCTGATGTATGTTCGGCGCAAAACGTTGGCACTGGTCACACTTTTTAGCGTACTCATGTGCCTCTCTTTGCATATTTGGCCACCAATAGCCTTGAGTAATGGCTCGGTGAGCTAAGGATCTCCCTCCAGTATGGCTCCCACAGATCCCTTCATGTAATTCTTCTAACAGTGACTCAGCCGTCTCAGGGTGCATGCACAACAAATATGGGCCCGAATAGGATCGTTTGTACAGTTTGTAATCCCCGGACAACCAGAACCTCGTAGCTTTTCTACGTATTTTGTCCGCCTCCCCTTTTTCTTCAGGCAACGCATCGTCCTTCAAGAACTTGATGATGGGGTCCATCCAACATGGGTTGGTTCCGACGCAATGAACTTGGAACGCCCTTTTTCTTAACTCCGTAGGTCTCTGTATGTCCTCGATGAGGATAACCCTTGGCAATTCCTGTGCCGAAGAGGTGGCAAGGGTGGCTAAAGAATCGGCATGTGTATTGCCACTTCTGGGGATGTGCCGCAGGTTAAAGGATTCGAACTCGGATTGTAGGGACTTAGCTAGGCCCAAGTATCTCTGCATCCTTTCGTCTTTCGCCTCGAACTCTCCCAACACTTGGCCGACTAGCCTTGAGTCCGAGAACATCTCAATTGACTTTCCTCCCATCCCTCGTACCATCTTCATCCCCATCAATAGAGTCTCATATTCTGCCTCGTTATTTGTTGCTGAGAAATCTAGCCTTAATGCTTTTTCAATGATAATTCTCTCTGGGGATATCAGCACTAGCCCCACTCCTGAGCCTCGCTGATTCGATGCGCCATCTACGTACACTTCCCAGGGCAGGGGGCTCTGTGAAGAGACCATACCAACAGTCCTTCCTTCAGTGCCCAGCATTGGTGTCGCCTCCTTCAAATGGGGCTCTGTGAACTCGGCGACCAAGTCCGCAAGGACCTGGCCCTTCACTGACGTGCGAGGCATGTACTTGATATCAAAAGCCCCGAGGATCGTCCCCCACTTGGCAATCCTTCCGGTGTAATCGGCGCTTCGGAGTATGGCTCTAAGTGGGAGCTAGGTGAGGACTATAACGGTGTGGGCTTGAAAATAATGGGGCAGTTTCTTCGTACCCAGCACAACTGCCAGAATGGCTTTCTCCAGTGGCAAATAACGAATTTCAGCCTCCTGCAGTGACTTGCTTACGTAATAAACTAGTTTTTGCACACCACAGTCTGTTCGGATCAGCACCAGGCTTACAGCATTAAGAGCCACAACAATGTAAGCAAACAAGACTTCATCTGGCTCGGGACTAGACATGATGGGAGGTCTAACCAGGTAGTCCTTAAGTTGCTGGAAAGCGATAGCACATTCCTCCGTCCATTCGAAATCCTTCCACTTATTGATCAATGAGAAGAAAGGTCTGCACCTGTTTGCTGATCTGGAAATGAACCTACTAAGGGCAGCGGTCATCCCAGTCAGCTTCTGAATTTCCTTAGGGTTCCGGGGAGCTCGCAAGTTATTTATGGCCTTTATCTGATCGGAGTTAACTTCGATTCCCCTGTGAGTGACCATATACCTTAAGAACTTGCCTGATCCAACATCGAACGAACACTTGAAAGCATTCAAGTGCAATCTGTGTCCCCTTAGAACTTCGAAGACCTCCCGTAGGTCCCCAATATGCTCAGCTATGACCTTGCTTTTTACCACCATGTTGTCAATATAAACTTCCATGCTTTTACCCAACTGCGGCTCAAACATTCTGGTCATCATCCTCTGATAGGTAGCCCCTGCATTTTTCAGGTCGAACGGCATTACCTTGTAGTGGTAATTCCCCACAGGGGTTACGAAAGCTGTTTTCTCTTGATCGGTGAGAGCCAATGGTATCTGATGATAGCCCTGGAATGCGTCTAAGAAATTCATCCGAGGATGTCCCACAGTAGCATCAACTAACTGGTCTATCTTCGGCATGGGAAATGGATCCTTCGGACAAGCTCTATTAAGATCGGTGAAGTCCACACACACCCGCCACTTCCCATTTTTCTTTTTTACCACCACCGTGTTAGCCAGCCATTCGGGATAAAAGATCTCCTTAATAGCCCCTGCCTGCTTGAGTTTCATCACTTCATCCCTGACCGCGTCAGTGTGTTCCCTCGAAGGACACTGGAGCGGTTGCTTCTTGGGGACGATGGTGGGATTAACGTTTAAATGGTGGCAAATAAAATCTGGGCTCACCCCAAGGGCTTCCGCAGAATCCCATGCAAATACATCGACGTTTGCCTTCAGGAACTCTATCAGCTCTTCCTTCTCTTGAGGAGGTAGTAGGGATCCAACTTGAAAAAACTTCTCTGGGTCGTTATCCACGACTATTCTTGCCAGGCTTTCGCACTCTGCTTCTACGGTCGAGGTCTCGGTGTCCAGCACCGAAGGCTTTGATTGCTATAAACTCTCTTTGTCAGAGTCCAAGGGCTCAGCCTGAGGTTGGTGCTGGATAGCTGCCACTAGACATTGCCTGGATGCGGACTGATCTCCTCGGATCTCCTCGACCACCCCATCGGACGGATACTTAATCTTCTGATGAAGTGTGGAGGACACGGCCCCAAGGGTATGAAGCCAAGGTCTGCCCACAATAGCAGTGTAGGGTGAGTAGGCATCCACCACTATGAAATCTACCTCCACCGTCTTAGGTCCGGTTTGCACTGGTAGTCTGATTTGGCCCTTCGGAATGATCACTTTACCATCAAAACTGACTAAAGGGGAGCTGTACGGAGTTAGTTCTTTGGGGGATAAGTTCAGCCCCTTGTACAGGTCTGGGTACATTATTTCTGCAGCGCTGCCCTGATCTACCATCACCCTCTTCACGTCGTATCTCCCTATTCTCAGAGTAACTACCAAGGCGTCATCATGCGGCTGTATAGTCTCGATTTTGTCCTCGTCCGAAAAGCCCAAAACTGGAATATCCATCTTAGGTCTTTTCGGCTCTCTGTTAACGCTCTCCGAGGGCTGCCGAGCAACCGACAATACTCTGGATGGGCAAGACCCCGTCCTCCCTAGTGCGGCAAAAATAACATTGATTGTACCCAAGGGAGGTTTTACAGAATCACCTCTCCTGGGTCCCGCGTTTGCGTAATTTCCCTAACCGTGTGAGTGGTGTAGGAGGTGCTTTAGCCTACCTTCGCTGACCAGCTAATCCAGATGGTCCCACAGGCTCCTGCACTCCTCAGTAGTATGCCCGTGATCAAGGTGATACTGACATTAAAGATTGTGGTTGCGCTTTTCAAGATTTCCCACCATCTTGTTCGGCCTCTTGAAGAACGGCTCATTTTTTATTTTATCCAGGACTTGGTGTACTGGTTCGCGAAAAACCGCATTGACCGTCTGGAAGTTCGCTGTGCTTTGTCCGGCCCAGTCCTTCCTCGGCCTGTTGTGGTTTTGCCTGTCCGACCTGAAATCCCTCCCCTCCTGAGGGATAACCTTATCCTTTCTCTTACTCTGCTGTTGATCTTCTTCAACTCTCTTATACTTGTCAATCCTATCCATCAACTGGCGTATACTGGTAGCAGGCTTGCGCGTTAAGGATGTTCTCAAGGGGTGCTCAGTGGGGAGGCCCAATTTAAAAGAGCTGATAGCCACCAATTCACAATCTTCCTCTACCTCGTTATACGTTTCCCAGAACCTATCTGAATATGACTTCAAAGTCTCACCTTCTTTCATACTGACTGACAATAGGGAAGCCATAGATTGCGGAACCCTTCGGCACGTGACAAAGAGCGAACCAAATGCCTGAGTCAGCTCTTGGAAAAAGTTTATAGAATTTGCTTTTAGATTATCAAACCATCTCATGGCTATCGGTCCCAAGCTGGATAGGAAGACTTTGCACATCAGGGCTTCGTCCTTGGAGTGAACGGCCATCCTCTGGTTGAAATGGTTCACATGTTCCACTAGATCTGTCCGGCCGTTATAGATGGTGAATGTAGGCTGGTGGAAACGTCGAGGAAGTCTAGCATTCTCGATGCTGCGGGTAAAAGGAGATCTGAAAATCTAATCCAAGGCTTTACTCATAGTGTCGTTCCCTACACCCCTAGGCAGGGGGTTCTGAGGGTTTCCCTCGCCATGACGCATTTCCTCATAGGTAAAGGATTCGCTGACTGGCGTTCGAAGTTTCTGCTTGTAGACAACATCCGGTTCGTCCTCAGAATCTTCATCAGAGTACGAGGGACTGCGTTTCCTCTTCGCATGGCGCAACTCCCTCTTTAGCCTATCGATTTCCTTCTGCATGTCTTTGTTTTCTCTGCATGGGACATATGGCTCTCTCCATGTGACTGGTTTTGACCGTCACGTGCGGTGTGTATGCTGCCCTCACGATCCTGCTTTCGTTCCAAATGAAGAAAGGGGTCGGTGTGCTGAGACGACCTGGACTCCGCTGGTCGTTGCCTTGGTTCAGCCATCTTTTGAGGTGTTGCTTCCACCTTTGCTCAAGCTGTTTCCCACAGACGGCACCAATTGTAGGGTCCAAATTCGTTGGGCCAGGTAACAGCTCTTTGTATTGTGAGCCCAACAAATTTCCAACAATAAATTTGTAGAGAATGGGTTAAACAACTAGGCTGGTTATGGATTTAGCAACGATTCATACAAGCAAATCAATGTAAAAAGGGATTCAGACTAGCGTTTAACAAGAATCTCTTTGGTCCGAAGAGGCTTAACATTTAAAACTTAGTGAATACAATTTTTCTCCCCCTTTCCTCCAGAGGCTTCTGCCCTTTATATATTCCCCTCCTTCTTCATCTTAACCGCACACTTGTTCTTCATCCAGGCGTCCACTTCAGTATACGTCACATCAGTCATCTGCTTTAGTAGGCCTTGAGTGGTGGTAGCTGAGACTGAATTGTTCAGGTGTCTTCTCCACATAAATGCGGCCAGGAAAGCTGCTGCAGTGCATTAAATGCGGTGGTGGAAGCTTTCTCTTTGAGATATTTTACATCCTCCACGTCCCCATTCACGCCCAGGATTTGCTCTCCTCCGCAGAATCAGTTGGGAAGGCCGCTTTTGCCCCCAGCACATTTGATTGATTTAGCACCATGTTGATCAGACGATGGGACCTCTTCGGACAGTGAGGAAAGTCTTCGGACGTATCCCATTATTCATCCCCAAGCGTATATCCTCCAAAGAGGCACGGCCGTGACCTCTTTCTCTTCTTTGGACAGGCAATGGTATATAAATTGGGCCTCGAGCCCAATTCGTAACTTTGGGCCCGCCCCCACAAGCCACATCATACTCTTTTTCTTTTTCTTTTTCTTTTAAAATCATTTTTCTCTCTATGATTTTTTAATTTTTTTATATAAAATAATTAAATACAGATCATGGATAAACATTATTATTCATTAGATACAAATATTTGACTATTCAGTTGCCCTAATTGATTTTAACATTTCGTTTTCTTCTTTCTAATTTCAAGAAATTGTTAAAATTGAATAATTCTTTATCTTTTTAGTGAATAAATTAACATTTCAAGTGTGTCTCTTCGTTTATTTATCGTTATAGTGTTTCATCTTCCATACTCTCAGTTTCTCACAACCTTATCTCTCTCTCACTCATACATTGATTATTTATTTATGTTTTACAATGTTATATATACCAACACACATTTTAGATACAATCCTCCATTATCTACACCAAAAAATTTAGCACAATACTAATTGTTTTCCATATTTTTCAATCAAACTTTAGTTTTCCATCATTTTACTGACAAACTGTAAACTTTCTCCAAAACCAAAATTAAACCCTAAAATTAAAAGCTAGGGCTTAATTTTTATAAAATCTAGCTTTTAGACCTTATTTTTCCTTGATTTTGTTTTTGTTTTTTATGTTTTGAAAGGAGATAGATATAAAAGGGTAACAAAAATACAAATTTATCTATATTTTTAACAAAGGTGGGTAACAAGAGATAAACAGAACTTATCTCAGGTGGAAAAAATGCCAATTTTTAAACCATATGTAGGCAAAGTATTTTTAGGGCAACCACAGGTGGGTAAAATGTAATTTTTCCTTTGTATTTTTACTATTTTTGGTTAATACGATTTGGTAGTGTGTATTTTTTTAGTTTTCCATCACAAGTTTTCTCTCTCCCTCTTATAGCTTTTGTTTGACTTTTTTGACATAATACTTAATTATTTTGGAAGTGAGATTTTGAAGTTATATCAAAACACAATTTTGGCTATGTATTGAATGTCTATCAACTATTAAAACCGCCCAAAATGAATATGTATAAACAATATTTATGTTTTAATTTTTCATCGATTTATTATTTAGTATAACATCAAAATTAAAATAGATGAATATGTAAAGTTAAAATTGTCTAAGATGAATTTGTAAAGCCAATATATTTATATATTTAATATAGTCCAAAAATTAAAAGTAAAAAATAAATAATAAAAAGAATAATGATGTGGCGGATGAGGAGGCTCAACATGAGTGTAGCAACAACAAATGTGATATGAATGTCCAATTAAAGGAATTAAATTAAGTCTTAATAAAAAAAAATGAAAGTGTATGTTGTATATTATACAAATGATTTTCTTTTATTTTGATAGGTGAAATGTTCAATTTTAAACATAATTTAGAGAACAAATTATTTTTAGAAATTATTTAATTTTTTGGGAGCTAGAAAGAATTATTTTACACAAAACTTAGAGAAAAATTTATATATTATACCATAGCTACAAAATAATTATTTATTTCCATGCATCGCGTGAGTTTGCGACTAGTTCCGGATAAAGTTGATTACAAACTTAGTTGTAATTAATGGTTATAACTCCACTTAATATCTTTTTATTGGATATGAATTTTGACAAATCCGAAAATTGGTTTACATTTTCTTTTTATAAATTCTATGCTTACAAAATTTTTAAAAAACCAAATATCAATAGTTATATTATCAATAAAATACTTGAATTTCATGTCTCTAAAGTCTAAAATTATGTATCAAAAATAAGTTAATGAATTGAATAATAAATAATATCTGATTGACATGAAATTTGACATAAACATTAAAAACATAAAAAACATATAATCCAACTATTATATTCTTAATGCAAAAAAAAAAAAAAAAAAAAAAAACTATTATATTTTTAAGGGTAAATTGCAAAGTACACCCCTAACGTTTGGGGGTGATTGGATTTTACACCCCAACGTTTCGGAACTTTGATTTTACACCCTAATATTTGGTTCCGTTAACAAATCACCCCCTCAGTTAGTTTTTGCTATTAACTACCATGTCATCTTGCTGATGTGTTTTTTTTTTTTTTTTTTTTGCCAAATAGGCTCCAAAATGACAGTTTCCATGGCAATGAAGGAATGACTTGGGCACATGCAAAACGTTGCCGTTTGCCCCAAAAAAAAAAAAAATCTGCAACTTCACTGATTCACCGATTCCCCACCAAACAGAAAATAAGGCCCACAAACTCCTTCCCATGAGACTCTTGGACTCTCCCCTACCTTTTTTAGTTTTAATTTTACTTTCCCACTTCTCAATGTTCCTTCTCTCTCTGACCTTTCATCATCTTCTTTATTGTTCACAATAACATTGAACATTCACACTACAGGACACTCTCACTCTCAAACAACTCTCTTCTCCTCTATTTCAACTTCTTTAACATCTACCTTCTCGCCATATCGTGCAAATCTTCTCTCTGCAAGACAAGATTTAAGCAACTCTTCGCCTCCATTGACAAAATCAAGTGCATAGGAACAGTAAAAAATGTCACCTCCTTATTTCGGTCCAGAGCAAGCATTTCGGCCGAAAAAATACTCTTTTTTCACCTACCCAAAGCCTCACAAAAAGAAAACCCAGAAAAATCCAACCTTTTTCACTTAACCAAAACTCCAGAACAAACAAGCAACTGTAGAGCAACGACAACAATGGAGACATTGAGAATTAGCAAACAAAGACAATCACAAGCAACACCAAAGGCACTTTGATACTGTTGATTGGGACGAATTTTTTAAAGGATTGGAACTCTGAGTGTGCTTTAGGATTTTGAGACTTTCTATTTGACGGGGGAATTGGTGAAGTTGCAAATTTTTTATTTTATTTTTGGTTTTCACTTTGGGAAAACAGCACCATTTTGTATGTGCCAGGTCATCACTTCATTACCATTGAACTGTGTCGTTTTGGGGTTTATTTGGCGCAAAAAAAAAAAAAAAAAAAAAAAAAAAAAAAAAAAAAAGAGCAAAATGATATGGCAATTAACAGCAAAAACTAACTTAGAGGCCAATTTGCTAACGAAACCAAACATTAAGATATAAAATTAAAGTTTCCAAACGTTGGGACATAAAATTCAATCAAACCAAACGTTAGGATTGTATTTTATAATTTACCCTATCTTTAAAATATTTAATCATATTACTTTTTTTTAGTTAGAAGTTAGAACTATTAGTCGTTCGTTTCAACTAACTATATATTCAAGCAAAAGCCGAAGCAAGGTACACAGAACAAGGAAACTCCGTACAGCAAATAACAGGAAACACAGCACGTTTCCCAAAAACCAGCAAACAAAAAATTAAGACAAGTCAAGATCAGAAATGCAAATTTCACGGAAGGGAAGTTGGGAGAAGGGAAGAAAAAAACAAAAGGTTTGGCTTATACTATTTTAATTGAAATTTTATTTTATTTTAATGAAAAATTGTCAAAATCATCTATTAACTAAATAAAATGCAGAGGTTAGTCAAACTCGCAAACAAAAGCCAAAAGCAGAGAAGAATTCAACAAGTTAAAAACCATTATGAGTCTGTGTGGGATTTAGTCGAACAGTTGGCGTGCCTCAACGATTCAGACAAGTTTGATGATTTAGTCATTTTTGTTGCTCACAAAAATATCAACATTAAGGAGATGACCAATCAAGATCAGGTAAGATTATAACACACCAAGTTTTTACTACTATGGTACACAAGCATTCATAAGTTCATAATTTCTTCTAGCATAGCACTTTCATCAAACACAGTGTTCAATGCGTGTTAGTTTCTCACATGTGCATTTACATGAACGACACCAAAAGACATATACTTACTGACTAAAAGAATAAGAGAAGAGGTTCTTAAATGAGAATCATTATGGCAATAATAAAACTATGTGTGAGAATCATTAGGGATTTAAATAAAGAGACGAGCTATGTTTTGATGGTTTTGAACTTATTATGATGCTGTCTTCTATAGATAATGGTCATAAGGTTTTTTTTTTTTTTTTTTTTTTTTTTTTTTTTTTTTTTTTTTTTTTTTTTTGAGGGGAAGATAATGGTCATAAGTTAGTTTGGTAAGAAAAACTTTTTCCCCATCAAAATATTGTATTACTTATCATCTAATGAAAGAAATTAGCAGGTGCTATTTCAAATCCAAATCGTAAGAAAACATGGGGCTCAAACTAATAGACTTAACTTGAAGATGTATACTACCATATAAATTAGTTAGTCGGATCCTTAATATAAATTATTTATCTACCAAGTCAGAAAACTAGAGGAAATTTTCAAGAATTTCATGGTACACCATATGTGTTCGTGTTCCTTGATTAGTGACCAAATTTGCCAAATAGCATAATTTTAGAAAAATTTTAGGAAAAAAAAGCACATGAGAAAGTTATTTAGTTATATAGCACATTTTTGGAACTTCAATTCCAAGCAATATGAGCTCCATTACTTGCAAGCTGCTTGGAACTCGAGTTTGTCAAATTCGAGTTTCAAAAATGTGCTACATAACTAAATAAATTTGTCATTATTCGTTTTTGCTTTAAGCAAATTTGGTCTTGATTAGTCAACCATCAGGGATATCCTCACTTTCTCACAACTTTGCAATTAGCCTAGAAAAGAGAAGCTAAAATTGGAATAAATGAGAGGGCAAAAAAAGGAAATTCTCATGGGAACATGGTGATAATGAACTGGTATAAAACAAGTAAACATATCATGGAGCTTCCATGCTTCTATCTTCATTCACTTCCCCAACAATTCTCTTCCAAAACCAATGCTCCCTCCACACTTTGGTCATCTGTTCAATGGGAATATTCTTAGTCTCCGGCAACAAGAAGTACACAAATGCAGTCATCACCATCACCCATCCCCCAAAAAAGAAGAAAATACCAGACTTGAAATGGCAAAGCATGGTAAGAAAAGTTTGAGCACTGATAAAAATGAAGAGAAAGCTCACTGCTACAGTAATACTTTGCCCTGCTGATCGTATTTCCAAAGGAAAAATCTCACTTGGAACCAACCATCCTAGTGGCCCCCATGACCACGCAAACCCGATAACATATATACAAATAAAAATTATAATCAAACTTGCATACCCTTTGCTAATCCCACCATGATCTCCAAGCTGAGCAGCTATAAGTCCTCCGACCATAATTTGTGAGAGGAACATCTGGATGCCCCCAATCATAAACAAAGCTCTTCGGCCAAGTTTATCCACTATAAGCATGGATATGAAGGTTGAGACAGTACCAACAACCCCAGTCACGACGGCAGATAGAAGTGAATCACTTTCACCTAAACTAATCGTTCGAAAAAGTACTGGTGCATAGAAGCTGATGACGTTTATTCCAGTTACTTGTTGGAAAAATGGAATTGCTATAGCCATAACCAGTTGAGGCCTATACTTTCTATGTATGATATTCTTAAATGGGTGTTTAATGGTTTTTGATATGGAACTAGCTTTGATGAGATCATCTAATTCTGCTTGCACATCATTGGTGCCTCGGACACGTTGCAGCATAAGCTTGGCCTTTTCGTAGTCTTTGCCATTCTGGATTTGGCTGTTGGGTGTCTCAGGAAGGAATAGAGAACCTAATGTGAGGATTGAAGCTGGAGCAGCAGCCATGGCTAGGGAGATTCGCCAGCCCCAACCACTTTTAATCTTCTCAGTACCAAAGTTGATGAGGTTTGCCGATAGGAAACCTATGCCAATAGAGAGTTGAAAGCCAATGTTAATTGCCCCTCTGTACTTTGGTGGTGCCATTTCTGAGAGATACAAGGGGACTGACTGCAAAAACACGTGCTAGGATTTAGAACCACGTTTCAGCAACAAAACAAAATTCTAAGATAAAGGTAACTAACATATTACCGATGTCTTGTCCTGCTTTTGTATGCGTCTAATGTCTATACATTTAACCATCACAATTTCTTCCAAATTCAATTTCCACATTCCTTTTGTCAAACAAATATTAAGGTAACTTACTAGCATATTACTGATGCCATTTAATGAAGATTTAGAAAATGCTCCAGAGATGAACTCAAGAGGTTTCACAAAAGGGGGAAAAAAGATTTAACTTTAATACCTGGTTGGCAAAACCAACACCAATTCCAAGCAAAATGCGACCAAATATAAGCATGTACACATTCAAAGCTGCACCACCAAGGGCTGAACCAGCAAGGAATGCCGCACCACCTAAAAGAATTGATGGCTTGCGCCCAAAAACTCTAGTGACTGATGAGGCAAATAAGGAAGCAACAAGGCCAGCGATATAGAGTGAGGATGTGAAGGTGGTCAGCAGTTGGCTATCAAATTTGCAGTAGTTGCTAATATTGGTGTCTTCATTCATCTTAGTGTACACCTCTGGGAAGAACTTTTTGAGAAATGGCTCCATAGAGGTCACTCCTCCTTCATAGTTGCTTACATATGTTAGTGGAACTGTTTCAAACTTATTTTGTAGCGTGGTTTATTAGTTAATGTCATCGCTTATTGATGGAGATATTAGTTAGTCATATTGATGCCAAATTATAACAGAAGATGAACTGGTAAGCAGATGGAAAGCTTAAACATTGAATTCTTTTTAATCCTTAATTGAGGACATTAATGTTTGTAAAAACAAAAGTCTGATTTGTCTTGGACTACTTTAAAAGGTACTTGAAAATTCAGTACTAATATACACACACACACCATCGTCAACTGTAAGTATAGATTAGTATGTGTTTCTCAATTGGTCTCTAACATTGCATATATAGGAGAAAAATAAAACTAAGAATTTTATTTTATTTTTAATCTTGATGAATCTAAAAGCTTAGGAAGAAGGGACCTGAAATTCCAATATCGTAGCCAAAGATAACTCCTCCCGTGGCAGCAATCATACAAGATAAGACGACAAAGGGTGTCATCTTGCCATTATATTTCCCTTTTTCAGTAGCTATAGCTAGCCCAACTGCCATTTCTTCTTCCAAGCTCCAACACAGTAGGCAGAAACAAGAGAGAATGTGTGTCAGTGTGTTCAAACTTCAAAGTTGTATCTATGGTTCAGAACAAAAGAGCAGTCTTCTTTGACAGGCTTCAACATCAATGTGGTAAAGTCAAAACAAAATATCAGAGTGTCTGGATTTGATATTGATGTGTTCCAAAACACTTTGTAAAAAATGAGCACTGACAGAGATATATCATTGACAATTGTAGCTTAAGGTTCTCTCCTACTTAAAAAAATAAAATATAATAAAATATAATAATAATAATAATAATAATAAAAAACAAAGGATGGAGTAGATTTTTATAGTATGCGTAATTTTAACGGAACCAGATTCATGGTTATTGGAATACAACATGAAGTCACAACTTTATCTTCATCAAGTTCACCACCAAAAAAAAAAAAAAAAAAATCTTTTGAGGGCTGAAACTTTGGGTGGGCTACTGTGTGAGGCCAGCATGCAACTATCATGTCGGGTTCAGCCATATTTTATCTATTGAATTGGACCCAAATCATCATACAAATGGGGACAAGAATGGCCCAAGAATAATACAGCTCAAACACTTAACCAAACTGAAATCCTCAGCCTTTTATTTTATCTAGAGGTCATATATATATATATATATATATATATACACGGTTGATCTTAACTAATGTATCAAGGATCCATAGTTAACCCCAAAATTTTTGGGATTAAGGCTTTGTTTTTTGTTATGGTTGTTGTTTGATGGTTATGAACTAATGATTCTATCTTCTACAAATAATGGTAATAGGTTCGTGTGGTAAGAAAAAAATTTTCCTATCAAAACACTTTATAAGTTATCATATAATGAAAGCAATTAGCAAGTGCTATTTCAAATCCAGATGGCAAGAAAAATAGGGGTTGTAACTGATAACCTTAGCTTGAAGATATATGCTCAGTCTATATAAATTACTTAGTTGGTTCATGTACATGTTTGTGTTCCTTATCCGAATCCTCACCTTCTCACACCATCCTTTAATAACTTTGCAATTAGCTAACATAAAAGAAGCTAAAATTGCAAGAGATGAGATAGCGAAATTGGAAATTCTAATGAGAACATAGTAACTATGAACTGGTATACAATAAGTAAACAAATCATGCTGTTTCCATCTTTATATCTTCATTCACTTCCCCAACAATTCTCTTCCAAAACCAATGCTCCCTCCACACTTTACTCATCTGTTCAATGGGCACATTCTTAGTCTCCGGCAACAACAAGTACACAAATGCAGTCATCACAGCCACCCATCCCCCAAAAAAGAAGAAAATACCAGATTTGAAATGGCAAAGCATGGCAAGAAAAGTTTGGGCACCCAAAAATATGAAGATAAAACCCACTGCTACTGTAATACTTTGTCCTGCCGATCGAATTTCTAAAGGAAAAATCTCACTTGGAACCAACCATCCTAGTGGTCCCCATGACCATCCAAACCCGGTCACATATATACAAATAAAAATTATAATCGAAGTTGCATACCCTTTGCTAATCCCACCATGATCTCCAAGTTGAGCAGCCAGAAGTCCACCTATTATAATTTGTGAGAGGAACATCTGAATACCCCCAATCATGAACAAAGCTCTTCGGCCAAGTTTATCCACTATAAGCATGGATATGGAGGTTGAGACAGCACCAACAACCCCAGTCATGACTGCGGAGAATAGTGATGCACTTTCACCTAAACCAAATGTTCGAAAAAGTACTGGAGCATAGAAGGTGATGACATTTATTCCAGTTACTTGTTGGAAAAATGGAATTGCAATTGCCATAACCAGTTGAGGCCTATACTTTCTATGTATGATATTCTTAAATGGGTGTTTAATGGTTTTTGATATGGAACTAGCTTTGATGAGATCATCTAATTCTGCTTGCACATCATTGGTGCCTCGGACACGTTGCAGCATTAGCTTGGCCTTTTCATGGTCTTTGCTGTTCTGGATTAGGCTGTTGGGTGTCTCTGGGAGAAATAGAGCACCTAGTGTAAGGATTGAAGCTGGGACTGCAGCCATGGCTAGGGAGATTCGCCAACCCCAACCGCCTTTAATCTTCTCAGTACCAAAATTTATGAGGTTAGCTAATAGAACCCCAATGCCAACCCAGAGTTCAAAGCCAATGTTAATTGCTCCTCTGTAGTTTGGTGGTGCCATTTCTGAGAGATACAAGGGTACTGACTGCAAAAACAAAGTCCATTTTAGAACAAAATTTAGACTATGATCCAATTCAAAGATATTTCCATAATGATACAAGATTAAAATATGTTGTCTTGTCTTACTTTTGTATGTGTCTACACATATAACCTTCACAATTTCTGCCATACTCAATTTCCATTCCTTTTGTGGAATGAACATTAAAGTAACTTACTAAAATGTTACTGATGCTATTAAAAGAAGGTTCAGAAAATGTTCCAGAGATGAATACAAGAGGTTTCACAAAAGGAGGGAAAAAATTAGAGTAACTTTAATACCTGGTTGGCGAAACCAACACCAATTCCAAGCAAAATTCGACCAAATATAATCATGTACACATTCAAAGCTGCACCACCAAGAGCTGAACCAGCAAGGAATGCGGTACCTCCTATAAGAATTGATGGCTTGCGCCCAAAGACTCTAGTGACTGTTGAGGCAAAGAAGGAAGCAACAAGGCCAGCAATGTAGAGTGAGGATGTGAAGGAGGTCAACAGTTGGCTATCAAATTTGCAGTAGTTGCTGATCTTAGTGTCTTCATTCATCTTAGTGTACACCTCTGGGAAGAACTTTTTGAGAAATGGCTCCATAGAGGTCACTCCTCCTTCATAGTTGCTTTCACATGTTAGTGAAACTGTTTCAAACTTCTTTTGTAGTGTGGTTTATTAGATAATGATACATTGCTTATTAGCCAGTCATATTGATGCCAAAATTATAACACAAAACTGAACTACTAAGAAGCTGGAAAGCCTTCAGCATTGAAATGTTATTGTTTTTTTGTTTAACCTTAATTGAGTTTAATGTGTGCAAAATCCAGGGCCGGCCCCAGGCCTAGGCCTAAGGCCCCCACCACAAAAAATATTTGCCCTTTACAAAAAAGGACCCCATCCTATTGTAAAAGGCCCAAAATTTTATATAAAAGATCTGAATTTTTTCAAATAGTTGTGAACTTTTAATTATTAGTGATATTAGAGATATCACAAATTTTACTATAGATTTATAAATTGACATGTTACAAATCATAAAAAAGTATTTTAAATATTCATCTATTACGTTAATGAAGTTCATCGACCACTGTTATTGTTATATTATATTGTAAATATTTTGTTGTACCTTTAACATTTTCCTTTTTTATTTCTAACAAGACTTTAAAAAAAATTTACAAATGTGTTAGATAATCAATGATCATGATTCCCCTTAATAGTTTGAAACTTTCATATTTGTAAACTAATCTACTACAAAGCCACACATTAATTAATATCATAGATTATACATTAGATTATAAATGTAATTAACTATATATCATCATATATCCCAGATAAATTAATTTTCTTTTTAAAAATAATATGTATATATATATATATATTTTTTTTTTTTTGTTAAATTTATGTTTCAACTATGATATTCAATTCTCTATATAAAATTAACCTTAATTTTAGTTAATATTATTCATTAAATTATATATTTAATACATTAAATTAACCTCAATTTGATTAACATTAAATAATTTTATTTAATTAATATATACAAAAGGCCCACATAAATCCTCAAATTAAGTTGGGCCGGCCCTGGCAAAAACATAAGCCAACACACCACATAAAGTACCACCGTCAACTAGATGCAAGTATAAATTAAAATCAGTATGTATTTTCTTAATTGGTAGGTGAAAAATAAAAATAAAACTAAGATATATATATATATATATATATTATATAAACATGATGAATATAAAATTTTAGGAAGAAGGGACCTGAAATTCCAAGATCGTAGCCAAAGATAATTCCTCCTGTGGCAGCAACCATACAAGATAGGACAACTACAAGGGTCATCTTGGCATTATATTGCCCTTCTTCACTTGTTTTGGCTAACCCAACTGCCATAGCTTCTTCCAAGCTTCAACACACACGGTACACACAAACGAGAGAGAGAGAGAGAGAGGGAGAGAGTGAGAGGGAGAGTTCAAAGTTGTATAGTACAGGTTGAGATAAGCAGTCTTTCCTTGTTTGGAGCAAGCAACGATGTTATAAATGCTATAATAAAAATAGTAAAGTCAAAACAAAATATCATAGTTTCTGGACTTTGGCGAAGCATGTGGTTTGATTATAAGAGTTGCAGGTTTAGTAGGGTCCTGCTGGCTTCACTGTCAGCCACAGTCTGTCGAAAATATATCTTTGGGCACTCTTTACCAAAAGGTTTGGGTTTTGACTACTCTTTTGGACCGTTTGAGTGGAGTACCGTCTCCGAATTGTAGTTATCTCTATTATATTAATATTATACTAGCTTCTATTTTTTTTGCTAACCTATTATACTAGCTTCTAAGTAACATCATTGCCTGAGCATTAGTATTGGGGAATATTAATCCCAAATATAAGTGAAATTTAGCATTTTAAGCTTTAAAATGCTTTGTATCAGAAAATGCTAAACTCAAATATTGTAAAATTTTTTGCAATACCGATACAGTGCAATTCTACTTTTAGAATTGCATTGTAGCACAATTCTAAAACATATAATATTTTTTTATTCCCATTTTTTGACTCTCTCTCTCACTTTATGCTTTCTCATCTCATGACATCTCTGGGTCTGCACCGGCTTCTGCCTTCTTGTTCGAACCGGCTTCCGCCTTCTTCACAGTCTACATCGCAGCCTCGGTCCACAACGCCTGGTTCACCGCCTTCCTATCGTGATCTTGAACCTTGGCCCTGTTCTTGTGAAGCACCACTGGCTCCTAGTCTTGGGTCAAAGCTCTTGGATATCGGCTTGGCATCGTAACAAACTCAGAGAGAGCAACAAACTCGGCGGCGTGTTCATGGGTTTCCGACGTGGTTTGCAGCGGCAGGATCGGTTTGTAGCTAGGTTTGTGTAAATTTTGACTTGAATTTTTTTTGTGGGTCATCTTTTGGATTCAGAATTTGCTATTGGTTTGATTTCATTTTGGGATGGATTTTTTTTGTGGGTTCATGGTGGTGGAGTTGGGGATTGCCATGGTGGTGGTGGTGGAAGGGGGTGGGGTTTTTATTATAGGTCATATGTGGGTTCATGGTGGTGAAGGTGGGGGGGGGGGGGGGGGTTGCTGTGGTGATGGTGGTGGCCATGGGTTTCGGGGCTGTGGTTTCTGGGGTTGCTGTGGGGTGGTGGCATGGCCATGGGTTTCGGTTTGGGTATGTTCTTCGTGGTGGTGATGGTGGTGGCGGTGGCAGTAGGTGGTTGAGGTGATTTGGGTTTTTGTTTTTATTTGGGTTTGGGATATATTATTTTATTATGTAGAAATATTATTTTAATGTGTTGTATCGTAAAATAAAAGTTTGGGATGCAGGTGGTATTGTAAAATGGTATGATATAATGATAAAGTGACTTTTTGAAATGGTAAAATAGAATAGAATTGGAATTTCGGGATGCTAATGCTCTAAGGGTGATTCAAATAGCAATGCTACTCCATACTTAAAGAATTTCATAATATTTAAATTAGTAAATTTTTTGGTTTTTATTTAAATTCATTATAGGTATTACTTTTTTTACATAACACTAACAATCTGTCACATTAACATATGTTAAACTTTTTGTCAACTTTTTTTTGTTTCTATGGATTCTTTCTAACTCAAAATAGTATATACCCCTATCAACAACTTTTTAAAATCTGGTTTAATTTAATTGTAATTAAATATGGACACTCACCATTTCACTTGGAAACAGAGAGGATCCTTATATATATACTAAGAAGTTCGTAGACAAAGGTTCATTATTGAATGATGACTAAGTGACTAAAAATATTAGTTAGTAGCACCTGAACATGTTAACTCAAAGAGAAAAATCTAGGATCACAAAATTTTTTCCCATAACTTTGACATTGCAGATTATGAGTAGTAGAGAAAAAATTGTGAGTTTGTGGTGGGCCTTTTTGCATCTTGGGCTAAATCGCTCCTACCATACTGTGACCGTATGATTCTGAGGTAGGAGAGTCGGGACTGGCCTAATTGAAACTCACCTTAGGCCAGCTTGTGCTCAAGTTAGAGCCCTAGTAGAAACCTTGGGAGTGTCATATGCCCACGGCAGGAAATGCTATCACAAAAAACGTTATAGCAAGCAAAACATGATACAGCAGGATAACTAAAGTATTTTAACTAAAATATTTTCGCTGATAGCGATAATGCTTAAACAATTCCACAAAGGAGGAATATGATGATGTGATTATGGCAAGAATAGATTAATAAGAAGAAAATAGCGTTAGTCCTTAGTCAATCATAACAAAAGAAAAGAGGATTAATTTGCTAAAGGAACAAACTTGACTCCTTGGCAGATACAAGTCCAAGAAGGGAACTAATCTCCAATGTAGGTAACCTCAGAGGGGAATCCTACTATAGAAATTACTCACTTTGGAGAATGGACCCAAGTGGCTTAATCTTAGATTCTTAACTTGCTAGAAAGTGGGCTATTGAGAGGGAGAGAAGTTGGTAGCCTATTGGTGCATGTTTTTCACTCCTATTACTCCTATTTTCTTCCTCACTCTTGGTTTCCTTATTTTCTTTGTTTTTCTTGTTTTATTTTTTTTTCTCCTCTTCGTTGTTCTTGTTTACTGTGTATGGCTATGGCCTTTTATACTATCTGCTGTGGCAAGATTTACCATTTTACCCCTTCAACTACTTTTGGTCTATTGTGGGTGCCTTTCCTAGACTGCCCACTAGTCTGCTGGCTGTCCAGCCATCACCACAACACAATATTGGCCGTGCCGTACCTCATTCCCAGACAAAAGTAGTTTTTTGTTTTTTACTTCCCTTGCACTCTCATCTAGATAAGGGTTGGGTTTCTCTCTTACCAATCCTTATAGCATGTACCTAGTGATTCCAGTTCATGTTTGTCTCCTTTGGGTGGTATGTCTTTCTAGCAGGACATTTCCCTCGAAAGAGTTTAAGTAAGAACCCTAAAATAGGCTTCTCCCTTCTCCCTACCGCCAGACCACACCCTTTCTTACCTCAGACTTGTGGCCCACCTCTCCTGTATTGGCTGGGTATGAGTAAGTGTGTGCTTTACTTCCATATGAGTATATTGCTTTTCTGGCATTCATGCATTTGCCATTGCCAACAGATTTGTCTGACTCTGCTACACGTTTTGGTGCTTGTTTAACTCTTGTGGCATGGATGAGTCCTCATTCTGTGCATCTCATTTCTTCTTTGGGTTGAGCATTGCTTGGGTGTGAGCTTTTTCTTCTCTAATTTGGCCCATGTCTCCTTTCACTTCTAGTCCATAGGTTAGCTGGTGCTCCTACCATGCTACTACATTGTTCTTGCTATAATGTTGTTTACCCTTGTTTATCATACCACTTCTGGGTTACGAGCTGAAGTGCCTGTCATGCTAGTTTCATATGTTATTTCTTCCTTTACTTTACACTGCCCAGTATTCTTGCTGGGATAGTCCATATAACATCTTGGGCTTCCCTGGCCTATTTTATTCTTTGGGCATCCTCGGCCTGTTTCATTCTTTGGGGGCATTCTTGGCCCATTTCATTCTTTCATACTTCTTACATTCCCATGAGTTTTTGCTGAGTCTTTTGGGCTTCCCCAGCCCAATTATCACATCCTTTACCTTTGGGTTTATTGGCTTTTGAACCAATCCTATTTACTAATTAATTCATTTCTTTGGGCTCTTCCGACCCATTTTTGATTTTTTTTTTCTATTTCTTATGATTCCCATGGGCTTACTACTTCATTCTTTGGGGCTCCCTTGAGTCCATTTGCTTTCTTTGGGGTCTTTTTACTATTTTGTAGGCCTGTAGACCATTATTCCTGCCATTCTGGGCCAAAGATCTTTACTTTGCTGTTTCATTTCTCTATCTCTTTCATATTGATGGGCTTTTTCTGCCATTAGGCCCTTTTGCTAAATATGGGCATCAACAGACTTTATGTAAAAGTGGTATACAACCTAGTTGTAATTTACTACAATTGAGTTGTGATCAAAAAAGTTGTGGTAGTAGAACCACTCTAACTTATAGCATGCTGGCTGTGAAAAATTATATAACAATTTTTGAAAATAAATAATTGATCTTTCTCACATGTTGTAGGAGTTAATTTAGGATTGCAACTTTTGCAACATCATTTCTTACAATTATCTTATATGATAAATTGTAACTATTTTTCACTTTTATATGTATCTACCATTTATTCCTCATTCATTTACTTGCATCCATCTAGAATAATGAGAGAGTGTGTGGTAGAGGTTGTGTTATTAGAATTATTGTTGTTATAGTCTTCGATAAAACCAAGAAAATCAATTTGCTTAAAAATGATCTGAAAAAGTCATGATAAGATTATAAAAAATTAAAAATAAATAAATAAAAGAGATGTAGATACAGATACAGATACAAATAGTGCCGTGATAGAAATTTCAACCAAACCAAAAAAAGAAAAAAGAAAAAAAGAAGAAGAAGATACTAATAGAGGAGACTTGCTTCTTGGTTCCATCTGTTTCTTTCCCTCTTATTGGCCAAAAAGAAAAAGAAAGGAATCTTTCCAACACTCACCATCAAACACCAAGTCTTCTTCTTCTTCTTCTTCTTCTTTTTTTTTTTTTTTTTCCTTTTCAAACAGCATAAATATATGAATGGTAGTGCGTCTGGGTTCCTTTTCAAATAGCATAAATATATGAATCATGTAATTCATGCGTTATATATTGGCATTATTACTTTACTACCCACAATTCCTATATAAAATTAATTAAAAAATAAATTAAATATGAAAAGGGAGACTATAAAAAAACAAAAATAAAAAAAAGCAGTTTTATTTATTCACATTAAGGGGGGGGGGGGGGGGGGAACATGTGAATGAGAAATGTGGTTATTTTCAAATAGTTTTTCTAAATTTAGGTAAAATTTAGGAGTAGGAGCAATTTTATTCCTTCACGTTAGGAAAAAAAAAAAAAAGGCGTGAGGGAGAAATATGCAAATTGTTTTATTTATTTATTTTAATTTAGTTAAAATTTAAGAGTTTTTTAATTAATAATTTTACATATTTAAACCTTTTTAAATAGATGACTTTGATGGTATTTTGAGTATCTAAATTTAGGATCCCAGATAGGGAAAACCACCCCCCCTTTTTTTTTTTTTACAAGAGCCCCTTAAATAGTAGTATAGATTTTTTTGTTTTTTTTTTTGGGTTATCTTTTTTGCTTATGGACAGCCCACGTGGGCAGCATTTAAAATCATATCCTTAAAGAGCTAAGAGAGTTTATGAAGCCAGATTAGTTAGTTACAGCTTCAACAACATCATCTTTATTCTTAAAAAATAAAAAATATGATTAAAATTGTAATTTAACAAAATTCAAAAAAAAAAAAAAAAAACTACTAGAGAAACATTTTTCCTAAAAATTAGCACTCTCTTTTCTCTCTCTTACTTTTCATTCTTTTTCTTTTTTTTTTTCTTTCTTTCTCAGGTATTGGAGAAATTATACAGTTCTTATGGTGGACCACATCACTTATCCACTATTTCAATAAAAAACTCCAACCTATTTAAAATTACTAGGTCAGTAGTTAGTTTCTATTTAAAACTCTATAATTTTAAACAAATAAGAGTCTTTTACTAGACTGGTATACCATATCACTTGTCCACCATGAGTACTTTATAATTTTTCCAAGTACTGGTACGTCTCCTCTCTTTTTCTCCTTTTTTTTTTTTTTTTTCACCTCTTTTTTTCTACTTTCTCTAGTGCTTTTCCTTTCTTTTCCTCTTTTCTTTTTCCTTTCTTCACCTTTCCTCTTCTCTCTTTCTCTTTTTTCTTGTTTCTTTGTTCTTTATTCGCTGGTTCTTTTTTCCTCTTTTCTCTATCTCTCCATCTCTATGGGTTTAGAGGTAGACTGGTAGTAGTTAAATTTGGGTGTTGTTTTGTGGATTTTGGCTATGGTGGTTGTGGTGATTGATTTTGGTTGTGGTTGAGTTTTGTGAGTTTCGCTGTAGGTTTGGTGGTGGTGATTGATTTTGCCATTTTGGGTGTGGGTTTCTTAGATTTCGGCTGCGGTGGTGGTGGTGGTGTTTAATTTTGGCTTTGGCTGTAGGTTTGGGTTTGATTGTGGTGGTGGGTTGTTGTTGTTAGTGGTGGCAGTGGTTGGTGGGTTTTTTTTTTTTTTTTTTAATAATATTATCTGTGGTGGGTTGTGGTTGCTCGTGATGGAGGTGGTTGTGCTTATGGCGGTTTTTGCGTGTTGCTATTGTTGTTTTTTTATTTATTATTTATTATTATTATTATTAGTTTAATGAATTGTTAATATTATTATAAATGAAATTAGTTGGTAAAATAGATAAAATAGTTTGTTAGAGGTGCTAAAAACTAAATTTTTTAACGTCATCACTGAGATGATAGGGCTGTAAACGAGCCGAGCTTTGTCGAGTAGTGCGTGTTCAAGCTTGGCTTGTCAGGAAAAATCAAAAGCTCGAGCTTGGCTTGAGCTTGTGACAAGCCTAAAAATAGTGTTAGAGCTTGAGCTAGTGGGAAAGCCAAAAAGTTTGATGACTTGGCTTGATTAATTAGTCAAGCCAAACTCAAGCTTAATATCAAGCTCAAACTCGAGCTCAAGTCAAGTTTCTAAGCTTGAGATTTAAAAAAATTACATTATTAAATGTTTAAATCTCTAAAATTAAGAAAAAAAGAAAAAGAAAATAGTACACTCATTTTATCATGCATCTAGTCTTACTTATGATTAGCTATTATTCAAATTAATAATTTACATAATTAAATTCATTCATTCATCATTCCATGTCTACAGTTTCAGCAATTATTCAAAATACAATTTTTACATTCACGTTAGATGGTGAAGAATTAGAAAAATACATGTTTGTAACTATTATGAATGAGAAAATACTAACATGTTTCATAACTCTACCTTAGATGATTGATAAGGAATGATTATATGTGGCCTACTTAATTATTTATTTATTTTTAAATGTAACTATAGTCTAAAGTGGTTCTTGATTAGTTTAAAGGGAAGGAAAAAATTAAGGTAATATAGGTAGTGGTCTCATATTGGCCATATCATTATTAAGATATGTGTAATAAGTATATTTAGTTAACACATATAAACTTATAAATGAGTTTATGCTTGAATTGTTGTGTATCAAGCTAAATAGCTTACACGCTTGTTCGTGAACAATTTTTTTTTTGATTGGGCTCGGCTTGTTTATTAAATGAGCCTAAAACTAAGGCTTAAGCTTGGCTTATTTATAAACAAACAAACATGAAAAAGCTTTTTATCGAGTTGAGCCCGAGTTGTTCATAATCAGCTTAGTTTATTTACACCCCTAACTGTGAATGCTCTAAACTTTCATTGGCTCTAAGTCTATCACTAACATCATTTTTTTAATAACTATTAACAATATGTCGTAGGTGTCAAAATTTTTGTGTGTCTAAACTTTCTCGTTCGATATTGGTGTGTTTCAAAACAATTTAACAAAAATTGGCAGTCATAAAGATGCTCATTGCCCATTTGGTGCTACTAGCTATGGTACCTCTCTCACTTGTAAAAAGGGATGGAGTAGATTTTTAGACCATGCCATTGAACCATCATAGTCATAGGAAAGTAGGAATACAACTTGAAGACAAAGCCTTATCATCAAGTCCACCACAAAATCCTTCTAAAAAAAAAAAAAAAAAAAAAGTCCACCACAAAATAATTTTCTTTTGAGGGCTGAAACTTAAATTGGGCTAGTGTGAGGCCTGCACGCAACCATGAAGTTAGGTCGGCTTTAGCTTTATGCTTAATGGACCCAAATCAACATATATATCAATGGGGACGGGAAGTACCCAATCACCCCCAAGTATGGTACAGCCCAAAGTCTGACCCAAACCAAACCCATATCGGGGAATTAAAAAACAAAAAAGAAGTTATTCAGAACCTAGTTGCAATTTATTTTTCACATGTTTTCTTTTTGTCTAATGGTGGGCTTTAATAAGGTTTAAATATTTATCATATAACAAGTCAAAAAAAAAAAAAAAAAATTTTATCATATGTTTACATTTATGTGAGTCGTTGCCCCCAATTGGGCATATATGTATTTTATATACTTCTCAAAAAATAATCTCCAAATTATAGATTGAAAGTTTACAATGTATAAATTATAACAATAAGCAAAAGATAGAGAGGGATAGAGAAATATGTTTGGTAGTCAATAAAAAGAAAGGTGAGGGAGATTGGGTCTGGTGGCTGTGTAGAGAAGCAAGTTAGGCTAAGGGTTTTTTATTTATTTATTTATTTTTTAATGTTATTAAAATTTTTAGATGGGTATCCATCTCAGTGAATTTACCATTAAAACTCATTTAATTAAATTATTCAATAGGTTTTTATCCATTTTATCCTAATTTTAATTGGGTTGGGTTAAAAGTTAAAACTTACCCAAGTTAAGTGGGTCATGAGTGGGTTAATGAGTTTGGGTAAAAATTATCATTTGCCAATTGCCAGCCCTTTACATATATAAATTATAACAAGAAAACACGATTGATTTTCCACTAGGCTAGCAAGAATTACCATGTTGGCTATGCTATCTAATTCTTAAAACAAGACATGTCACTAACTTCTGTCAATTAATGCTTTTGGTGATCATCCTCATTAATCCTATTCCTAATCCCTTTGCAGCCATCCACTTTGCTTATTCATAAATACTTCAAAACTTATATACTTAATAAATGGGGAAAGACATACAAGACCTAATCACTAACTTATCATCATTCTTAAATATGTAATGTCAATAATAATAGAAATATTTCTACAAGTGAAGCAAAAAGTAAAAAATAAGCAAATATTTTTACAAGAAAAAGCAAATACTAGATGCAGTATTTTAAAAGAGAGAAAAAATTATATTCAATGTTGAAACTTAAACTAATTAATCGGAGTTCTTGACTCTTGAGTCTTTTTTGCTAGGTAAAATAAGGGACCTCTAGGGAGAAAGGATGTCCAATGTCCAATGTGCAAAGGGCACGTTGGATTCTCCAATTGCAAAAATCACTCCTCCATCCTTAATATTTTTAGTACTTATTTCATTTTTATTCTAAAATGAATAGTATCGTTTTAGTTATTGGTATTTTTGAACATGTTTGAATCTTATGACTTATCCTTACTATCATTGACTCACGGAAAATATTCAAAATATTGATATGGCTAATGAAATGCTTCACTCAAGCACAATAAAAGAATATTTAGGCAATAAAATGAACACTTCATCAACCTACATGGTATGAAAGAGAAAGTGACACAATTTTTGTGCCACAATTCTGATATGATTAATTGTGAGTAATAAAAAAAAAATGTTTATATGCAAATAATTGTTTACCACTCATAATCAACCACTCCAACAAATTGTAATAAAAATTATCGAAAATGATTTGGTCCTAGAAGAGGCCGTATGATGTAGCCACACCACACCATAATGTTTGCTAGCATAAAATAGCCACATTTCTATTTTTTCCCAGTTTCATTAACGTCTCTTTTTTTTTTTTTTTTCTTTTTCATCCTCTTTCCTCTTAGATTTTCTTGGTAGCTAGAAAAATTCCCTAAACAAAACAATGAACTCCATCTGTCATCATCATCAAACCCCCAAATCAAGGATTAATCCTTGATTTGCCAAATCATAAGTCTATATTCAAATGATAAGTCTAAAGACACAACAAATTTTACAATTTTTTTTTTTAAATTGTTAAGGTGGTAATTTGTTAATGATGTACAACAAAAGTGATGAAAGTGGTGATCCTATATAAAAGTGATATTGTACTAATTACAATTTATGACCTTAGCACGTTGTAAAAAATATTAAGAAATTTGTTGTATATGTAATATTGTTGATACTTAAAACACCACTCCTTTTTCTCACCAAAAAAAAAAAAAAAAAAAACACACACACACACACACTCAATTTGGTAGCTCCACTTCATCCAAACACCAACTGATAGCTACTGGTTGAGATCTATAGCTAAACCCCCACCAAACCAAGTCACTAGCATGAAACACCATCCCATTTCCAAAACTTATAATCTGACCTACTCAAATCCCCCAAATAATAAACTTCATGCCCATCACACCACCTAAACCTGCCTAAATCCCCCAAAACCACAATCATTGCATCCATATCCACATTAGGTTGGGCATTAAGTATAGTAAGACATTGATTCGATCACGGGCGTCTTGCCTTCATCTTGGGGTAAGGAAAACTTGCACAAGGTAGGGTAGGTTTAGGTGGGGCACGGCGAAGGCATTTTGCCATCCCCATGAAATGAGCTCAACACTTATGAGAGTAAGAAAGATGAGATAGAAGGGTGATGGACAACTCTAAGAATAGTACAAGCAAGAAATGATCAGTGTTTTGGAGATCAATAGTGCGTGTACACACACACATCTGAGATGGGGTGGGATGAGACAAGATGAGGCAGGCAAATTTTGTGCTCTCCTTATTCCCTCTTTGAGGCCCAGGCAAGGCATTGATGGTTGGATTGTGGTGGGAAAATTGTCATCCCTAGCTTCATTAATGCCTCAAGTCCTATGCATGTAACTTGTCCTAAGTTTTTCTAATTTTTTATTTTCATTTTGATTATGTAAAATATTGATTATTATTTTTTCTTTTTTTTAAGAAATTTTTTTAAAGAGGTTAGTCTAGTGATTCCTATAGCTCATATGCATGGTTCATGAGATTCTAAGTTTAAATTTTCTAGTTAACACTTTAAAGTTGCTAGGAAAAATTTTCCTGATAATTTTAGACAACTTTTTATAAGAGAGTTTTAATTTATGACGTTCGCTCCTGATAAGGGCTCTTTTGAAATTTTATTCTATATTTAAACTTTCCATTAAAATTTTGATGCATCATATTTTCTTTTAATTGTATAATATATTGTTTCATACACAAACATAATTATAATAAATGACTATTAATAACTAAACAATAAATAATAATAATAATATCAAGAAAAAAATCTTATTACGTTAACTTTTGTGTAATTTGCGTGGATTGCAAACTATTATTATATAATTAATTTGTTTGGAGGGCGCAAGAAATAAAGGTAAGCTTAAGAAAATGATAGATATGGTGGGTAACATTTCATTCTCAATGAGATCCTTCAAATGCTTCTGACACTAGGGTTTCTGTGAATAATTCCAAAAACCATAGTATCGATATGCATATTACAGTTGAATTATGCCTACCCAACTGAAACCACAACCGTAGAAACATGATCTTCAAAATTAGCAAATATAATATCAATCCCATCAACCTCACAGGCAATAAATTAATTTCGTGATTGAGGGGACCTTGATATTCAAATTCTATTATCCCCATTCCATGTGCGAGTAATTTGCGAAAATCTCAAGCGATTTAACGACCAATAACCGCCATCAACGGCAGCATCCATGGAAATTGTTTTAATATAGTCAAAAAATCGAATGTTCTAACTTCTAATCAAGGATAAGCCGCTGGACCCTTAGTCTACCGACAAAGTACTTTTTTGGGGTGAAGAGATTGGTACACAATATCTGACAAGATTAAAAAAAAAAAAAAAAAAAGTTTCATTTTAAATTAGTTTGAAGTCATCTTACGCCAACATATTATATGGTATATTATGTGTAGTTTTAACTGTATGATTATTTTAACAAGTCACACGTAACTTATTTAAATAATATACATGAATAATTTTTTAAATTATCATATAACAGGTTAAAAAAAAAAAAAAAGCTCCAAATTAGTTTGGAACCAAAGTTTTGTCCCATTGAATTGAGCGAAACATGATTTATCTAAGTCATGCAAAATAGTCAAGAAAATTTGGCTCTATATTGCATCAGTGGGGTCAGCTTAGGTGTCTTTTGGGCCTGGGGTTCGGCTTTTTGAGGGAGTGTTTTTTTTTTTTTTTTAAATCTATTATTTTAAAGGTTTATTAAGCAACAACGTCCAAGCTCATCACATACACACACCAAAAAGAGAGAGAGAAAGCAGCCAAAAAAATGCCGTCTCGGAAGTTTGGCATCTTGGACAAGTTTGCATTTTGAAGATTTGAGAGAAATTATTGTTTGAAAGTTTGGACGTACGTATAACTCCACATTTCAAGCCATAATCACGAGTCATGTGACTCTCAAAGACGTCAAAGTTCCTAATACAATAACCAATGGCGTTTCACGTTTGGAGCAATTTCCGCTATCATTAAATTAAAGATACAATGTCAAAAGGGGGGGAAGTTCTATTCTGAATTTCATTTTCCTCAGATTTTACTATTATTATTTTTGTTTGGGCAAATTATAATTTACTTACATATAGTTTGGTTGAAATTTAAGTTGCTTACCTTTGATTTGAAATTTAACACTTTACTCAAGATTAGTTCAGTTAGATTTCTATAACCTGTTAAAAATATAACTAAATATGTAATTTTGCTGCACTTTTATGTTTCTTTCCTCCAAAAACACAAAAAAATATAAAATACAAGATCAAATAACATAAAAAAAAAAAAAAAAAAAACTTATTAATCGGAATACTTGTATCATGGAATTTCAAACCATATGTAGGAAACTTAAATTTTGGTCAAATCTCAAATAAATAAAGTGTCAAATTTTAAACTACAGGTAAACAACTTAAATTTTAGCCAAACCACATGTGAGTAAATTGTAATTTGCCATTTTTGTTTTTATTTAACAAGAATAAATATATTAACAATTTAAGATCATTTACATTGATACTTTTTTTTTTTTTACTGTTTACTAAAAAAAAAAACTTGTTTATATATATATATATATATATATATATATAATATGGAGATTAAGCATCTAATCGTTTATAGCATTGTTACAATCTTATGTAATTTACTTATCTCAGACACATGAATACCAATGGTAAGAATATATTATGGGATATTATTATCAATACGTAGATATATAATGCAATTTTAGAATACTATGAGTATGGGTTAGCTAGGTTAATTTTGTAATACTAGTTACTGTGGTTTTACGTTTCTCAAAAAAAAAAAAAAAAAAGTTACTGTGGTTTTACCATTATGCACTTTTGTAACTATTTATTCCTGCCACCTAATATAACAACTATCTTCTTTCTCAAAAAAATATAACAACTTTCTTTTATTTCTAACTTTCACCATAAAAGCTAGACACATGCATATAATACTTGTACTTGATTTCTTCTTAACTTGTCTTAGCTTTCTTTTCTCATGTCTCTTTTGTTTTATGAGTGCAAATTTGATAAGGATTGAGTGTAAAATATGAGTTTTACACTATCAAATAAAATATTGTTATATCAGCTTATATATTTCTAGAATATGCTATTATGGTATAAGAGTTATTAGAGAAAAATAGTCCAATAATGATATATAAAATTTTCTATTTTTATAAAATACATTAAATACACTTTGAATTAATGAATTATTTATGATATAAAAGTAATTAGAGGAAACAATTAATAACGATGCATTGGTCATCTAAATAAATGTGTTACATGTTTTCAATAAAAATTTAGAAGATTTAAATTTATATCTAAAATTATTTTATTTTTATCAAAAATTTAAGAGGGAGGAGGGATTTTGGAAAAGTCAAGGGCCATGCCCCCCTAACCCCCATCACTCCGCCCCTCATTCTAACACTAACGTGAGTTAAAGTCTTATAAAACTATGATTAAAATAGGGGGAAAAAATGAATGTTGAACGTGGGTTGGGAGCAAAAGTGCAAGCATTTTTCCTCTATAAAAACTGGCAGACTCTTATAAAAAATCATAATCCAAAGTAACCAATAGTAGTGCATTAGGGATTTGTAAAACACATAGTAAATACTACTAGCTAGTGAGAGTGAGAGTGTAGCAATGGCCACAGTACTTCATGGTTTATCCCTTTCCAATATACTAGTTTTCTTTTTCTTCTTTGAGCTGTGTTTTTGCTTCAATCCAAAATACCACAGGTTGTCAACGACTGGAACCTCTTGGTCATCTGCCGGAGCTACCTGGTATGGTAGCCGCGATGGTGCAGGAAGCGATGGTAATGTAGAGAGAGAGAGAGAGAGTGAATCGTCCTCTCTGTATTGTGTACTAATAAAATATATTTATGCATGCAGGAGGGTCTTGTGGGTATGGTAATGCAGTGTCACAACCGCCATTCTCTTCCATGGTTACTGGAATAGGCCCTTCTCTTTACAATTCAGGCAAAGAATGTGGAGCCTGTTATCAGGTACTATAAACCTAGTGTACATTTGGCAAGGAAAAAAACAGACACTCAGTTTTTTTGGACATTTTAGTTCATCTTGACAGGCTTCACAGTTCACACTAAAAAAGACATTTAAAACTTATTTTTAAAAGTGCTTTTAGTAAATAAACATTCTGTAAAATGCATGCAGTCCTAATTGTAAACTAGAACTGTTTTTAGTTGTTAATAATTTGATAGTTACAATGGAGTTGAAAGAGGAATTTAAACTCTGAATATTATCTCTGAAACAGAAAGAAGTTTCAACTTCTTGGCAATTGTTAACTCCAAACTTTGATTTCACAATGAAGTCCCTGGCAGGAAATTTTGGACCCATGGAATACTCAATGAACTGAAGTTAAATGATGAAATTTGGAACAAGAATGATTGACCAAGTTTCCTATAAACTGCTCTTTTCTTTGTCACCCTCTCTCTTTTCTTTTTGGATGAGTCTTGTCTTGACTTTATTTATTCATAATACATATTCCTTCTATGATACTTACTTTTTTCCTCCCCCCATGTGGCTTCCTTTCCACTCCGCTATTATTCTATTCTCAATAAGGCTAGAAATAAGATAAGCAATATTGTCACAAAACTATTTCAAATTTTCAATCAATATACTAGAAGCCCATGGTCGGTCGTTAGTTACTTTGTCTTGTTCAACTTCTTTGAATTCTTTTTCCATTACTAGTATAATATAATTCACAAACTGTTAGCCAATGTCTTTCTTTCTTTTTCTAATGTTATCACCTTTTTTTTTTCTTTTATATTTAGTAGTAAAAGCAATCATGCTTTTTCTATTTATATTTCAAAGAGTTACATACTTCAAAAAGAGAGAAAAAAAAAATCAAAGTAATTGCTATTTATATTATTGCATAGTTCTATTAATGTACACAATAAGAGTGGTCTTTTTATTATTGCATAGTTCTCATGATAAAAATTCTTAAATAGTCGTCTTTTTATTTTTGTTGTTTATGGTATGTTTAAATATATAATACAAAGATTGTTTATAAATTACTAGGTTAAATGTAGCAAACACTCATCTTGTTCGGGGAAACCAGTAAGAGTGGTCATAACGGATTTTTGCCCTGGAGGACCATGCGCATCCGATGCTGCACATTTTGATCTAAGTGGGACTGCATTTGGTGCCATGGCACTTCCTGGTCAAGAAGACAAGCTTCGTGACGCAGGAGTCTTGGAAATTAGTTATGCACGGTAAAACTTCACTCCTCAACCATATACTTTTTTCTTATTCTTGTAGATGTTATGTTATTTTATTTTGCTTGTTTTTTTTTTTTACCCAAAAGAACAAAACCTTTTAATTTCTTTAACGTTATTTAATTGGCACTTTGTAATGAATAGGTTAAAAAAGTGTACAAGTTCAGAACTTTTTGAACATTAATATATTTGTAAATTAATTAGGACGACATGTGTTTATTAATTCATTAAATCAACACCACCATACACTTTTTTGTCACACTCTTTTTTTTTTTTATTGGAAATATATTTTATATTCAAACCAACAAACAAACAAGAGCACCTGTACAAGTTATAACATGCAGAAAACTGCAAACAAATACAATCCGAACATGAACAAAAGGACTAAACAAAAGACAAAAGGAATCATCTATTATATAACTATGGATTGAATATTACAAGAAGACTAAACACTAAAATTACGTGAATCGCCATGCTCAAAAACATTACTCGGAATATTTGACTTAATGGGCAGCCTTTTTTGTTTTTAATAGGTAACTTGGTAATAAAAGAACACCTTGATAAAGATTTTGGGAAACTAAATTACTTTAATTAGGCAAAACTCCTCTAATAGCAGTTCCATGTAGCTGAAAAATTATAATCAGACAGGCCTAACTAAATTAATTTCTTTATGTTTGGCAGTGTGGCATGTGATTATTCAGGAAAAACCATAACATTCCATGTAGATCAGGGGTCAAACCCATACTACATTGCTGTAGTGATTGAATATGAAGAAGGAGATGGAGATCTTGGTAGTGTTGATCTGAAGGAATCCTCAACAGAGTCAAATGATGAATGGCGTACCATGCAACAATCATGGGGTGCAGTTTGGAAGCTAGATGCTGGGTCACAACTCCATGCTCCACTCTCCATTCGCTTGACCTCACAGTACTCAGGCCAGACTCTTGTGGCAAAAGATGTCATTCCAAATGGGTGGAAGCCTGGCTCATCCTATAGATCCGTGGTTAATTACCTATGATTATCAACAACTTACGAGTCATCCAAGCCCAACTCCTATATTTCTGAGTTGGTTGAAACTTGAGATGTATTTTGGGTAGACTGGGATTAATGGGGCTAGAATTCAGATTGAAATCTTGCTTATTAGCAATAAAAGATGAATGTTAGCCTCAATTCTTTTGAGAAAGTTGTGGTGCATCTAAGCATGTATTACAAATTAGCACATATTTTTAAGAGTAATGAGCTTTTCTTAATTAGTATATATATATATATATATATATATATATGCTGTTATAGTAGTATAAGTTCTACCACAAATTAGCTACAAATTAAGTGACCTAATGAGATCTTGCTACCCAAATGTGACAAGCCTATGCATTTGGCATGCAGAATTAAACAACACAAAACATATAACCTCGTTAACTCACTACAAAATTAATTTTATTTTGTAATATCTCTATAAATTCTTTTATCCGAACAAAACAACAAGTACATTATATTATGTGAGAGAGAGAGAGAGAGAGAGAGAGATGCTTACATGCAAACTCTCAAATAAGAAACAAACAATTTAGCACACCTAGTTTCAACACTCAAAAAATAGCGGAATCATTTCCATTAATTATCCAGTCCCATCATTCATTTCCATCATTTCTGCTCCACAAAATGCACCAATATGCAATTATTTGTCCAAGAATTTCTTGCTCAGCATCAATGCAAACCAAGGTTAATCTTTTTTTTATAAAAAATTGATGTAAAGAGTATCTCGTTAAGGATATATATTATAAATTTTATTATATGTAAATCATATTTGTGGGGGTGAGCCCAGCGCTATGAATTGGGCCCAGGGCCTAATTTATATACCCTTATTTGTCCGAAGAGGTGAAAGGGATCAGGGCTGGGCCCGTTTGGTGGAAATGCGCTCGAAAAGGAATGTTGGGATACGTCCGAAGACTATCCTGTTTGTCCGAAGAAGTCCCATCATCGGATCATTAGGGTGCTTGATCAAGCAAATATAATGGAGGCAAAAGCGACCTTCCCAACTGATTCCACGAAGGAGAGCAAATCCTAGGCGTGCCTAGGGACGAGGAGAGCATAAAAATATTTTAAAGGAAAACTTGCTACCACCGCATTTAATGTACTGCAGCAACTTTCCTGGCCGCATTTATGTGGAGAAGACGCTTGAACAGTTCAGCCTCAGCTACCACAACTTACGGCAGACTAAAGCAAATGTCTGATGTGACATGTACTCAGGCGAATGCTTGGATGAAGAACAAGTGTACGGTGAGGATGAGAAAAAAGGAGTATATATAAAGGGAATAGGTCCCTGAAGAGAGGGGGGGGGGGAATTGTATTGATTAAGTTGATAAATACTAAGTCTCTTCGGACCCAAGAGAATTCTCACTGAATACTAGTCTGAACATCATTTTATTCTTACTTGCATGCATGAACCGTTGCTAAATCCATAACAAGCCTAGCTGTTTAACCCATTCTCTACAAATTTATTGTTGGGGGTTCATTGGACTCACAGTGCGAAAAGTTTGTGCGTAGCCCATCGAATTTCTACCCTACAATTGGCGTCGTCTGTGGGGAATAGCTTGAGCAAAGGTAGAAGCAACATCTCACAAATGGCTGAACCAAGGCAACGTCCAGCAGAGTTCAGGGCATCTCAGCACACCGATCCTTTTCTTAATCTGGAACGGAGGCAGGATCGTGAGGGTAGCGTACACACCGCACACGACGATCGAAACCAGTCGCATGGAGAGGGCCACATTTACCATGCAGAGAAAAACCAAAGCATACAGTTAGAAATTGAAAGGCTAAAGAGGGAGCTGCGTCATGCAAAGAGGAAACGTACTTCCTCGCACTCTGATGAAGATTTTGAGGACGAACAGGACGTTGACTACAAGCAGAAACTTCGAATGCCAGTCAGCGAGTCCTTTCCCTATGAGGAGATGCACCATTGTGAGAGGAATCGTCGGGGCCCCTTACCCAGGGGCGTAGGGAACGACGCTATGAGTAAAGCTCTGGATCAGATTTCCAGATCTCCTTTTACACGTAACATCAAGAATGCCAATCTTCCTTGACGTTTTCACCAACCCACATTCACCATCTATAACGGCTGGACAGACCCGGTGGAACACGTGAGTCACTTCAACCAGAGGATGGCCGTTCACTCCAGAGATGAGGCCCTAATGTGTAAGGTCTTACTGGTAGAGCCATAGCAGGTCGAGAAAGGATTGGGTCGGACAGGGTTCAGCGAACCCTCAGACAGTCAATGCTGTGTTTCGTGAGCCAGTGCACCAATTCCTGGAGAGAATCAAGAATGAACCTTTGTTTAAGAGGCCGAACAAGATGGTTGAAAACCCTGAAAGGCGCAATCACAATTTCTACTGCCAATACCATCTTGATCATGGGCATACTACGTAGGACTGTAGAAGCCTGTGGGACCATCTGGATCAACTTGTCAGCGAGGGCAAATTAAAACAACTTTTACATCACTCTTATGGCCAGGGAAACCAGACGAACGCAGGATCTCGGAGAGATGATTTTGTAAAACCCCCTTTGGGCACGATAAATGTTATCTTTGCCGCACCAGGAAGGACAAGGTCTTGCCCATCCAGAATATTATCAGTCGCTCAGATGCCCTTGGAGAATGTTGGCAGAGAGCCGAAGAGGCCTAGGATGGAGGTTCAACCAGTTTTGGGATTTTCGGACGATGACAAAATCGGGACTATACAGCCGCATGATGATGCTCTGGTGGTTACTCTCAGAATTGGTGAGTACAACGTGAAGAAAGTAATGGTAGACCAGGGCAGCGCCGCAGAAATAATGTACCCAGACCTTTACAAGGGGCTGAACTTAGCTCTTAAGGACTTAACGCCCTACAGTTCCCCGTTGGTTAGCTTTGATGGCAAAGTGGTCATCCCGAAAGGTCAGATTAGACTACCTGTACAAACTGGGTCTGAGACGGTAGAGGTAGATTTTATAGTGGTGGATGCCTACTCACCCTACACCGCGATTGTGGCGAGACCTTGGCTTCATACCCTCGGGGCGGTATCCTCCACTCTTCATCAGAAGATTAAATACCCGTCCGAAGGGCGAGTTGAGGAGATCCGAGGAGACCAATCTACATTCAGGCAATGTCTAGTGGCAGCTATCCAGCACAAACCTCAGGCCGAGTGCTCGGACCGTAGCGGTGAGAGTTTATAGCAGTTAAAACCTTCGGTGCTGGACACCGAAACCTCGGCCGAAGAGGCAGAGTGTGAAAGCTTAGCAAGGATAGTTGTTGATAACGACCCAGAGAAGTTCTTTCAAGTCGGATCCATGTTGCCTCCTCAGGAGAATGAAGAGCTGATAGAGTTCCTCAGAGCCAATGTTGATGTATTTGCCTGGGACTCCACAGAAGCCCCAGGGGTAAGCCCAGAGTTCATTTGCCACCATCTAAACATTAATCCCACCATCGTTCCCAAGAAACAACCGCTCCGGCATCTATTGAGGGAACACGCAGAGGCAGTCAGGGAAGAAGTGATGAAACTCAAGCAAGCAGGGGCTATTAAGGAAATCTTTTATCCCGAATAACTGGCTAACACCGTAGTAGTAAAGAAGAAAAGCGAAAAATGGCGGGTGTGCGTGGATTTCACTGACCTTAATAGGGCTTGTCCGAAAGATCCGTTTCCAATGCCGAAGATAGACCAACTAGTTGATACTATCGCGGGACACCCTCGGATGAGTTTCTTGGACGCATTTCAAGGTTACCATCAGATACCACTGGCTCTCGGTGATCAGAAGAAAACAGCTTTCGTGACCCCTATGGGAAATTACTACTAAAAGGTAATGCCGTTCGGCCTAAAAAACGCAGGGGCTACCTATCAAAGGATGATGACCAGAATGTTTGAGCCGCAGTTGGGTAAAAGCATAGAGGTCTATATTGATGACATGGTGGTAAAAAGCATGGTTATTGCTGGGCACATTGGGGATCTCACGGATGTTTTTGAAATTCTGAGGGGACACAAATTACGCTTGAACGCATCCAAATGTTCGTTTGGTGTGGGATTAGGCAAGTTCTTGGGATATATAGTGACTCACAGGGGGATTGAAGTTAACCCCGATCAGATAAAGGCTATCAACAACTTACGAGCTCCTCAGAACCCCAAGAAAGTCCAGAAGCTGACAGGAATGACCGCTGCCCTCAATAGATTCATTTCCAGATCAACAGACAGGTGTAGGCCTTTTTTCTCATTGATCAACAAGTAGAAGAGCTTCGAATGGACTGAGGAATGTGCTGTTGCTTTTCAGCAACTTAAAGACTACCTAGCTCGACCTCCAATCATGTCCAGTCCTGAGCTGGATGAGGTTTTGTTTGCTTACATCGCTGTAGCTCCTAATGCCGTAAGCCTGGTTTTGATTCAGACAGACTCTGGTGTACAAAAACCAATCTACTACGTAAGTAAGTCGTTGCATGAAGTTGAAGTTCGTTATTTGCCACTGGAAAAGGCCATCCTAGCTGTAGTGCTAGGTACGAAGAAGCTGCCTCATTATTTTCAGGCCCACACCATTATAGTCCTCACCCAGCTCCCACTCAGGGCCGTACTCCGAAGCGCCGACTACACTGGAAGGGTTGCCAAATGGGGCACGATCCTAGGGGCTTTTGATATCAAGTACATGCCTCGCACATCAGTGAAGGGCCAGGTCCTTACGGACTTGGTCGCCGAGTTCACGGAGCCCCATTTAGAGGAAGTAACACCAACACTGGGCCCGGATGGAAGGTCCGTTGGTATGGTTTCTTCACGGAGCCTCTTGCCGTGGGAAGTGTATGTGGATGGCGCATCGAATCAGAGAGGTTCAGGAGTGGGGCTAGTGCTGATATCCCCAGAGAGAATTATCATTGAAAAAGCGTTAAGGTTGGATTTCTCAGCAACGAATAATGAGGCAGAGTATGATGCTCTATTGATGGGGATGAAGATGGTACGAAGGATGGGAGGAAAGTCAATGGAGATGTTCTCGGACTCAAGATTAATCGTCGGCCAAGTGCAGGGAGAATTCGAGGCGAAAGACGAGAGGATGCAGGGGTATTTGAGCCAGGCTAAGTCCCTACAATCAGAGTTTGAATCTTTTAACCTGCGGCACATCCCCATAAGTGGCAACACACATGCCGATTCTTTGGCCACCCTCGCCACCTCTTCGGCACAGGGATTACCAAGGGTTATCCTCATTGAGGACATGCAGAGACCTACAGAATTAAGAAAAGAGGCAGCCCAGGTTCATTATATCAGGGCCGACCAGTGCTGGATGGATCCTATCATCAAGTTCTTGAAGGACGATGTATTGCCCGAAGAAAAGGGGGAAGCGGACAAAGTACGGAGGAAAGCTACGAGGTTCTGGTTATCCGAGGACCACAAACTGTACAAACATTCCTATTCAGGTCCATACTTGTTGTGCATGCATCCTGAAGCGGCTGAATCACTACTAGAACAATTGCATGAAGGGATCTGTGGGAGTCATACTGGAAGTAGATCCTTAGCTCACCGAGCCATTACTCAAGGTTATTGGTGGCCAAATATGCAGAAAGAGGCCCACGAATATGTTAAAAAGTGTGATCAATACCAGCGGTTTGCGCCGAACATACATCAGTCGGGTGGCACCCTTAATCCACTATCCAGCCCATGGCCTTTCGCTCAATGGGGATTGGATATCGTAGGCCCATTCCCTAAGGCAGCAGGAAACAAGAAGTACCGGCTGGTCGGAACAGACTACTTCACCAAGTGGGTCGAAGCTGAACCTCTAGCAAATATCAGGGATGTAGATGTGAAGAAGTTCATCTGGAAAAATATCGTCACCCGGTTTGGAGTCCCCCATACCCTCATCTCGGACAATGGGCTTCAGTTCGACAGTAAAGCTTTCAGGGGTTATTGTAGCGAGCTGGGAATTACAAACAGATACTCCACCCCTGCTTATCCCGAGGGAAATGGGCAAGCAGAAGCTGTTAATAAAGTCATAGTTAACGGATTAAAGAAAAGGCTGGACGATGCGAAGGGTAGATGGGTGGAGGAATTACCTCACGTGTTGTGGGCGTACAGAACTACGCCTCGCAGGTCTACTAGGGAGACCCTCTTTTCAATGACCTATAAGGCTGAAGCTGTTATACCTCTGGAGACTGGGTTCCCAACATACAGGACTAGCTCTTTTAATTCGGTCGGCAACGATGGACAACTGGAAAAGAGTTTGGATCTAATTGAAGAACGAAGGGAAAAAGCAATGGTTCAACTGGCGCATTACCAACAAAAGCTCAAGCAGGGCTACGATGCCAACGTAAGGCTGAGACCTTTAGAGCCTGGTGATCTAGTGTTGAGGAAAGTCGTGGGTACTGCAAAGAATCCAGCTTGGGGAAAACTAGGACCAAATTGGGAAGGACCGTACCGCATCACTTCAAGGGCTGGCATTGGAGCATACTTCTTAGAAGATCTGGATAATCATGTAGTACCCCGGCCGTGGAATGTAAATAACCTCAAAAGGTATTACTATTAAGTGAATTCTTCCTTCAGTCATGATACCATTTTATTATGCTAAGAATTCTCCTAAGTGTTTAAACTTAAATTCAATCATACCTGTAGTCTTCGGACCAGATGATGTGGGTTAGTTAACACTCATTTACGATTCTCCTAAGTGTTTAAACTTAAATTCAATCATGCCTGTAGTCCTCGAACCAGATGATTTGGGTTAGTTAACACTCATTTACGATTCTCCTAAGTGTTTAAACTTAAATTCAATCATGCCTGTAGTCCTCGAACCAGATGATGTGGGTTAGTTAACACTCATTTACGATTCTCATAAGTATTTAAACTTAAACTCAATCATGCCTATAGTCTTCGGACCGGATGATTTGGGTTAGTTAACACTCATTTACGATTCTCCTAAGTGTTTAAACTTAAATTCAATCATGCCTGTAGTCTTCGGACTAGATGATGTGGGTTAGTTAACACTCATTTACGATTCTCATAAGTGTTTAAACTTAAACTCAATCATGCCTGTAGTCTTCGGACCAGAAGATGTGGGTTAGTTAACACTCATTTACGATTCTCATAAGTGTTTAAACTTAAACTCAATCATGCCTGTAATCTTCGGACCAGATGATTTGGGTTAGTTAACACTCATTTACGATTCTCATAAGTGCTTAAACTTAAACTCAATCATGCCTGTAGTCTTCGGACCAGATGATGTGGGTTAGTTAACACTCATTTACGATTCTCATAAGTGTTTAAACTTAAACTCAATCATGCCTGTAATCTTCGGACCAGATGATTTGGGTTAGTTAACACTCATTTACGATTCTCATAAGTGCTTAAACTTAAACTCAATTATGCCTGTAGTTCTCGGACCAGATGATTTGGGTTAGTTAACACTCATTTACGATTCTCATAAGTGCTTAAACTTAAACTCAATTATGCCTGTAGTTCTCGGACCAGATGATTTGGGTTAGTTAATACTCATTTACTAACTCCCTTACGAACAGTTTTTCTTAAGTATTATTGTCTACGTCATCAACATTCTGCGGTGGTTAGGTTTACAACTTCCCCAAGTATTTTAATTCAAACTCAATTGTATCAACAGTTCTCTGACCAAGTTACTTTCGCAAATTAACATTCCAATGCAGTCGTTATTACCTTAGGGCCTACTTGGCATTGTCTAAATCAAAATCATGGCATTAGTTGGTTCTCATTTGTCAAGCTATTGTTATTTGCTGTAATGATGCATCCTGACATATACCATGATAGCAATAAAGATAAAAAGTAAGCCATTTCATTGATGAAAGGAAAATAGCTTCGTTACAAAGCAAAGGAAAACGGTGTCTTTGCAATTACAAGTACAAAAAATATATATATATATATATATCCCCTAAACACCTAAGCCTTCTTCTGAGGCACTGGGTCGGTCTTTGATGGATCGCCCGCATCCCCAGTCTGAACAGGAGCGTGGCTTGCCTCAGCGGGGTCTGGAAGGTTTGGACCGACCGAAGAAACTTCCAAGGTATCTGGCAAGTCGCAGATATCAGGGTGGTAGTAGACACTCCCAGGTTGCCTTAGGGCAGACTCTGGGGGGACTCCAGCCGCATCAAGGCCTTTGCCCCATGTTATGTCACAGTACTCCCTGCAGACCTTTGCAAACTCCTCGGTCAGTCTCGCTTGGGTCTCCTGCACCTCCAGCAAATAAGCGGCTTGTTTCTCAGCCTCAAGTGCTTCCTTGGCCAGTTGAGCGTCCGCTTCGGCCAATTTAGCAGAATCCCTAGATTTGTCAAGCTCGGCCTGAAGATCCTTCACCAACACTCTCTCGGTTTCCAGGTTAATCTCAGTAGTGTACAGTTTTTGGCGTTGATCTTCGGCCTGCTGTTGAGCGCTCTTAAGGCCCGCCTCCAGGCTTTTTCTCTCCCTGGCCACCTGTTTCAGCTGTTCAGATACACGCTCACAGTCATCTTTTAGGTTGCCCAATGCCTTCTTGGCCTTCGTCCGAGAGTGGATCTCCGCTTGGACTTGGATGTGGGCTTTCTTGTTCCACTCCTCAGCCACATATACCTGCTGAGCGATCTGCGCGACAGATTAAAAATTCTCTTTTAGTGGTGACCACAGAAAAAAGTTGAGAGGAGGGGTCAGTTTTCTTACCATGGCCAAATCCCTTTTTAGGGATAGAAAGAGCTCCTGCTAGCTGAAGCGCCTATAGGACTCCATGTCCTTCGGAAGGAGTAGAGGTTGCTCCAGCACCTCTGTAATGTACCCGGTTTTCCCTCTAGCATAATTCCTGAGGGAAGCGTCGTATGGGATGGCTGCACCATCCAACGTTAACTTGGGGGACCATGTCCGAGCCCCTCGTCGTACTTCTGCGGCCGCAGGGTCATCCTTACACTCGGTGGATGAAGCCCTTTTACCCCTGGTGTCATGGGCCACCTTCTGTTGCTTGGGCCCCTTCGGAGGCGCCACCTCTGTGTGTTCAGCTTCAGTCGCGACCTTTTTCTTTTTTAGATCCAGCATTGGCTTTAAGCTGGGATCTGAGGGAGCTTGAGGAGGAGGAGGAGGAGGAAGAGCCGCCGTTGGCTGAGATGTACCAGTGCCTTTAGTTGGGACCTTCGGCCTTCTGTTCTTCATCAGATTTGCAAGGCTTTGCATGTCTTCGTCAGAAGAGTCGTCTGACACGTTTATTCTTTGTGGGAGAACAACTGATTGCCTATCAGTCCCCTCGTCGGCGTCCAAAATCTGAACCCCTTCTGAAGCTTCCCCTTCAAATCTGAACTGGTCGATCTGCTCGTCAAGGGAAGGGGTAGAAGAAGCAACTCTCTCTTCCGCTGTTGCTGGTTCAGGAGGAGCCTGCTGAATAGGTCGAACGAGCAGCAGTATGCCCTATGGGTTAGGATGTGGCACAAGGGCAAGGTCGAAGGGCGCCAAAAAATCCTTTCGAGCAACGTCGATACGGTTGATGCAGCAGTCTCCGAGTGTTATAGCGTTGCCGATTGGCTGAAAATCCTTGGACTTTGGAGTATAGCCGAGGATAAGGTGCACGACCCTAAGCTGCCCGTCTTCGCTTGCGAAGATTTCTGACCAAAGAAGGTAATTGAGCGCCGCGGTGTTTGTAAGACTGAGCCGAGGAGCAACGTGATTTCTATCTATAAACATTGCAATAAAGCTGTCAAAAGAACTTGAAATGTGATAAAAAGAGAAGGCCGAATCATTGAAAGCAAAAACCCTAAACCTATTGTTAGAAAATCTAAATGGGGATATCCCACCTGGCTCTCCTGGTTGGGTTAGGCAATGAAGTCCGTCATGCCATGCGCCCGAGACGATCAGATAATCGTCTTTCATCCCTTTGTTAGACTTGGGGAGACAGGAGATGAGCCTGACGATATCGGATCGGGACCTTAGATAGTATCCCGCTCCTTCTTTGGTACGACACTCATACATGTGTACCGTATCGAGTCAGGTAAGTCCCAACCCTAAATGTCGGTTTAGGTCGTCAACTGCTCCTAAAATCCTAAACATGTTAGGTGCGCACTGTTCAAGGCTAAGTCTATGGCCTGTAAGATAGTCTCTGGTAACGGGACCCATGAGGATGGTCATTCCTCCCTCTAGGAAGGCAATAATGGGGATTATAACTTCGCCCACTTCTCGGTTTGTTAATAACTCTTCCGGAGAACAATACCTCAAGCCCACGTCCTGAGGAATGCTATACATCGCCCTAAACTTCTCCATCTGGGAGGGGCTACTTACTAAATATTCAAATCTACCCATTTTCAGTTAGGTTAGAGGGGAAGATGCGAAACAGAAACTGAGGAGCGACTACCAAAGGCCGAAGAGGCAAGCTGAAAAGAATTTGAAAGTCTCGAACGAGGAACTTACGCGGAATTGAACGGAAGAGTGATCTTTGTGTTCGCAGAAAGATCGTAGTGGATTCTGGGGTGAGTTGGAGTTGATGACAGGAAGGGCGTTGTGAGCGTGGATGCCTGAGTTCGCTGAGAGTCTGGAATTTGCAATGTGAAGGGAAAAATAATCCCCTTTTTGGGGCCTTATATAGGGGCAGGCAGAATTGGTGGGATTTATCCTGCCCAAATTTTTAGGAAAATCACGACCGTTGATTAGCAACCCACCGTTGGATCCCATAGACAGGACGCCGCATGGAGCAATTAATGACGCCTCGGAAACGATGCAACGACAGCGGCAATAATGAAGCACCTAGATTTATGCGCGCACACGTGTGGATTCAGCGATTCAATGATTTCAAAGCTTCTATTTCGTAACGGATCAAAATCCTATTTTTTCTCCTCGGATGCGTGGGAAAAATTAGAATTTTGAGGGGCTATTTTGGGGGTGAGCCCAGCGTTACGAATTGGGCCTAGGGCCCAATTTGTATACCCTTGTTTGTTCGAAGAGGTGAAAGGGATCAGGGCTGGACCCGTTTGGTGGAAATGCGCTCGAAAAGGAATGTTGGGATACGTCCGAAGACTATCTTGTTTGTTCGAAGAAGTCCCATCATCGGATCATTAGGGTGCTTGATCAAGCAAATATACTTGAGGCAAAAGCGACCTTCCCAACTGATTCCACGAAGGAGAGCAAATCCTGGGCGCGCCTAGGGATGAGGAGAGCATAAAAATATCTTAAAGGAAAAGCTGCTACCACCGCATTTAATGCACTGCAGCAACTTTCCTGGCCGCATTTATGTGGAGAAGACACCTGAACAGTTCAGCCTCAGCTACCACCATTCACGGCAGACTAAAGTAAATGTCTGATGTGACATGTACTCAAGTGAATGCTTGGATGAAGAACAAGTGTACGGTGAGGATGAGAAAGAAGGAGTATATATAAAGGGAATAGGTCCCTGAAGAGAGGGGTGGGGGGGGGGGGGGGGAATTGTATTGATTAAGTTGATAAATACTAAGTCTCTTCGGACCCAAGAGAATTTTCACTGAATACTAGTCTGAACATCGTTTTATTCTTACTTGCATGCATGAACCGTTGCTAAATCCATAACAAGTCCAGCTGTTTAACCCATTCTCTACAAATTTATTGTTGGGGGTTCGTTGGGCTCACAGTGCGAAAAGTTTGTGCCTAGCCCATCAAATTTCTACCCTACAATATTAATTGATGAGTTAATTTATAAACATATCATAAAAAGATAATTAAAAAATCTATTTATCGTATTGTTAATTTAGCACCAATCAATCATATTAATTAATTATCAACTGTGTTTATAAATGTTTTGTATTTATAAAAAATTATAATAAAATTAATAATGTTTAACATTTTCCTAATCTAAATTGCAAATCCTCGGTGCATGAATAGTTAATATAGGTGAATTTTATTCACAGTATATTTATGATGCGTAAAGCACCGGTAGCGGTGCCACGTTTAGGTAAATGTGACACAAGATAAAAGAACTCATATTATATAGCTCAAGCAATCTACAGCCACTTTTGTTTTGCCTTTGTTCATACAGTTAATCCTGTTACTATGGTATTGAAGATGCTTTGCCTAATTCCAAGGGTTAGTTTAATTTAATGGTTTCAAAAATCTCATTAGCTCTTAAGTTCGGAAATACTCATAACCGGCATTTTAGAAACCTTTCCCAAGGAGTTCTTCCATGTACTTACTTGATCACGGGCAAAGGAGGGCGGCACGGCCCTTGGCTTCTAAAAATTTCCCTTCCCCTTACAATTTTTATAAAATTATATATATATATATATATATATATATATATATATATATATATATTTATTTATTTATTTATATGGCTCTCTTGAAAAATGATTCTGGCTCCCATCACGCACCTAGAAAAATTAGTCAAGTGTTCAAAGAGTTATGAACCCTAATGTTAGGGGAAAAAAGAGAGAGAAAATGCTTGACCTAAATATTAATTAATTCTATCTATAGAATGGATCTTGTATGCATTTGATTTTTATTTAGCTCAATCCTCGATTCAAGAATGTGATATTGAGGAGCCCAACATCCACACCATTGGACAAGTATGTATACATGTAACACGTTATAGTATAGATGTTCAGAAGCCATTTATTTCGCATGAGGATCATTTCCACTAGAAATTGATCTATTTTTTTATGGTAGAGAAGAGATGTTCAAAAGTCATTTATTTCGTATGAAGATTATTTCTATTTGAAATTGATCTATTTTTATGATTCATATTAACTTTTACCAAATCAAATAAGATTTTAATAATAAAACACTCTATTCTGGCAAAGTTAGAAAATAAAATTTTACCCATGAAAAAACCTTGATGCAGTTCTTATTAGAGAATGTTTTGTCCCTTAAAGCATTAGCATCTCAATACAAAGGCACCAATTTTTTCTTAATAATTTATAATGAGGTCATAACATAGAGTAATACTTGGGACACACTATTTCCTACACCCAAATTCACACACTACTTTTGTGTCAACTCATGATTAGTGTATAAGTTGACACAACATACTCGATTACCTATGGTGGACTCACATAAAGTGCTGAAATTCAGTGTCCATTTAGCAAAGATTATTTTTGCTAATTTATTTTACTATTCAGCTTATTTTTGCTACTATTCATGGGTTCCACTGCACTTTTGGTACTATTCATGGGTACTACTATACTATTTTAGCTAACTTTTACTTTTGGTTTTCAAAAAAAAAAAAAAAACATAACTTTTACTTTTATCTACAGTACTTCCAGTAAAAAAATTTTAGTTTCAGCAAAATAAGCAGTTTTCAAATAGACCTCAATAATTGACACATAAGTAAGGTGTTGATTTAAGCATGAGATCTGTGTCCTAGGCAAAAGCTACTACTTTATTTAATGTAATTTTCTAAAATGCAAGGTTAAAAAAAGAAAAAAAAAAAAAGGTTCAATGATGGGTATCCTAGAGGCAGGGCCGGCTCAACAATTTTGGGGGCCTTAGGAGAAAATTTTAAGTGGATTTTTTTTTTTTTTGAAAACTTTAAAGTCTAAACTTGCACAAATAAAAATTAATTTATTACATAATTCAATAAATTAGTATCACTATAATACAAATGAGTTGATATAATATACATTAGGCGTAAATGCACTTTTAATCCCTACATTTTGGGGTCATTTTTATTTTGGTCCCTACATTTCCATTTCACCACTTTTAGTCACCAAACCAATTAACGCGTGTTATTTTAGTCCTTTCCGTCAGTCAACGGACAGAAATAACTGAATTGACTAACAAAGGGATTAAAATATTATTAAAAATTTACTGTAGCACTCATCAGATAAAAAAAAAAAAAAATCTAAAGAACACCAAAGAACAGAAACCCAGATTTTAAACGTAAGAACACTGGCACAAAAAAACCAAAAACAAATTTCTTCAAGTTCTTCAAGTGTATGTAAACCTAGATTGAATATCAAAGACATCAATGTTCTTCAAGTGTATGTAAACCCAAGACAGCAATGACGTCAAACCCAGAGCAACGATGTCAAACCTAGAGCAAACCCAGATGTAAACCCAGGACAGCAACGGCGTCAAACCCAGAGCAAACCCAGATTGAATATCAAAGACATCAAACCCAGCAATGACACCAAACACAACAAATTTCAAAGCCACTCATACAAATTTTGCACAAACATTTGCCCAGACTTACCATTCCATCCACAAATAAAAACCATAGTAGCAAAGCATTCAATCTATTCACCAAAACAATCCCACGAGTCCCCTTCGGCCCGTATCAAGAGAAGGTGAGATCGAAGATTCACTATGGGATTTCAATCTATAGAGCTTGAAGCTCCAGCCATGGAGGATGAGAGGGCAAGTAAGATCAAGATTAGAGAAAAAGAGAGAATGGGCTGGGTTCAGATCTACTTTCACTTTGCCCATATTTGCCTTCACTTCACTTAGATCTACCTTCATCGTGCCTAGATCAACTTTTGTCGTGCTCTTGCCTAAATCTCCCTTTGCCATGGCCTGATCTGTCTTCTCTGTGCTCAAATCTCCCTTCATCGAGCTTAGATATGTCTTCGTCGAGCTCAAATTTGTCTTCGTCATGGCTGGATCTCCAAGAGCGAGAGATCCGACTCTCTCTCTCTCTCTCTCTCTCTCTCTCTCTCTCTCTGAGTTTGTGCTCTAGAAGAATCGAAGAATGAAAAGTATCAGTGAAAAGTGAAGGTTTAAGAAGGAAGTTTAAACGGTTGGTTTGGATCTACGAGTTTTGGTTTTTTTGTGCCAGTGTTCTTACGTTTAAAATTTGAGTTTCTGTTCTTTGGTGTTATTGTGTTCTTTAGATTTATTTATTTATTTATTTATTTTTTATCTGATGAGTACTACAGTAAATTTTTAATAATATTTTAATCTCTCCGTTAGTCAGCTCAGTTATTTCCGTCTGTTGATTGATGGAAAGGACTAAAATAACACGCGTTAATTGGTTTAGAGACTAAAAGTGGTGAAATGGAAATGTAAAAACCAAAATAGAAATAACCCAAAATGTAGGTACTAAAAATGCATTTACGCCTATACATTAAATGATTAATTGGTATGCTAATTTATAATAATTGATAAAGTAAAAGTTTGTATTAAAAAAAAAATGTGATGACTTATTCATTAGTGTGAGGCCCGTGGGTGCCGGCTTAGCTTAGGCCAATAGCCCTTGTGATGTGTTGGGCCTTGTGGATAAGACTGCACCGTGCATATAATGCTGTACAGTTTTATCCTATCAAGTTGTATGCAGTATTTTGTATTGTACACTATTATTGTGTAGTATTCTGCATTTTATGGTACAATGTGGCCTTTTTAATGCATTTTATTTACCAATAAAAGTACTTATAATTTTTTGTAATTAAAATATATAGATAAATATTTTATATATATATATATATATATTTTTTTTTTTTACAAATGGAGTATTTTTTTTTATTTGGAACTTTAAGTTATTGCATCAATTGCATTTTTACTTCAGCCTGCCTTGCCGAGAGGCCCAAAGAGAAAGGAGATCTTGCAAAAAGGTGATGAAATAACTTTGCCACGCGTCAGGCTAAGACTGATAATCTTTTAGCATAGAGAATCCAGATTGTGCACGGTTTTGATGCCACGTCCACACATAGCCATAAACCAAACTCCAAACACCTGAGGACCTCAACGAAGTTTCGGTTTTGCCACAAGCAGTTGCTGGTGTTAAATTTTCCTGGGACAAAAAAAGCACACCAAGTTTCTATCTTTAGCTGGAAAAATTTGGGCTCTTTGAATCAGAATACACTTGTCTTTTTACCTTTGAGTTTTGAAGAAGAAGAACATGGGAACAACCTTATTTACTAGCTGCAGCTTTTCTTGGAGATACCACCAGCAGATAATTCCTTGTAATCATATGCTTACTCAGTGTTCACTGGAAAATGGGATTTCTACAGCAAAAGTTATTCCTGATTCAGGAGAGAGTAAAGTGGTTGATGGAGGAATTGAGAAATGGTCTGGGTTGATGAAGAGAAGATCAGTTTTGGTTTCTGGGGTTTCTTTAATCTCTTCAATAGGTTTGGGTTCTCCAAGAGAAGGTTTGGCTGTGGTTAAACAAGGCCTTCTAGCTGGGAGGATACCTGGTCTTTCTGAACCAGATGAACAAGGTTGGTTTTCATACTGTTCTGTTCACTTCCATTCTAATTGCCCTGTTTTCTTTTTTTTTAATTGCCTAATCTAAATGATAGTAATGATAAATGATATCAACATGCAATTGAGGAAAACTTCTATGGAGAAGACATAATTGCTCCTTAGTTATGTCTTATAGTCATGAAGCAAAAAAATATTTCTTTTTGCCTTTCTCAGCTTGGAAGAGAACTGTAATATTATTAAAAATCATATCCCCTTTTGCTTGGGAGTATCTTGACATTTTCAGTGATTAAGTTCATATATAGTAGCATTTTTATCTTTTATCTTTTTTTTTTTTTTTTTTTTTTTTGAGAAAAATTATCTAGAACTATTTCTTTCCAATTTAGTTTTTATGATGTAAACCAAATTACAAAAAAAGCAGGAAATGATCCCTTTAACATTCTCCATAAATATCTGTAAGCCGGAGTTACTATCTGCTACATATACTTATCAGGCAACAAAAGAAGAGGGGGTGGGGGGAAGGGACAGAACTGATAGAACTAAAAGATCAATCAACATTAATAAATGACATCTCAAAGTTCTATCTAGTCTTGGACCATGCAAAAAATTTTACTTACCTCATAGATTTTGAACTACTTTCTGTGGTTTCCATATGGAGCCCAAAATTTTGTATAGGATGCCTCTATAATTTCATATGCTTGAAACTTCTGGAACCTTTCAAGCTACTTGCCATTGTCTTTATTTATTTATTTTTGTTCTTTTTATAAGTATGGCCAAGTTAACTAGGAAAACATATGCTCAGACAGGTTGGAGGACATACCGCAGGCCAGATGAGAAGTCTGGAGGACATGGTGTTGGATGGAGTCCTATCATCCCCTACACATTTTCTGTCCCTCAGGATTGGGAAGAGGTGATAATGTACAACTAAAACCTGAGTTTAACTCTTTGGACTTACATTTGAACTGCATATTCAAGTCGTTACATTTCAAAGAAATTTCCTTTTTTTTTTTTTTTTTATCATAGGAACAAAATGAAATGTCTAATTCCATGTCTCTTTTGGAGTCCTATCATCCCCTAAGTATTTACTGTCTCTCAGGATTGGGAACATGTGATAATGTACAACTGAAACCTGAGTTTTAACTTTGGACTTACGTTTGAACTGCATATTCAAGTCATTACATTTCAAAGGAATTTCCTTCTGTTTTCATAGAAGCAAAATGAAATATCTAATTCCATGTCTCTTTTAACTTGGATTTTCTGTGTCTCTCTTTTTTTTTAAAATTTTTTTTTTTAAATTTTATCTTATCTTAGTTCTCTATATTTTTCATTATGTCTGTATAACAGGTTCCAGTATCAATAGCAGATCTAGGTGGGACAGAAATTGATTTGAGATTTGGTAGTTCTAAGGAAGGAAAACTATTTGTAATTGTTGCTCCTGTTCTCAGATTTAGTGATGGTGAGGTTCCCTAAATTTAAGAATTCTTCATTTGAAAGAATTCCCTCGAATGCCTTTTTGCTATAAGAAATCTGATTAGTTGTGCGTCAAATCTTCATATGAACTTTTTTTTTAATAAGAATGGTGGCGAGGAAGAACCATGTAGAGAATGCTTGTGTGTGCTTAAGGAAAGCAAATCTTCATATGAACTTAGCTCTCTAGCAACAATTTTTCTTGTGTGTGTGCGCGTGCACGTGCGCGTGTGCGTTAATGAAGTTTGATATTTGTTGTGGTTGTGTATTATATGTATAGGTCTTGGTGACAATGCTAAAATTGAACTAATTGGACCTCCGGATAAAGTGATTAATGCATTTGGACCTGAAGTGATTGGTGAAAATGTAGAAGGGAAGGTTATAAGTATGAATGTAGCGGAACACTCAGGAAGAACATACTACCAGTATGAATTAGAGCCACCTCATGCTCTTATCACTGCAACTGCGGCTGGAAATCGCCTCTACTTGTTTAATGTAACAGCAAGTGGTATGGATATTTATTTTGATATGCTTCAATATAACCAAAGGAAAAGTATTCAATAATTCTTTTTTTTTTTTTTTTTTTTTTTTGATAAAATTCTTTTTCTTTTTGTAGGTCTTCAGTGGAAGAGGCACTACGACGATTTGAAAAGGATATCCGACTCATTTCGCGTTGTCTAATTTAAGTCTCTCATTAAATGAGACAGCATAAAGATATTGTTTCTGTAGTGTAATTTACAACAATTAGAGGAAAAAAGAAAATACTTCAAAAATAGTTAAAAGCAAAGTGTATTGGTGGTGGAAATTTTGGGTTCAACTTGATATCATACATGTTGGTGCATATCAAATGGCATAAATATATTGTTTCTATAGTGTAATTTACAACAATTACAGGAAAAAAAAAATTCAACAATAATTAAAAGCAAAGTGTGTTGGTGGTGGAAATTTCGGGTTCAACTTGAGATCATACATCTTTGGTGCGTATCAAATTTGTAAAAAGCTTTCTTGCAGTTACCTGACATGGGTTTGAAGCGTCAAAGTAGGTACAGAAGGCCATCCTTTCAGCTCTGTATATGACTTAACCTTCAAAGTTCAGCACCTTTGCAATTAAACTTTCTGATAATCATTAAAATTGACAGCCAGCTCCTGAATACCTCTTTGCATGGCGAGTCTTGGTTTTGGATGGGGAAGGGGCAAAATATCCAATTAAACTGAAGCAGAATGTCAATCACAATAGTTCTTTCTTCCAGTGATGACAGGATCCTTTTGGAAAGTAGCATATAGTCAAGAAGTTAGAAACAAACGCGGTTATGCATCCAGTACGGATCTACGCTTCATATAGCATCAACACAAAATGTGTTCTTAGTGCTGCCTGGCATAATCAAGCTGCACCCTGGTGTCTTTTGTAGCCCTTTGTTATCCATGACCGTTCTCATCCTCTCAGCTTTCTCCCAGCTGTCTGAAGTAGCATAAATATGTGACATAAGAACGTAATGTGAATCAGTAGCAGTCACCATGTTCACATTTTGTGTGCCCTCTTTCACTATCTTTTCTGTCATATCCTTGTCCTGATGAATCCAACAAGCTCCCAGCAGAGCTGTCCAAACTGTGTCATTAGGTTTCATTGGCATTCTCTTAACCAGATCATATGCCTCTCTTAGTCTCCCTGCTCGCCCCAAAAGGTCAACTAAGCACCCGTAGTGCCTGACACTTGCTTCCAAGCCATACTTCTCCATCTTGGAGAATATTTCTATACCTTCATTCACAAGCCCCCCATGCGCGCATGCTGAGAGAACAGAAAGAAAAGTTATATCATCAGGCCTTTTGTTTGAACTTTCCATTCTGTCATAAAACTCAAGAGCCTCTTTGCATCGTCCATGAGTGGCAAAACCCGAGATTATAGCATTCCAACAGGTAGTGTTCCTCTCTGTCATCCTTTCAAAGACCAACCTTGCATTAATCAAATCCCCACATTTCGCATACATGTCAACCAATCCACTCAAAACAAACACATTAATCCGAATCTTCTTACGATGTATCATACAATGGATTTCTTTACCAGCATCCAACAGCCCCAACTGAGCACAAGCAGATAAAACACACACAATAGTGACTTCATCAGGTGCAAATCCTTCAGCTTGCATTTGGCCAAATGCTTCCATAGCTTCCATACAAAAACCATTCTGAGCATACCCAGAAATCAACGAATTCCAATTAACTAAATTCCGGACAGGAATTCGATCAAAAATAGCCTTGGCCTCATTCACATCACCCTTCTTGCAGTACCCAGAAATCATCGAAGACCATGCAAAGAAATTCCGGTGTGGCATCTCCTCAAAAACTTCCCTTGCCGCCTCCATCTCTCCATTGCTGGTATACCCATCAACCATCACAGTCCAGGTAACCACATTCCTTAACTCATGAGGAACCCTGTCGAACAATTGCCTTGCAATACCAATATCTCCACCCTTTGCGAACCCATCAATCATTTCATTCCAAGTCACTGCATTTCTTATTGACATCTTTTCAAACAAAATTGATGCAGAATTCGTATCTTTATTCCTCAAGTATTCACCAATCATGGCATTCCATGTTACAACATTTCTCTCAGGCAAATAATCAAACACTCTACGTGAATCAATGATATCACCACATTTAGCATACATACCAAGCAATGAGGTCCCAACAATCACATTGCAATCCACCCCGGTCTTTATCGTCTCGGCGTGCAAAGCTTTCCCAAAACCAAGGAAAGACAGAGAAGCACAAGCCTTGAAAATTAAAGGGACTACACCCACATAGTCAAGTCCTTTACGCCTAATATTATTGTACACAACAAGAGCTTCTCTAAGTGATCCTTGAGAGATGTGATTCCTTATGAGGTAACTCCAATTAGTGAGAATTGGTACAGTCTTTGGGTTACAATATTCAGAGCTTTGGTTAATTGTTTTTGGATTTTGATGTGTGTACTGGGTTTGTGTTTGATGATAGTAGACTGGGCAGTTTGTAGTTTCTTTAGGATTTTGGGACAAAGTTACTCTCATTTTTTAAAGTCTCATTTATTTTCCAATTCAAATCCAACTGTTTATTTAGTTTTTGGAGGGAGCTTCTTATAACATGCAGCTCTCTCACCTCATCATTTTTACAAACTGTCAAAAACTCTCACCTCGTTAAAGTGTGTTTATAAGGTGTGTCTATAAAGTGTGTTTTGGTGGGCTTATTGGTTAATGTTTTAATTAGATAATAAAGAGCCATCTCAATTTTTTTGGCAAACTCTTACCACGTTATAAAGTGTGTTTTATTATTTTATCGTCAAATAAGAGATTTGAGTTTAATTTTATCTTATACCAATAAAACTAATTGTTTTTTAAAGGTTAAAATGGACTATTTGGTTAATTTAAAAAAGCACCATTTTTTTTTTTTTTTTCAATTTTCAGTGGGTTCCACCATTAAAAAATTGATTTGGTTTTAGCATTTAAATTCAACTTTCATTTTTAGTATCCTAAATGAATACAACTTTTCAATGTTTTTGTTTTCTATGAATACGAATATAGTGACATATTCGTAAATATTGTGAAAACACAAAATTATCTTTTTTTAGTGATGTGACGTGTGTGAGGGAGAAAAATTATTTAAAAAAAAAAAGAAAAAAAAACAATGACCAAACTCAAGTATAATGTATCATTATCCAACTTATGTATTTAAAACAACTTACTAAAAATTATTAAAGGTGAAAATAAGTATTTTTTTTCCTATATTTAAATTAGAAATTTGAATAAAGAATAAAATAAAATAAAATGAAAAGTAGATTCACCGAATTTTTTAACCAAAGAGGTCCTAAAACTTTCTATCTTTAAAAAAGTGATTTTGTTAAATTCGTTTAGAAACTCTTCAAGAACAGTCATAAACTTGGATATAATAACATAAATGCCCTTCCCAAATTTTTTGAACTTTTCCCTCTATGAAGCGGCTAGAGCAACTGTCTTTTGAATGACCCATAAGCCTAAAAGGGCGGCTAAGAATGCTGAAACTCTTGCAGAACTGTAAAACTATCAGGGAATTGAAGCAAACCCATCTTCAAATTCTCATGCATGGCCTCAACGAAAGCGATTTTGTGTTGCCTAAGCTTATCACTCTTGCCTCCGAACTTGTTTCCCTTGATTACGCGGTTCGCATATTTCGAAATTCTCAGTATCCCAATGTAATTTCCTACAATACTATGATTAAATGCTTTGTTGGAAAGACCCATCAAGGTGCATTGCGTGTTTACAATCAAATGAAGGCCTTGGCGATTTTGCCGAATAGTTTTACCTTCACTTTTCTTCTGAGGTGTTTTGAATCGTTTGAAGCTCTAGGAGATGGTAGAGTGATTCATAGTGATATTGTGAAGCTAGGATTTGGTTCAAGTGTTTTTGTTCAGAATACCCTTTTGGATTTCTATGCTAAATGCAGTGGGAATTTGGATTCTGCGTGTCGGGTGTTTGAGGAAATGCCTGAAAGAGACGTGGTGTCGTGGAATTCAATGATTTCTAGGTACTTGGCGCATGGAGAGGTTGAATTTGCAATTGGGTTGTTTGATTTGATGCCTGAGAGGAGTATGGTTTCGTGGAATTCTGTTGTTTCGGGGCTTTCTAAAGCTGGAAATATGGAATTGGCTCTTTCGGTCTTTGAGAGGATGCCAGAGAGAAATGAGGTTTCTTGGAATTCTATGATTTCTGGCTATGTAAGGTTGGGTGATATCAAGTCTGCCCAGTGTATTTTTGATCAGATGCCAAAGAGAACTGTAGTTTCTTGGACGGCTATGATTTCTGGGTACACTATGATCGGTGATCTTGAATCTGCGAGGAACGTTTTTGATCAGATGCCATTTAAGAATGTTGTCTCTTGGAATGCTATGATTGCTGGTTATGTTCATAACCATGAGTTTGATCGAGCTCTTTATGTGTTTCATCAGATGTTAAAAGATGGCAAGTGCAGGCCTGATCAGACAACTTTGCTCAGTGTACTTTCTGCATGTTCTCACATGGGGTCTCTTGAACATGGGAAATGGATTGATTCTTATACCAAGAGAAACAATTTCGACTTGTCTATTCCTTTAGGCAATGCTTTGATAGACATGTTTTCAAAATGTGGAGATATAGAAAATGCAAAAGCAGTTTTTGATAAGATGTCTAAAACATGTGTAATTACATGGACTACAATGATTTTGGGTCTAGCTGTTAATGGTCAGAGTAAAGAAGCTCTAGCTCTCTTCGATGGGATGCATGTAGAAGGTATTAGGCCAGATGATGTCATTTTTATTGCTGTTCTGTCTGCTTGCACTCATGGAGGCTTGGTGGAAGAAGGTGAAAGGGTATTTGACCAGATGGTGCACAAGTTTGGTATTGTGCCCCGAATTGAGCATTATGGTTGCATGGTTGATCTTCTGGGTCGAGCAGGGAAGTTGGAAGAAGCAGTACGATTTATCAAAGGCATGCATTTAGAGCCAAATGCTGTCATTTGGGCCACTCTACTAGGTTCATGTAAGATTCATGGAAATGGGGACATGTTAGAGTCTGTAACCAGGAAAATTATGGAGGTGGAGCCTTCAAATCCTAACTATTTAACACTGATTTCAAATTTGAGTGCATCAATTGGACAGTGGAGAGATGCTTTAATCTCTCGGGTGGCAATGAGACAGCAAGGCATGGAAAAAGTTCCTGGTTGTAGCTCAATCCAAGTAGGGGATAAGGTCCATGAATTTCTTGCCAGAGATACAAGTCATGAGGAGAGAAAGGAAATCTATTGGGCTTTATCATGTTTAAATGGACACTTGAAAGCAGTATGTGATGGATAATGAAAAATTCCCATGGTTCATTGCCCTAATAACATGCGCCTCCTGAGATGCTATGAGGAAGTTGAGTATTTAAATTACACACGTCTTGGGAAAAATTCATTATTTCTTTATTCTGTTCCCGGAGCAAAGTTTATTCAAAAAGCAGGGTCCTAATTACTTCCAAGAAAAACCTCTCTTTTATGACACAAAATGAGAAGGTACGAGAGGTTTTAGGTACATGAAATTTTGGAGGTTGAATTGAAAAACCAACCCAGATTAAATGTCACCCAACTTGTAGAATCAGGCAAGAGAAAACTGTGGGCAGGCATGAACTTGCAAAATCAAGGTTATGGTGGCATGGTGAAGAACTATGGCCAGGGGAAGAATAAGTGTTAAGCCTGAACCTTATATCATCTAAGAGATGGAATGATTTGTTACAGTGGTGGCTTCCTTCTGGCCCCTCATTGAAAATGGATAAAAAACCAGAGTTGGAGTTCATTGTCTAGGATGAGATACATCAAAGCATTGGGCCATCCTAGTAAAATTCAAACATTTCCATGGTTTTGTGGAGTTGATACTACATAAGGAAACAATCATTAACAATTTGGATGTCACTGTAATTGGTGATGAAGGTATAAAGGAGAGTTTATACTTAATGGCTGGCTGCTCTAACGCTTGCAGCTTGCAAGGGGCTCCTTTCATGCCTGAAGATAACTGCAGTGAGTTAATGTGTAATTTTTGCAACTAAACATTTTAGTTTCAATATACCGACACAAACTTGTTATCATTGATCGACACTATACACTAAATAATGTTTTAATTTAATTTATTTGAATAGCTTTCTTATCTTCCCCTCCTTCTCTTCCAAAGAAGAAAACAAGAAGGAAGCTTTCTCAAATAGTAATAGTTTATAGATTACTTGTGAAGACTCTCATTAAGTTTTTTTTGGGGGGGCGGGGGCGGGCCGGGGTTTGGGGGTCTGGTGGGGTTGTCTGGCTTGTTTCAACCATAAATTTGCCAGTCAACATCCTAAGTCTAGATTAGTTTGTATTGTCCACCTCATCATCCAAATCTAATGATAAAATCAACAAATTGGTCAATTAATTGGAGTGGATATTACAAACTAATGACAACTAGGATGTTAATTTTAGAGATATAACGACTATTATATTAATTTTGAAACTAATTTTAGATGGTAGGATGGGCATTACAAAGTAATCTTGTTCAGTAAAATTGAAACTTAATTTTAACACTCACAAGAGCTGCGACTTTACAAATGGCAATAAAAATTATTATGGCCTGGACGACTCATTAAACCTAAAAGAATCCTATGCAACAGGTGGAACTCAACCTACTAGTTGGTGCTAATTCTGGCTGATGTAAGACCACATTCTAAAGGTTAAAAGCCAGCTGAAGTCTCATCCTGTTTCTGGAAATCATTACCTCTTAAGGATATCACAACCTTCCCAGTTGTGAATTCTGCATCTTGTCACCCACCCCCACCCCCCCCCCCCCCCCCTTTTTTTTTTTTCAGTTTTAACATCAAAAAACAGTACTCATCCATTTAAAAACGGTTTATTGATTACCGATCACAATTATAAAGCTGCCATGACTGTGCTTCAGATTCCAACAAAAAAACAGGCATAGTGAAATGCTTTTCTAACTTTTAGTTTTGGGTGCCCGTTTCCATTTTGATGCTTTTGAATTATAATTTCTAATTCATTCTAACCTTATTCATTGTGAGTGTTGAAACCACAATAGTAGTCATATGACACCACTGTTCAACCAGAATTTCTTTTTTTCTTAGAAATATTATCTAGATTCTTGACAGACCAACAATGCTTGTCCATATATTATGTTCTGAATCAGGTTTTTGCTGTAAAGGGTGAAAAGACATAAAAATTCAATAGGTGTTATTAGAAGGGCACATGGAAAAAATGAACAGTTTTTGGAATCTTATGGTGGAATATAATGAAAAGTTTGTCATGTTCTGGCCTAGATGTGTATTATCAGTAGCTCCTCTGCATACTGTAACTGATGCTAAAAGATACTAAATATTATCCTTGAACAGAACATAATGATGCACTTGTAGAGGAAGTTTTACTTTAAGGCAACAGTACATAATGTTTTTGAGTGCAGAGATATTATATTAGATGTACAGCCACACATGCCGAAATTGTGGACAAAAGGAAGAACATGCACAAACAAATTGAGTTTGTTCAATGTCTTTCTGATGTCATTTCCCTTTAGTAACTAGAGGGTAACATACCAGCTCAGACCAAAGGGGTATATAAAAACTGTGGGTAGTATGTATTTCTTTGCATGCAAACCAATTTTTGCTGAAAATTAGGATTTGTTGCACCTACTAAAAATACTCCGTTCCTGGATTAAAGCAAAATTGTAATCACCTTGTCTAATTTTTCTTTGCAAGTTATTAATAATTATCAAAGGCACTTGTCGTTTCAATCCTCCTTTTTCTTTGCAAGTTCAAAGCAATCAACCAAAGTATCAAAACCAGGGCATAATTGTGAAAATGCTGCATATTGTGACAACAAATTGACAGGCATGAATCTAGAGTATGAAGATTAACATAGACAAAATGCTTTTGAAGTCTGCTTACTTCGGCTATGATAAAGACTAGAGAGAGAGAGAGAGAAAGAGATGGTTACTTGTATATGATGTGATGCTCTTCTGATTACTTGTATTTGATTCTCATATTTTTGATGCCCATAAAGCAATATATGGAACCAAACTATGTTACGGAATTTATTGAAAACATGAATTGGGAAAGGATTCCATATATGATGTAACACCTGTTTTTCACCTTCCATTCCTTTTTATTATTATGGTCATTTTCATATGCAAGACAAGATGTGCCAGATAGCAGGAGGGCCTAACAATGTGAACCTCCAAAACTTTGAACGTGGCAAAAGAAAAGCTAGTTTTGGTAGGGGATGGTGAACATTCCTAAAGAGATTGGTTTCATGGATAAAATCACTTTTAATGGTAATGCGAGTGCCAAAAAGGTTGCAAAAGTTTTTGCTGGCAAAGGTTGGCAATCTTGTCTCAAAGTTCTTAAACTTGTGAATTATATTTTATTGTTAATACTTAATAAAAGTAATACAGACATTCTTTTGGAATTGAGATCTTTCAGGGCTCAATAATTTAAATACAGCAAATCTAGTCTTGTCTTCCTTTTTTTCCCCCTGATTATTCTGTATACACGTGGGCATAATGTGAGTCTGCAGATTTTGGTGTCGTGATCGTATTGTTAAAAAGCTTAGACCGGAAAATGTTGACAAAATCCACACAAAAAAAGATTAAGGTCAAACTTGAGTACAAGCAAAGAAATGCTTGCGGTACTCCATAAATTTTGGTTGTCTAAGTTTTACAATAATTAACAGTATGCATCATATTTAAAGTAAAGAAACATCACAAATATCAATGAAACAATAAAATTATTAATACAAATAAATAAATATAAAAATAACCTTAAGTTATTCTATGTCACAAGCCTAGCATGTAAGAACAAATTTTGTTTTCATCAAAGCGCCAGCCTTGAGTCTACTTAGTTTTGCCCAATACAGCAAGCCAATGCACCTTTTTGTCATTACCCCTTTGACCCACTAAAATCTTTTAATCATGGCTTGTAACTCAGAGCAAATACCATCAAGCATCTTGAAACGACTCATATGTAGGTAGGGGTGTCAATGTTCGACCCAACCCGTGAACACGACACGAACCCAACACGGATTTTTCGGGTTAGGGTTGGGTCTTAATGGGTTTGGGTTATAAACGGGTCGACCTAAAAGCGACACGATAAGAAACATGTCATAAGTGGGTCAACCCGCGTAACCCACAATAGACAGGTTTGACACGCCAATTTATTTGTGTCAACTCAAAATGACCCACTTTACACAATCCGTTTAACTCATATAACAAATAAATTTCATCTTATTTTAAATTTATCAAATACCTTTTATATCCAACATATATTTTAAATTAAAAAAAAAAGTGAGTAATTACAAAAATTTATAAGGGATATAATTGGAAATTGAAACTTTACAAACCCTAGATCTCTAAACCCTACAAACCCTAAATCTCTAAACCTTCTTATAAATATCTTTTTTTTTTTTTTTTTTTTAAATTTCAGCCGTACTACTCTTCTCACGCCCAATTCTCAAACTCAAAGTGTCAACTCTCAAACTGATTATTTCTCTCCCTCTCTCTCTCTAATGTGTTTATTTTTTCTGCATAATGCTCTTGTACAATAAACTTTGAACCCATGTGCCTTGTGTTTTTCTTGATTGCATGATATGGCCCACTTGTTTTTGTCGAACTATGTAATTTTAATTGTGTTAAACTATATTATTTTGAATTTGGGTTGAAGTGTATGCACTTCTTTTGGAGTGTAAAGAGCTTATTTCTAGATGAATGTTATATTTTTGTTGAACTATATTATTTTGAATGTGGGTTGAAGACTTGAAGTGTATGCACTCTTTTTGGGATGTAAAAAAAATTATTTCTAGATGGATGTTATATTTAATATTATGCAGGTTGAAATGGGTTGTGTTATATTCGTGTCAACCCAACACAACTCGTTTATTAAGCGTGTCAAATGGATTGGGTCAAGTCAACCCGCCTTATTAACAGGTCGGGTTAGGGTTGATGGATCATGACACGATTATTAAATGGGTCGGGTTAGGGTTGAGCCATTTAGTCGAATACTCCTATCTCTACACGACACGAACCCAACACGCTAACCCGAATTGACACCCTTATATGTAGGGATATCAAGGGCAATCGCATTGATCAACACTTATTATCTGACATGGAAAGCCAACCCAAGGCGTCATGTTAGATTGGGTTTGGTTGGCATTGGTGGGTTAAGTGCACAACCCTAGAGTGAGAATTTTCAATGAAAATTTTAATTTGAGATAGTTAATTTTCAATGATTTATTTGTTTTAAAAAATAAGTTAAAAAATAAATATAAATGTACATATATAAGGTGTGATTTTAAAGAGAAAACATTTTTACATTTTGCATTATATATCCAAATGATTAAATTTTTATATTTTATTTGAAATTGGTATAACATTGCATATATAGGGGGCAAAGTAGAAGGTCTGTCTTTATGTTTTGTTTTTGTTTTTTATGTGAATATTGTGAGTTTTATTCAAAATGAAAAGCAACAAGTAAATCATGGAGTAAAACTTGCTCTAAGAAACAAGGACTCTCTTCAATCCATAAATAAAAATCATTAATGTCTAACGCATATTTTGCTAACAAATAAGCAATTCTATTAACTTGTCTGCAAACATAGGATATCTCAACTTGATGAAAGTCGTGAATAGTAGCCAGCATATATACCGTAGATAACTGGGGAATGCTCACCCAAAGCCTGAGAAATAATGAGGGAGTCACCCTTCAGTCATAAACTCTTGAATACCCACAACTTTAGCAAACGGAAAGCCAGCTTCAATAAAATTAAATAAATAAATAAATAAATCAAACTCTATATCATTAGCGTAATGTATTCTCATATATATTTTCCACAAGGTACTAAATACTTCAAAATACTCGTAAATCTACCAGCATATGTTGAATGATATACTATTAATCTTGATGGAAGGTCGCTATATCATAATTTATATTAAGATAGAAACAATCAAATCATGAAATTCACATTAAAGTTTGCCTTGTCCATTTTGTTGACCTCCCCTCTGATTCAAAGCGAAGTGACAACTACAAATCTTATCAGTTGTCATTTAAGAACATCATTTTCTCTCAAATGTTCTATATATATATCCAAAAAAAAAAAAATAATAATAAATAAATAGAGAACAAGAAAAACAAAACAATTCTAATTAGCTACCTTGTTTCAATCTTTAACGGAGAGTTACCTGGGTCATAGGACACTCAAAAAATGGACCAGATTCTCATTCTAGTCACCACTGATAAAAGAATTGAGGGCAAAGAGAAGCAACTCATTTATGATATGTGAAGTTGCGTCCACAAATTTGATTAATCCAACTAAATTTACATACAATTTGGTTTTAGCAGTGAATGTCGAATTATAAATGCAAAGATATCCACAACGCAATGTGGTGCACTTTCAGCCAGTGATCATCTACACAAGAAGAGTCCTCCCAAAAAGGCAATGTGGTATTGGGTGAAAACCTTCAGTACCCGCCTTCAATTATTCTTTGATTTTGATGGCTCCTAACATGAGTCCATATTGATGATAAAATGGTCCACATGAAATGACTTGCCCTATGATAAAATTATCTGACATCATTCAAAATAGATAAATGTAATATAAATGCATACTGTAATTTACTTTTCATATCTAGGTTTATTTACTCAGTTGCTCGCTTTTGATGAGTTTTCATATTTTGAAACTGTTGCATGATTTATTTATTTCCAATAGTTTTAAAATTTATCTTTATTTATGTTGTAGCTAAGTAATCATTTATCTATTGATCTCTTATTTGATTGTGCCATTGATTTTTAACACTAATCATTGCTGGAAAAACCCAGATTTTATAGCCAAAACCCAATGTTTAAAATTATGAAAGATTCAAGAGATTTAAGTAAAAAGATTAATGGGATGATGGAGAATTAAGGATTTAGTCTCATGAGAAAATAAGATATAATTTTTAAATATCTGCAAAAAAAAAAAAAAAAAAAAGATATAATTTTTAAATATTGACCAGCTACTGAGAGTAGGATCGTCGCTAAAATTTTTAAACTAAGTTCGGTAAATGATTTTTGTAGGGTCCAAATTTGTAGCCCAAGCTCAAAAGGTTTGGATTATGAGCCCAACGAACCCGAAACAATGAATTTGTAGAGAGTGGGTGGCAAAGCTAGGCTAATCGTACATCTAACAATAGTTAATGGACATAAGAACACACTTGAACGTTGAAGACAACTCAAGTCCGAAGAGGACTGTTCTTGATTCCAAGGTGAGTATGATTCTTAGAATTCTTTTACAGATTTCTTTTTTTTTCTCCCTTTCTTCAGAGGCTTCTTACATTTATATACTCCCCTTCTACTTCATCACCACCGTCCACTTGTTCTTCATCTAAGCCTTCACTTGAGTACATGTCATATCAGACATCTATTTCAGGCCTACGTGAGTGGTGGTGGTAACTGAGATTGCACTGTTCAGGGGTCTTCTCCACATAAATGCAGCCAGGAAAACTGCTGCAGTGTATTAAATGCGGTGGTAGCAGTTTTTCCTTTTAGATATTTCTTTGCTCTTGTCATCTCCAGGCATGCCCAAAGCTAGTCCTTGTCGTGGGAGTAGTGGGGAGGATCATTCGGACTTTCAGGATATTTGTTTGATCGGGTCCCTTCGCAATCCGAGGATAATGACATCTTCAGACCGATAGGGTTCTCTTCGGACCGCTCCTATTGCTTATTTCAAGTTGCATTTCTTCCTCTAGGACTCGTTCCTAACCCCCTTTTTTTCTTCGGACACATAATGAGATTCGAATTGGGCCTTAGGCCCACCGCATGACGTTGGGCTTTTACACCCACAATAGCCCCTCAAAATTTTAATTTTTCCCTCGTATCTGAGGAGAAAATTTGAGATTTTGATTTGCTGCAAAAATAGAGGCTTCGAAAATCCCCAAATATCTGAGTCCACACGTGTGTGTGCATAGATTTAGGCACTTCATCATTGCCGCTGTCATTTCAATGTTTCCAAGGCACTATTAATTACTCCAGGCGGCGTCTTGTCTTTGGCATCCAATGGTGAGCTTCTGATCCAACGAACGTGGTTTTTCCTCCAAATTTGGCCGAGATAACTCCCACCATTTCGCCTGCCCCTATATAAAGCCTTAGAGGGGGCTATTCTTCCTTTACTTCGCAAGCTTTTAGATTTTCGACGAACTTAAGCGCTCACGCACACCAAGCTTTTTTGGTCATTAACTCGTACTTTCCCAGAATTTGTGATAACCTCCCAATCAGTTTGAAGATCATCCTACGATTCAGCCTTGCGTAAGTCCTCCTTCATTCGAGTGTTCCACCTTCTCTTCGGCCCTCGAGTAGTTGCTCCTCCCTCTCTGCGTTGGTTGAAATGGATAGATTTCAATGTTTAGTGGATAGTCCTGCCCAGATGGAGGAATTTACGGCTACGTATCGCATACCACATGATGTGGGTTTGAGATACTATTCTCTAGAACAGTTGCTAACAGATCCAGAAGTGGGCGAAGTTATAATCCCCATCATCGCCTTCCTGGAAGAAGGAATGACCATCCCCGTGGGTCCTGTTACCAGAGACTACCTCCGAAACCATAGGCTTAGCCCTGATCAATATGCGCCTAACATGTTTAGGATTTTAGGAGTCGTTGATGATTTGAACTGTCATCTAGGACTGGGACTCACCTGGCTTGATGTGGTACACATGTACGAGTGTCGTACCAAAAAAGGATCAGGGTACTATCTTAAATCCCGATCCAACATCGTTAAGCTCATCTCCTGTCTTCCCAAATCAAACAAAGGGATGAAAGACGATTATCTGATCGTCTCGGGCGCGTGGCATGACGGACTTCATTGCCCAACCCAACCAGGGGAGCCAGGTGGGACATCCCAAATTTAGGTTTCCTAACAATAGATTCAGGATTTTCGCTTTTTGTTAATTCGGTCTCCTTTTTTTTTTTTTTTTGTATTATGATTTTCAAGCTTTCTAACCAAGTCCCCTTTTGATGCCGACAGATAGAAGATACGTTGCTCCTCAGCTCATCTTTACAAACGCCGAAGCGCTAAATTACGTCCTCCGATCACAAATTTTCGTAAGTGAAGACAGGTAGCTCCGGGCCGCACATCTTATCATTGGTTATACGCCGAGATCAACGGATTTTCAGCCAATCGGCAATGCGATAACACAGGGAGATTACTGCATCAACCGTATTGACGTGGCTCGGAAAGACTTTCTTGCGCTGTTCGATCTTGCCCCCGTGCCACACCCAAATCCACAAGGTGTACCTTTGCTTGTCCAACCCATTCGGCAAGCTCCTCCAGGACCAGTAGCGGCAGGTGAGAGAGTTGCTTCTTCGACCGCTTCACTCGACAAACAAATTGACAAGTTCAAGTTCGAAGGAGAAGCTTCGGAAGGGGTTCGGATTTTGGATGCCGAAGAGGGGATTGACAAGCATTCCAGTGCTCTTCCAGAAACGATAACCGTTCCAGATGATTCTTCTTCTGAAGAAGAAGATATAGCAAGCCTAAAGGACCTGTGAAGAGTAGGAGCAAAAGATCTGGGGCCCAAGAGACTGGCACATCCCAGCCACCTGTCACTCTTCCTATACCACCTCCACAAGCTCCCTTGGATCTCGGACTAAAGGCACTGCCTGATCTGAAAAAGAAGAAGCCTCAGACTGATACAGAGAAAAGGGAGGTGGTGCCTCCGAAGGGACCCAAACAGCAGAAGACGGTCCAAGATACGCGGAGCAAGAGGGCTTCGTTTACTGAGAGCCACGACGAGGCTCCTGTAACAGATGTGCGCCGAAGAGCTCGTACTTGGTCTCCGAAGCTGGTGCTGGACGGTGCACCCACTCCTTGGGATGCCTCCCTCAGAAGTTTCGCAGGGGGGAGAGCAGGTCTCATCGCCGAGGTCTTGGAACAACCACTGTTACTCCCCAAGGATATGGAGGCGTACAGGCGTTGCAACCAGTTCGAGCTTTTCTCATCCCTTAAAAGGGATTTGGCTATGGTAAGTGGATAGTTCTGATTTCTTAACTTTTTAGACGTTAGTTTTTTCTTTTAGCCTTTCTTCTTTGCTTTATACTGAAGTTTAACCTGCCATGCAGATCACTCAGCAAGTATTCGTGGCTGAAGAGTGGAACAAGAAGAAACATCTTGAAGCCTAGGCAGCGGTATGCTCTAGAGATGAGGCAGAAAAATCTCTGGGCAAGTTGAAGGAGGAAAGTTCTCGCTTGTCCAAGCAGTTAAAAGAGGTGACAAAGGAAAGGAACAGCTTGGATGCAGGCTTGAAGAGTGCCGAGAAGCAAGTCGAAGACCAATGCCAGCAGCTATACACGATCAAGATTAACTTGGCAACTGAGAGAGAGCTGGTGAAAGGTCTTTGGGCTGAGCTTCAAAAGGCCAGGAAAGCTGCCAAGTTGGCCGAAGACAACGCTCAACTGGCCAAGGAGGCGCTTGAGATTGAAAAGAAAGTGGCCTACACACTGGGGGTAACAGAGACCCAAGCCAGGCTAACCGAGGAGTTTGCACAAATCTGCAGGGAGTATTGCAGCATTACATGGGATAAAGGCCTTGATGCCGCTGGGGTGCCTCCTGAATCTGTCTTGAGGCGACCTGGGAGTAATTATTACCATCCAGACATTTGTGAACTCCCAGGGGACTCAGAACAGCCCCCAGTTAGTCAGACCCCTCCAGCCCCTATTGATGCAGCCCCAGAGCTCAGTCTGGCTGGTGTTGCAGGTGAGCTACCCAAGAATGTTCAAAGCTCGGACGCTGCTACAACTCAGCCTGGCCAGACAAAGGACTCCTCGGCCGCCTAGATAGAACTTTAGATATTTTAGGGTTTTCATTGTAATAGTTAACTTTTTTCGTTCTGGATTGTAAACTATCTCTTTTTGATCAATGAACTCTTCTCTTTCCTTTTTAATACATTTGTAGCATATGTCATTCTATATTATAATTTATCATCATTGCAAATTATAATAGCTTGCAACTTTCACCAACAAATTGTGATGATAAATAATCAGAATTAATACTGAAAAAAGAAGGTTGTATTCGGATTATTAGTACGCGATAAGAGCAATGAGTGATATGAAAGCTTTACATGATTAAGTTTGACCTCAAACACTTAAGAGAATTGGAAACGAATGTTAATTAACATGAATCATCTGGTCCGAGGACTTCAGGCATGGTTGAATTTAAGTTTAAACACTTAGTAATTGTGAGCGAGTGTTAATTAACCCAAATCATCTGGTCCGAGGATTACAGGCATGATTGAATTTAAGTTTAAACACTTATGAGAACTGGAAACGAGTGTTAACTAATCCAAATCATCTGGTCCAAGGACTACAGGCATGATTGGATTTAAGTTTAAACACTTATGAGAACTGGAAACGAGTGTTAACTAACCCAAATCATCTGGTCCGAGGACTACAGGCATGATTGGATTTAAGTTTAAACACTTATGAGAACTGGAAACGAGTGTTAACTAACCCAAATCATTTGGTCCAAGGACTACAGGCATGATTGGATTTAAGTTTAAACACTTATGAGAACTGGAAACGAGTGTTAACTAACCCAAATCATCTGGTCCGAGAACTACAGGCATGATTGGATTTAAGTTTAAACACTTGTGAGAACTGGAAACGAGTGTTAACTAACCCAAATCATCTGGTCCGAGGACTACAGGCATGATTGGATTTAAGTTTAAACACTTATGTACATTGCTAAAACAATAAAAGTGGCATATTGGCCGAAGAAAAGACTCATTCAATAATAGTACCTTTTGAGATTATTTACATTCCAAGGCCGTGGTATTACATGACTATCTAGATCTTCTAAGAAATATGCCCCAATATCAGCTATAGAAGTAATACGATACGGCCCTTCCCAGTTTGGTCCTAGTTTTCCCCAAGCTGGGTTCTTTGCAATGCCTACTACTTTCCTCAGCACCAAATCGCCAGGTTCTAGGGGCCTTAGCTTCACGTTGGCATCGTAGCCTTACTTGAGCTTTTGTTGATAATGTGCCAGTTGGACCATTGCACTTTCCCTCATTTCCTCAATCAGGTCTAAACTCTTCTCCAATTGCTCATTGTTGCCGGCAGAACTGAACGAACTAGTTCTCAAAGTTGGGAACCTGGTCTCCAAAGGTATGACAGCTTCAACCTCATAGGTCATTGAAAAAGGGGTTTCACCCGTAGACCTTCGAGGCGTGGTTTTGTATGCCCAAAGCACATGTGGTAATTCCTCCACCCATTTACCCTTAGCATCGTCTAGCCTTTTCTTCAGTCCATTGACTATGACTTTGTTAACAGCTTCTGCCTACCCATTTCCCTAGGGATAAGCAGGGGTGGAGTATCTGTTCGTGATTCCCAACTCGCTACAGTAGCTCCTGAATGCTTTGCTATCAAATTGTAAACCATTGTCCGAGATGAGGGTATGAGGGATCCTAAACCGAGTGACAATGCTTTTCTAGATAAATTTCTTTACGTCTACGTCCCTGATGTTTGCCAGAGGTTCAGCCTCGACCCATTTGGTGAAGTAGTCTGTGCCGACCAGTAGGTACTTCTTATTTCCTACGGCCTTAGGGAATGGGCCCACGATATCCAATCCCCATTGGGCGAAAGGCCATGGGTTGGATAGTGGGTTAAAGGCTCCACCAGGTTGGTGTATATTCGGCGCAAACCATTGGCATTGGTCACACTTCTTAACATATTCATGAGCCTCCTTTTGCATATTCGGCCACCAGTAACCTTGAGTAATTGCTCGATGAGCTAAGGATCTACCCCTAGTATGGCTCCCACAGATTCCTTCATGCAATTCTTCTAGTAGTAGCTTAGCTGCCTCAGGGTGCACGCACAATAAGTATGGACCTGAATAGGAACGTTTATACAGTTTTTAGCCTTCAGATAACCAGAGTCTGGTTGCCTTCCTGCGAACTTTGTCAGCTTCCCCTTTTTCATCAGGCAAGATATCGTCCTTCAAGAATTTAATTATAGGATCCATCCAGGTAAGTTCGGCTCTGACCTGATGAACTTGGACTACTTCCTTTGCCTTTGTAGGCCTATGCAGATCCTCAATGTGGACAACCCTTGGCAATTCTTGTGCCGAGGAGGTAGCAAGCGTGGCCAAAGAATCAACATGAGTATTGCCACTTCTGGGGATGTGCAGCAGATTGAAAGAATCAAACTTTGACTACAGGGATTTAATTCGACTCAAGTACCTCTGCATCCTTCCATCTTTCGCCTCAAACTCGCCTTGCACTTGACCAATAACTAATCTTGAGTCTGAGAACACTTCAACTGACTTTCCTCCCATTCTTCGTACCATAGTCATTCCCATCAGTAGAGCTTCATATTCTGCCTCGTTATTCGTTGCTGAGAAGTCCAACCTTAACGCCTTTTCAATGATGATTCTCTCAGGGGATATCAGCACTAGCCCCACTCCGGAGCCCCTCTGGTTCGATGCACCATCCACGTAAAATTCCCAAGGCAAGGGGCCCTGTTGGGAAATCATACCAACCGATTTTTCATCCATGTCGGACGTTGGCCTTACTTCTTCTAATTGGGGCTCCATGACCTCGACCACCAAATCTGCAAGGACCTGGCCCTTGACTGATGTGCGAGGCATGTATTTTATATCAAAAGCCCCTAAGATCGCGCCCCACTTAGCAATTCTTCCAGTATAGTCAGCGCTTCGGAGTATGACCTTGAGTGGGAGCTGGGTGAGGACAATAACTGTATGGGCTTGGAAGTAGTGAGGCAGCTTCTGGGTACCAAGCACCACAGCTAGAATAGCCTTCTCCATTGGCAAGTATCGGATCTCGGCTTCAGGCAGCGATTTACTTACATGATAAACTGGCCTCTGCACACCACAATCTGTTCGTATTAATACCAAGCTTACTACATTAGGAGCTACTACAATGTAAGCAAACAAGACTTCATCTGGCTCAGGGCTGGACATGATTGGGGGACGAGCTAGGTAGTCCTTGAGTTGCTGGAAAGCCACAGCACATTCCTCAGTCCACTCAAATCCCTTCCACTTGTTGATCAACGAGAAGAAAGGCCTGCACCTATCTGCTGATCGGGAGATGAACCTGTTCAAGGCAACTGTCATTCCAGTTAGTTTCTGAACTTCTTTAGGGTTCTGAAGAGCTCGTAGCTTGCTAATAGCTTTTATCTGATCGGGGTTAACTTCGATTCCCCTGTGGGTTACCATGTATCCTAGAAACTTACCCGAGCCTACACCAAATGAACACTTGGATGCGTTTAAACGCAATTTATGCTCTTTGAGGATTCCAAAAATTTCCCTTAGATCCCTAATGTGCCTAGCTATGATCTTACTTTTCACTATCATATCATCGATATAAACTTCCATATTTTTGCCCAACTGTGGTTCAAACATTCTAGTCATCATCCTCTGGTAAGTGGCTCCCACATTCTTCAGACCGAATGGCATCACTTTGTAGTGGTAGTTCCTAGCAGGGGTGACGAATGCTGTCTTTTCTTGATCATCCACAGCCAATGGTATTTGATGGTACCCTTGAAAAGCGTCCAGGAAACTCATCAGAGGATGGCCAACAGTAGCATCAACGAGTTGATCGATCTTCGGCATTGGAAATGGATCCTTCGAACAAGCTCGGTTCAGGTCTGTGAAATCCACACACACTCACCATTTCCCGCTCTTCTTCTTCAACACTACTGTGTCAGCCAACCACTTAGGCTAAAAAATTTCCTTAATCGCTCCAGCCGTTTGAGTTTTATCACCTCTTCCCTGACAGCATCTGCATTCTCTCTTGATGGTCGTCGGAGTGGTTGTTGTTTAGGGGTGATGGCTGGGTTAACATTCAGATGATGGCAAATGAACTCTGGGTTTACTCCTGGGGCCTTTGTGGAGTCCCACGCAAATACGTCAATGTTGGTCCTAAGAAATCCTATCAATTCGGCCTTCTTTTGGGGAGGGAGCATAGATCCGACTTGAAAGAACTTCCCTGGATCATCATCGATGACTACCTTTATCAGGCTTTCACACTTAGCCCCCTCGGCTGGGGCTTCGGCGTCTAGCGCCGAGGATTTTAATTGCTATAAGTCCCCTTCGTTAGGGTCCGAGGACTCAGCTTCAAACTTATGCTGGATCGCTGCTACCAGACATTGCCTGGCCGTAGATTGATCTCCTAGGATCTCCCTGACCTGCCCCTCGGACAAATATTTAATCTTTTGATGAAGAGTGGAGGATACCACCCCCAGTGTATGGAGCCATGGTCTGGCTACAATTGCAGTGTAAGGTGAATAAGCGTCTACCACTATAAAATCTACCTCCATAATTTCAAAGCCGGTCTGCATAGGTAGCTTTATTTGGCCTCTTGGTATGACCACTTTTCCATCGAAACTTACCAAATTGGAACTATAGGGCGTTAGGTCTTTTGGCGTTAAGTTCAGCCTCTTATAGAGGTCTGGGTATATTATTTCTACGCCGCTGCCTTGGTCCACCATCACTCTCTTCACGTCATACCCCCCTATCCTAATGGTGATCACCAAAGCATCGTTGTGAGGTTGGATGGTTCTGATCTTGTCTGCGTCCGAGAATCCCAAAACTGGTTGAATCTCCAACTTAGCCCTCTTCGGCTCCCTACTGACACTTTCCGAGGGCAGCCGAGCAATTGACAATACTCTTGATGGACAGGATCCTGTTCTTCCTGGCGCAGCAAAGATAACATTTATCGTATTGAGAGGAGGTTTATAGGAGTCATCCCTTTGAGTTCTTGCGCCTGCCTGGTTACCCTGACCAGAGGTATGATGTAAGAGCTGTTTTAACCTGCCTTCGCTGACGAGCTGATCTAGATGGTCCTACAGACTCCTATAGTCCTCCATAGTATGTCCATGGTCTTGGTGGTACTGGCAGTAGAGGCTGTGGTTGCGCCTTTCGGGGTTTCCCACCATCTTGTTCGGCCTTTTGAAGAAAGGCTCGTTCTTGATCTTCTCTAGAACTTGGTGCACTAGTTCTCGGAATACGGCATTGACTGTTTGAAGGTTCGCCGAGCTTTGCTGTCCGACCTAGTCTCTTCGCGACCTGTTATGACCTTGCCGATCCAACCCAAAATCCCTCCTGTCCTGAGGGATAATCTTATCCTTCCCTTTGCCCTATTGCTAGTTTTCCTCGACCCTTTTATACTTATCAATCCTGTCCATCAGCTGGCATACACTGGTAACAGGTTTGCGTGTTAGAGACGTCCTCAAGCCGTGTTCAGTGAGGAGGCCGAGCTTAAAGGAGCTGATGGCCACCAGGTCGCAATCTTCTTCCATCTTGTTGTACATTTCCTAGAACCTATCCGAATATGACTTCAACGTCTCCCCTTCTCGCATGCTCACAGACAATAGAGAGGCTAAGGACTTTGGAACTCTACGACACGTTACGAAACGGGACCTAAATGCCTGGGTGAGCTCCTGAAAAGAGCTTATAGAGTTTGCTTTCAGGCTGTCAAACCATCTCATGGCGATCGGTCCCAAACTGGATGAGAAAACTTTACACATTAGGGCCTCATTTCTGGAATGAACGGCCATCCTATGGTTGAAATGACTCACATGCTCCACAGGATTTGTCTGGCCATTATAAGTGGTAAATGTTGGCCGGTGAAATCATCGAGGGAGCCTTGCGTCCACGATGTTACGTGTAAATGAGGGCCTTGAAATTTGATTCAAAGCCTTTCTCATAGCATCGTTCCCCACGCCTCCAGGTGGTGGGCTTCGACGCTGCCTCTTACGGGGGTGCGCTTCCTCATAGGAAAAAGACTCACTAACTGATGTTCAAGATTTATGTTTGTAAGTAACGTCTCGTTCCTCGTCAGAATCTTCATCAAAATATGAAGAAACTCGCTTCCTCATTGCATAGCGCAGTTCCCTCTTCAGCTTTTCAATTTCTAGTCGCATGCTCTGGTTTTTCTCTGCATGGGACATATGACTTCCTCCATGCGACTGACTTCGGTCATCGTGTGCAGTGTGTACACTACCCTTAGGATCCTGTCTCCGTTCCAAGTTGAGGAAGGGATCAACATGCTGGGATGCCCTGGACTCTGCTGGTTATTGCCCTGGTTCAGCCATTATGGGATGTTGCCTCCACTTTAGCTCAAGCTTTCCCCACAGACGGCGCCAATTGTAGAGTCCAAATTTGTAGCCCAAGCCTAAAAGGTTTGGATTATGAGCCCAACGAACCCGGAACAATGAATTTGTAGAGAGTGGGTGGCAAAACTTGGCTAATCTTACATCTAACAATAGTTAATGGACATAAGAACACACTTGAACGTTAAAGACAACTCAAGTCCGAAGAGGACTGTTCTTGAGTCCAAGGTGAGTATGATTCTTAGAATTCTTTTACAGATTTCTTTTTTTTCTCCCTTTCTTCAGAGGCTTCTTACATTTATATACTCCCCTTCTATTTCATCATCACCGTCCACTTGTTCTTCATATAAGCCTTCACTTGAGTACATGTCATATCAGACATCTGTTTCAGGCCTATGTGAGTGGTGGTAGCTGAGATTGCACTGTTCAAGGGTCTTCTCCACATAAATGCGGCCAGGAAAACTGATGCAACGTATTAAATGCGGTGGTAGTAGCTTTTCCTTTTAGATATTTCTCTGCTCTTGTCATCTCCAGGCATGCCCAAAGCTGGTCCTTGTCGTGGGAGTAGTGGGGAGGATTATTCGAACTTTCAGGATATTTGTTTGATTGAGTCCCTTCACAATCCGAGGATAACGACGTCTTCAGACCAATAAGGTTCTCTTCGGACCGCTCCTATTGCTTATTTCAAGTTGCATTTCTTCCTCTAGGACTCGTTCCTAACCCCCTTTTTTTCTTCGGACACATAGTGAGATTCAAATTGGGCCCTAGACCCACCGCATGACGTCGGGTTTTTACACCCACAATTTTGATTTGAATCGAAAAAGCTATAGCAATATGAGAAATTGAATTTCGATTGTTATAAAAGATCAAGTGTTGTGTGTCTCTCATTTAAAAGAAAAAAAGTGTCGGGTGTCAAATTTTATATTATCTCTTTATTTATAATAATATTTTATCTACTTATCTCAATTTTGGGCATTAAAGTTATATCATTTGTGTTGTCAATGAAATTGTGGGCCTTAAGAGGACAATGTTTTTCTTCAAACTAGTTTAGAGAGAACCCTTTAAACTCTTTCTATATCGTTTTATTTTATGTAAATTTTAAAAATCTAATTATTAGATTGCATATTCTTTATGTTTTTAACAAACATGTCAAATTTCGTTCAAATCGGATCTTATTTAATATTTGATTAATAAACTTATTTTTTTATGCATAATTTTTTACCACAAAAACTTGAAATTTAAACTTGTCATTTATGACATAATTATTGATCTTTGATATTCTTGAAATTTTGCAAGTATGAAAAATATATTAAGAATATGCAAACCGACGGTTAAATTCTTAAAATTTATATCCAATAAAAAGATATAAGAGGAGTTTGTAAGGTTGTAATGAAAATTTTGTCCATAAACACCAGGGGTGGGGGCAGAGTTACAATATAAGATTCCTATGACAAATGGTTGAATCAAGCAATTTCAAGTTTCGAACAGGTTGAGTAAGGATAAAAAACTTCTCAGATTAAATTTGGTAATTAATTCTTGTGGGTGAGAAAGCCCAACGCCATATATTGGGCCTGAGGCCCAGTTCGAATACTGTTAGGACATATGTGTTTACGTGTTAGGAACATATGTCATATTCTATGTAAATTGGCTAATCCTTTGACAAAACGCACTCTACTTGTAATTGGGTAGTTCTAGGTGTTTTTAATACTTCAAGAAACTATGTTTCAAGATCAAGTGTTGAAGTCATCAAGTCTGTCCAAGAAAAAGCAAGTTGAAGTGCTGAATTTTTAAAGCTCGACACCTTCTCGACACCTACCTCGACACCTGCTAGCTGTCGAGACTTAAAAAGTCAGAATTACAATCTGATTTTCTTGGGATCCGTGAATATGTTTTTGGGCCTTCTTTTCTTCTAACCCTAAACATATTTAAGGAGTGTTTTAAGAGCCGTCAAAAGAGACACAAGTTGCATAAGCATTGAGCAATCCTTGTTCAAGCAAATTGTGCTCTGAGATGAAGTTCTTAACCTAGATCATCTTCTTCAAGAAGTTGCTGTGTATTGTGCACCTTAGGGTTTTGTGACCAAGCATCTTCCTGATCTTCATGCATAGGATGATCTGAAGAACTCTGCAGCCAACCTCTCATTCTAAAGTTGGTGATTGAAGTCGCGTACTGGGATCCGCGCATCTGGTTAGTCACGTACTTGGGAGCCGTGCATCAAAAGTGGGAACTGTCGCTACAGATCAAGTCCAATTGGGTATTGGGGTAAGGGTTCAACTGTAGGTTGGTAAGGTACTTGGGATTCCTTATTTGTAACCGCTTGATTTGATAATAGTGGAGTTTTGGGAGTGGTGACCTGAAAATCACCCGGTGGGGTTTTTGCCGTTAGGGTTTTCCCCATTCGTGAACAAATCACCGTGTTATTTATTTTCCGCTGCATATTTTGTTATTCGGTGATTTGTTTGTGCTGCCACGTATTTGCATGATAAATTGATTAATTAATAACTTGGCTTAATTAATTAATTAGTTTAAAATCACAAGGGGTCATTCAGTTTGTGGCCTATCAAGTGGTATCAGAGCAGGCACACTCTGATTAGTTATTAATCTTTGCTGTGATTGATCCATTGACCCCTGTTTGTCATGGATAGAGGACAATCTCTTATTATACCTCCTTTATTTGATGGGACTAACTATGCCTACTGGAAAGTACGCATGAGAGCTTTTTTGCAGTCCTTAGATGAGAAGGTGTGGCAAGCTGTGGAGATTAGCTGGACAAAGCCAAAAGAAGCGCCGGCTGACTGGGATGAAGCCAAGATCAAGGCGGCGAACTTCAACAGCAGAGCGTTGAATGCTCTATTTAGCGCTGTCACCAATGAGGAGTTCAAGAAGATATCCTCAACAGAAACTGCCAAGGAGGCGTGGACCATCCTCCAGACAACCTATGAAGGAACAAAGGCTGTCAAGGATTCAAAGCTACAGAGGCTCACTACTAGCTTTGAAGAAATTAAGATGGAGGAGGATGAGTCGTTCGATGAGTTCTATGCCAAGCTGAAAGACATAGTGAACTCAGCCTTCAATCTTGGGGAAACCATCCCTGAACCCAAGGTCGTAAGGAAGGTGCTCAGATCTCTACCTGAGAGATTTCATGCCAAGATTACGGCAATTGAAGAATCAAAGGACATTGATAAAATTCCTTTGACTGAGCTGGTTGGGAACTTGCAGACCTACGAGCTAGGGTTATCAAGAATAGGCAAGTCAAGCAAGGGCAAGAGCATGGCCCTGAAGGCGAAGAGCAGCGATACTGATGAGTCTTCCGATGATGAAGATTCCAAGATGAAGTCCTACATTACAAGGCAGTTCAAGAAGTTTATGAAGAATGCCAATGGGAGGAGCTTCGACAGAGACCGCAGGCAATCCAGTTCTTCACAGTTCAAGAGCCAAGATAAGGGAAGAAAGGATTCTAAGGAAGGCGGTCAATATACTGTTCCAGCAGGACCCAAGTGTTTTGGGTGTCACGGGTTTGGACACATGAAGAATGAGTGTCCTACATATCTGAAGAGCATTGGGAAGAGCAAGGCTCTAGCTGCAACCCTAAGTGACACTGATCCTGAAGATGATTCCGACAATGAGGATGACGGAATCCTAAATGCCTTCACTGCTTCAGTCAATTCTACTGATGGGATTGTTGAAGAAGAAGAAGAAGAATTGGTGGACACAGAATGTGAAAAGATGGATGACAAAGATGATATCCATTCAGCCTATGAGAAGCTTTACAAGCTTTCTGAAAAGCATGAGAAGCTATACAGGATGGCCACCAAGAAGCTCAGTGATGTGGAACTCGATAGAGAAGAATTGTCCACAAAGTTTGATGAGGCTAATCAAACTATTGGTGCACTGAGATTTGAGAACAACTTCCTGGCTGAGAAGACCAAGAAGCTTGAAGCTGAGCTGCTTCAAGTGAGAGCTCAACTGGAGAGGACGTCAAGTGCAAAGCTTGATGAGATGCTCAGCAACCAGAAATCTGCTTCAGATCGAACAGGTTTAGGGTATGGTCTTTCTATCTCTAACTCTGCTTCTACTAGTTCTACTGTTTTTGTTCCTCCTGCTAATAATGTTAAATTGAGAACATTGATGATAAAACTGAATTAGCTAGTGAGAACATAGACAAAGAAAAATCCATCTTAGGAGCACCCCCTAAGTTAGAAAAGAAAGATGCTAAACTCCCTAAAGACAAGAAGGCTAACTCTCAAAAGCCTAAACAAAAGAAGCAGCATCTCTGTTATCATTGTGGAGCTGCTGGTCATACTCGACCTAATTGCTACAAGTGGCTAGCTACCCAACAGAGTAACAGTATGACAGCATCTGGAAGCCAAAGTCAGCTTCAATCCTCTCTTGCTCCTCTTGGAGATCTTCTGAAAGCCATCATGTTCCTTTCGAACTTGAACGGTTACAATTCTTCCCCCTCACCACCGGTTCAAGGTTTTAATCAAAGGAAAGGCTCTTCCAAGGAGTGGAAGAAAAAGAACTCAAAGTGATTTCATCACTTTCTTTTCCCTTCTTATTCTTCTTATTTGTTGCATTGCATGTGTGTTTTGCATTTTTAATTGAGTCAGTCTAGTTTTATGCATTGTTTTGCTTGTTAACATGTTTTTGTGTGTTTACTTTCAGTTTTGTTTATTTTGTTTTTGATATAAAAAAAAAATAAAAAAAAATAAAAAAAAATTGAAAAATCAGAAAATACAAAAACAGTGTGTGTTTTGTGTACTTTGGTACTTGTGTACCTTAGATGGCCAATGAAACAAAGTTCTCTGAACTTTGTATCTCTTGTAGCTTAGATGAGCATCTTTATGCACAACTAAGCAAGTGAGCTTTGTGGCTCGTGTTTGTGATGAGTAAGATTAGGTTATTTCTTAGACTTAACACTCATATCACTCTTTTTGACGGGAAGGACTAGAAAATCCTAAGAGAAAGGCATTAATAACCATCTCACCACTGTTGCCCGCCAATCATAAATGACATTTGTGTGCTTAGGCATAGCAAAAATTGAAATGTCAAAATATCAATGGGTATTTCTTTTCTTTCTCATAAGCCCATGTATGATATGTTTAAAAAGAAAATATGCAAAGAAATAAAAAGCAAAAAGATTAAAAATGCTTTAAAATGGTTGCAAGCGTGTATTCTAGGAGATGTGGGAGTTATAGGATGTACCTCAAAGGTGATAGTCCCCATCAAACAGTTATGATTGTGTGTGAGTTAAAAGTTATTTTCTCATATCTCAGATCGTCATAACATGTATACACTTATGCAATCTTGCGATGTTTTTCACACACAACACGCAATATTCTTTGCTACTTTTGATACATGTGCAGGTACAATGTGATTTGGCCATCACAAAGGTTTTACATGTGCTTTTGTATGCTCACTAAACTATCATGACTTATTTTTGAAACATAAAATTTGTTAGACTTGTTTAGTGTGTGTGTGTGTTTTTGGGAGATCCATGTGCTTAAATTTTCACTGAGAGATGATTTTTGAGAGAATTATATGTTGTTTGGATCATGGTTGAGGTGCATGTCTTGATTGCATTCATGTCTGTGTTTTTCACTTCTCGAAAAACTGCATTTCAAAGCTGGCTCGACACCTTCTCGATACCTCCTCGATACCTGGTCAGCTGTCGAGCCTCCAAAGCTTTTTCTTATCGCAATCTCGACACTTCCTCGATACCTGGTCGATCGATCGATATTCTCTCTGTCTGGTCGATACCTTCTCGACACCTCTTCGATCGATCGAGCTTCTGATGATGGTTGAGCTGTTTGGTACCTCGATACCTCCTCGATACCTCAGCTGTCGAAGGCATATTCTCTCGATACCTTCATCGACAGCATCTCGATACCTCTCGACACCTCTGCTGTCGAGATTTACTGGAGGTCCTATATAAGCTTCGATCGCGATTCTCTTCTCATTTCTCGATCTCTCTTCGATCTGTCCGAGGCGGTTCGTCTTCCAGGAGCAGTTTTCTTCTATCCAATCTTCATCCAACTTGATTTTTCAGCCTTTCTCGCTTCAAATCACTTGGTATGATCTTGTTTTCCTTTGTTTTTTCATGCATATCATGTTTTAAAACTTAGGTTTTGGGTTGTTCTTTGAAAACTTTGGGTTTTTCAAAATCATTGAGTTTCTATTGAAATTTTGGGTTGGTTTTTCAATAAAAAGTATTTAGAATGTCATGCATTGCATTCCATGTGCATTAGAATGATATTTTCATGCATTTAGTTGTGTGATTCTTGAATGTGTGCTGCTAGGATTGGATTGGGCTGAGCCCATGATGTTTTTATTGTTTAGCATGTCACATGATCATGCATTCCCATGCATACGTCCATTTTGTTCAATATATTGTCATATTTGAACTGTTTGGGACTTTTCTGATTGTCTCCCTCTCTATTTTTTTCTTTTTCTTTTACGTTAGTTGCATCTATGGCACCTAAACGTAAATCTACTCCGGCTCGGAACCCTCTGCGTTCTGGAGCTTCTTCCTCTTCTGATCCTGCTCCTCATAACCTTCGGTTCCGTGATGGAGATGCCTACAAGGCATTTACTGAGAACTTCTCTAAACGAGGTGTTCATTCGGAACGCCACGTTGTTCTGGCGGACTTCGCTGACACTGACCTTCCCTCTGTCATTCACAGTAGGGGATGGGAGTCATTGTGTGACGTCCCGGTCACTTGTCCTCTCGTGCTGATTCAGGAGTTTTACTCCAACATGCACGGGATTGATCGTTCAGTACCTCTCTTTTTCACTCGCGTTCGAGGTACGCGCATTGCTGTCACACCGCAGCTGGTTGCGGATGTGCTTCATGTTCCTAGGATAGAGTTTCCTGACTATCCTACCTGTGAGCGACTGAGGACTGTGTCCAGGGATGAGCTCATTTCTGCTTTTTGTGAGCGCCCTTCTGAGTGGGGTGAGCATATGTACACATTATGTAGACCTTTTGCTAAAGGTCCTAGATTCCTTAACATGGTGATGACATTTGTACTTCATCCTCTCTCCCATTATAACTCTATCACAGAGCCTCGTGCTCGTTTCTTGCTTTCTCTACTTGAGCATCTCACTATAGATTTTCCCTCTCATTTTATTTTCTCTATCATAGATGTTCATCTAGATGCGGCGTCCCGTGATAAGCTCATCTTTCCTTCCGCTATCACGAGGATATTACGCCATTTTTCCATCCCTTTCCCTGTCTCTGATCACTTCACACACATCTCTGCCATAGATGCCGCTACCGTAAAACGTAGCCAGGCACAGTTCAGGGCGAGACAGCCGGATTCCACTCCGCCCTCCCGTTCGGCTCCATCCAGATCTGCTCCATCTACATCGACTCCTCTTCCTTCCTCCAGCGATGTATCCCTTGGAGATATTATGGCGCAGCTGCAGCGCATGGATGCTCGCCTTGATACACTCACCACTGAGTTGTATCAGGTGAACGTTCGTGTTGGTCGTATTGCACGACGGCAGGCGACCATGGGTGGTTTTGCATCTGAGGCTTCTCCACCACCTCCTCCAGTTGCTTCCGAGTCTGATGCTGAGGATGATGATGATGATAGTGATGACGATGATGCTTCAGACGATGATGATGGAGATGCTAGCTCTACTGATGAGATGTCTACATGACACTCTACCCTTTGTCACTCGTGACAAAAAGGGGGAGTAGTTTTGGTTTTATGAGAGTAGTCATCTTAGGGGGAGAGTTAGTATAGGACATTTTTGATAGGGGGAGTGTTCATACTTTTTGAGGGATGTAGTGAGGCTTTAGATGTATCTTTTCTTTTCCTTCTTTATAGATACATTGGTCTTGTATATCAGTTTACATACATTGTACTTATCTTCTATATATGTGGATGTATGTTTTTCTTATTCACCTATCTCTTCATGTGTTGTTTCTTTTCTTTCTTTATACACATGTTCTTTATATTTGTATGCAATCTAGTTAATTCTGTTTCACACAAGATGCCTTGATGAGTTTTGTTTATAAGTGTTTCAGAAATACAGGTTGTCAAAGTCTACTTGCCATAAACTCTCTTTTTGCAAAGTTCTTCAAGAGTTTGTGTTAGGATAGATTTTATTGTATGTAACAAGTGAATATGAGTTGTGTGATTTATGACTTCTCTCATATGTTCATTTGTTGGTTGTGGTTTTGTCACGGATTGCCAAAGGGGGAGATTGTTAGGACATATGTGTTTACGTGTTAGGAACATATGTCATATTCTATGTAAATTGGTTAATCCTTTGACAAAACGCACTCTACTTGTAATTGGGTAGTTCTAGGTGTTTTTAATACTTCAAGAAACTATGTTTCAAGATCAAGTGTTGAAGTCATCAAGTCTGTCCAAGAAAAAGCAAGTTGAAGTGCTGAATTTTTAAAGCTCGACACCTTCTCGACACCTACCTCGACACCTGCTAGCTGTCGAGACTTAAAAAGTCAGAATTACAATCTGATTTTCTTGGGATCCGTGAATATGTTTTTGGGCCTTCTTTTCTTCTAACCCTAAACATATTTAAGGAGTGTTTTAAGAGCCGTCAAAAGAGACACAAGTTGCATAAGCATTGAGCAATCCTTGTTCAAGCAAATTGTGCTCTGAGACGAAGTTCTTAACCTAGATCATCTTCTTCAAGAAGTTGCTGTGTATTGTGCACCTTAGGGTTTTGTGACCAAGCATCTTCCTGATCTTCATGCATAGGATGATCTGAAGAACTCTGCAGCCAACCTCTCATTCTAAAGTTGGTGATTGAAGTCGCGTACTGGGATCCGCGCATCTGGTTAGTCACGTACTTGGGAGCCGTGCATCAAAAGTGGGAACTGTCGCTACAGATCAAGTCCAATTGGGTATTGGGGTAAGGGTTCAACTGTAGGTTGGTAAGGTACTTGGGATTCCTTATTTGTAACCGCTTGATTTGATAATAGTGGAGTTTCGGGAGTGGTGACCTGAAAATCACCCGGTGGGGTTTTTGCCGTTAGGGTTTTCCCCATTCGTGAACAAATCACCGTGTTATTTATTTTCCGCTGCATATTTTGTTATTCGGTGATTTGTTTGTGCTGCCACGTATTTGCATGATAAATTGATTAATTAATAACTTGGCTTAATTAATTAATTAGTTTAAACTCACAAGGGGTCATTCAGTTTGTGGCCTATCAAATACAACTCTCTGTCCGAAGAGGTTAAAAGTATCAACGCTTTGCCATCCTGGTGAGGGTGCAACCGATAAAGGACAAATGCTGCGTCTGAAGAGAATCTGGCCGGTCCGAAGGGATCCTATCCAACGGATCTACCCGGAGCTTGATCAAGTAGGTACGCTGAAGATTCCCCTGCAAGTGCTGAGCTTTGGGCACGCCTAACTGCGTAGATATCAAGAAGTATCTTCCAAATAAAGCTGCCACCACCGCATTTAATGCACTGCAACAACTTTCCTGGCCGCATTTATGTGGAGAAGACACCTGAACAGTGCAACCTCAACCACAACCACTCGCTGCACATTAAAGCAGACTTCTGATGTGACTAGTACTGGGGTGAACGCCTAGATGAAGGACAAGTGTGCGGTGAAGATAGGAAAAAAGTGTATATATAAAGGAAACAAGCCTCACGGTCGAGGGGGAGAAAAATTTGTATTCACTAAGCTTCTAAATATTAAGTCTCTTCGGACAAAAGAGATTTCCTATTAAACACCAGTTTCAATCCCTTTTTACATTGTTTTTGTTTGTATGAACCGTTGCTAAATCCACAATCAGCCCAGTTATTTAACCCATTCTCTACAAATTTATTGTTGGGAATTTGTTGGGCTTACAATAGAGAGTCGGTACTCGGCCCAACAAATTTGGACCCTACAATTCTAATAGTATACTTGTTTAATAATTCCAGCATTCCACAAAAGAAGAAAAGAAACGCATAAACATGAAATAAAGTTAAATCACTTATATAACTAAGTATGCATTTGGATTAGTATTTTAGTAAAAGCTTACTTGCTTGCTTGTTGAAATTTGACAAAAATACAGTTGTACTTAAAAAAAAAAAAAAAATGAGACTTTTAAAAGCTATAATAAGCAAATAAGCTAAAAACTAAAAGGGAAAAAAAAAGGCTAGTCCAAACTTACACTAGCATATAGAATTTAAAAAAATTAAATACAACATATTGTGTGTGTATAAAAAAGAGTAAATAATTAGGAAGAAAAATGTATAATGAACTTATAAAAAAAATATACATTGTTAGAAGTAGATCCAATACTAAAAATATTTATATTTAAGAATTGCATGTCAAGTTGATGAGTAATGTCATTAGTATTTTTTTTTTTAACAATATAAAAAATATAATATAACTTTTGGGTTTGATGAACGAATTAAGTTTGGGTTGGACCTGTTTGAGTCGAATCAAAATCGAGTTCAAGAAAACCAAAATCAATCTCAACAAGTTATTATTTTTATACCATGCCTTTTTTTCATAGAAAAAATTCATCTCCCAACTAGTTTGGAATTATCTTCCTTCAACACTAACAAAAAAAAGTTAATTCAAATTAGTCTAGAGTTATCCTCCCTCAACACTAGTCTCTAGTGAAAAAAATAATAACAATTCAAATGCACGTGCATGCGTTCTTCAACATTGAAGAATTATTTTCTTTTTCTTATTTCCGTTTGCCAAAAGTTATAAAAAAAAAAAAAAAAAAAAAAATCATCTTTTGTTTTCTTTTTCTTACCTTTAAAAAAAAAAAAAAAAAAAAAAAAAAACTATCAAAAACTACATAATGCCAAATAAAATGAGGGTTTTTTTTTTTCGTCCAAGTTTCTTATGTGATCATCTTGATTGACATTTATATAATTCAAAATAAATTATACCAAAAATAAAATATTTTATTTTATTTTTAAAATATTTAGGTTGGATAGTGTGAGAGACGTGTCCCTCAAAAAAGAGATTCGAATACCTTTTTAGGGCACCTCTCTTTTTGGGTAAGTGGTATAGAGTCGTCACTTATTTTTCTTTATACAAAGAAATAAGAAAAAATATTAATTACAAAATACATGATTAAATTGTTCCATTCATTAATTGAATAAAAATTACATATCTTGTAAAACTTAAAAGTTACATAGCTTTGGGTCCTAGTTACAATCTACCAAAAATACATGGCTTGTTGTCCTAGTTACATTCTAGCCAAAACAAACAAAGATAAGGCTAGATCTACTTAGCCAAAGACCTAAATCTGGAGGCTAGGTTACAGAATGGGAAGGTGTTAGGCACCCATTTCTCCCAGACAAAGTCTAGTCTTTTAGACTCTTGTGACTAATGTACTATGTTATGCATGTCATGAATGAAATGTTGAACATGTGACACAAAACTAAATCACATAAATTTATTTATGAATGAAGTCTCCTCTTTTGTTAAAAAATCAGATTTGTTTTGTAGTATTTAAAAAAAATGATTTTTATTTGTCCAAAATATCAGATCAGTTTTGTAGTTTTTAAAAGGATGGGCTTTGATGACAAAAATTCAGATTTGTTTTGTAATATTTAAAAAAGATGGTTTTTGATGACAAAAATTCAGATTTGTCTTGTAATATTTAAAAAAAAAAATGAAAAGGATTATTCTTTTAAGAAGAGAGTTTCACTCATAATATGAATTTATGAAATCATGAATTAAAATAAACACAAACACAATAATACACAATCTCTTTCTTTGTTTCAACAATTTGCATGTATTAAGAAAATCAGATCTATATCTAAGAAAGATACAAATAAGTTTTTATTTGAGAAAAATTCAGATCTGCATCTAATGAAGATGCAGATCCATTTTTATTTTGAGAAAAAGTCAGATCTACATCTTATAAAATGCAGATCTATTTTTATTTTGAGAAAAAGTCAGATCTACATCTTATAAAGGTGCAGATTTGCATTTATTTTGAGAAAAAAAAATCAGATCTACATCTTATAAAGATGCAAATTTGTTTTGGTTTTGAGGAAAAGTCAAATCTACATCTAAAAAGGTGCAGATCTATTTTGGTTTTAAGAAAAATAATTGTTCACATGCAGATTATCAGCATTCAAGAAAGAGATTAAAAAAAATATTACATATAAACAATCATGCTTTAAACAAAACTATGATTAATAGCTCATGCTACATATAAAACAATCGTCAACATAAAAAGAAGCATAAAGAAAAAAAAAGGGTGAAAGAAACAACCTTTTGCATGAGCACACTTTGTTCTTGAGAGGATGTTTTAGGTTTCAAAGAAATTTGTTCAATTCTCTTTGAAACCTAAAAATCCTAATTTTGCAGCAACACTCAGAGAGAGGATCAGAAAATATGTGTGGTTTGAGAGTAAAAAACGTATGCCTCTCAGAGCGTAAAAAAAATGTGCTAAATTATAAGGTTTAGTCTCTATTTATAGAGGCCAGAAGACTCTAAAAAATAGATACGAACAATTAGGGTTTGAATCCAGCCGCATCCTTTTGCGAAAAGATCGAAAAGGGTGTGCATTATCGTCACCTAAAGGCCGTTGGGTCAAAGCCCACATGTTGGCAATTCGGCACTTTTAGAGTGCCATTCGACACTCCAAAAGTGCTGAATTGGCACTTGGAGGCAGAACGCGCTTTCGTGTTCGGGTGCCATTTGGTCTCTCCCTCTAAGGTTTTTTGGTAGGTCCTTGTACCTAGACATGTTTTCAACCTCAGTTTATGATTTTTTTTTTGTCTCTTTTCTAGATAATTCAGGCTTTTTTAAGAACAATTATCTTGAACAATCATCTTGTGGATAAAACCCTTAAAATAAATCTTGATAAAGTTCAGATTATCCACAATTTTATTGTTATCCAATCATCCATTTTATTCCTATGCATGCATCCCTATTTTAAACACTTATTGTTAACCAATCACAAAATTATTTAATTAATTTTAATTGTTCAGCCAATCAAAATTAATTTAAATTAATCGTGTGTGGTCAACTCTACCTAGACACAATGCATATGGACTGTGCAAACTTGATCATGCAATATCTTTTGATCCGATGGTTCGATTTAGAAACCGGAAACACCGTTGCGACCATTAGAATTTCAAGATCATTTTTATGATATGCAATGAATGAATTAATGCATACAATGTAGGAACAAATTGATGCATGTGATGCAAGAACAAAATGATACATGTGATGCAAGAATGTTTTTTTTTTTTTTTGTACATGGATGGTCACTCTAGTCATCTTTCTTAATTAAATCATGGGTGAAAAGTCGAGTGTCTACAGAATGCCCCTCGTTGACAGAGCTTGGAGAGCGAATTTCAATGTAAAACAAAGACACTGATTTTAGCGACCATGATTTAATTGAGGTTGAATTTTCAATTATTACCTAGCCCTCGAACCTAAAACTTTGGAACATAGAACTAGTGCCTTATCGTTTGACAAAAATGAAAGTATTTGACTTAGTTGATAATTGCTGAACTCTAAAATGACTCTGGATAATTGATACGACTAAGACTTTTTCATTATGATCTTTATAATGGAGGAATCTGCGATCAACTGGCTTGATCTTGACGAAAGGGGTGTTTGCGATCAACAGGCATGATCTTGACAAAAAAAGGCGTCTGCGACCAACATGCATGATCTTGACAAAAAGAGAGGCGTCTGCGACCAACATGCATGGTCTTGAAAAAAGGGGTGTCTGCGACCAACATGCATGATCTTGACGAGAGGGGTGTCTGCGACCAACAAGCATGATCTTGACAAAAGGAGGCATTTGCAATCAACGGGCATGATCTTGACAAAAGGGGTGTCTGTGACCAACAGGCATGGTCTTGACAAAAGGGCGTCAGCAACCAACAGGTTTGATCTTTGATACTTAAAGTTTTTTGAAATTAATTTTTAGACTTTGAAACTTCGAGATTCTGATTTGAAATTTGGAAATTAAAATTTGAAATTTTGAGATTTAGAATTTAAGAAAATTAAGACTTGAAATTTTGATCAAGAAACCTAAGGTTTGAATTTTTTCTTTGAAAACTGGAGGTTTGAATTTAAAACTTGGGCATTGAGAATATGAACTTGAAAATTTGGGAATAAAAATGTTTTGGGTTGAAAATTTGGGATTTGGGATATTTGGAAACTTTGAAAAAAAAGTTTTTTTTTTTTTTTTTTTAGAGGGTTGACTAAGTCATAAGTGTGGGGGCCGAAATTTTGGCCCCCCACTTTCCTTGTTGCTCTCTTTTTGCCCTGTGGCTTCATCTCTCTTTACTTCTCCTCCTCCATTGTCACTATTCATCTCCTTCTTCCCCTTGATGTTTCTTCTTCATTTCATCATTTCTTCTCACTAAAAGCAATTTTCTAAGCTTCTTAACTCTCCCTCATCCATCTCTATCAATATTTCTTTAGATCTTCATGTTTTGAGTATTTTCATCCCACGCCCATTTTGGTGAAACCCATTTTCTAAAACTCATTTTCTTTGCATTAAAATGGCTTCTTCCTCCAATGGATCTTCTTTTCTAGCTTCTTAAGGTAAGAAATATGATCCATCATTTGAGTGGCATGATAAGGATGGCCTTCTTCAAGACCCTAGGACCCATGCTCCATATTGTCATGTGGACACCAATGTGAGTTTTTCTTTGGTTTCTTTGCTTGGAAAAATGTTGTTGCATGTTTCACTGAAAGTTTCATGGTGAGATATTGTCACTTTTGAAATTTTAGGGGTATTGTGTGATTAATCATGTTTGGAATGTTGGCTTTGGAGCATTCTTGAAGTGTTTTTTTTTTTTTTTTTTTTTTTTTTTTTTTTTTTTTTTTTATGGTGCAATTTGGACAATGTTGGTGGCTTTTGGAATTTTGACAATGTAGGTAATTTGTGAGGTTGTTGGATGAATTTTGGTTTGAATTTTAGCAGTATTGGCATTGTGAAAACTTTGTGTTTGATTTATATGAATGTGTTCGTGATGTATGTGGGAAAACTTGTTGGCATGTGTAAACTTTGTTTCATGGACATGGCAAAATTTTGTGGGTATGTGAATGAATATATTTGTGGGTATTGGAAAATTTTGTGGTTATGAAATTTTGACTTGTGAAAAATTTTGTTGGGTATGTGATGTTCTTGGAAAATTTGTATGGTCATAGTTTTGGCTATGTGAGAACTTATTTATGCATGAGCTTGTGGAATTTTTTTTTTCTTTTTTTTTTTTTGTCTTGGTCGTGTAGGAATTTTTTTTTTTTTTCTTTTTGCATGGCTATGGCAAAATTTGGTGTTTGTATGGATATGTGAAAAAAAAAAATTGGTAGTGGTGACATTTTGGTGGGCCATTGGTTTGATTTTGTGGTGGTGGGGCATCGATTTTTTTGTTGTGGGACACTTTTTTTTTTTTTTTTTGTGTCTTGGTCATGTAGGATTTGTTTTTTCTTTTTGCATGGCGATGGCAAATTTTGGTGTTTGTATGGATATGTGAAAAAGAAATTGGTAGTGGTGACATTTTGGTGGGGCATTGGTTTGATTTTGTGGTGGTGGGGCATTGATTTTTTTTGTTGTGGGACATTTACTTTTTTGGGTTCATGGGAATTTTTGGGACATGTGGGTTTTGGTTATGAATTTTTTTTTTTTTTTTTTTTTTTGAAATGTGATTTTGGTCATGGGAATTTTTTAGACATGTTTTGGGTTATGGAAATTGATGAGTTGAATTTTTATGTTGCAGAGCCTTAAGAGTTGAAGGAGTCTCCAAAAGTTGAAAAGTGCATGGGCAGCACTGTCTCCAATTATCAAAAATGTCATCAATGAAGCGGGCTTTGGCACATTCTTCGAAGCTTTGTCAAATCATGAGACACATGAGTACAAGGATCTTCAATTATTTCTTGCCTTAGCAGAGCGCTTTTGGGACTACCTGTACCTTCCATTTTTTCGAACATTAGGGAGGTAATGTTGACACGTTATGACTTTTTTGTCATCACTGGTCTGAGGTTGGGTGGTAAAAGAATTCTTGTTCGTGATTCCCTTACTTTAGCTGAGCTTAAAAAACTTCTAGGTGTAGTGCCTTCTAGAATGAGAAGTAACAATATGCCTTTGTCTTGGTTATGTGAGAGTATTCCCCAATGTGAGACTATGGCAAAGGGTACTCGTATGTTCATGCTTCATTTTATTGGGACTTTCTTGTGTCCAAATTTAGGCGGTACTGTGAACTTGTACTACTTGGGGAGCTTGAGAAAAATTGATCAAATCCAGAATTATGACTGGGGCAGCATGGCCTATGCTACTCTGATGCATTTCATGACCCAACTCTCTAGGTGGAGCCTTTCAAGCTTGGGTGGGGCTCCTTTGTACGGTAGGTGAGGTTTGTTATTTATTGTGGCTATGTGTAGGTTGTGAAAATTATTTTGGCTATGTGGTAATGGTTGTTGTGAATTTTTCAAGTTTGGATGTATAAGTATTTTGGAGTTGGTCCTGAAATTCAGGAAGACGTTGCCCAAACATCGCTTGTCTCCAACCTCTAGGCGTTCTTTGGAGATTTGACGCTTGGTGATTGACAATCTAACAATTGATGACGTGAGTTCTTTCTTTCTCCTTTTTAAATCCTTGGTACTTGGTTATGATCCAGTCTCTTCTCTTTCTGAGTTTCTCTGTGATTTTTCAGATGAAATTAAATCCTTGGGTTGGATGTGAAGGGTATACTGAATGTGAGTGGGTTTTAGAACTGAATAGCTGCCAAGTATTGTTTGAATGTGGGCATGGAAAGTATTGGTATCTTGGTGATCGGGTGTTGCCCCAAGTTGAACATGTGTATCCTCCTGCCACAATCCTAGCTCATCCTTGTCACACTATTCGATTGGCTGACTTTCTGGCTGATGAAGATTGCTTGGGCCTGTGATGGCTATATTGTTATAGGAGTAAAAGGAAATTATTCTAAATTTATCCAGGATCATCTACAAGGCTGCTTGGTTAGCAGAACGGTATTTTCCTTCCCTTTTAAGATCAAACTTTTGCTCTGCAAATTCCTTTTCCACATTTCTGCTTGGTAACAATATTTGTATGTTGGATTTTCAGCCTCCACCTGCTGAAGGAGAGGAAGAGGAAGAGGAAGAGATTCCCTCTCCTCACCATGCTAGTGGTTCTTCTAGTTCTTTCACAAAGACTTATCCTCATTTTCTGGTATGGCAGTATGATGTGATGAATCTTGACGGAAAGTATAGTTCCATACCTTTGACTAGGCTAAAGCATGTACCAAATATTCCTTGGCCCGATCTGGTATGTTTTTAAATGTTCAATCCCTTGTCCTTATTTCTTGAATGGATTCTAACTTGGTAGAGTTGTGCTTCAGGTTGATGTGGATCTTGTGGAAGAAAGCATGAGGATGATTGGAGGCTTGTAGTCATTGGCTCGTACCCAGTCCTCCCAATATGTGATCAATGATTTGAACTAGGTATGCCATGTTGTTTTCCGAGTATCTTTGGCTTGAGCTTTGCATGATAGTGTCTTTAACACTTGATTTTGCTGACTTTTTAGGCACATCGAATGGAAACTACTGACAATACCAGAAGAACTTTTGAGGAAAGAATCAGGAACCTCGAACTTGAAAATCATCAGTACCATCCCCGCTTTTTCTTAAGTCAAGAAGGAAATACTGAAGTTGGCTCCTCCAAAGGTGGATCGAGGAAATCCTCTCGCAAGCGGACACGAAGTCCTAATGACGCATGACTTGTATGTTTATTTTTCCTGCAAAACAGAAAGGAAGTGTTCTATAGACAATCTTGTGTTATTTTCCATGTTTAGCTCTATCCTTGGTATCACCTTGGATCATGTAGAAACTTTAACTAAGATAAGTTTAGAATTCACCTGATGAGATCTTGTAGTACTAATTTAAACTTATCTTGCTTGGCTCTGTTGGAATCTGCACTTACTTGCATGAGGTGGAGCCAAATGCCCCTAGTTTAAAATGAATGCATGACTTTTGAAAATCTTGATGTGATTTTTTTTTAGAAAATGATAGTTTTTTTTTTTTTTTTTTTTTTCGAAAAATGAGCCATGGGAGAATGCCCGTAGTATATAGATGGATGCATGACTTTTGAAAACATTGATATTTGAGGAGAAGATGATTTCTTTTTTTCAAAATGGATGAGGCATGGTTGAATACCCCTGGTTTAGAAATGGATGCACGATTTTTTGGAAATTTTGATTTTTTATGAAAAGATGATGATGATGATGATTTTTTTTTTTTGAAATGGATGAGGCATGGTTGAATGTCCCTAGTTTAGAGATCAATGTGAATTCTGAAAAATCTTATTGTGTAGGGACCTCCATAGAGCAAAATTTGAGTAAAGCAAGATCAAAATCACAAAACTGGGCAAAACAAGGATTGTTGGCATGATGGGCCAGTGGGCTCTGTCAGAGTGCCGATTGGCACATCTAAACCGAAGATTGGCGATTATTGAGTAGTTGAAAGATCCATGTCCACCTCCTGCAAAAGATTCTTCTCATGAACTTGTTAATACTCTATTATTATAAAAATGTTTTGGGCCAATGCCCCTAGTTTAGACATGCTTGCACAAAAAATTGATGATGTTGGGAAATTTAGACCCCGGTTGATATAATTAACAAGTTTTAAATCCAAGTTGTTAATTAGATTTATTATGAACAGAACTTGTTAAAACAAACAAATATCAATATCATGTCAATAATGAATGCAGCGGAAAAGTGAATAAGATAAGATATGATGACCCAGGAAAACCAATGAAACCAACCAATTTCACAGTAAAAAACCTAGGGGGAAACCTTCTCAAAAAGCAATCCACTATAGTAAAGAGAAGTTTCAAATATAGTACAAAACCTTTGTCCCTAAACTTTACAATCCTCGTAGATGAACTCACAGCAGAAACCTTCTACCGTTTCAGAACTTCTGAACTCTTCAATATATGAACGCCACCCTTTAATGATGCATGAATCCTAGTACATGACTAACCAATTGTGCAAATCCCAATACGCGACTTAATCACCAACTAGAAAAAGATGTTGGCTGCCAAGTTCTTCACTTCATCAAGAATGAAGATCAAGAAGCACTTGGTTACAAAATCCTAAGGCGCAAAGACGCAGTACCTTCTATCAGAGAGAATAAGGCATCGGTCATCTTTTGAATATGTTCTCCTTATATTCTCTTATGTGACGGCTCTAAAATAAGCCTTATATAGGTCTAAGGTTGTGAGAAAAGAAACCCTACACAAATACATAAGCTTGGGCCGAAAATCAAATATGAAAATCTAAATTCCCGTAACCTCAATCGATCGGGAGGTGTCGAGATTTAAAGTTCGACAGATAGAAGCTGTCGAGGAGACAAGAGATTTCTCGATTGATCCACCAGCTATCGAGAAGGTGTCGAGATTGGGATAAGAAACACCTTAAGAGCTCGATAGATAGCTTAGCTGTCGAGAGGTGTCGAGAAGCTGTCGAGCTATCTGTCCAGCTTTATTGAACACCTTTTCTTCACTTGTTTCTTGGTCCAATCTTCATGGCTTTAATACTAGACTTGAACAACATGTTTCTTGAAGTATTAAATACATTCTAGATCTACCCAATTACAAGTAAAGTGCGTTTTGTCAAAGGATTAGCCAACTACATAAAATATGTCCTTAACAATCTCCCCCTTTGGCAATCCGTGACAAAACCACAACAAACAAATGAACATATGAGAGAAGTCATAAAACACTCAACTCATATTCACTTGTTGAATATAGTAAAATCTATCCTAACACAAACTCTTGAAAAACTTTGCAAAAAAAGAGTTTATGGCAAGTAGACTTTGACAACCTGTATTTCTGAAACACTTTAAACAAAACTCATCAAGGCATCTTAGTGTGAAACAAAAATAATATATTGCATACAATTAATAAGAAACATGTGTATAAAAATAGAAAAGAAACAACACATGTAGAGATAGGTGAAAGAAACATACATTAACATATAAAGAAGATAAATTCAATGTATGTAAACATGGTTACAAGACCTAAGGTACAAGAAGAAGGAAGTAAGCACTCCCCCTAACAAAATGAAACACATCTCCCCTTACAAAGGCATGTATTTCTCCCCATAACATGTAGAAACCAAAAAGTCTCCACAATTTCTCCCCCTTTTTGTCATGATTGACAAAGGGTACAAGAAGCTAGAAAGCTTCACTCGAGAAACATAGAGATGATCAAGGATGATCAAGGGGGTACATAGAATCCATAAAGATGCATGAATGTAATGAAACAAGATGCTATGGATGACAAGAAGAAAGATGCAAAACACACACACACACACAAAACAAGTCTAACCAATTTTATATTTCAAAAACAAGTCAAGACAGTTTAGTAAGCATACATTAACACATGTAAACCTAGTGATGGCTAAATCACATTGTACCTGCACATGTATCAAGAGTAGCAAAGAATATTGCGTGTTGTGTGTGAAAAACATCGCAAGATTGCATAAATGTATACATGTTATGACGATTTGAGATATGAGAAAATCACTTTAACTCAAACACAATCATAACTGTTTGATAGGGACTATCACCTTCGAGATACATCCTATAACTCTCACATCTCTTAGAATACACGCTTGCAATCATACTTAAAGTATTTTTGATCTTTTTGCTTTTTATTTTTTCTTTGCATATTTTCTTTTTAAGCATATCATGCATAGGCATATAAGAGATAGAAAAGAAATATCCAATGATATTTGACATTCCAATTTTGCTATGCCGAAGCACACAAATGTCATTGACATTACACTTTTGTTATGTTGAAGCATATAGATGTCTTATCATGATTAGTAGGCAATAGTGGTGAGATGGTTTTTTATTCCTTTCTCTTAGGATTTTCTAGTCCTACCTGTCAAAAATAGTGATATGAGTGTTAAGTATAAGAGATCACTTAACCTTACTCATCACAAACACGAGCCAGAAAACTCACTTGCTAAGTTGTGCATAGAGATGCACATCTAAGCTACAAAAGATACAAAGTTAAGAAAACTTTGTTTCAATGGCCATCCAAGGTACACAAGTACCAATGTACACAAAACACACACTTTTTTGTATTTTTCTGATTTTTCCTTTTTATTTTTATTTTGAAAACAAAACAAAATAAAAACTAAACAACCAAACAAAAACAGATAAACAACGTGAAAGCATGAAAGAAATAATACATATGCATGAAGGCATGATAGAAAGGTGCAGATGCATGAAAGCATGATTCAAAAAATAGATAAGAAATCAAGTAAAGAGAGTCCTACTTTAGATAGAAAGAATTAAAGTATGGGACAAACAGAAAAGACAATTAAGTCTTAGGCTCCTTTCTCACCCACACAGCATGAGTCTTTGGCCGTGAAGATGAAAAGGCACGTGTCCTAGTATGACTACTAAAGGACATAGAGGAATTAGAATTCCCCCGAAATTGAGTCAAAAAACTCAAAACTTTTCATAACTCACCAAGAATAGGTACAAAGCCTTTAGACAAAGGATTAGACCTATTTGTCACTCGCTTATGAGGAAACAACTTGAAACAATTAGGGTGAGTGTGACTAGAACCACCACAATGGTGACAAACATGAGCAGTTTTAGAGCTACTCGGTTTCTTAAAAGGAAGTCTAACCTTAGAGTTTGACAGAGACCTTAATTTATGATAATTTGGCCTAATATGACCAACAATATGACAATGATGACAAATGGGGAAAAATTCAGATTTTTTATTCAACCTAGGAGGAGTTTTAGACATAGGTTTAGAAAATTCAGCGTTAACATCAGATTGTTTACCTTTGTCTATCCTAGCAATATTAGCTTTTAACTCTTCATTATTCCTTTTAAATGGAGGAATTTAAAAATCTTTTTCTTTTGAGTTAGGCTCAACAACAAGTTTAGCACTAGTTAAATTTTTAACTTCAATTTTAAATTCAACTAGTTGCTCTTGCAAACTTTTAATTTTGTCCACCTGAGATGAAATTTGATTTTTAAAATTCTCATTCAAATTATTGGCTTCATCCAATTTTGCAATCAAATCATCTTTTTCAAGCTTTACCTTTTTAAATTTAGCTTTTAATTTTGTAGAACATTCAAGAGATTTCATACAAAAATTATAAAGCTTGCAATAGGCATCTTGAATATCATCATCATTCAACACAGGATCAAGCAAATTAAAAAATCAAGAGATTCCATGACCACGGGGGTCGAGGATCACACTCAAGAAATTAATCCAATCAGAGTGTACTCGCTCTGATACCACTTGTTGGGAAATTTAGACACCAGTTGATATAATTAACAAGTTTTAAATCCAAGTTATTAATTAGATTTATTATGAATAAAAATTGTTAAAACCAATGAAACCAACCAGTTTCACAGTAAAAAACTTGGGAGGAAACCTTCCTGAAAAGCAATTCACTATAGTAAAGAGAAGTTTCAGATCTAGTACAAAACTTTTATCCCTAGACTCTACAATCCCTGTAGATGAACTCACAGCAGAAACCTTCTACCGCTTTAGAACCTCTGAACTCTTCAATATATGAACTCCACCCTTTAATGATGCACGAATCCCAGTACATGACTAACCAATTGCACGGATCCCAATACGTGACTTAATCACCAACTAGAAGAAGATGTTGGCTGCAAAGTTCTTCATTTCATCAAGAATGAAGATCAAGAAGCACTTGGTTACAAAACCCTAAGGCGCAAAGACGCAGTAGCTTCTATCAGAGAGAATAAGGCATCGGTCACCTTTTGAATATGTTCTTCTTGTATTCTCTTATGTGACGGTCTCTAAAATAAGCCTTATATAGGTCTAGAGTTGTGAGAAAAGAAACCCTACACAAATATATAAGCTTGGGCTGAAAATCAGATCTAAAAATCTGAATTCCCGTAACCTCGATCGATCGGGAGGTGTCGAGGAGGTGTTAAGATTTAAAGTTCGACAGATAGAAGCTGTAGAGAAGCTGTCGAGGAGCTATCGAGGCGACAGGAGATTTCTCGATTAATCCACCAGTTATTGAGAAGGTGTCGAGATTATGATAAGAAACACCTTAAGAGCTCGATAGATAGCCTAGTTGTTGAGAGGTGTTGAGAAGCTATCGAGCTATCTGTCCGCAGGTGTCGAGCCATCTGTCCAGCTTTATTGAACACCTTTTCTTCACTTGTTTCTTGGTCCAATCTTCATGGCTTTAATACTAGAATTGAACAACATGTTTCTTGAAATATTAAACACATTCTGGATCTACCAAATTACAAGTAAAGTGTGTTTTGTCAAAGGATTAGCCAACTACATAAAATATGTCCTTAACAGATGATAGACTAAATTCACACAAAAAAATAAAAAAGTTTTGATTTTGAGCCGTTGAAAAAAAAATGCTTTTTGAGTGATTGTGACTGGGCCCTTTGAAAAGGCTGCCTACGTACCTCTCTTATAGAGGATCAGATCTAGACGTAGTTCGCAAAAAAAAGTTTTGAAAAAGCAAGTTTTGAAAAATATTTTCTTTGAAATTAATTTTTGAAATGAGTTTCTTTTTCCTCTTTTTTTTTTTTTTTTTTTTTTTTTTTTTTGGAAATGAAAGCAATTTAATTAGAATGAGATTTTTTTTTGAAATTTTATATTTTTCAAATGAACGAAAGGTGATCCTTTGAACAACTTCTTTGACCAATCATAATGTTCAATTGTTAACTCAATCTCATTGGCTGTAAAAGATTTAAAGTCATTAAAAACATGTAATCAAATTTGCTTCTTCATTCTGAAATTTTTTTGATTAAGTCTTCAAAGACAATCAAAGAAATGAAATGCTTGGGAATCACATATTGGGAGTAAGCAAGAAAGGGAAAAATCCTAAGTTTGAAGATTTGAAAATTTTTGAGAATTTGAAAATTTTTGAGAATTTGGAAAATTTTCTCTTGAGAGTTATTTTCTGTTGGGAGCAAACAAAGTGAGTGTTTGGGGCTTAGAAAAAAAAATTTTGGTCACTTGAGAATTTGTGAAATTTGTCTTTTAGAGATATCAGCCAGTGGGGCTTGATAATCTTGAGCAATTTCCTTTTTAATCCAAGAGAAAATATCATTAGAGCTAAATGTGTGCATTCAATCAGTAGGACTTCATGGAGGGCTTTATTCAAAGGTTATAATGTAGGCCAGGTTTAGGTTATTGAAAGGAAGGATATAAAAGACTCAAAAACCCTTATGATGTTTCCCCAAGTATGCGATACTTTAAATTCAAGCATTGAAAGATTTTTCAACATCTTCTATCATTGACTCTTGTGCTAAAATCTTTGTCATGTTCATCATCTTCTCATTGGTCTTCATTGATTCCTTTCATTTGGTCTCGATTTTTTTTTAGCTCAACAACTTCCTCTTTTTGGTCTTCTTAGCATCCTATCTTGTGGTCAAATCACTCACTCTCTCTTCTTTTCTTTTTTTTTCATCCATTTTTTTGAAAAACTTTTTTTTTTTTTTTGGGTTTTTGCCATAACTTTTGCCTAAACCGCCCCTTTGGGTTTTTAGCCTAGCGGACTTTCAACCTACCTCCTCTCTTTTTTTTTCTTCTTTTTTTGAAATTGAAATGTGTCTTATTTTTTCTTTTCCTCATCTTCCTCAATTTTGATTGGATTTTCTTCTCTTGATGAGTTTTCATTTTTGCACATCCCTCTCTCTTTTTTTTTTTGGTTGAAATCTTTTCTATCTTGGTGGCCTTCTCTTTTTGCTCACAGCTTGATGTTTTCTCAAAGCCTTATCTCTCCTTGATGGATTTGCTTCCTACCTAGCTTGATGGAGTGAACTATCCCTTTCTTTGATGAACTCTCTTTTGAACTTGATGAACTCTTCATTGGTCTCATTGTCTTCATTGAAGACCTTACCAAGTGGTGCTGAATCCATAAGGTCAACACTTCCTCATCTTGAAATATTAAGCATGCATACTTAATTTCCCCTCCCAAGGTTTAAGTTTTCAATGGGTTACCAAAGGCGGCCTCCTATCCCTAGTGATGCTTACTTGTAAGCATAGTGACTTAGAGGCTGTTTGGATTGGGTGTTTTCATGACTCAATTCTCTGTTTTCATAACTCAATTCTCAAAAATGGTGGGACCCATACAAAAAGCTTGTTTGCCTTCATTATTTTTTGTTTCCATAACTCTGTTTTCAGTTCTCAATTCTCACATTTTTGAGTTATGAGTTGTGGAAACTGAAAACAACTTTTGGCTGTTTTCAGTTTCCAATTTTCAATTCTCAATGGCAATCTTGTAAATAATACTTATAACCGGGTCCCACCTCTGATTTTTGCTCCCCCTTTTTCTTCTTTTCTCTTTTTTTATCTTTTCCTTTTCTCCTTCACTGGTCCGGGTCTCCTTCTTCTTTTCACTTTCTGGGTTCTTTTCTATTCTCCTTTCTTTTCTTTTTTCTTTTCTTTTCTTTTCACGTTAGTTTCTGGGGTTGACGTTGGCTGGGTTTTTTTTTTTTTTTTTTTTGTTCTTTCACTGGGTTCTTCCTTCTTTCTTTTTTCTTTTTTCACTTGGGTTCACCGTCCCTGCTCTTCCTTCTTCTTCTTTTTTTCTTTTTTTTTTTTCACCTGGGTTCACCATCCCTGTTCTTCCATATTTTTTTTTTCTCCTGGGTTCATCGTCCCTGTTCTTCCTTCTTCTTTTTTTTTTTTTTTTTTTTCCACCTGGGTTCACGGTCCCTGGGTTTCTTCCTCTTTTTTTTTTTTTTTTTGTTTTTTTTCCACCTGGGTTCACCGTCCCTGGGTTTCTTCCTCTTTTTTATTTTTTTTCACTGGGAAACTCACAGAACCCAGTTAAAAAAAAAAAAAAAAAAAAAAAAAAAAAAAAAAAAAAAAGGAAAAAAAAAGCTGCAGTGGGTGACAGAGCTGGGCCCACAAAATAGTGTGAAAAATGTTGAGTGATTGCATTTCAGTGATGTGCCAAACGGGTATTGAGTGATGGGTAATGAGTGATGAGTGATGAGTATTGAGTGATGAGTGATGGAAATTGAGTGACGGAAATTGAGTGAGTAAAAAAATGTGGCCAAACAGGCTCTTAAACTCCTTTAATAAATTATTCTTGGAATAGAAGTTCAAATGCTCCAATGATATGACAAAATCTTGAGAGATTGGGATTGAGTGTATGTGGTTTGAGAAATTTGGATGAAGGGATGAATTTCTTTGATTGCCTTTTAGGACCTTTTCTTATCATATTTTGAATGTTTAGCAAAAGTCCTTACATGAATTGAATGAGATTAAATCCCTCTTTGGAACAAATTGATTGGTAGAGCAATTAATCATCATGATTTGGAAGAAGTTTTGTCAAATGGATCTTCTTGTATTCTCTTGAAAAGAAGGTTCTTGAAAAAATTTTTGGAATCTTTGAAGGAGGCTTTGGGAAAATCTTGGAGTCTTTGAAAGAACAAAAAAAAAGGGTTTTTAGAAAAATGTTACTAAGAAGGCCCAATGCCCCTAGTGCAAATTTTTTTGTTTTTTGAAAATGGTCTAAACTGACTTGAGGGCCCAATGCCCCTAGTTGAAAAATATTTTTTTTTTCTATTTTTTTGACTCTTTTCTTCTCTTCTTTTAAATTTTTTTTTTTTTTATACGAATAACATGATGAATCAAATGCATCAAACCCAACATGGACTTTACTAAGCAAATAACCAACTAGAAAGAAATCCTAAACAACAAAATTAGAGAGCCTATATAAAAAATAACTTGTAAAATAAAATTCAAACAAAGTCAGGATTACTGGCTGATGAAGGCGGAGTGATGACTTGTTGATCAATCAGATCTTGAATGGCGTGCCTTAAGCTATGAAATCCATTAGTTGTATGGCCTTCCCCTTGATGATATCTACAATGAGCATTAAGATTGTATCTTCTAAGCACGGGATGTGGTATTGGCATAGGACCCAATCGCTTTAGTAATCCCTTAGCTTGTAGTTTCTCCAAGGCTTTACTCAAAGTCATGTGTAGTTCTAAAAAATTTCTTCAACGCCTACAATTGTCAGTTGATGGTTTGACTGCACCGTTACTGATGTGATAGGGCAATACCTCCTTGGGGATTGAGTCCATTGACATGTTCTTGTTGATTGGAGAAGATAGTTGGAAAGACAACTTGTTGAAACCCCTAACTCTTTTCTTCAGAAATTGGAAGTGTGGAATCTCTTTAGGTTCTGGTGAATTATCCTTGCACAAGGTAGAGAGCATAGATTGATTGGCCAAGCTGACTTGTAATGCAAAGTTGGCTACCTAGGAGATTTGGGCTAGCTCTTCATTTATCCTTTCTTGTCCTTCCAAGATGGAGTTGAGAACATCTTCAATTCTTTCTTGGCTCATTAGGGTTGAACCTTCCTTGGGCTTGATGGGCTTGAACTTATGATCCAAAAGGTTGAAATCTCAGTGGACTTTGGCTTTGGGTTGTCTGTTTCTAGATGTGGGGGTTTGAAGTGTCTCCCCCTACTGTAATGTGGGTAATTTGTGTTGGTTCATTAGGATTGGTATTTTGGGGTTTGAAGTGTCTCCCCTCATTTGTGGATGTTGGGTTATTTGACTGGGGTTTGACGCGTCTCCCCCCATTTATAGGTATTGGGTTGCTTGATAGGGGTTTAAAATGTCTCCCCCCATATGTTGGTGCTCGGTAATTTGATTAGGGTTTGAAGTGTCTCCCCCCACATGCGAGTAACAGGTTGTTTTGTTGGGGTTTACAGTATCTCCTAAGTCAGACATGGGATTGTGATGTTGCAGCAATGGAGTTTCCTCTATGCTCACGAGCTTTAGTACCGTGATGGGAGTGGTGGGCTTGGAATTGGAGTTACTGGCTTGAGTGTCGGCCTCAGGTTCTCTTTGCAACCTTCCTTTGGATCTTGGCCAAGTTCTCCGCTCTTTCTATTTCTCTCCCTTTCTCTCTCTCTCTCTCTCTCTCTCTCTCGAACAAGCTCTCTTAGGCCAATTAAAACTAGGTCACCATCTGCATCAAAAACCTAGCAAAACAAACACACACAACATGCAATGCAATTTTAACCGAGATCGACCTAAAGGTAGGTTCTAAGTCATTACGTTGTATGGTAGGTTTTTTGTTTCATTGTTTCCCATAGCTAGGACGTTACACCTCCCAACTTGTAATGTAATGAACATTACGTTGGTCTGAATGGCATAGTTTATCCATTATAGTCAACAAGAAAAGATCCAGTGACTTTGGGCTATGAGTTGGTGAGTTCGCCACTGGGTACCCGAATCTAATGAAGACCGGTGATCCATGGTTACTACCACCACAAAATTGTTAAAGAGGGGTGGATACATATTGTTTGGATTGCACACAAAATGACAGTTAGGGAAAGATTTTAACGAACAATACAAGCAACAAAATATCATACAATATCTCATCAAACATACATAAACAAACAAACAACAATATCATGCAAGACCATGCAAAAAACAAGGGTACACATTTGGTCACTTAAGTCTAATACGAAGCTTAGCCCTCGACATCCCCAGTGGAGTCGCCACTGTAAGAGACGTGTCTCTCAAAAAAGAAATTTGGGTACCTTTTTAGGGCACCTCTCTTTTTGGGTAAGTGGTACGGAGTTGCCACTTATTTTTCTTTATAACAAAAAGAAAGAAAAAAAAATACTAATTACAAAATACATGACTGAATTGTTCCATTCATTAATTGAATAAAAATTACATATCTTGGAAAACTTGAAAGTTATATAGCTTTGGGTCCTAGTTACAATCTACCAAGAATACATGGCTTGTTGTCCTAGTTACATTCTACCCAAAACAAACAAAGATAAGGCTAGATCTACATAGCCAAAGACCTAAATCCGGAGGCTAGGTTATAGAACGAGAAGGTGTTAGGCACCCATTCCGCCCAGACAAAGTCTAGTCTTCTAAACTCTTGTGACCAATGTACTATGTTATGCATGTCATGAATGATATGTTGAACATGTGACACAAAACTAAATCAAATAAATTTATTTATGAATGAAGTCTCTTTTTTTGTTAAAAAACCATATCTGTTTTGTAGTATTTTAAAAAAAATCATTTTTATTTGTCCAAAATATCAGATTTGTTTTGTAGTATTTAAAAAGATGGTTTTTGATGACAAAAATTCAGATCTGTTTTGTAATATTTAAAAAGATGGTTTTTGATGACAAAAATTCATATCTGTCTTGTAATATTTTTTAAAAAAAAATGAAAAGGATTTTTCTTTTAAAAAGAGAGTTTCACTCCTAATATGAATTTATGCAATCATGAATTAAAATAAACACAAACACATTAATACACAACCTCTTTCTTTATTTCAACAATTTGTGTGTATCAAGAAAATCATATATGTATCTAAGAAAGATACAAATCAATTTTTAATTAAGAAAAATTCAGATTTGCATCTAATGAAGATTCAGATCCCTTTTTATTTAAAAAAAAAAGTCAAATCTACATCTTATAACGATGCAGATCTGTTTTTATTTTGAGAAAAAGTCAGATCTACATCTTATAAAGGTGCAAATCTATTTTTATTTTGAGAAAAAAAAATAAGATCTACATCTTATAAAGATGCAGATTTGTTTTGGTTTTGAGGAAAAGTCAGATCTACATCTTATAAAGGTGCAGATCTGTTTTGGTTTTAAGAAAAATAATTGGTCACATGCAGATTATTGGCATTCAAGAAAGAGATTAAAAAAAAATTACATATAAACAATCATGCTTTAAACAAAACAATGATTAGTAGCTCATGCTACAGATAAAACAATCATCAACATAAAAAAAAAGCATAAATAAAGAAAAAGGGTGAAAGAAACAACCTCTTGCATGAGCACACTTTGTTCTTGATAGGATGTTTTAGGGTTCAAAGAAATTTTTTCAATTCTCTTTGAAACCTAAAAACCCTAATTTTGCTACAACACTCAAAAAGAGGATTAGAAAACATGTGTGGTTTGAGAGTCAAAAACGTATGCCTCCCTGAGCGTAAAAAAAGGTGCTGAATTATGAGGTTTAGTCTCTATTTATAGAGGCCAGAAGACTCTAAAAAATAGGTACGGATAATTAGGGTTTGAATCCGGCCGCATCCTTTTGTGAAAAGATCGAAAAAGGTGTGCATTATCGTCACCTAAAGGCCGTTGGGCCAAAGCCCACTTGATGGCAATTCGGCACATTTAGAGTGCCGTTCGGCACTCCTAAAGTGACGAATTGGCTCTTGGAGGCCGAACGCACTTTCATGTTCAAGTGCCATTTAGTCTCTCCTTCTAGGGTTTTTTGGCCAGTCCTTGTACCTAGACATGTTTTCAACCTCCGTTTATGATTTTTTGTCTCTTTTCTAGATAATTCAGGCTTTTTAAGAACAATTATCTTGAACAATCATCTTGTGGATAAATCCCTTAAAATAAATCTTGATAAAGTTCAGATTATCCATAATTTTATTGTTATCCAATCATCCCTTTTATTCCTATGCATGCATCCCTATTTTAAACACTTATTATTATCCAATCACAAAATTATTTAATTAATTTTAATTTTCAGCCAATCAGAATTAATTTAAATTAATCGTGTGTGGCCGACTCTACCTAGACACAATGCATATGGACTGTGCAAACTTGATCATGTGATATCTTTTGATCCGATGGTTCGATTTAGAAACCAGAAACACCGTTGCAACCATTAGAATCTCAATATCATTTTTTTGATATGCAATGAATGAATTAATGCATACAATGCAAGAACAAATTGATGCATGTGATGCAAGAATGATTTTTTTTGTACATGGATGGTCACTCCAGTCATCTTCCTTGATTAAATCATGGGTGCAAAATCGAGTGTCTACAGATAGTTGCCATTTGGGTTAGACTAGCTAGACAAATAGGGAAAAAAATGGCCTAAGGTTTTGGAAGGCAGGCCCAACTATAAAAATAAAATATGTAATAACTATATAAAAAACATAAAAAATTAGACCCAGGGTGCCCGGGCCCCCTTGGGCCCTTAACTGGGTCCGTCCCTGACATTAGTGAAAAAAACAATTTTAATTTAAATGCACATGCATGCTTTCTTCAACATTGAAGGATTCTTTTCTTTTTCTTTTTCTTATTACCGTTTGGAAAAAAAGTTTAAAAAAAAATTCATTTCTTGTTTTCTTTTTCTTACTTAAAAAAAAAAAAAAAAAAAACTATAAAAAACTACATAATGCCAAATAAAATGAGGGTTTTTTTTCCTCCAAGTTTCTTATGTGATCATCTTGATTGAAATTTATATGATTTAAAATAAATTATACGAACAATAAAATATTGTATTTTATTTTTAACAATTTGCTATAGTCAACTAGTATTTATACCAGTATACTGTAGTTGCAAAAAATTTAGCTTTAGCTTCTCCTATAACACATGATTTTTTGGTTCTTTGGTGATAAAATAGTTCTATTGCTAAAATACAACCACCATTGTGAATGTATTTTATTGCTTTTGTTAAGTCTTTGGGTTGGATAGTTGCTATTTGGGTTAGACTAATTAGGCTGATTGAGAAAAAAAAAAAGACCTAAGGTTTTGGAAGGGGGGCCCAACTACAAAAATAAAATATACAATAACTATATAAAAAATATAAAAAATTGGACTCAGGGGGCTCGGGCCCCCACCCGGGTCAGTCACTAACACTAGTGAAAAAAATAAAAAATTAATTCAAATGCACATGCACGCTTTCTTCAACATTGAAGAATTTTTTTTTCTTTTTCTTATTGCCGTTTGGCAAAAAGTTTTTTAAAAAAATTCGTTTTTTGTTTCTTTTTCTTGCTTTAAAAAAAAATAAAAAATAAACTATCAAAAACTACATAATGCCAAATAAAATGAGGGTTTTTTTTCCTCCAAGTTTCTTATGTGATCGTCTTGATTGACATTTATATAATTTAAAATAGATTATACAAACAATAAAATATTGAATTTCTTTTTAATAACTTGCCACAGTTAACTAGTATTTATACCAATTTACTGTAGTTGCAAAAATTTAACTTTAACTTCTCCTATAACACATGATTTTTTGGTTCTTTGGTGGTAAAATAGTTTTTCTGCTAAAATACTGCTGATGCCGAAAATCGATTAATAAGCTACAAGGTCCTCACATGCTTTCAGACAATGCCTGTGCAACAAAGAAGAAGAAGAAAACCCTACAGAGAGTACCAGTATGGTATCGCCAAATACCCTTCAAATGTTAGTGAATATTCACAACTCTAGAGTGCTAGAGCTGGGGTAAATTATGTGTACCTTGTTTTCTGAGAGCTTTGGGTTTTTATAGTGGTGTAGAATCGACCTTTATTTCTTGAGTAAGAAGATGTTTTCTTGTGGGAAAAATCCTTATAAATGAACGTATTGTGTGGGATTCTTCCCATATAGGGATTCCATTGACCGGGGTCAATCGTAGGGTGCTAGATATTTCCATTTAGGATTCTTTGGAGTCCACTTAAGCCATGTGGGTGCCACGTGGCCTTGATATCCATCTACCTTGTTTCGTGTAGCTAGAATCTGTCCACTATGAAGGATTATTCGTCATGTAAGCTCTCCGTCCGATGTCTCAATTCGTCGTCTTGTTCTTGTGTTTTGACACCCATTATCTCTGTACCGTCACCTATGGTAGGCTTATTTGAACGAGTCTGTCTGCCTTAACTTTTATCCTCTTCAGTTGCCCCTTCACTCCATGGGTCCATCGCCTTATCCTACGAACGGACCCGTGGACTGACGGTCTAACTCATCCCTTAGGAAGCACGTTCTGATTGACAAGCCATCCTAGAGCCACTAATGCAGTAGGGGCATGTGGCATGTTTTTAGTGGTTAATCACTCTGACTAAAGCGTCCCTTCATCTCCTGTGCCATTTCTTCTATATATATGTTGCTTCTCCCTTTCATTTTTTACTTTTCGCAATGAATTTCCAATCAGAGCGATACTGTCCTCTTTATCAAACAGTCATTCCATCTACTTGGTACAACCGTCCTCCACGCCTTCTCCGTTGCCTTCTTCATATCATTCAACTGTAAGTATCCTTTACCTTATGCTAAATCCTCTCTTTGTTTTGCTATTTATTTAAATATCATATTCCCGTCGCCTGCATAGACCTGTAGAGTCTTAGGGTTTTACCTATCACGTGTAGGTCACAGATGTCTAGTGAGGCGTCGAGTGAACAATCGTGTGTCCGCGAAGGAGCGGGCTACAATGAGGTGTTTTCGTCAGGTCAGGATGACCCCGGCACCTCTTATGATGAAAGGGTTCCGTCTGCTAACTCACCTTCCACAAAGGAGGATGAGGACTTGGATGTGGATGGGTCAGAGGGAGATTCAAATGATGATTATCTAGACAATAAATCCCCGTTCAATCTGTCGTTGGCCCTAATGGTCTTAGGGAGTTCATCATGCGTCTGTTGTTGACGATAAACGATTTCAACTCTTCCATCAAATGGAAACACTTCAATATGCTTAGGAAGAAATACCAGATCCTCGTCGGCATCCCAATGCATCTACCCTTTAAGCACGAGAAGTGTTACTACAAGGATGCTAAAGACGTCGAAGTGTATGAGCAGATGTTGAAAGCGAGACTTAGATTCCCTTTAAGTGCTCTTCACCATCATCTTCTTCAGTATCTGGGACTGGCCGTCACCCAAATCTCTCCAAATGCTTGGAGAGTCTTCCTAGGTGCGAAAGTTTTGTACAAGGTGATGTCTGATGGGGCACGTAGGATGACGGTGGAAGAGTTCTTCCATTGTTGCCGTTTATCCAAGATCACTCAATCAAAGGGTATGTACAGTTTCTTGCCAAGGAGTCTGTTGCTTAGGCTAGTGTACGACACCCTTGACTCTAACGGAAACTGGAAGAGTCGTTACTTTTTCATCCAAGGGGATGACTGGATGTGTCACCCTGGCGACCAAGAGTGTATGCCTGTGGATAAAACCTTGGGTATAATGCCCCCGTTTGGTATGTGTCAGTTTGTCTTAGGTTTTTATTTCCTATTACTTATTTCATTTGATATTCTAACCATCTCTTATTGCAGCTCGGAATCGTACAGAAGTCACTCTTGAGGAGTGGAGCTTCCTGGAGAAGATCTTCACGACTACCAAGCTGTCAGAGAGTTCGTGGACTAAGCTGGTTACCTTGGACACCCTCCATTGGTACTGTAACGGTCCTGAACCCACTGAAGTTGCCTATCACTACAACGGCCAAGTGCGCAAAAGTAAGTCTGTTGCCCATTACCTGCTTTTCTTTTTAGCTTTTAGTAGCTTATCTAACTCCTTTTATCTGTCCATCTTTATGCAGAAATTGAAGACAACAGGAGGATGGCTTTTGTCAAGCAGTACGTTACTGTTAAGAAAAATATGGAGGGGAGCTTACCTCCTAAGGTGATGGGTCTGGCTAACCCGTCCACCAAAAGGAAACCATTTGAAAAGTGGACCGTCCACCTAAGAATCCCAAGGTGGTGATGGGGCCAATTGTTGGGGAGACCCCTACTACCAGCAAGTTTCCCCCCCAAGCCTGGTCTGGGGAAAGGTAAAGGCTTGATGACAAGTGAGGATCTCGTCACGAAGAAACCTCCCGTCCTCTTCTACAAAGATTCTCAGTACGCTCTCAAGCAACTTTCTTCGATCATTAGGGATGAAGAGTACGAGGACTTAGGCAACCATGCCACTAAGGCTATGAGGGAGACGGGTCTCTTCAGCTTGGCTTAAGTGCATAGCCATCCTCTTTTCTTTTATCTGTCTTGTTGCATATGCCGTTCTCTCACCTTTGGTGTGTGATTATTGCAAGGGGTTCTCATGATGAAGGATTTGATAGACCGTTGTCTATTCCAAGAGATGGTGGTAGAACGTCGAAGGTCAAAGGTGAAGGTGACGAAGGCGGATCTGGGGGAGCTGAAAGCATGGAAGGTGGTCCATAAGAACAAGCTTACTGCGTCAGAGCAACTCCGGGGTGAGTTAAAGAAGCAGGTTGAGGTGCTGAGAAAGGTCCTTGAGGACAAGGAGGGTGAGATTAAGGATGCAAAGGATAAGCTCCGTCAGGCTAAGGAAGATGCTATACGCGAATATCGCAACTCCAACGAACTCATAAAAGAGCTAGGCATCTCCTTTTCTAATGGCTTTGAAGATTGCTTCCGTCAAGTCAAGGCCTCCTTTCCGGACTGGAACCTTTCTCACATCACTATTGATGCTAAAGGCCGGACCCCAGCCCGTTTAGTTGACTCCGTAGGAATCGACGAGCTTTTTACTGATGACACCAACCCCGACCCTCAAGGTGACAAGGAGGCCGCTCATGCTGACCAAGAAAAATCCATTGGGGACGGTACCTGTCAACTTGAAGTTGAGCAGGCGGTTGAGAAGAATGAAATGCTTCCCACCATCCAGCAGTAGCTTTTTACTTTTTCTTTTTACTTGTATATTGTTCACTTTTTATCATTTTTGAGAGAACAGTATCTATTCCTTCTGTCACCCATTGTCTTTGGGTTTCTTTAAATGTAAACATTTGCCTTTCATAGGCTTTTTATCTATTGTTTCTTTTTTCATCCATTGTTTGAATATATATTTTGTTTGAATATATATTTTGCATATATCCATTCGTTTATTTTGATGTTTTCGTCCTTTATTAATGGACCTGTTTACTTGTGGTCCTGATACTGTATTTGTCCAACTCAGGGATTTGATAAGCTCATACCGTCCCATGGGATGAATCAGTTCCTTTGTTGGACTTGGCATTTACAGCTCACTTTCTAGGATGAGCTCGTCCATTATTGGATCCGTCCACTTTTGGACTTAACACACCTTTTGAATTAGTTTTATCAATCTTGAATCACCCCTTGGGGTGAGCTCGTCCACTTAGGGACCTATTAATTTTTCAGTTTACCCCTTGGGATGAATCCGTTCACTTGTGGACTATATAATTTCAGCTCACCCCTTGGGATGAACCCGTCCACTTATGTACTTAATAATTTTCAGCTCACCCCTTCGGATGAACCCGTCCACTTATGGACTTAATGATTTTTAGTTCACCCCTTGGCATGAACCCATCCACTTATGGACTTAATAATGATTATGTAGAAATGGAGATAGCATACACATGGTATTTTTGAATAACTGCTCTTATTGTGATAAATGTGCGAATAGAAATTGTTCTTGGAAAACGAAAAATTGCCCTTCAGGCTTAATAGGAATTGTAAAAAATTTAACCAACAAGAAATAAACTGGAAATGAGGAGTATTATTGTCCATGTTGTTGTCTACTGGTAGTACTTCTTTAGGTGCTCCGTATTCCAGGGGTGGTGCAGCTTTTGCCCGTCCAGTGTCTCTAGGTGGTAGGTGCCCTTCCTTTGCCATGATGTGATCCTGTACGGTTCTTCCCAATTAGGTCCTAGCTTCCTTTGGGAGGTGTCTTTTGTGGCACCCGTCACCTTTCTCAAGACAAGATCTCCAACCTGGAAGTCCCGATGTCTGACTTTGGAGTTATAGTGCTTGGCCATGAGGTACTGGTACCATGCTAACCTTTGCTCAGCCGTTGCTCTAATCTTTTCCACTAGATCAAGCTGCAGGTGCATAGCTTCATCATTCCTACTCTCGTCATGGTTTCCCACTCTGTAGCTTGTAAGTCTTACTTCAGTTGGGATGACTGCCTCACTTCCATATGCTAGCCAAAACAGTGTCTCTCTTGTAGGCGTCCTTACCATCGTCTTGTATGCCCATAAAACGCTTGGTAATTCTTCCGGCCATATACCTTTTGCCCCTTCAAGCCGAGTTTTGATGATTTTGAGCAAGGATCGGTTCGTGATCTCAACTTGTCCATTGATCTGAGGGTGGGTGGGTGATAAGTAGTGATTCTTGATCCCTAGCTATGAGCAAAAGTCTCTGAATGCATCGTTGTCGAACTGCTTCCCATTGTCTGAGTCTAGTACTCTAGATATACCGTACCTACAAATGATGTTCCTCCATACAAACCTTCGTATATTCTTCTCCATGATGTGGCCAAGGCTTCGGCTTCTACCCACTTTGTGAAGTAGTTGATACCGACCACTTTGAATTTTAGCTATCAAATTGCTATTGGGAACGGACCCATGATGTCTAATCTCCATTAAGCAAAAGGCCATAGGGCCGTCATTGGAGTGAGTTCCTCTGTTGGCTGCCGGATGAGGTTGCTAAACCTTTGACATTTGTTGCAAGCTTTGATAATTGTAATGGCATCCTTCTGCATGGTAAGCCGATAGTATCCTGCTCGGATCAATTTTTGCATTAAGAATCGTGATCCAGAATGGTTCCGGTAGACTCCTTCGTGGACTTCTTGCATGACATAGTCTGCCTCTTTAGGGATAAGACACCTCAGGTATGAGCGGGAGAAGCCCCTTTTGTATAAGACGTCTTTAATCAGCACAAACCATGATGCTTAAACCTTCAACTTCCTTGCAGCCTCCTTGCCGTTAGGTAGCACACTGTCCTTCAGGTAGGAGGTTATTGGCGTCGTCCAATTGTTCTTGGAACCTATCTCCTGCATACTGATATTGTCTATTAATGGTGAGATTTGAATGAAGGATAGTACCTGATTAGGAATAAGCATATGCTCTGCTGATGCAGCCTTAGCAAGACAATCGACATGATTCTCCTCCCTTGGGATTTGAACAAACTTTGCTTAGAGGTTATTTACTTGATTCTTCACTTGCTTAAGGTACTTCTTCATTCATTCGCCCTTGCATTCATTGTCATCGTTAACCTGACTGGTGACTACTTGAGAGTCGCAATACACAACCACATTCGTGGTTCCTGCTGCTTTGGCGAGATCCAGCCCTGCTATCAAGGCTTCATACTCCGCCTCATTATTGGTCATGGGGAAATCGAGTCGGACCATGCATTCGACCTCGTCCCCTTCTAGCTATGGAGTACCACACCAGCTCTGCCTGCATGTCTGTTGGACGATCCATCCCTGTGGATGCTCCACCTCGGACACTCTTCTGCTTCCTGTCCTTCCATGTCGGTGAATTCTGCGATGAAGTTAGCAATAACTTGTCCCTTAATAGTCGTGTGTGGGCAAAACTGTATGTCAAATTCGCTCAGCTCGATTACCCATAGTGCCATCCGTTCAGCAGCTTTAGGGCTGTTCATCGCTCTCTGTAGAGGTTTATCCGTTAAAACAGTATCATGTGTGCCTGAAAGTAAGGTTTGAGCTTGTGGGCCGAGGTCACCAAAGCAAAAGCGAGCTTTTCCATTAAAACGTACCTCTCTTCTGCGTCTCAGAGTACTCAGCTCGTGAAGTATACGAGTTTCTGTACCCCGCTCTCCTTTTTAACTAAGGTCGGATTGACAGCGGCTAGAGAGATAGCTTGGTAGAGAAATAATTCTTCTCCTCTTTTGGATGGGCTCAGCAATGGCGGGGAAGAAAGATATGCCCTCAGGTCTTCGAAACCTTGCTGACATTCAACCGTCCACTCAAAGGACTTCTTCAGGGTGCGGAAGAAAGGTAGGCACTTATCTGTTGCTCTTGAGACTAACCTATTAAGTGTAGCTACCTTACCGTTTAGACTTTGTACCTCCTTGACGTTTTTTGGCAAAGTCAACTCCATTATGTCCTATATTTTATTTGGGTTGACCTCAATACCTCTCTGGGACACCATGAACTCCAGGAATTTTCCTGCCGTCACCCCGAATGTGCATTTGTTTAGATTTAGCTTCAGGTTATAAGAACAAAGGGTATTGAAGGTCTCCTTGAGGTCGTCCAAATGGTCATCCTCTCGAATGCTTTTTACCAACATGTCATCGATGTAGACTTGAACGTTCCTCCCAATCTGATGTGCGAACATCTTGTTCATTAGCCTTTGGTACGTGGCGCCCGCATTCTTGAGTTCGAACGGCATTATTTTGTAGCAGAAAAGACCCTGGCTGGTGGCGAATGAAGTCTTCTCTTGATCAGCCTTGTCTAGCTTGATCTGGTTGTAACCAAAAAATGCATCCATGAAGCTCAGCAACTGGTGTCTTGCTGTCGAATCCAACAAGATGTCAATTTGTAGAAGTGGGTAGCTATCCTTGGGGCATGCCTTGTTTAAGTCCGTGAAGTCCATGCGCATCCTCCACTTCTTGTTGACCTTTCTGACTATCACTACATTGGCCAGCCAGCCAATCATAGTAGTATACTTCTCGTATGAACTCTGCTTTTTGTAACTTGCGAACCTCTTCTGCTATGGCCTTGTCTCGCTCCTATGCAAATACCTGTTTCTTCTGACGGATAGGAGGAAAATAGGGCGACACATTCAACTTGTGGACAATGACCGAAGGATCAATTCCAAGCATGTCTTCATGGCTCCAAGCGAAGACGTCTTGGTTCTCCCTCAGAAATGTTTTTAGTGCTTGGCATACTAGTGGGCTAGCAAGAGTGCTAATCCTAGAATTATCGAGTACCTCTTCCAGCCCTTCCATGGGTTCTGCCACTGTCTGCTGTTCTTCTATACACATAGTTTGTAAACGATTATCCATCTCTAACATGGCAATATAGCACTCATGCGCCGTTACTTGATCTCCTCATACCTCTCCTACTCCGTACTTGGTGGGGAACTTAATCATCAGGTGGTAAGCTGAAGTTATGACCTTTCACGAGTTAAGGGTATGACAGCCCAAGATGGCGTTGTAAGCGGACAAACAGTCAACAACCGGGAATAAGACATCTTTGGTAATCTGTTGAGGGTAATCATCGATTGTCACGGGCAAAGTGATCGAATTAATGGGGTATACTCTTGTTCCTTCAAATCCAATAAGCTGAGCATTGGTTGGAACCAACCGTTCTCTCTCAATCCTCATTTGCTGGAACGCCGGGTAGTAGAGAATATCAGTGGAGCTCCTATTATCCATAAGGACCCAGTGGGTGTTGTAGTCTCTCATTCGCATGCTAACTACAAGCGCATCATTATGTGGGTGGTGGAGACGCCGAGCATCTTCCTCTATGAACCCAATTATAGGGTTGTCGATCCATGCCATCTTTGGGACGAAGCCCATCAGCTGGACGTTCTGCACCATCTGTAGGTAGGTTTTGCGTGCTTTCCTGGATGAACTGGAAGTTGTGGTTCCTCCTATGATCATCCTTATGTCTCCTAGTAGGGGCCTAGGATGCTCGTTTTCCCTCCGGGCTGCCTGCTCTTGTGGTGGGTCCGTCCTCTCCTCGTTAACGAACTTTTGTAGCTTTCCTTGTCTGATAAAAGCTTCTATCTGCTACTTTAAGTCGCAGTAGTTGGAAGTATCATGGCCGTGATCACGGTAAAAACGGCAGTACTTGTGTCTAAACCTCTTAATAGGATCTCCTTTTAGCTTACCTAGAAATGTCAAGGCTCCTTCGTCCTTGATCTGCATCAGGACTTGGTTGATCAGGACAGTTAGCGGGGTGAAGCTTGTGAACCTCCCAATGGGGGAGTTTGGAGTGCCTGTCCTCCCGTCGGTCTCCGATCCTAGCCATCTTCCGTCCCCTATCTTGCTATGCATCCTCTTGTCTTTCTCTCTTCTTGGGCTTTTCTTCTCGGGCCAACGATGCATCTTTCGCATTCATATACTTAGTAGCCCTGTAAAGTACATTCGACATGATTTTTAGGTCATTTTTGTATAAGGAAAACAAAAACTTCCCTTTCCATAACCCATTGGTAAATGCAGCCACTAGTATCTTGTTATTAGCTTCATCAATCGAAAGGGCCTCCTTGTTAAAAAGGGTTATATAGGATCTCAACGTTTCCTCCTCCCGTTGCTTGATGCTTATTAGGCATGCAATAGACTTCTTATACCTGTGCCCCTTATATAAAGTGTGAGGCAAACTGCGCGCTCAACTTCTTGAAGGTATTGATGGAGTTGGGCGTTAGCCTGCTGAACCATACCCTTGCAGGACCCTTCAGTGTAGTCGGGAAGGCTCGGCACATGATTTTGTCTGCCTCGCCTTGCAAGTGCATAAGGGTTTTGAATGACTCCAAATAATCTAAGAGATCCTTTGACCCGTCGTAGGCTTATAACTGTGGCAAACAAAACTTTGGTGGAAGGGGGAATGAAGTGACAAGTGCGATAAGAGGCAAGTCCGTTTGATGGACTAACTCGTTGAAGTTGCTTGACACCTGTCCTCTGAGGGCATTCATCATGAAGTCCATCCTCTCCTTCATCATCTACATCTCTGCGACAATGTATGGTGGAGCAGTATCTGCCACGAATGGACGACTTGTATCTTGTCGCTCTTGTCTGCTTGGGGCATTGCTGCCTTCCGGCCCCTCTTGGTTCCTTCTCTCAACGCTTGTACCTTCCTGGTCCTCCTTATGGATGTTAAGCGCTGCGTTCTTTTGGCATACTTGCTCCTCTTGGTCATAATTTTGCTTGGTAAGGCGTTCTACTGCTGCTGCGAAAGTCTGAACCTGTCTCTTAAGGGCAGTGATACATGGTCCATCCCCTTAATGGTTATTGGTGGTTGCCATCGAGCGAGTAAGTACCATGCAACTTTTTGTCCAAGAAGTGGTAGTATGGCTTACTTCATCTCTCCCACAGACGGCGCCAACTGATGATGCCGAAAATTGATCAGTAAGCTACATGGTCCTCACATGCTCTTAGACAATGCCTGGGTAACAAAGAAGAAGAAGAAAACTCTGCAGAGAGTACCGGTGTGGTACCGACCAAATACCCTCTAAAGGTTAAGTTAGAGAATATTCACAACTCTAGAGTGCTAGAGCTGGGGTAAATTACGCGTACGTTGTTTTCTGAGGGCTTTAGATTTTTATAGTGGTGTAGAACTGACCTGTATTTCTTGAGTAAAAAGATATTTCCTTGTAGGGAAGATCCTTATAAATGTACATATTGTGTGGGATTCTGCCCATATAGGGATTCCAATGACCAGGGTCAATCGTAGGGTGCAAGATATTTCTATTTAGGATACTTTGGAGTCCACTTAAGCCATGTGGGTGCCACATGGCCTTGATATCCGTCTACCTTGTGTCCGTGTAGCTAGAATCCGTCCACTATGGATGATCATCCGTCATGTAAGCTCTTCGTCCGATGTTTCATATTGTCGTCCTGTTCCTGTGTTTTGACACCCATTATCTCAGTACCGTCACCTATGGCAGGCTTATTTGAATGAGTCCGTCTTGAAATGCACATACATGCTTTCTTCAATATTGAAGAATTATTTTCTTCTTCTTCTTTTTTTCTTTTTCTTATTACTGTTTGGAATTTAAAAAAAAAATTCATTTTTTGTTTTCTTTTTCTTACATTTAAAAAAAATAAAAAATAAACTATCAAAAACTACATAATACCAAATAAGATGAGGGTTTTATTTCCTCCAAGTTTTTTATGTGATCATCTTGATTGATATTTATATGATTTAAAATAAATTATACCAACAATAAAATATTGCATTTTACTTTTAACAACTTACTACAGTCAACTGATATTTATACTAGTTTACTGTAGTTGCAAAAAATTTAGCTTTAGCCTCTCCTATAACACATGATTTTTTGGTTATTTGGTGGTGAAATGGTTTTTTTGCTAAAATACAATAAACATTGTTAATGTTTTTATTGTTTTTGTTAAGTTTTTGGGTTGGATAATTGTTATTTGGGTTAGACTAGCAAGACTGATTGGAAAAAGAAGGAACTAAGGTTTTGGAAGGAGGCCCAACTACAAAAATAAAATATATAATAACTATATAAAAAAATATAAAAAATTAGACCCGAGGGGCTCGGGCCCCCACCAGGGTCCGTCCTTGACACTAGTGAAAAAAAAAAATTAATTTAATTGCACATGCATGCCTTCTTCAACATTGAAGGATTCTTTTCTTTTTTCTTTTTTTTTTTCTTTTTCTTATTACCGTTTGGGGAAAAGTTAAAAAAAAAATTGGTGTTTTCTTTTCTTTTTCTTGCTTTAAAAAAAAAAAACCTACCAAAAACTACATAATGCCAAATAAAATGAGATTTTTTTTTCCTCCAAGTTTCTTATGTGATCATCTTGATTGACATTTATATGATTTAAAATAAATTATACCAACAATAAAATATTTTATTTTACTTTTAACAACTTGCTACAGTCAACTAGTATTTATATCAGTTTACTGTAATTACAAAAAATTTAGCTTTAGCTTCTCTTGTAACACATGATTTTTTGGTTCTTTTGTGGTAAAATAGTTTTTTTTTTTTGCTAAAATACAATCACCATTGTGAATGTTTTTATGATTTTTGTCAAGATTTTGGGTTGGATAATTTCTATTTGGGCTAGACTAGTTAGGCTGATTGGAAAAAAAGGGGCCAAAGGTTTTGGAAGGGAGGTCCAACTATAAAAATAAAATATATAATAACTATATAAAAAATTGGACCTAGGGCCCTGGCCCCCTTGAGCCTCCACCTAGGTTCGTCCCTGACACTAGTGAAAAAATAATTAATTTAAATTCACATGCATGCTTTTTCATCATTGAAGGATTCTTTTCTTTTCTTTTCCTTTTTGCTCTATTTCTTATTACCGTTTGGCAAAAGTAAAAAAAAAAAAAAAAAATCGTTTTTTTTTTTCTTTTTCTTGCTTTAAAAAAAATAAATAAATAAACTATCAAAAACTACATAATGCCAAATAAAATAAGGGGTTTTCTTTTTTTTTCCTCCAAGTTTCTTATGCTATCATCTTAATTGACATTTATATGATTTAAAATAAATTATACCAACAATAAAATATTGTATTTTATTTTTAAACAAATTCCTAGAGTCAATTAGTATTTACACTAGTTTACTGTAATTGCAAAAAATTTAACTTTAGTTTCTCCTATAACATATGATTTTTTGGTTCTTTGGTGATAAAATAGTTTTTTTGCTAAAGTAAAATCACTATTGTGAATGCTGTTACTGTTTTTGTTAAATTTTTGGGTTGTATAATTGTTATTTGGGTTAGACTAGCTAGGCTAATTGGAAAAAAGGGGGCATAAGGTTTTGGAAGGGGGGCCCAACTACAAATATAAAATATATAATAACTATATAAAAAAATTGGATCCAGAGGGGTCGGCCCCTTGGGCCCCCACCTGGGTTCGTCCTTGACACTAGTGAAAAAAAAAATTTTAATTCAAATGCACATGGATGTTTACTTCAACATTGAAGGATTCTTTTCTTTTTCTTTTTTTTTTTTCTTTTTCTTATTACCTTTTGGCAAAAAGAAAAAAAAAATTCGTTTTTTTTGTTTTCTTTTTCTTTCTTTTAAAAAAATAAAAAATAAACGATCAAAAACTACATAATGCCAAATAAAATGAGGGTTTTTTTTTCCTCCAAGTTTCTTATGTGATCATCTTGATTGACATTTATATGATTTAAATAAATTATACCAATAATAAAATATTTTATTTTATTTTTAACCACTTGCTACAGTCAACTAGTATTTATACCAGTGTACTGTAGTCTCAAAAAATTTAGCTTTAGCTTCTCTTATAACACATGATTTTTTGGTTCTTTGGTCGTAAAATAGTTTTTTTTTTTGCTGAAATACAATCACCATTGTAAATATTTTTATTATTTTTGTTAAGTTTTTGTGTTGAGTAGTTTCTATTTGGGTTAGACTAGCTAGGCTGATTGGGAAAAAATTGGCCTAAGATTTTGGAAGGGGGCCTAACTATAAAAATAAAATATATAATAACTATATAAATAGTTGGATTCATGGGGCCCGGGCCCCCACCTGTGCTCGTCCTTGATACTAGTGGAAAAAGAAAAATTAATTTAAATGTACATGCATGCTTTATTCAACATTGAAGGATTCTTTTCTTTTTCTTATTACTGTTTGGAAAAAGGTAAAAAAAAAAAAATCATTTTTTGTTTTCTTTTTCTTACTTTTAAAAAAATAAAAAATAAACTATCAAAAACTACATAATGCTGAATAAAATGATGGTTTTTTTTCCCTCCAAGTTTCTTATGTGATCATCTTGATTGATATTTATATGATTTAAAATAAATTATACTAACAATAAAATATTGTATTTTAATTTTAACAACTTGCTACAGTCAACTGGTAATACTAGTTTACTGTAGTTGAAAAAAATTTAGCTTTAACTTCTTCTATAATACATGATGTTTTTGTTCTTTGGTGATAAAATAGTTTTTTTGCTAAAATACAATCACCATTGTTAATATTTTTATTATTTTTATTAAATTTTTGGGGTTGAATAATTACTATTTGGGTTAGACTAGCTAGGCTAATTGGAAAAAAAAGGGAACTAAGGTTTTGGAAAGAGGGTCCAACTATAAAAATAAAATATATAATAACTATATAAAAAAATATTAAAAAATTGGACCTGAGGGGCCTAGGCCCCACCTGGGTCCGACCCTAACACTAGTGAAAAAAAAAAAAAAAATTCAAATGCACATGCATGCTTTCTTCTACTTTGATGGATTCTTTTCTTCTTCTTTTCTCTTTTTTTTTTTTTTTTTCCTTTTCTTATTACCGTTTGGCAAAGAGTTAAAAAAAAAATTGTTTTTAGTTTCTTTTTCTTACTTAAAAAAAAATAAACTATCAAAAATAAACTATCAAAAACTACATAATCATATACTATATAATAAAAGCCAGGCTTAGAAGCCGTGGATGTGCCAAGTGATTCACCAAATTGCAGAAAATTTTTTAGATTTAAAAAAAAATTATATATATTTTTTGTTCTTATCTTCTTCTCCTATAATTTCTAAGTTGATAAAAATCTTAATTAGATTACAATCCAAATTCTAATCCTTTTATTATTATTTTATTTTTTACTTTTTTTTTACTTAATTTTTTAATATATTTTTTACTATTTTTTTAACGAATACATCTTATAACATTAGACTTCTATAGCTCTATGAACCTAAACGCTACATATAAGGTTCCTAATAGATATATACTTATTTTACTATTAAAAATGATGGCAATCTTATTATCAAGCTACAGACAAAACAAGTCAAATGTTACAAAGTTGATGATATTATAGAAATGAAAATTCAAAACTATCATTCGAATTTAGAATTCTAATCCTTTTATTATTAATATATTTTTTACTTTTTTTTTTTACTTGAATTATATTACTACACGTAAAAATAAACAACAACGTCACCTTTTTTTATCTCTAGATTCCCTCTTCACACACGGTTACTTTATTTATTTTTTATTTTTATGGATTTCCTCTTTACATGCTACTTATTTTTTAGATTTAGATTTTAGCTTCACACTTGCACACATTTATAGATAAAAACAACTTCTTATTTGTTCTTATCAACTATTGCTTTATCACTAATTTTTAAATAAAAATAACAACAATTTTTTAGATACTTGCTAATGCTATCTCACGAAATTTTAAAGTAAAAAAAAATAAAATAAAATAAAATAAAATAAAAAACAAAAAAACAAAACAAAACAAACAACGACAACGTGCATAGTTAGGAAGAGTTAGACATATGTCTGAGTTGGAGAGTTATATACTTATATCTATTTGATTATTGAGATAAAACCGATCTTCATTGTGAATGAGTCATAGTATAATAGTAATTCCTAATTAGCATAAATGGGTAATCTATAATGTATATTTATCTACTATATATATAAGCTAATAAAAAAATAAACAACTTCACAAGATGCAATCTGTTAGGATTGTATTGAGTGTTAATTGGTAATTGTTGTAATTGAGTGCTAATGGATAATTGTTGTAATTGGGGAGGGTGGTACGGATTGTAATTGTTAGTAGAGGTAAGGGCAATTAGTAGTAACAGCTGGCATTAATTAGTTAGCTATTCTAAAGTTAGTTAGTTAGTTAGAGGGCGGGAAGGTATAAGACCAACAGAGCTTGGTAATTGAAGGTTAACCAAATGCAATCATAATTCAGTTTCTTCTTTTATTCTTCTCTGTTCTTATCTTCTTCTTCTTCTGGAGGACCAACTGACCTCGAATTCAGCTAGAAACTCAAAACTCCATTCTCTGTTCTTATCAATTGGTATCAGAGCATCGTTCCTGTGCTACCATGACTGAAACCAGAGCTGCGGCCATGAGTACAGTGAATGAAGCTATTGCTTCTCTTCGTACTACTTCTGATCATCATAACAGAGACATCCAAGAAATGCAAAAGATTCAAAGCATTCATACCAGGACAATGAATGAGATGAATCAGAATATCAATTCCATGAATCAGAATATTAGTGTAATTTTACAAAAATTGAATTCCATAGATGTGAATCAAGATTCTTCGCAGAGAAATGTACAATCAAATTCAATTCCAAGTTCTTCAACCTCGTCGTTTGCCAAGTCTGTGAAGTTGGATTTTCCACGATTCTCAGGTAGTGATCCTGCTAATTGGGTTTACAAGGCGAATCAGTATTTTGCGTATTATCAAACCCCTACTTCAGAAAAGCTATTGGTAGCTTCCTTTCACATGGAGTTGGAGGCATTGATTTGGTTCCAAGAAGCAGAGGAAGCAAGGGTGTTTGTGGATTGGGAATCTTTTGTACCAGCATTGCATGTGAGATTTGGAACCAGTGCCTACGATGATCCTATGGAGGTATTGACCAGGATGAGACAAATCTCAACGGTGGCTGTGTATAAGGTAGAATTTGAAGCTGTATCTAACCGAGTCAAAGGTCTCTCTCCCTTACATAAGCTTAGCTGTTTTCTGAGTGGGTTAAGGGATGAAATAAGGTTACCTATAAGAATGCTCAACCCTCAGTCCTTGAATGAAGCTTTCGGATTGGCCAATATTCAAGAAGAATATGTGTGGAGCAGCAGGAAAAGCACAAGGACTTATCAAGAATCAGGTAACACTTCAATTCTTGGGTTGCCTAAAAGTAATGCAATGTTAGACAATAGACCACAAATACCAGTTAAGAGACTTACTCCTGCTCAAATGGATGATAGGAGAAAGAAGGGTTTATGTTATAATTGTGATGAGAAATGGGGGCCAGGGCATAAGTGCAAAAATGTTAAACTGTTTCTTTTAGAAAGGATTGATATAACATCTAAGGTGCAATCTAGAATTCAAATTACAGAATTAGATAAGGGGTTTTGCAGTAATAAACCAAGTGAACAGAAAGAAGATGTGGGAATTACATTGTATGCTTTAACTGGGACTCCTACACCAGGCACTATGAGGGTTAGAGGTAGGATTAAGGGCAGTGGGCTAGTGTTACTGGTGGACATAGGTAGCACCCATAACTTTGTGGATGCATTAATGGTCTCTAGCTTACAATTAAAGGTTGATGTCTCAAGAATCTTGGAGGTTAAAGTGCCCAATGGCACTGTGGTGAGAACTCAAGGCTTTTGTAGTAGTGTACCAGTGTGTGTGCAAGGAGTGGAATTTTGTGTTCAATTTCATGTGTTAGCATTAGGAGGTTGTGATGCTGTGTTGGGCACTCAGTGGTTGAGTACCTTGGGTATAATACAATGGGACTTTCAGTTGCTAACTATGAAGTTCCATTACGAGGATCAAAAGGTTTTGCTGCAAGGTTTAAGACCTTCTTCAGGTACTTCTTTCATAGATTGTCATCAGTTGCTTAAGGGATCAGTGAGAAAAGGATTACTGCTTCAAATTTACTCTGTAGCTGAGGGGGTGTTGAAGGAGAGTGTACCTGCAAAGGTGGAGTTGTTATTGCAGGAATTTAGAAGGGTTTTTGAGACTCCTACAGGTTTACCACCTATGAGGGGTCATGAGCATCAGATTACTCTCATGGAGGGCTCTCAACCAGTATGTCAGAGACCTTATAGATATCCCTTCTATCAAAAAAATGAAATTGAAAACATTGTGAAGGAGTTGTTAACTGCTGGGTCAATCAGAAACATCACTAGTCATTTTGCTTCACCTGTTTTGCTAGTAAGGAAAGCAGATGGGCCTTGGAGGACGTGCATTGACTATAGGGCATTGAACAACATTACTGTAAAGGATAAGTTCCCAATTCCAGTCATTGATGAGCTGTTGGATGAGTTGAATGGGGCAACTGTTTTTTCCAAGCTTGATCTAAGGTCCGGATAACATCAAATCAGGATGAAGGAGGAGGATGTTCCAAAAATAGCATTCAGAACACATGAAGGGCATTATGAGTTTATGGTGATGCCATTTGGCTTAACCAATGCTCCATCAACCTTTCAATCCTTGATGAACCAGGTTTTTAAGTCTTATCTCATAAAATTTGTTCTAGTTTTTTTTTTTTTAATGATATTTTGGTATATAGCACTTCTTTATCTGAGCATGTGAACCATTTGAGGTCTGTTTTAGAGGTGTTAGCCTTACATAAACTATATGCTAAGAAGTCCAAGTGCAAATTTGCTTGTAATGAAGTGGAGTACCTAGGCCATGTCATCACTAGTGCAGGAGTTCACACTGATCCTAAGAAGACTGCAGCCATGCAACAGTGGTCTACCCCCACTGATCGTAAGTCTTTGAGAGGGTTTTTGGGGCTCACAGGTTACTATAGAAAATTTGTTAAAGGGTATGGACAGATTGCTGCTCCTTTAACTGCCCTATTGAAGAAGGATGCATTTTCTTGGTCTGAGGAGGCTGAGCAAGCTTTTCAGAAATTAAAGACTGCCATGGTTCAACCACCAATGATAGCTCTACCTAATTTTGATATGCCATTTGTTAGAGAATGTGATGCTTCAGGCAAAGGGTTGGGGGCTGTGTTGATGCAACAAGGTAGACATATTGCCTTTCATAGTCAAGCCCTCAAGGGGAGAAATTTGGCTTTATCTACCTACGAAAAGGAGTTACTAGCTCTGGTTGTTGCTGTCAAGAAGTGGAGATCTTACCTGGTTAGTAGACCTTTTATTGTTAGAATTGATCAACAAAGCCTTAAGTACCTTTTAGAGCAGAAAATTGGTACTCCTACTCAACAGAAGTGGTTTGCCAAGTTATTAGGATATGCCTTTGTGGTTCAGTATAAAAAGGGTAAAGAAAACCTTGTGGCTGATGCTTTGTCCAGAAAAATTGAACCTGATGATGGTTTGCATACTGCTGGACCTTCTACTAAGGTTGGAATTGATGATCCTACTCTTGGGACTGAGGCAGACTCTCAAGAAGGTGTTTTGTGTATGATCTCATTTCCTTCCCCAACTTAGCTTAGTGATCTAAAGGCAAGCTATGCTACGGATCAGCAGGTGCAAGGTATCATACATGCCTTAGGTTCAGGCCAAGCTACTCCTAAAGGTTACTCTCTGCAGAATGGGTTGTTGTTGTACAACGGAAGGGTTTCATTAGGCACTTGTGATGCTTTGAAGGCTGCTGTCTTGCATCAGGTTCATGACAGTCCATTGGGGGGCCACTCAGGTTTTCTTAAAACCTTGCATAGGGTAAAAAGGGATTTCTATTGGCCTGGTTTGAGGACTGATGTGAGGAAGTTGGTGAGAGAATGTGATATTTGTCAAAGATTGAAATCTGAGACTTGTAACCCAGTTGGTCTTTTGCAACCCTTGCCAATCCCAGAAAAGCCTTGGATGGATGTTAGTATGGATTTTGTTGAAGGGCTCCCTAAATCTCAGTTCAAGGATATGGTGTTAGTGGTGGTGGATAGGTTCACTAAATTTGTTCACTTTGTACCTTTGTCACACCCTTATTCTGCAGCCAAAGTAGCTCAACTTTAAATGCAAAATATCTTTAAATTGCATGGTATGCCTGCCTCCATTGTGAGTGACAGAGATCCAATTTTTACATCCCATTTTTGGCAAGAATTGATGAGGCTGCAGGGGGTTCAGCTTGCCATGTCTACAGTTTATCACCCCCAAACAGATGGCCAAACCGAGGTTGTAAACAAGAGCTTGGAGCATTATTTAAGGGCCTTTGCTGCAGACAAACCACAGTCTTGGGTGGAGTGGTTGCCTTTAGTAGAATTCTGGTTCAATACCAATTTTCATGTCTCCCTTAAGATGACACCCTTTGAAGCATTGTATGGTTTTGCTCCACCAAAACTCTTAGATTACATTCCTGGCACTACTAAGGTGGAGAGTGTGGAGGTGCATTTGAGAGATAGACAGCAACTGATTGCATTACTGAAGCAAAACTTGGTGGCTGCTCAGGTGAGAATGAAGGTGACTGCTGACAAGCATAGAACTATGAGAGAATTCGAAGTTGGAGATTGGGTTTATCTTAAGCTGCACCCTTACAAATAGATGTCTTTGAGGCAGAAACGTTTGGGAAAGCTCTCACCTAGATTCTATGGTCCTTTCCAGATCCTGCAGAAAGTTGGTACTGTCTCCTACAAATTGGACTTACCACCTGAATCAAAACTTCATCCCACCTTCCATGTTTCTTATTTGAAACAGAGATTGGGTCAACATGTGGTGCCTTTGCCATCCTTACCACTTGTGGATTCTGAGGGTCTTCTCAAACCTGAACCTGTGGCTGTGTTACAAGACCAGACTCATTAGCTGCGGAATAGGTCTGTCACTCAGGTCTTAGTCCAATGGCAAGGAGAACGTGTGGAAGATGCTACTTTGGAGAGTTTATACTTGCTGCAACACCAGTTTCCACACCTTGTGGGCAAGGTGTTTTAATGGGGGGGGGGGGTATTGTTAGGATTGTATTGAGTGTTAATTGGTAATTGTTGTAATTGAGTGTTAATGGATAATTGTTGTAATTGGGGAGGGTGGTACGGATTGCAATTGTTAGTAGAGGTAAGGGCAGCTAGTAGTAACAGCTGGCATCAGTTAGTTAGCTATTCTAAAGTTAGTTAGTTAGTTAGAGGGCGGGAAGGTATAAGACCAACAGAGCTTGGTAATTGAAGGTTAACCAAATGCAATCATAATTCAGTTTCTTCTTTTATTCTTCTCTGTTCTTATCTTCATCTTCTTCTGGAGGACCAGCTGACCTCGAATTCAGCTAGAAACTCAAAACTCCATTCTCTGTTCTTATCACAATCAGCAACTTCACAAGATGTGCAATCATGCAATAAGACACAACAAGAACTTATGTGTTTATGATGCTATTTTGTTTAACATAAGCCCAGAAGAGATTTAGAGTACAGGGAATAAATCTCAGGCCAAAGCCACTATTGACTTTCAGCATGAATCTCGAGTTAGTTTCAATCATGCTTATTTTCCTTTTGTTTTTCTAAATGTTATGTATGTTGTCAGACTCTTTTTTTTTTTGGTTATTTTTTTTGTTCTAAACTTCCAATTACCCTCTTGGAAAAATAAGGTAAATTTAGATATAATTCTCACTTAAGGACAACCATTCAATTCCCATTTAAATAATTTTTTTCTCTATTAACTCTACTTATAATTTTTTAAATAATTTTTTCTTTCCTGAAAATTGCCATATATTCATTATATGATTAGTTATTCCATTCTAACCTTTTGTCTTTCTCAAAGTAATCATTTTTATTCTCAAATAATCATCATCTCAATGTATTAAATTTGTCCTTAATTATGTGTAGTGTTACTATTAGAGAGTTAAAAAATCCTTTATAAGTTCAAAATTTTTAATTTAATTTTTTAAGATAAGTAATTTAATTATATTATTGAAATAAATGATTTAATTTTCATATACTTTTCTATTAAGCCATGCATCGCACGGGTATAACACTAGTTTCAAATAAAATGAGGGTTTTCTTTTCCTCCAAGTTTCTTATGTGATCATCTTAAATTGACATTTATATGATTTAAAATAAAATATACCAACAATATGATGGGTTGAAAATCTAAATATTGTTTAATCTTTTAAATCAAAATACGAGAAACTTTCTAGAATGTTTAGTGTTTGACCTAATGGAAATCCACCTGACCAGAGAGGGATTTTCGAGGTTTTTCTTTATACCTAACACGCCATATGTATGCATATAATCTGCATATTCTACCATTTTAAAATGAACAGGGCCCAAGATGCAAAATCATCTTGTCACGCATGCATGCGTGATGTATGCCTTCTTATTCATGCATGCATGTGCGTGGTGTGTGTAGGGGATGGCCCCCCAAAATTTTGAAAAAAAAAATCCTTATTATATATAAAATTATTTTAATATTTTGAAATTTTAACTTACAAAAATAAGAGGTGGCCCCTCCAAAGATTTGAGTTAGTCCAATGATACTCTTAAAAATTAAAGTAATTAGTCTAATTGTTATAAAGATAGTACCTTATTTTTTTCAATTTCATTTTTTATTGTAAAATGTGTTCTTATATATGTTAAATTTTTTATCAAGTTTGGCATCAAACATATTTGATTCTATTTTTTTCAACTCATTATGTGGCAGTGGCGGTTTCAAGAATTTTTTATAGAGTGGTTATTAAGGAACTTAAATTATACAAAATCTAATAAAAAGAGAACTTCATATATTGATAAATAAATAAAAAGGAAAATACATAAAGTCTTACACTTTCCTTCTAATAATTTTTTTATATTTTGAAATCGTTCCATGATAGTCTCATTATCAATGCTGCAAACTACATCTCTTTCAAAATTTTAGTTAAATAAAATTTTTCTTGGGTCTTTTCTTTTTGTTTGTAAAGACCTAATATATTGTTAAGGGGGCGAAAGTTTAAGGATAAAATTTGGTTACAAACTTATTCTAAGGCTACAACTCTCACTAAATAAATTAACATGGTTACATATTTATGCAAATAAGTGCCCCTTTGGCTACTCCTCTTATTCCATTACCAATTGCTTCTAGCAGCGGATTGAAAATCTAACTATTGAATTGAATGTTTTTTATGTTATTAAAAAACATGTCAAATTTCATGCCAATCAGATATTATTTACTATTCGATCCATAAACATTTTAAAAAAATTATAATTTGAGACTACAAAAACTCAAAATTTAAATATTTGATTGATAACATAACTATTGATCTTTGATCTTCTTGAAATTTTGCAAGTATATATGATATAAGAAAAGAAAATGTAATCCAATATTGGATTTTTCAAAATTTACATCCAATAGAAAAAATATTGAGGGGAGTTATAACTTTAGTCTACAAGACTACAATCAAGTTTTTTGTCAAACTTTGTCCAAAGTTAAATTATGTTGGACCTCAAAAATATTTAGGGTGGTCACAAATTTTTTTTTAAAGGATAAAAAAAATTATAAAATTTATATATAATAATAATTTTTTCCCAAGTCATGGACCACCCTAGACACAATGTGGAGCCACCACTGTACAAGTCATTGGCTCATCAAAAAAATATTATGGTTAAAACTATACATTAAATGCTTCTTTAGTTGCCACATAATATGTTAGAGCAAAATATTTCCAAACATGTATGGAGTCAAACTTGTGCCTCCTAGTTTTTTAAAATTTCATTAGTTCAATTGAAATATTTTTTACACACTTTGGTATAAAATTTGATACAAGCATATTTTTGATAAAAAATACTAAACTCTTTTTTTTTTTTAGTGTGTGTGTGTGTATATATATATATAACTTATCAAATAAAAAAGTGTATATATATGTGGAGGTTTTTCTTGACTAATATATTAGTGTCACATCTCGGCCCCCCAAACAAAAATTTCTAGCTCCGCCATTGGGTGTATGCAAAATCATCTTATTCAAGGTCATAACATGCCGATGGACACATTGTCAAGGCCATGACATGCCAGTGAACACGCTATCAATGTGCGTGTGTATATATATACACACATATATGTAGTGGTGGCTCCAAGAATTTTTTCTAGGGTGGTCATTCAAAAAGTTAAATTATACCAAATCTAATAAAAAGAGAACTTCATATATTGACGACAAAAAAAAAAAAAAAAAACAAACAAACAAGCACATGCAAATACTTAAAATCTTACAATTTCCTTCTACAAATTTTCTTATTTTGAAATCTTTGCATAATAGTCTCATTATTAATACTGCAGGTTTCATCTCTTTCAAAATTTAAGCTCAATAGAATAATTCTTGAGTTTTTTCATTTTGTTTGTAAGGACCTAATATATTGTTAAGTGGACCAAAATTTAATAACAAAATTTGGATACAAATTTAGTTGTAGCATAAGGCTACAACTGTCACTAAGTAAATTAACATGGTTAAATACTTTAAAAATCTAACTGTTGAATTGTATGTTCCTTATGTTCTTAAAATACATGTCAAATTTCATGCCAATTGAATATTATTTACTATTTAATCCATAAACTTATTTTTTATATATAATTTTAGACTACAAACATTTGAAATTAATATATTTAATTGATAACACAACTATTGATCTTTGATCTCCTTGAAATTTTGCAAGTGTAGAGGAGAATATAAGAAGAAAATGTAGTCAAATGATGGATTTGTCAAAATTCATGTCCAATAATATATATATATATATATATATATATAACTCGAAATTAAAATATTGGATTGATAACACAGCTATTGATCTTTGATCTTGTTGAAATTTTGCAAGTATAGGGGAGGATATGAGAGGAAAATGTAGTCTATTGGTAGATTTGTCAAAATTCACGTCCAACAAAAAATATATGTGTGTGTGTGTGTGTGTGTGTGTGTGTGTGTGTGTGTGTAGAGAGAGAGAGAGAGAGAGAGGAATTGTAGCCTTAGTCTACAATCAAGTTAATTACCAAATTTTGTACAACATTTAATTATGTTGGGCCTAAAAATATTTATGGTAGTCACAATTTTTATTTTAAAAATAAAAAAATCATTAAATTTTTTTTTCCAAGTTATGGTGATCCTGTAATCACCCTAGACTCAATGTGGAGCAGTCCTTGCATATATGTGAGGGTCTCACCGTCTCAGGCCTGGAAGCACCCTTTCTTTTAGTCCAAAGGAAGAGTAGTTCCACGAAATCCATTGCCATTAATACCTATAATCCGATAATCATTCCCACCTAAAATAATTAATCTAATGGTAGAGTTTATGAACTCTATAGTAAAAATTATTTTAAGAATTCCAGAAGATTGTACGTAATCTTCTTTAACTGACTTTCTCCTTGTTCTGAAATCCACCCGTATCCTTTTTACATGTCGGAAACGTGAGCACTTAGTTCTTGCCCATATGTTATGTTTGCATGAAAAAAAAAATTTGGGTGATTTTGATTGCTAAGCTCTTGTACTTTTTTATTTGACTTATTAGCCATGTTCTCGTAAGAATGAGCTTGCCTTATATAGTTAAAAACTCACACCATACTAACTACAAATACATATTTTTTGTAACACTTTTTGTGTTTTATTTTATGTTTCGCCAATCTTAATAGGTCAAATGTTTGATTTTTTTTTTTTCATTTTAAATTTTGGTTATTTTATAAGAAAAGTCAAGTAAATACATTATAATTGGTGATTAATGGAACACAAAAAGTGATTCTGACTATTTTTATTCACTACCAACTACCAAATCCACAAATACAAATCCTCTATACCATATTTTGTGTTCCTTTTTATGTTTCACTAATCACAATTTGTCATGTGTTTATTTATTTTTTTCTATTTTAAACTTTGGCTATTTTGTAAAGAAAGTTGAACAAATACATGACAAGTTAGGGTTGGTGAAACAAAAAGTGAAATACAAAAAATGGTACAGAAGATTTTTTTTTTTTTTTTTTTTTTTTTTATGCTAAATTCATAATATTTTAACAGATTGTTTTCAAAAAAAATAATATTTTATCAGATGCATGAATCGTGATTAATCATTTAGAAGCAATCAGAACCATCAAAACCATCCCTTAATTAGCCACCACAAACATGTGCTCCTATGCGGAAATTGCATACCTGTTTTAGCTAATCTCATAATTAAAAAAGGTTCATTGCCATTCAAAGTTCAATAAAATGGTAGCATAAAAAAGAGGGATTCGCCTTGAAACTTGTAAGCTGGAGTAAAAAGGGAATAACATAATGGAAGAAAAGTGGGATGTATATGGAGACTGGGAAATAAAAAATGACACATGTTCGAATTTTGAGACTTATGAAACACGGATAGGTGCATAGAGAATAATAAGGCAGTAAAATATATATATATATTTTACTGCCTTATTAGTGTAACTCTAAGCCATGTTATACCACTCAATAATTTTTTATAGAATTTATATTTTGAAAATCTCACCGTTGAATTACATGTTCTTAACAATTATGTCAATTGATTGTTATTTACCATTTGATTCATAAACTCATCCTTTATGCATTATTTTAAACTACAAAAACTTAAATTTAAAAAATTGATTGATGACATGGCTATTAATTTTTTATCCCCTTGAAATTTTACAAGCATTAAGAATATATGAAGATAATAGAATCTAACGGTAGATTTGTCAAATTTTGCATTCAATTAAAAAATATTGAGTGGTGTAACATTGTTTAAAGTTACACTAAGTGTAACTTTAACCCAACCCATATATATATATATATATATATATATATTTATATGTGTTAGGTTTAAGTTACACCTAGTATAACTCTAAGTAATGTTACATCACCCAATAACTTGTTATAGAATTCATATTTTGAAATCCCACCGTTGAATTACATATTTTATATGTTCTTAACATTCATGCCAATTTTCATGTCAATTGGATGCTATTTACCATTCGATCCATAAACTCATGTTTTATGCATTATTTTAAACTACAAAAACTTGAATTTAAACAATTAATTGATGACATGACTATTAATTTTTTATTACCTTGAAATTTTGCAAGCATGGAGAATATACGGAGATAATGTAATCTAATGGAGGATTTGTCAAAATTCGCATCCAATTAAAAAATATTGAGTGGTGTAAAATTGTTTAGAGTTACACTAGGTATAACTCTCTCTCTCTCTCTCTCTCTCTCTCTCTCTCTCTCTCTCTCTCTCTCTCTCTCTCTCTCTCTCTCTCTCTCTCTCTCTCTCTATATATATATATATATATATATATATGAGTATCTAGGACTTTTGAGTAACCCAACCATTCAACAAAATACTAAATGATTGGATAATTTCTTTTGAACATAAGATATAAAAGTATTTAACTTTAAGGTGTTGGTTTAATGATTCTCAGGACTTCGTAAAATTTAGAAAGTTTTTTCATCTCTTAACTGTTAAGAATTATGCTAAGCGTTTTGTAAGTCAACTAATTGGTATTTTCTAGTATTTCCAAAATACATCTAGGGTTAAAATCTTACAACCCAACAATTGAATTATCAATAAATAAAATAAAAACTATTAAGAATTAGAAAATAAATTAACTCTGATCAGAGTCACATTTTTTGATCGCATACACTTATGCCTATTGACAGTGGCAGCTCCAGAATTTTCTTTTAGGGAAGTCAATAGTGTCTTGAGCTAGGATTTTGTTGTGGGGGAGTAAAACATAAAATGATTAATTTTTTATTTTTGTATTTACAATTTTCATATTACATACAATAATCTAACATAGTATTCTAAATAGTATACAACACAACTATATTGTAAAATAGTCTAAAAGAATTATTAATAGTTTAAAGATCGGTAAGAAAACAACGATAGAATACATAAATAAATATAAATAAATAACTAATCATAATATTTGTCAAATTAATAATAATTCATTATAATCATATGTAATATAAATTAAATAAAAATATATGATAAAGAAGAATAGTAACACATCTAAGAGTAGGTCTAGAGTAAACGTTAAACTAAGGAAAATAAATAGTAACTTATATAAGATTTTGCTTTTGAAGTGCATGGATTTTTAACCACATGTGGTCATTCTCTTGGAATTGGAGTAAGCACTAAAAGACTTTTTAGACTCGAAAAACTGTTGAACACTTATCAAACTACTTAATTAGATAGAAAGAAAATATAGAAGGGAGAAAGAGAGAATGAGAAAAGAATCATAGATATAAATATAGATCAATTGGTTATACAAGTGGTGTAACTTTTTGTTGATGAAGAAGAAAAGTGCAGGAAAAAATAGTTTCATTCTACCATTAATAGTAAAGTAAGTCAGAGTTCAGAGAAAATGTTTATTTTATTTTTTCTAATATTACCACAATTTAAAATTACAAAATATATCACATATTCTTAATCTCATCACCTTCTAAACAATGTAATCTTGTATTCTTGTATTTAAATTACATTAATATAAAATTACAATAATGTAATATTACGACATAATGTAACATCGTGACAAATCAAACGCCCCTCTAGTATTTCATGTGAGTAGGTATGAGTCATGCAAGTCCAAATTCATACATGCAAAAATTGTCCATTATGTGAAGTTAAAATGATACCATCATAACTTACATCAAAAATTAAGGAAAACTTTTAATCTTCTAATTAAGGAAAGGTTGGACCTATATATCCCACCCCACTTATATGGAGCTTTAGAATCATATTGGACTGCCAAGCTAAGTGTCAGAATCTTTCATCATCTTTTTTTTTTAATAGCTTTTTGGAGTTACTATGAATTTTCCATATTCACGACGGATTAGCTAGCTAGCTAGTAGTGACAAAGTGTGCACATTTTTGTTGGAAAATGGAAACTCCTTTAAGCTTGACGTAAATTTTTCATTTTTTTTTTAAATTACTCATTTCAGATGCATGGAAAATCCTCTCCTAAAAATTAAAATAGTCCCATTATTTCTCAACCGGAAATATGATATTCTTTCCATCTTTTTATGAACTGCAATATAACTTATGTATGTCGCATTGTTTGTTATCGCTTCTTTCAATTTGCTGTTCCCAAACTCTGAAGACCTGTACTGTGGTTCGAGATTATCGAATGGCTTATTTCTTAGAGAAATTGATTATAATGTATGAATCTGTCAACTAGAATGTCGGAAACTTAAGAAGCAACCATTGAAGAGTAATGCATGAAATAATTGGCATGATTATATAAAACACCATCATTTCATACTACAAACTGTGTCATGTATGTAAACTAATTACTCCATTTCAAAATTGTATATTTTTCAATTAATAAAATCCTCTGTTAAAAAAAAAGTGGACAACTAATATATCTTAATTTGTTGTTTTCAAGTGTATGAACGTGCCATTTTAGGGTCACTGCCTAGCAGGTAGCTATTGGTAACTGCAAATTGCAAGATATAATAGATTTACTTTGATAATTTGACGTTTGGACGAGGAATTAGGCACATTGAAGTAGGAACATCTAAGAATCTTAGACTACTCACCCTATTTTATCAAAAAAAGAAAAAGATTACTCACCATAAAATGTCGGCTTAAAGTCAATGCCTTGTTGGATTATTATTAGATTGAATAAAAGATTTGGGGTTCAATCTCCGCCTACACTAAAAATCGATTGATGTCTTAATCTAATGATAAATAACTATTATTAGGAACGTATGTCATAGTTTGAAACTCTCTCTCAAATAAAAAAAGTCAAGGTCTTGCTATTTGCAAGGACGGACTCAGGATTTTAAGCTAGCAGGGCCAAGAGTATAAAATAAATAAATAAATAAAACTTTAAATAGACATCTATATAGTATTAAAAAATTATAAATACACAAAATCATCATTTCTAAATACATTAAGATGCAATCATTTACCAACAAAAACAAAATAATATTTTTTCTAATACTAGGCTGGCTATGATTTTTTTTTTTTTTTGTTAAAGTTAGAGCATTTACAATGGTAGTGCTAAAAATTTTAGTTTTTAATACCTCAAAAGGCTACTTTATCTATTTTACCACCTTACTTTATAATACACATAATACCAAATGTTCTATATATTTTTGTTTATCACTTCATTTAAAATAATATAAACAACTCATTAAAATAATAAGGAAGAGAGAGAATTTAAGTTTTTTAATTGAAGGGAGAGATATAATCTTAATATAATATTGTATTTTATTTTTAACAACTTCCTACAGTCAACTGATATTTATACTAGTTTACAGTAGTTGTAAAAAATTTAGCTTCAGCTTTTCCAATAACAAATGATTTTTTTGTCATTTGGTGGTAAAATAGTTTTTTTTTTTTTTTTTGCTAAAATACAATTGTCATTGTGAATATTTTTATTATTTTTGTTAAGTTTTTAAGTTTGATAATTACTACTTAGTTTAGGTTAACTAGACTAATTGAGAAGAAGGGGGCCCAACTACAAAATGAAATATAAATGACTAAAAATATTTAATTTTTTTTTTATTTATAAATAGAACAGATGGTGACTACTCACCATATGCGGGCTTGTGTAAGTCTTGGTTTCCTAAAATATTATACGGTACTTAAATTATTATTATTTTTCTTTAGTGAAACATTTAAATTCAATTTAAATATTCAAATTAATATGTAACTTAAGCATCTAAATAATTGTTTTCTATTTGCTTTTTTATTATTTGTCAAGGTCAAACTTTACCTTCAAAGTTATTGGCCCATGCATTGAACACTTTTTTTTAAATTAAAAAAATTGTAAATTATTATTATTATTATTATTATTATTGTGGGGCTCAAATATTTAGCAACCCCGGCCCACTCCATATCAGGCCCAAGGCCCATGCCCAGGAGAGTACAGAGTCTGAGGATGATGAGGATGACCACGTCCTCGGCAGGTCGACATTGAAGAAAGGAAGCTGTCATCCACCCATTAAATGTACGCCACCAACACTCTGGCTGCATTAATGGTGAATTGACCAGCGAACAGTGATGCTTTGGTTATTTCAACTAACAGAAAGCCTGCAAAGGCGGCTGATGGGACGAGCCCTCAAACACAAGTTCAGATGGTCGACAAGTGGATGGCAGAGATCAACTGAACGAGACTATATAATATATTGAACCCCCCAAAGTTTGGGGGTTGGCCCTTCGGTTTGGGAGGTTAAGTGATTTTCGGGATGTGAAAGGACAACCGTTGTATTCCTTAATTCTAAGGGAAGAGCTCCTCAAACTGGGCCAAGGACGAACTTTCCCTTAGAACACTTAGCCAAATCTCAGTTATTGATCTTGTAAACCCACGTCGACTGTTGTATCTTTCGCTAACGCCTAGTCCTTCTATCCACTCTCTTCAAATTTATTGTACAGGGTTGCCTGGGCTCGGGTTCGCCCATCCCCAGGAGGGAGGCTCCCGAATCGGGTCCCTACAATTATAGTGAAGGTTGAGAGAAAATTCAATTAAATTCTAAATTAGAGTCTAATTTTATGTCACATGTCTCATCTAATTTTTAAATTTGCGTGTCAGGTGAATTATTATATGGAAAAATCAAAGAGTCTATATTCAATTAGATTCTAAATTGAATCTTAATTAGAATTCAATTTTGCGTCATATGTTCCATCTAATTTTTTTTAATTTTTATGGCAAGTGAATTATTAGGTGCAAAAACCGAAGAGTTTAGATCCTAAATCATATATATATATAGTCGAGAAAATCCAATTAAATTTATATTGGATTCTTAATTTTGCACCATGCGTCCCATTTAATTTTTAATTTTGTACCAATTGAATTATTGAGTGTAAAAATTGAAGAGTTCAAATCCAATTAGATTCTAACTTGGATTTCAATTGGACTCCAATTTTCCGCCACATATCCATCTAAGTTTTTAATTTTTGGGTGCGAAAACCGACGAGTCTAAAATTAATTAAATTCTAAATTATACATATAATGAAACCATTACATATTTTAGAAATGTATGGTTTTAAAAAAAAATGTAACTTAATACCAAATATAATTTGAACATCTTCTATAAAAAAAAAAATATATGTATAATTTCAATCATATAATTGTAATTTTTTTAATTGTAACCGTACATATGTACGGGCTACACACTAATTATTGTTAGGGACGGACCTAGGTGGGGGCCTAGGCCCCCCCGGGTCCAAATTTTTCTTTTTTTGTTATAATATTTTTTATTTTTGTAGTTAGCCCCTTCCAAAACCTTAGGCCCCTTTTTCTACAACAAACCTAACTAGCCTCACCCAAATAGCAACTATCCAACCAAAAAACTTGACAAAAATAATAAAAATATTCACAATAGTAATTGTATTTTAGAAAAAAAAAAAAAAACTATTTTTCCACCAAAAAATCATATGTTATTGCAGAAACTAAAGTTAAATTTTTTGCAACTACAGTAAACTGGTATAAATACCAGTTAACTATAGCAAGTTGTTGAAAATAAAATATAATATTTTATTAAGATTATATTTCTTCCTTCAATTAAAAAACTCAAATTCTCTGACTTCTTTTATTATTTTAATGAATTATTTTTATTATTTTAAATGAAGTTATTAAAAAAAAATAGAACATTTGATATTGGTTGTATTGTAAAGTAAGGTGGTAAAATAGATAAGGTAACTTTTTGAGGTGCTAAAAGTCAAAATTTTTAGCACTACCAATGTAAATGCTCTAACTTCAAAAAAAAAAAAATATATATATATATATATATATATCCTAGCCAGTGTAGTATTAATACAAGACATTATTTTGTTTTTATTTGCCTTTGTTGGTAAATAATTGCATCTTAATGTATTTAAAAACAATGATTTTAAGTATTTATAATTTTTTAATATTATATGGATTCTTATTTGGAGTTTTCTTTTTCTTTATACTCCAGCCCCCACTAGCTTAAAATCCTGGGTCCATTCCTGATTATTGTAATGCATGGAAACTCATAAGTATTATTATTTAAAATATTAGGTAAAAGTAACAATTAACAAAAGCATAATCATAATAATCATAGATTAAAAAAAAATAATGTTTTTTTTTCTTCATTATCATCGAAACAATAAATAATATTTTATTTTTATTATGCCTGTAATTTCTATTGTTAAAACAGTCGATTCGAACAAGAAGTTTGAGAGTTTGGCATTCACTGATCAAATAGAGACAAACACATAAAAACGTTATTACTCGTGCCCAACGCTAATAAAAAGCGAAATTCAATCCACTGAAGAGTAAAGAAAAAAATAAATAGACTTAGGGTATATATGGGTCGGGTTTAGGTTGGTGTACTTGATATATTTTTGAACCGAACCCTTAACCTCCTTGTATTGAGTAATTCAATCCATAAATGGCAACTAGAAAGAGATAGAAATGTTCTAGGGCTCAAAATCCCCAAAACACCCTTAAAAGCGCTATGCAAACATCATGCAAATGTATGCATTTGATTGCTATAGTTTGAATTTCAAATTAGGTTTTAGAGGTTTTAGCTACGACATGCATACACATAAAAGGATAATTTTAATTTCATCCATATGTATTTAATTGTGTCTATCTCATCTCTCAACTTATAAAGTCAAATCAATTTTATAATAAACTTTATCAAAAAAAAAATTTTTATCATTAAAACTTATAAGAATAATAGTGATTTGGTCTTGAAAGTTGAGACATAAAACTAAAACAATTAATATTTTATAGATTGATTTAGAAAGTCAATTGAAAAAATTAATTGTATAAGGATGGGAATGAGCTTGCCCATGCCTTTGCTAGAAGAGTAGATTTAACTGTAGATACTGATATGTGGTTAGAAAATCTACCACCAAATTTGAATGATGTATTCCAATAGGATTTTCCACAATAAAATTTTATTGCCTTTTCGTCAAAAAAAAAATTTATAGGGACAAAACTGAAACCATGGCCAAATTATAGTTTTTCCATTAAAATATTACTCTAATTAACTCAATTATCAAAAGTTTCAAAAATTTAAGGGAATTTTAATATTTATTCTAAATTATTTTATAATTAGTTGTATTTTTTTTTTATTAGTCTTATATGATGTACATTTGTTATGTAACTTAAAAACAATCAAACTATATTTTTGAAATATGGTCTTTATTTTACATATGATATTGAATTAAGTAGTATATCACGCAAGAATAATATTACTTTATAGGCAAAAATGGAACTTACACCCTCTTACTTTACCCAAAATTCATAATAGTATTTTAAGTTTTAAATTGGTCATTTTTAGTTGTTCAAGTTTGCAATTGTTCATTTTAGCTTATTAACTTTGCCCAAAAATCTTTTTAGTTCTTTAAGTTTGGAGTCATGGTAATTTTAGTTCGGTAACTTTGCTAACCCAGTCAACTCATTCCTTTCGTTCATTGTTATTGATATGGGTGCTTTGTTAAGTCACTCAAAATGACATCGTATAGGTATTTTGAGAATCAAAATATTTTTTAACTAATATTTTATTAATTTAATGTGGTTTTAAAAACTGAATTGAACCAACTAGTTCAATAAGAAATCGAACCCTAATTTAATCCAATAAAAGCCATTAAAATGGGTGGTTCAACCATAAAAACTATCAGTTAAATAGGTAAAAACTAGGAATTGGACATTGTTTCAGTTCTTTAACTACTCCGGTTTTTAAAAATATGAATTTAACAAAAATTTAAGGAAAAAACAAAACAAAACAATGGTTCTAATGACTCTACCAATCTAGTTAGAATAACACAATTTTTTTTTTTTTTTTTCGTAAAGTAAAGCTGAAATACCTCTTAAAGTTAAAATTCCCAAATTCATTTTTTTCACGCGAGCGCACTCACACACACAAAAAAAAAAAAAGAGAGGGAATTTTAGTTTCAAGAGGGATTTTAGCTTTGCTTTGTGGGGAAAAAATTTCAGAGTTTTCTTTTGTAATATTACTCCAAGTAGATAGACAAATCGTTAAAAGAAGTTTGAAACATTGTTCTGATTTTTTTTTCGTTAAATTAATAAATTATTGTTTTAATAATATTTTAATTCTTAAATTATTAATACACACCTATACAACATAATTTTGACTAACTTAAGAGAGCACCCTTAACGGCAATGAAGGAAAGGACTGATTGACAGAGTTAGCAAAGTTAATAAAATAAAATGACCAACTCCAAACTTTAAGAAATAAAATGATTTTTAAGTGAAGTAATAGGATTAAAATGACTAACTTCAAAGTTAAATGACAAAAATTATTTTTGGGCAAAATTACCGATCTAAAAGGACCAATTTCATATTTAAAAGACTAAAATAAATTTTAGGCAAAGTTAACAAATGTATATTACATTTTTTCCTAGTTAATAATTGACAACACCGAAAAAAAAAAAAAAAAAAAAAAAAAAAAAAAAAATCTCCCTCACCATCTTGTCATTGTTTCGCACTACCATTTGGACTCACTTAGATATATGATAGAAATTAATAATCATATATCAATCAATGAAATAGTGGGGGGAGACATTTACACGTTAGGTAACCTAAGAATAAGACAAATATCATTAAATTCTTTATTCACTTTTAAGGGAGAAAAAAAGTAAGCTAGAGAGAGCGAGAGAGAGAGAGAGAGTTTCTTTTATTGCTTGAGATTTTGTGATTACCATTGCCTTACTTCTGAAGAGGACAAAAGAGAGATAGAGGGTGTGTATAGATCGTACATGTGGTGGGACTTTTTATTTTATTTTATTTTTATATTTAAATATAATTAAATAATATTTATTTAATTAAGACTATTTTCATTATTATCTTATAAATCTTTTTAATGTATTTCTTCTTCATTTGTTATATTTTTCACTCAAATTTTTATTGTGTCTTATTTAGTATTAACAACAATTTTATCTATAGATGCCTTTTCAGATCCAATTTGTTTTTGTAGTTTTTTTCTCTTCTTTTTTTTTTTTAAATTTTTTTCATATCTAGATAGATATTTTCTAATAGCTATTTATAATTAACAAAATATTTATAAATAAATGAAACGTGATTTATAATAGAAAATTATAATTGAATTAAAATAAAATTTAAAGTGTAGAACAATAGATCTAATTTATCAAAAGCTTTACCAAATAATATGGTCACTTTATATTCTAAATTTATACAAATAAAAATTTATTTCATATAACTAAATAAATGAATAATAAAAAAATAAATTATTTTTAAAGGATAACTAATGAAAATATACTTGAACAATACAAATTAAATAAATTACTAGAATTATTAATATATATTATTGGAAATTGGGAAGATCAAACTTAAATAAAATAAATTTAAATAAAGTAACAATCACATCGGACCCACGTGATGATGGCTAGATGGTATAAAGCATAAACCTTTCCATTTTTTTTTTTTTTTTACAATCAAACTATATTTTTGAAATATGGTCTTTATTTTACATATGATATTGAATTAAGTAGTATATCACGCAAGAATAATATTACTTTATAGGCAAAAATGGAACTTACACCCTCTTACTTTACCCAAAATTCATAATAGTATTTTAAGTTTTAAATTGGTCATTTTTAGTTGTTCAAGTTTGCAATTGTTCATTTTAGCTTATTAACTTTGCCCAAAAATCTTTTTAGTTCTTTAAGTTTGGAGTCATGGTAATTTTAGTTCGGTAACTTTGCTAACCCAGTCAACTCATTCCTTTCGTTCATTGTTATTGATATGGGTGCTTTGTTAAGTCACTCAAAATGACATCGTATAGGTATTTTGAGAATCAAAATATTTTTTAACTAATATTTTATTAATTTAATGTGGTTTTAAAAACTGAATTGAACCAACTAGTTCAATAAGAAATCGAACCCTAATTTAATCCAATAAAAGCCATTAAAATGGGTGGTTCAACCATAAAAACTATCAGTTAAATAGGTAAAAACTAGGAATTGGACATTGTTTCAGTTCTTTAACTACTCCGGTTTTTAAAAATATGAATTTAACAAAAATTTAAGGAAAAAACAAAACAAAACAATGGTTCTAATGACTCTACCAATCTAGTTAGAATAACACAATTTTTTTTTTTTTTTTTCATAAAGTAAAGCTGAAATACCTCTTAAAGTTAAAATTCCCAAATTCATTTTTTTCACGCGAGCGCACTCACACACACAAAAAAAAAAAAAGAGAGGGAATTTTAGTTTCAAGAGGGATTTTAGCTTTGCTTTGTGGGGAAAAAATTTCAGAGTTTTCTTTTGTAATATTACTCCAAGTAGATAGACAAATCGTTAAAAGAAGTTTGAAACATTGTTCTGATTTTTTTTTCGTTAAATTAATAAATTATTGTTTTAATAATATTTTAATTCTTAAATTATTAATACACACCTATACAACATAATTTTGACTAACTTAAGAGAGCACCCTTAACGGCAATGAAGGAAAGGACTGATTGACAGAGTTAGCAAAGTTAATAAAATAAAATGACCAACTCCAAACTTTAAGAAATAAAATGATTTTTAAGTGAAGTAATAGGATTAAAATGACTAACTTCAAAGTTAAATGACAAAAATTATTTTTGGGCAAAATTACCGATCTAAAAGGACCAATTTCATATTTAAAAGACTAAAATAAATTTTAGGCAAAGTTAACAAATGTATATTACATTTTTTCCTAGTTAATAATTGACAACACCGAAAAAAAAAAAAAAAAAAAAAAAAAAAAAAAAATCTCCCTCACCATCTTGTCATTGTTTCGCACTACCATTTGGACTCACTTAGATATATGATAGAAATTAATAATCATATATCAATCAATGAAATAGTGGGGGGAGACATTTACACGTTAGGTAACCTAAGAATAAGACAAATATCATTAAATTCTTTATTCACTTTTAAGGGAGAAAAAAAGTAAGCTAGAGAGAGCGAGAGAGAGAGAGAGAGTTTCTTTTATTGCTTGAGATTTTGTGATTACCATTGCCTTACTTCTGAAGAGGACAAAAGAGAGATAGAGGGTGTGTATAGATCGTACATGTGGTGGGACTTTTTATTTTATTTTATTTTTATATTTAAATATAATTAAATAATATTTATTTAATTAAGACTATTTTCATTATTATCTTATAAATCTTTTTAATGTATTTCTTCTTCATTTGTTATATTTTTCACTCAAATTTTTATTGTGTCTTATTTAGTATTAACAACAATTTTATCTATAGATGCCTTTTCAGATCCAATTTGTTTTTGTAGTTTTTTTCTCTTCTTTTTTTTTTTAAATTTTTTTCATATCTAGATAGATATTTTCTAATAGCTATTTATAATTAACAAAATATTTATAAATAAATGAAACGTGATTTATAATAGAAAATTATAATTGAATTAAAATAAAATTTAAAGTGTAGAACAATAGATCTAATTTATCAAAAGCTTTACCAAATAATATGGTCACTTTATATTCTAAATTTATACAAATAAAAATTTATTTCATATAACTAAATAAATGAATAATAAAAAAATAAATTATTTTTAAAGGATAACTAATGAAAATATACTTGAACAATACAAATTAAATAAATTACTAGAATTATTAATATATATTATTGGAAATTGGGAAGATCAAACTTAAATAAAATAAATTTAAATAAAGTAACAATCACATCGGACCCACGTGATGATGGCTAGATGGTATAAAGCATAAACCTTTCCATTTTTTTTTTTTTTTTACAATGCATTCTATTAGCCATTAAAAGGGTCTTTAATTTTTTTTTTCTTAATTTGGATAAAAAGGTAAATAAGTCTTAATTAAAATATAACATAAATATATTATATTAGTTAAAAGATGGGGCATTCTTTTATTTGAAGGCCTTAAACAACTACTTTAGTCATCTATATACTAGAGCTGGCATTGGAGCTTATCCTCGCATTAGAGACTTGAATCTAAATCTTACTTACACAAAAAACCAATTGTTCATTGTCCTGATTATAATCGATAAAAAGTAAATTTCATGAAGTGGACATCATAAGTTTAAGTCTATTGTTTCAAAAATAAATTTTTTAATAAAAAGAAATCACTAAAAGCAATTTCACCACCCTTCATCATTTTACTTCAGTCAAAGTATATGTTTTGTCCCTGAATTTAGGTCAAATTCTAAATTAAACTTGAAAGTTGAAAGGTTCTATTTTAGTTCTAAAAATATATATAAACATATTAAGTTAATCTTTTTGCTATATTATCGTTATAATTGTTGCTTATGTAAAATTTGACAAAATCACGTTGCACTTCATTGCAATAAAAGGTTACAAAAGGCATAACTTGGAATGTTCACAATTGTTTTTAGGACATATGTTTTATACAATATTAATGTATAATCCGTGTATATACATAGTACAATTAAAAAAATAATCATAATTATATATATATATATATATATATATATATATATATATATGAGTTTAAATTATACCTGATGTAAGAGTTATATCTTTTTTTAAGCCATGGATGAGTTCTCTCTCTCTCTCTCTCTCTCTCTCATTGTTTTATTTTAGTTTTTTTATATATACACATGAGTTTATTCTTTCTTCTTTTTTTGTTTATTGAGTTTTTGATGATTTAATTATATTAGACTCTTCATTTTTTGCATAGCATTAACTCACCTAGAACAAAAATTAAAAAAAAAAAAACTTAAATAGGACATGTGAGGCAAAATTAGGCAACAATTGGAATCTAATTGAAAATTTTTTTCTCAACTTTGGCTTTAATTATGTTTATATATATATATATATATATATATGAACTTCCTAGTTACTATTTTACTTCATACATGGCAATTTAATATGAGAAATACTAACGACACAATAATTTCACAACAAAATTTATGTGACAAATTATTAGTTGTATGTAGATAAAAAAAAAAAAAAAGTAATGTCTGTGATGACCCAAATAAAAACCAATAATAGATTGACACCTAAAATTTATTATGAAAATGTTAGGGATGTAAGACTCCTCATTTAATATTTAATATCACACAATTTAAAAAAAAAAAAAAAACTACATCTACAACATTTTCACAACAAATCTTAGGTAGCAAGTTGTTACTTATTGTAGCTAGTAAGCAAAAAAGTAATTTTAGTGGTAATGACTCACGTTAAGAAAAAGTATTTTGCATTAAATGATACCACGTCATCCATATCCAAAACCCAAAATAAAAATAAAAATGAGAGATATGTGTATAAAAATAACTACCCACTAACACATGTTTTTCATCTGTTAATGAGGTAGTTATTTTTTACTAATATATCTCACACTTATTGGATTTTAATGCCGCTGATATGATATCATTTGATACTAAATATCTCATCCTAGGTTAGAACTAGTAACAATTTGATATTCAAAATTTGTTGTGAGGTCTAAAAAAAAAATACTACATCTACAACATTTCACAATAAATTCTAAGTAGTAAATTGTTACTTGCTGTAGTTGGTAGACAAAAAAAATAATTTTAGTGATAACGTTCTAAATTAGAACTAGTAATAGCTTGTCATCTAAATTTATTGTGTGTTACTCTAAAAAAAAATAAAATGAAAACATTTTACACCCGTGACATACTGATAATAGTTTAAAGTTTTATACATGTGATGGTGCCATAGTAGTACCAATAGACCTGAGGTTTCTGATTTATTGCCTCCGCCTATATAAGGAAATCACCCTCAAATTGATTGGTACGTACGGAATCTACAGATACTTTCACTTTCACCTCCAACTTTATAACCCGATTTTTCTTCTTTTTAAACGGTAACACAACCCAAATATCCAGTGGTAAGAATCTTTTAATTGTTGGATCATATTACCAATTTACCACAAAGAGTAATTCGAATAGTGGAAAGTAAAGGACAAACTCTCTCTCTCTCTCTCTCTCTCCATACATGTAACTTCAAAACCTGATTTTTTTATCATGGTAATCCAGTAATTCTCCTCTTCTACTGCAGTATTTGTTCAAATACACGTGAGCACTATTGTTGTGTATTTCAACTTTTTTATTTTTTCTTAGCATTTTTGAATAATGAAGAATGAAATTAGATGGTGGCTGTGATGCATGAAGGGAAAAATTATTTTAATAAATTAAAATATAATATTTTATTAAAATATAATTTAGAATAAATAATCTAAGGTGAGTGTTTTTGAGAAATAATTCAGTAAAATTATTATTAAAAAAAGTTTTTATTTAAGTAAATAGTAATTTATGCATGAGCGGACATGAATAACGTGTTTTTTAGGATAACTCATGCCTCAAATCAACTGTGTGATATTTTCCACATTTTTCCCCCTAATATGATAAAAAAATTATTTGGTAAGAACACTATTTGTTGGAATAAACCTATGACGCCCACGTTTTTGACCAGTTTTAACTTTTAACCCTTCGCGCTTTTCACAGTTTCACCAAACACTTAACGTACAATCAGCTGTGTGTTAAGACCAACTTCAAAAATCTACTGTGTTAATTTTTTGTTTTCCTCTATATAAACACACGTGCTTCTGGTATTGTGCACCTCTATATTCTCAGCTTCTGGTATTCTGATATCTGGTTTCTCTCAAGGCTTTTTTGATTCCTCATCTGGGTTCTCTTTCTTGTTTCTAGATTTTTTGTTGAAACATTGAACAAAATGCAAAATACTGCGCATTTCGTGTTCGGAATCTTTGGTGGGTTGTATTCAATTTCTCTGCGTTTCTTTCTTTCTTTCTTGGCTTTTTGGACTTATGGTTCCTCTGTTTCGTTATCTTTCCCTGCAGGAAATGCTACTGCTCTGTTCCTCTTCTTGGCTCCAATGTATGTATCATTTGAGAACCCCTTTTGGCTCTTATGAAGTTGCCAACTTTTGGTCCTTTTTAACTCCTTTCTGCGAAAGGGTGTCGTTCTTTTTGATTCTTGGACATGTTTTTACAATCTTTTCTACTCTCTTTTAGTCTTTATATTATATTATATTATATTATATATATATATATATCTGATTAATCTGACTGACATATTCTATTACTGAGAAGTTGTTAATCTGTGTAATTCATGTGAGGAATTGTGAATAATTTTGGTACGTATTGTAGTATAACATTCTGGAGGATTATAAAGAGCAAGTCCACAGAAGAGTTTTCGGGCATTCCATATGTGATGACCTTGCTCAACTGCCTTCTTTCTGCTTGGTATATAATATATGCTTCTTGTTTCAGCTTTTAATTTTTATTGTTTCTTTTCTTCATTTGTTACCTTTTTTTTACCCCTATGCTTCTCTGTTTTTGTCATGGATTATGTGTCTTTAATTACTATTATTATGATGATGATAATGATGGGGATTTTATAGTTAATTCATGTTAATTTCATGGCCACCCGGGCATTCAGGGGCCTCTGTGTTGGTTGGTTGGGCCTGGGAGTCTAGGCTAGCAATTAAACAGGATGACAATTTTGGTTTAACATTTCTTGCTTTAGGAAAATGAAATTTAATGCTTGGTTGATTAGTGTTAATTTATTCTGTACTGTGCATGGTAATGTTTAATATTTGTTTCTTTAGTAACTAAAATTTCAATTGGTGTGTCATTCATAAGAAATTTTAGACCTTTCCCAAAATTATCTCTATTTTTTTTTTCAAAGAAACATTCTCTCGATCTGCTAAAGAGATAAAATAACTAAAAATCTAAAATATGAACCGTAAAATCTTTTGAAATTCTCCTTTTTTTTTTTTTTTGAATTAATTTTGCTGCCAATAGTCCAAAATGATTTCCTTGTTTCATATTTTCAGAGTGGTCTATTTCAATTGTCTTATAATTACTGATTTTATACATGAAATAAATTTTGAACAGGTATGGCCTACCCCTTGTGTCAAAAAACAATCTTTTAGTTTCAACAATCAATGGCACTGGTGCAGGAATAGAGGTCATATATGTATTGATCTTCATCGTCTACGCCCCAAAGAAAGAAAAAACCAAGATTTTGGGGCTCTTCGCATTTGTGCTCACCTTTTTCGCAGCCGTGGCCTTGATCTCCCTCCTAGCCTTGCATGGCAATACCAGAAAGCTCTTCTGTGGCTTTGCTTCTGTCGTTTTCTCCATAATCATGTATGGCTCACCCCTATCAATCATGGTGAGTTTTAACTCTTAAGCTATTTCTTTATTTTTTTTTTCATGTTAAATATTTAATGAAGGAATTGACTGGACCCTGATTGATTTGGTTTCAAAGATTATGCCTCAGCCACTGGACCCAGGTTCAGTTATTTTCAGTACGCAATTTGTACTTATTTTTGTGAATTATCAATTATGATAGCTTGGTCACGGGGAAGTGTGACAGCTTCGGCCCATTTCTATTTGTAAGGCCATTTTCTGAGCAAGTTAGCCAGTCAAGAAATTGGTTATCCCACTCAGGAATCAGAATATAACGCTATAAGACAAAATTTTGGTATAGTATCCTAATTCCTAAGAGGATTCCCAATTCTAAAAATTTTAGTATTTAACACTTTAAAAATCTACTTTATATATTATACCACCTTACTTTAAGATACATCAAACATCAAAACTTCTATATTTTTTATCATTTCATTTAAATAATATAAACTACTTATTAAAATAATAATAAAACAATTATGCAAAAAACTATAGCAACCACCTCCTCTACCACTGCTCCACTTGCCATAACTCCATTGTAGCAACCACAACCCACCACAGCCACCACCACCACAAGTCACAGCATCATCGTGGCAGCCACTACCCCTTGCAGGAAGAAAAGGACCAGCCATTGCAAAAACACCCAACCACCACAAAAACAAAATCTCAGCCAAGCACTCACTGGTGGCTGATCTAACCCACTGCAGGGAGGAAAAAAAAAAGAAAAAGATAAAAAAGAAGCTAAACTATAACCATCTAGCAAAAATAACCAGCCATCAAAACAAAATTGTAACCCAAAGATCAAATCCACGCACTCACTGATCTCACCACCGTGCCTCCAAATCAAACCCACAAATCACCGCCACCGTGACCCACCATCGAAACCCACTAAAAAAAATTGGAAGCCACAAGGAGATCGATTTCAGAGAGCAAAAAAAAAAAAAAAAAAAAAGAAGAAGAACGGCAGGTCTAATAGAGAAGAAGGAAAGAATAAAAAAAAAAAAGGGAGAAATAAAATATGTTTTTTAAAGAGAAGAAGAGAGAGAAAGCTTTAAAATAATATTTTTTTTATAAGATATAGTTACAATAAGCTATCAAAGATAACATCTTACTGTAGTTAAGTTGTTATTTCATTTAGCTATAGCACCTTTGATGTAACCCACTTTTTAGTGTTTTAGCATTTAAATTATAGCATTTTAGCATTTGACATCTTTGTTAAGAATGCTCTAAACTGTATCCTAGCCGCTTAGGTTGTCAAATTGATTTCAACAAAATGATTATGTTGACTAGTTCGACAAAAATAGTTTTACATTTTTTAATATTGATTAAAATCCATCATATACAAATCTTAAATACAGTACCAGTTCGACAAAAATTGTTTTACATTTTTTAATATTGATTAAAATCCATCATATACAAATCTTAAATACAGTACCAAAAAAATTGTATGTAAAATTTTACCAATATATCAAAGCATTAGCATCCGAGGATGCACACAAAAAAAAAAAAAAACCTATTTTGCTTTGTCAAACACTACTCTATCTATTCTCATTTTACAACTCACCATACATCTCAGTTTTTATTTTTATATACAACCCAATAAAATAATATAAACAACTTAATAAAACAATAAAAATTTTTATTCTCTCTCTTTTTACCCACTCACTTTTTCTCTTCGCACACAACCACATATTAAAATAATATATATATTTTTTACAACCTATGAACAATAAGGTATGCAACCTTACTATTCATAAGTTGCAAATTTTTTTAAGTTTACAAATCCGGATGGATGGATTTTAGGGCTTAGGTTTTGTAAAATAGCCACTGAGGGTGTTTACACCCCTCTGCTAGTGCTCTTAGTATTTGTTTTAAAGTTAAACATACAATTATGCTTCCTAAGAAAGTTTGGTTAAACATACTTTTTGGTGCATGAACTTATATGTGTTTTATATGTATATGCAGAGGACTGTGATTAGAACAAAGAGTGTTGAATTCATGCCATTTTTCCTGTCGCTGTTTTGTTTCTTGTGCGGCACTTCCTGGTTTATCTTTGGTCTGCTCGGCAATGACCCTTTTGTATATGTAAGCAGCTTCTCTCAATTCCATAACTATTATCTTATAAATGCTTCGTTGTATGGCTGAGAAGTCTTGGGAAAATGAAATATTGGAATGTTGTGGATATATTATCATACTCCCCAAAAGTTTAAGACCAGTTATAAATTTTTTCAACAAACTAATCGAGATTGGTCATAGTTTTATTTTTTCCTCAAAAGTCATAATTTTATTTTTATTTCCTTAATGAATATGTTAGTATCTTTTACAATTTTAATTTTAGATCCTCTCAATGCCCATATATAAAATTCCTTAGCATTATCTGTTTGCGTATCCCTAGAAAGAAAATTTGTGTTCCACAAAGAACTTAGGCATGGCCAATTTACAGCGTGTGTTCCCAAATTTTGAAGCTGCTATCTCAAAAATAAATAAAAATGAAGTTGCATCGCTAAAGTTCCCTTAGTTTCAAAACAAGTACCAATATGGTGTCTTATAAAAAAAAAATGCCAATATTGTGTATTAATTTTTATAGAAAGGGAAAGAGCTATTGCACACAAGCCAAATAAAAACTGACTTAAAAGTTGTGTTTTTTAATTTGGAAATTATGACCTCAAGTTACGATTTAAGTTGATTTTCACATGGGTGTAAATGTATGTATAACTAAGTGTGTATAATAAACATTGCTTGCTCTTATGTAAATGTGTAATGTTGTTGCAGGTGAACAATGGGTTCGGTTCTTTTCTTGGGGCCCTGCAGTTGATTCTGTACTTTATCTACCGTAAAAACAAGGGCAAGGACAAGGGCAAAAACGAGAACAAAAACAAAAACACCGCTGTAGTATCCGTGGAACTGGGACTTCCTGATGAACCCAACGAAGATAAGGAGCTATCCAACACAAACGGTGCTCAGAATGGCCACGTATAAACTCGTAGCTTCTGCCCTTTCGGAGGCTTGGGACCGTACCCCCAATCATTTTCTTCAATCGTGCTCTGCCTCTAGTATCAAAAATTTAGTTCGATTATGTGCTGAATATTTACTCTGTTCCTAATAATCTTCTAATGAAACAATGCTATTTTAGAAGGCACAGATCATGGTACAAACAAAATGTAGAATGTTGACTGAATCTGGGGAAATGTCTTTTGAAATGGTTTAGATTTCCATTTTTTTTTCTTCCTTTCTTTCTATAGTGGATTAAGATTTTACAATGATAAAATGTTCTGCAAGAGGGTACTATCTTATCATGTTCATCACATGATCGATGAGATGAAGTACTGTTTCAATTTCATGAAGCTACCCAATGTGCTAATGCCATGACTAGTTCATTGTGTACGTTTGTATTTTGCTTCATTATAATAAAATGGATCTGTATTATCATAGGCTCTGTCCTCCTAATTATGCTGCTTTCGCTTAAGTTTATAAATATTTTGGTTTATATATATTTATATATCTTGTGGCGGTGGATGATTGCCGCTTCACCATGGAATTGTCAGGTTTCAATTAAAGGCGCCCGAAAGAGACAATTAAATTAATATGTAGCATTGTACGTGGGATTTTATCTGCTAGCATATGTAACCTTTGCAGAGTTTGGTTGGGGGTTGGCTCAACATAAACATGACGACAATGCCATTAGTATTTTCTGGAATTGTTGATTTTTAGTGATGAGAAATCGTTTACAAATCTTTAAGGAGATTATCACATAGAGTGAGTCTTAAGATCACATGTTGGAAGACCACTTTAAAGTTTATGTTTGTGGGTTTATCAACCAGTCATTCAGAACTATCATCCAACGCGAGGGACTTAATCGTTCGCACTTGCGCATCTAGATTTCCAAAATAATAATAATAATAATAATCTTCATAATATCATTAAAAATGTAATTTATAAAAGCCGAAAACTTTAAATTATTTGTAAAAATGTTTTGATTTTTTATTTTTTATTTTTTTTGTGTAATCACCATTTATATATCATGATAATTCCCAATTTTTTTTTTATTGAAGAGTACAAGCAAAAACAGGAATTTTTTATTAGACGGTTCGATTATCATATTAAAAAATAATTGAACTACTAGCTCACACACACACACATATATATATATATGCATCTATATAAAGACATGTTTTGGACTAAATTGCAATAAGGCCAAATAATAAGGGATAAATTGTAATTTACCACATTTAGGACATCTAAAATTTTTTTTTTTAGGATAACTCATAACTTTGATATTAAAATTATTTTAAATCAACATAAGTGTTTTTGTTGAAGCAAAACCCTCAAACTCAAATCTATCATATATCTTATTTTAACTTTTGGTTGATCTTATTATATAATGATGTACAAAAATCGTTAGTGAGTTGATCGTTCACACACATGCCAATGGGTGTACCTGAAGAACAAAAGAGAAGAACCAAACAGAGAGCACCAGTGGGGTGCCGACCAAAGACCCTCCGAAGGTTAAGTCAGTGATGGAAGAATCTCCAAGAACTTAAGAGTGCAAGAGCTAGGGAGAATTCACGTACCTAAAAAAGGTTAGGGCTTGTTGTTTATATAGTAGAAGATAGCTGACCTGAATCCCTTGATACGGGGAGAATTTCCTTATAGAGAGAGGGATCCCAAGATCTTGGGGATCACCTTCCCATATAGGGGAGATCTGGTTGTGCAGTAGGATCTTTGGTTATGGTGTATAAGTTATTTCCATGTAGGGACATATGAGTGGGCCCCACGCAAGTCCCATAAGAAACCATAGGGCAATGGATCGTCGGGATGGGGGTTGGATTGGCATCCGACCTAACTTAATGACCCATGGGATCGGCCATTCCCTTAGGATTGGTTTAGGCAAAAGGCCGATGATTAGGCAAGGAAGGTTCAGCACCCCATGTTGATTGATCAAAAATTATCCTTATCAGTTGCCCCCTACTCCGTGAGTCGTCAGGGTAGCCGAAAGGTTGCAGAGTATGTTGCCATAAATGCTTTGCCTTAGTGTCATGCGTCATAAATAGGGGTAATTATGTCCTTTGGATAGGGCTAAGGACACGTATCACTTTCTGATTTAAGGTGTCAAGCGTAGCGACGCTTCATTTTTCGTGCCATACCGCCCTATAAATAGTCCAATGCCATTATTGTCCTCATTATTTGAATATTTTCCATTTCTGATTCCAGAGCCCATTCGTCGATTTTTCTCCTTTGTTGGTTTTCTTTGCATTCGTCCGTTTTAGGTATGCTCCGCCGGTTTCGTTTTGTATTTTCTTTTTTGCTTTTTCTCCATTGTTAGTTACATACTTAGGAGGTAGAGTAGAATCTTAGTTTTGATTCATCGCTTGTAGGTAAGAAATGTTTGGAGATAGTGAAGCAACAAGTGAGCGTACACTATCAGTCCACGTGGGCTCGGATGACAACCTGACCAGTCAATCTAGGCTTGAGTATATGTTGGAGGGTTCGTCAGTTTTTAAGAGGGAGTCAACATCCGATCCTCCTTTTGAGGAAGCTAGTCTCTTTGGGCGACATCCTAGGGAGATTGTTTTACCTGACTACTGGTCAGTTCTTGACTTCCCAATTGATATGAGCAACGAAGTTTTTTGTAGGTTGAGGCTTACTTTCAAATTCCTGACGATGTGCCCATTAGGAAGGGCGACAAAGGGGAAAAGTGTTATACTAGGAGCTCGTTGGATGTGGGCTTTTATGAGGTTGCCTTCATAGCAAGGCTTTATCTGCCTTTGACCTCCTTGCATCGTCAGTTAGCTACTTACATGGCTGTATCTTTTTGTCAAATTACCCCCAATGCTTGGAGGATACTCATCGGGGCCGAGGTGCTATGGGGTCAACTTAGTGAAGGACACTGGTCTCTAACTTTATAGGAATTTTTTCATTGTACAAACCCCAGGAGATCCCTTGTTCTAAGGGTTTTTACAACTCTGTATGTCGTTGGGTTGCCCTAAGATTGATATCTGACATGCTCTACTGTAATCGTCAATGGAAGGCTAGGTTCTTTTTTGTGTAGGGGGTCAATTGGGTATGCCGTCCAGACGAGTGGGATACCATAAGGTCTTTTTTTTACAATTCTTGGGGGGTTTTTGAATAAGTTAGGTGAGTCGTCGGTATAGTCTTGGTCGTCAGTTTGTGCTTTCTACTTAACTGATGTAATTTTTTGTTTGTTTCAGCCACAGTTTGTTCGACAATCCTTCCTGTGCAAGAGGCCTTTTTGGAAAGGGTTTTTGAAATGCCTTTTAAGGAGAGGTCTTGGAAGAGGCTTGTCACTTTGGACACTCTTCATGCATTTTGCGGTAGACCTGTCCCTTCCGAGGAAGCTCGACGACTTGATCAGGTTTCGCAAGTTCATAAGTATATTACTTCGTTGCCTTCATTTTGTTTTAGTTTGAACTTCCCACTTTTTAACTTATTCGTTGGTTCAGAGATGGATTCTTTGAAGAACAAGCAAGCTACGAAGAGTAGGTAGGAGAAGATCAAAAAGGTTGACACATTGAGGGTTTAAGGTGGGGTGTTAGGTTTTAAGGTCTTAGGATTTTATGTATTTAGAACTCTAATTTGTAATGTTGGCAAACCATGATCAAAACAATATATTTAGTCTTGTTTAGGCTTGCTCAAAGTTGGTTTATTATTGTAAAGTTGGAATCGAGTGGCTGCAGAAGTACTTGGGACTTTCGGCCTGGCTCGATCGATCGAAGGACAGGCTCGATCGATTGAAAATCGCACAGGTTGATTTTTCTGCAGAATTTCCAACTCAGCCCTACTTCATTAAACGTTTAGGGTTTTATGTTTTTACCCTAGGTATTTAAACTAAACCCTAGCCATGTTTTTGATAGTACTCCATATTGTCTTGTTGCTCATACATTGCGGTTTGTGTGAATCTCTTGTGAGATCTTTGAGGAGCTTTCCTTTATACAAAACTTAGGGTTTTCAAGGTAGAGATGATTTTAACATCTTGAAGATCATTACAGTTCCAACCATTGGAACTTAAAGAAAAACAAGCGGGGAGCTTGTAGCTGATTGAAGAATTCAAGAAAAAAGGAGTCCGTGGATTTGGAGCTTGCACGTGGTCGTGTCAGTAAGTTCTACTGGTGGGTAGCATTAGGAAGTCGAGCGGGGAGCTTGTAGTCCTTTTGTAAGAACTTCAATTCTTTCACAGTGAATTCTGGTTTACCTTGAGGATCGGTGGGTCAAATCCTCCCCAGGTTTTTCCTGTGTGGTTTCCTAGGTGATCATATCATTGTGTTCTTTATTATTTCCGCTGCTTTATATGTTTTATATACATGATATGATTATTTGATTGTTTTAACCTAGAATTGCTTAATTTGACTAAGTAACAACTTGGCTAATTAATCTAGGCTACGCAATCTGGTTGTTTTTAAGGGGTCTAAAACCGTACATGGGGGATTGCCAACATTGTCCCCTTATGCATCCAAGAAGAGGAAGTACTCTTCTGACCTTCAGTCATCGGGAAAAAGTGCCAGTAGCCCTTCCATTTTTCTAGAAACACGCGAGATCGTTGTTGACACTCCTCGCCATGGGACTGGGAAAGGTCTTATGACTTCCCAAGGCCCCGTTGCCCCTCATTTTCCTTTGCTGGTGAAGGATAAGGAGCATGCAGTGGACACTACCCATTCCATCGTCTGGGATGCTGACCTGGACGAGTGCTTGGAGTATAAGATTGACCCTTTGGGTGACTTTGGTCTCTATGATATGATGAGGGTATGTTGTATTTCTATCTCATTTGTCTATTTGTCAAGTACTTTTGTCCCTTTTTTACTCTTTATTTTACTCGTCCATTTTGACTTACATTTGTCCCTTTTGATCAGGGCTTGGTGAGGATGTGGGCTCTGCAAATCCGCTGTGCTTCGTAGGAGGTGTCGGTTAAGCACCTAAAGAATCGTCTGGAGACTGAGGCATATTCTTTGAAGAAATTCAAAGAGTCTAGTCGAACTCTTAGTCAAGAGGTGATTGAGCTAAAGGCCAAGCATGGTGGGGTAACTCATCAATATGACAAGCTGGTGAAGGAGAATGCGAACCTGAAGTCCGAGGTGGCTGCTCTTCATGAGCACATGGATAAGGTGAAGGAAGAGGCCATTGAGGAATTAAAAGTGTCTTAACCTTATTTTAATGAGATGGGAGGTTATTATGGGGACGACTTTGAGGACTTTCACAAGCAAGTGGTCCTTTTGTTCCTAGACTTGGACTTCTCCTAAATCCCGATCAGACTCAACACCCCGATGACTCCAACTACCGAGCCTATTCTCGACAATGTGGAGACCGATCATAAGTTGCTGATTACCAACAGAACTAGTGACGTGGCCAACGACCCCAAAGACCCCCAGGAGCAAGCTAATTAATAACCCCCCTACCGATCCTTAAGAAAAACTTTGTTTTCCCGTATTTTTTTCTTCTCTTTTTTTTAGTCTTTGGTTTGTAACTCAAAAACAATGATGGTGCCCTGTTTTGGACTTAAGTTACTTTTTTTTTTTTTGGTTGATACTTTCATTTTTTAGTAATTTTATAACATTCTATGTTTACTTTGTAGTAATTTTTCTTCTGCGTTTTGTACACAAGTGTTTATGCTTGTTGGTTTGTCTTTCATCAACTAACTTTTGTTTAGTTGTCAGTCTAGAGGTATTCTCTTAGAGTGTTGGGCACCTATTGGCCCTTTGAAAGAGAATTATGATTCGTCGGTTTCCCTTAACCCTGCTCTCTTCTTTCTTTTCTTCTTTGAATCGTCAATATACCCTTTAGGTAGGGTTTTAGCACTTACATAGATCAAGTGTCTGAGGACTTTTGATCATCGGTTTTACCCCTTAGGTAGGACTTGAGATTTGATGAGGACCACGTGCTCGAGGGCATCCTTGATCATCGATCCATCCCGTAGGTAGGACTTAACATTTGAGGAGGATCAGGTGCTCAAGGGCATCCTTGATCGTTGGTCAATCATGTAGATAGGACTTAGGATTTGATAAGGATCAAGTGCTCAAGAGCATCCTTGATCATCAGTCCATTCCGTAGGTGGGACTTAACATTCGAGGAGGATCAAGTGCTCAAGGGCGACCTTGATCGTCAGTTTGCCCTTTGAGTAGGGCTTCGCTTTTATAAACCTTTCTTCATTGTAGATGATAATAATAATTCAATTTGAAAGTAAATTGAATAAAATGTTGATAACTTGCTGTTTGGTCAGTACAAAAGCCAATATTCCAAGGATGGTGCAGCCTTTGCCCGTCGAGCATTTCCAAGTAATAGGCGTCCTTCCTATTGCAATCAATGATTCTATACGGACCTTCCTAGTTGGGTCCTTACTTCCCTTGCATGAGATCTGTTGGGAAAACACATGGAAAAATACAGTTTTGTATCTCATACAAAAACACGCAGTGGAATATAAACAAATCTACTTCATTCATGTGAGACAACATGCAACATATGAGTTTTAAAAACAAAGAACAAGAAGGCATACCATGATGCAGTGAAATTCAAAACAAAATGAAGATTGAACTTGCGAAGACTTTTAATCTTCACTCCAATTCCACAATGTGCCCAAGATGTGTGGTCTCTTAATCATTTCTATATGTATTTGTTCAAGAGAGTAACCAAGCATTTTTCTTAAGAAAAAACTTTGAATCTTTCTCTTTTTAATTATACATATATAGCTACACTTGGCAGTTACTTTATTTAATAACTCTTATTAAATAAATAACTGATTATCTAATTTGGGTTAGCCTTTTGGACCAGTCCAAATGGGCTTAAGTGTGTGGCTTGGAGTGAGATTAAAAGGGACAAATAAAACTCTAGTTCTAATGGGCTTTGGACTTATTTGTCAACTCTTGACAAGCCCAAAGTTACCATTAAGTATATTTAATACCACTATATAAATATAATTGCACTCTAGGCCTTATTAATAAATTATATCCCAAGACTTTATTAAACATTTAACCCCTTCATGAAAATATTCGTTGTAATACAAAGTCATAATATATAATTGTCACTTTGAAGATTACTATATCTTGATCCTTGAGTACCCAGTTTAATCCTTTAAATTATTCACATATATTTTATGAAATCTAATTTAATAAAATATAAACTTTAGTAACTCTTTACTAAAGTGGTTAGGCCTAAAACTCTAAATAACCCAACTTATTAAACTTATCTCAAGGGAATGTTTTATATCTTTATAAAGAGACTATGAATTCCATCTTAAGAATATGTGTTTCTTCAACATTACATGTGGTTACCCAACATACTGAGGTTTTGACCATTAGATTAGATCTCATTCCTAATATATCAAAGTAACCTACATTTCATGATCAGGTTCACTATTCTCTCAGGATTGAGAGTTTATCTGAATAAAAGTTGTGAGATTTATTATTCATTTGACAGTCGTTAATAGAATAATAAATCTCACAGCGATTCAGTTCAATGTGTCTTATACACTTAAAACATATTAACATATAAATTAGAAGTCTTCACTTTCATAATCATGACAAATCTTCTTAATTTACATGTTATAGTTTTCGTGGATGAAATGCCCAATTTCATCACCAACTATGAACTAAGATTTTGAGTTTACAAAGAACTTGTGATTTATATCTTCTATGACTAAGTCACATAAATCACATACTATGCATCTCAAGGACTATATAATAATGTCCAAATAATCATGTTACCATTATTTTAGATAATAATAAAACAACTTTATTACATATAACATAATGTCATACACAATGTCATACATAGCATACAATAGGATTTTAGTGCACTAATCCTAACAGGATCTTTGGTGGTCATGGTCACTTTCCTTAAAACAAGTTCCTCAATGCCGAAGTGCTGAGACTTCACCTTGGCATTATAATGCTTGGCCATGAGGTCTTGGTACCGAGTCATTCATAGTTCAGCAATTACTCTTACTTCATCTAGTAGATATAAGTGCAAACGGATCCCTTCTTCGTTCTTCCCTTCGTCAGGGTGAGCTATCTTATAGCTTGTTATTCCTACTTCCACGAGGATGACAACCTCACTCTTGAATGCCAGATGAAACGGTATTTCTCCTATGGGTCTTCAAGCAGTTGTCCTATACACCCATAAGGTGCTCGGTAGCTCGTTCGGCCATATCCCCTTTGCCCCCTCAAGCCGAGTCTTGATTAGTTTGAGCCAGGATCAGTTTGTAACTTCAACTTACCCATTGGCTTGTGGGTGGGTGGGTGAAGAGTAATGGTTCTTGATCCCTAATTCCCTACAAAAGTCTCTAAACGCGTTGTTGTCAAACTACTTTCCATTGTTAGAGATGAGGGCCCTAGGGATTCTGAATTGGCAGATGATGCTTTTCTAGATGAAGCTACAGACATTTTTCTTCGTGATGGTTGCTAGTGGTTCTGCTTCTACCCACTTGGTGAAGTAGTTAATCCCCACAACAAGGAATTTAAGTTGTCATATTGCCATCGGAAAGGGTCCCATGATGTCCAGTCCCCATTAAGCGAAAGGCCATGAGTCATTCATCGGGGTACGTAGTTCTGACGGTTGCCTTATGAATTGCCGAAGCGTTGGCTCTTGTCACATGCCTTCATGTAGGATTGGGCATCCTTTTACATTGTAGGCCAATAGTACCCAGCTCGTATGAGCTTATGGACCAACAATCGTGCCCCTGAGTGGTTCCCACACACCCCTTCATAGACTTCCCTCATGACATAGTCTACTTCGTTGGGGAACCAACACCTTAGGCATGGTCGGGAGAAACCTTTCTTGTATAACACATCCACTATCAGCACAAAGCGCGATGCCCAAACCTTTAACCATCTAGACTCCTCACGATCTTCGTGAACTGTCCCATTCCTGAGGTAGGAGATGATCGGAGTTTTCCAGTCAACGCCCTTTGGTATCACCTGTATCTCCAATTCCTCTATAGTGGGGAAGTGTTGAGTGAAAGATAGGACCTAACGACTAACCATCATGTGTTCCACTAATGTGGCTTTGGCTAATCGATTGGCATGCTCATTTTCCTCCTCTGGGCACAACGAATGGAGTCACCACCTAGTTATATGGTCTAGAAACCATGAATATAGCTTCCTTTCCAAGAAGGACCTTTGACCTTTAAGTTTGGAGTTTAGGTATGTTCTTGGGAAGGTGTTAGGCATCCAAGATCACCTAACCCTAAGGTTGGCCTCCCATCATTGTGTCTTACATCTTAACCTTATTAAAAACATGTTCAACACTTGCATCTATACTCACACACACACTAGCATACATCTAAGCATACAATCATGGTATCCTTCATCCCAAAACACACATACTTATCAATCTAAAAGAAAAGGAAGCCAAGGCACAAAAGAAAACCCTAGCATTCATCTAACATGTGAAAAGCCTATCATGCATCAACAACAAGGCAGCAAGCAAACATATTACAAAACCCTAGTCTTACATCTACGCATGTTCTATTATATCATCAAAGTGAAACCCTAATACAATGCATGAACATCGCTAATGCATAGCTTATCCTTTACTTATCTTTCAGCAGCACAACACCTATGGCATCAATGCATGAACATGTGAATGAATGGCATTAAAGGTAAGAAACCCCAACCTAAACCCTAATATAGACATGTGATAATAAACAAATATGTTCAAAGGTAAACAAACAGTTATGGGGCTTGAAACGTGTGAAAAGGAAGCTACACAGAATACACATGTTAGTGTAGAAACAAAACAGATAAAAATTAGGGTTTCTGGGTTACGGCATCACGCATGCTAGAAAAAGTCTGCGTACACATGAGTTCATCTTACGTGTGCAGGCTAGAGCATGCGTACGCAGATCCTTACCTAGAAAACCTAATTTACACAAAAACAGAGTAGAAGCTAATCAAAACATAAAACGTAAAATCTAACAATCTAACATGTTTAAAGACATAAAGAAAACCTAAAACTAACCTAAACAAAGATGTATAAACATAAAATAAACAAAAAACATATTAAAATAAAGATTAAAGGCAGAAAAGAAAAGGGAAAAGTTTAAAAGAATACCTTAAAGAAAAAGCTCCTTGGCTTGATTTTTGATCATTCCCTTCAGTCAAATCTATCACAATTCAATAAAATAGTGATTAGCAATCATAAACTCAAAGCATTGGGGCCAGAAAATGTCCCAATCAAATAAAAATGACTTGAGAGTGTTTTATGAAAAACTCGCTTTTGATTCACTATTTTTTAGTGAATCTTAGGTTTTTCCCGTGGGATTTTTGTGTGTTTTAAAAATGTACCATGTAAGGCTTTTTATAGTTGAAAAAATGGGGTTTGGAATGGCTCCCAGACGATGTGGGATTCATTCTAACCTTAGCCATTATTGTAGAAAACTTGCATTTCTTATGTTTCTGAAACCTTAGCTGCGTACATAAGAATATGCCTGCGTACGCAGGCCGCGACTCACGTACGTAGGCCGAGGGCCACCTTGGTCATTTAATTTTTCAAAAATAGATTTTTTCTCATTTAAAAGGTTATATTTTCCATTTTAAAACTCCTCAAGCCATTTTAATATCTTATTAGGCTCTAAACTGGACATGGGCCTTAGAGTTCGAGCATAATTGGGGAATGGGGGCCCAAGTCGTAAGAGATACAAAATGCGGTGTCTAGAGATGCGCTTCGCTAACAGAATCAAAAAAATAAGAAATAAAACATTTTGTCTCGACGTATAGCAGGGGCTTAACCCCCACACACGACACACATCACGCATACATGGGGCGGGGTGCAACTCCGAAGAGGTGTGTGGGATTTGTATGTACAAAGTCCCACCTTTGTTGCTCGGGAAACAAGCAACGACAGGTTCACTATCCCAAAACTTGTTTTGCCACTTGCAAGCAAATGACGAGTGACTCACTATCCTAGAGTCACTAAAAAAAAAAAAAAAAAAAAGAAATCAAACAAGGGTGCTCTTACGAGCTAACCCATCACACAACAAAACGATATTATCTCTGTGGTGTCCATCCGAGGCTCTTGCCTCAAACTTCTCCAGTTGGCTTGTTCCTCTTGCCTTCTTCATTTCTTTCTCTACCTTTTTTGGTGTGGCTCTTGCCTCGAGTTGGCCTTAGCCTCTTTCTCTATCATTATCCCTACATTTTTTTTACCATGCCTGCATATTCAATATCTAGAGGATATATGCACGAGTAGGATCCATTAGGGATGGGGAAGAACTCGCTGAGGAGTAGACAGGGAGGAATCTTTAGCCTTTCACGACTTGTTTGGAGATGAGAAACTCGCTGAGGAGTAATATGGATGGATTTACTAAGGAGTAGTGTAAATGTGTGATCCACTAGGGAAGAATCTTCTGCTTCCTAGATGGTTCACAGAGGATTTTGAGGGAGAATCTTCTGCTTCCTTACTGTGGATTATTTTTTGGTGTAAGGGACTCACTAAGGAAGAATCTTTACCTTCTTTACTAGGGATATTTTGGGGAAAACTCTTCTGCTTCCTTACTGGGGATTTGCTTTAATGTGCTTGGGTCCATCGGGGAAGAATCTTCTGCCTCCTCCACGGAGATGATGCTCGATATGCCTAAACTATTGAGGAAAAGTCTTCTGCTTCTTTCATGGGGATGATATGTGATAGGTTTGATCCTTTTTGAGGAAGAATCTTCTGCTTCCTTTACCGAGGGTATTCCTTGAGACGCTTGAAATATTAAGGAAGAATCTTCTACTTCCTTATTGAGGATAATGTTCTTGATATGCTTGATTTGCTGGGGAAGGTCTTTGATGTGTTTGAACCATTGGGGATGGTTCTAATAATCTAGAACGAGAAAAGAGTTTTCTACTTCCTTTACCGCTCACTGGGGAGTCTTTTGATAATTTGTGTTAAATTGGGGTCTTTTTTTTTTTTTTGGAAAGAAAGTTTTTTTTTTTTAACTATTCATGACTAAAATACGTGTAGTTTAGCCATCAATTTTGTTCCCACCTTTTTATTCTCGAATGGTTACCAACCGTTTTTTTCTTCTTCTTCATTCTCTTCATCTCCCTCACCTTTTCATATTCTTTATAACTCCTCTCTCTTTTCTCTCTACAAAAACCTCCATCTCCTCTTTCTTTTCCTCACATCCTGAGTCTCTCATCCTCTCAGACTCACTCATTTCCTCATTTTCTCTCATTCTCTCATCAACTTCTCCAATGGCACCCAAAGCCTAAAAGACCTCCTACGTCTTATCTTCTAATGCACACTCGCTAAAGCGAAGCAACAAGGTTGGTGGGGCCCCCACCATTGACATACCAGCCAGAGAATCACATTCCTACAGCTGAATCTATAAATTTTGAAACTTTTTCTCTTTTTTAAGTTCCTCTCTAATCTTCTGTTTCAATGCGTTTTTGGCCATGAAAATGATTAGGTTTTGCTAGGGGACAGGTTTAGATTAAAACTTGACATCTTAAAAGGGGTAGAAACATGTCTAGGATTGATTTTGGATGATGCTTCTTTGAAAATGTAGAGTAACTACTTCTGTCTGTGTTGCATGTGTGGGCCTGAGCCTACATACGCAGCTTGAATTCATGCATACACGACTCTGTTCTTGCGTACACAGGTCATTTCTTGAGGTTTTGCATACGTGGGAGTGGGCCTATGTACGCGGGGTCTTGTTTGCGTGCATGGGCTTTGACTCGCATACGTGAGACACCTGGCAAAAGCCCTACTTTACCCATTTTCACTCCTTTTTCACCCGTTTCACCTCCATATGCAATTTTGACAACCTTTTTCATCATTCTTGCATCTGAAAATTGTTGTATCAGTCTTTTTATCTTTATTCTTGTATCTAAACACCATATTCCTAAATTTCACTTGAATCATGAATCTAATGTCATCTTTCTTTCTGTAGTCATCATCCCCTTATGCTGGTAGGGAAAGCACCAACAAAGTGGTGGAGTGGTTCAACCTACTTGTCCCTGAAACTAGGGGTTATATCTGGGAGGCGGGCTTTGAGCTTGTCGTCAGCATTCTTCCTGAAAAGACTGTGAGTGCTACCTTGCTGCAGTGCCTCATTGAGAGGTGGTGGGACACTACCCACACCTTTCATATTGCCAAGCGGGAGATGACGGTGACTCCCTATGACTTTTATCACATTACTGTCCTTAACATTGAGGAGGCCATCATTAGTTTGGATGGCGTGTCAAGTGTCCAACTGGGCATTAACATGTTGGGGAGGAAGTACTCCACTGAGACCATTCACTATTTTGACTTGGTGTCGGATTACATGTTCCTCCCATAAAGGACTACGGAGGAACGTGTCCGTATGGGTAGGGCTTTCCTTCTCCACTTGTTGGGGGCCTACCTCTTTGCCAATAGTGGGCAAACAATGTCTTTGAGGTGGCTAACCCTCTTCTAGGACTTTGGGGAGGCACGAAAGGCCAACTGAGGGCAAGCATGTCTTGCTTATCTTTACTCCACCCTTAACACTCTCAGCCGAGGCACCTTGCAGCAACTTGTAGGGCCTTGGAAGCTCTTTAAGGTTAGTTCTGTTTTCATCTTTTGCATTATTATTTGTAGCTTGTAGTCTTGCAAACTGCCATCTTACATCTAAACTGTGGCTTATGGTTCTTTCTTGCAACGGTAGGTTGTTAGGTATGACCTCATAACTCTAGGCCACCAACCTAATTCTGAGGGATTTTCACCACGTTAGGGCATATCTTGTGGGATTAACTTCAGATGAGGTAATTTTAAGAGTTTTAGTTGTTCATGCTTCTTCCTTTATTACCCTTAGAATACTATCTTCCTAACCTTGTGCCTTTATAGGTAAACTGGGCCCCGTAGGCTGGCCAGCCCCTTCCTGCTACTTGAGACTTGGAGCCTGCCGCTTTCATTGCTTCGATGATCACCCGACCCTTTGAAGGAGCAAGCTTGAGGGCTCTATATTTGGCGGAGAAGGTGAGGTACCAGTTGGTGGGTAAGGATGACCCACAAATTCTGATAGACCCACTGAGTTCATGCTTGCCCCACACTCCATGACTAATGCTGATTACAACAAGTGGGGGAATGGCGTTTCCTATGCTGAGCAGCTTCTTGAGGGGTTGGACTATAAGGAGTTCAACATCACTCGCCTCATGCCTTCTCTTCTTGTTTAGGTATATGCTCAAACCCTTGTACTTCTTCTCTCTCTTTTTTCTTTGTTTGTTGTACATTTGTAGACCCCTTAAAACACAACCAGATTAACCTAGTTAATTAGCCAAGTGATTACTTAGTCAAATTATCAAATCTAGGTTAACACAAATATATCATATCAATGTAAAGTGCAGAAAATAAAAAACACAAAGATATAATGATCAAGGAAAACTAAACTGGTAAAAAACCTGGGGAGGATTTAACATAGATATCCTCAAGGTAAAATGAATCCACTATGAAAGAATTGAAGTTTACATAATAGTGACTTAGACCACTAACATCCTATTGCTACCTCGATTAGGAAACTTACTACCACGACCACATGACAGCTCTGAGTCTATGGACAACTTCTTTCTTGGATTCCTAGCAAGTACAACCACTCTCGCTTGTGTATCTTTAAGCTCTTAAATCTGCAACTGAATTGATCATTAAACTCTTGACATCAATCTTGAGATTGGAAACCCTAAGTGTATGTGAAGGCAAACTCCTCTAGATCTCATAAGAGATTCACACACACAGCACAAAGAGCAACCTCAAAACGTGGCTAGGGTTTTTCCTTTTATACTTAAGACAAAACATAAAACCCTACATGTCAAACGGGCTTGGGTTGAGTTAGAAAATTCTACAGAAAAACAATCTGCACGACATTCGATCGATCAAGCCTAATTTTCAATCAATCGAGCTAGGCAGATTTACACAGTAAATCCTACAGAACACTCAATTCCAACTTTACATTTAATTATACTTTGAGCAAGTCTAAACAAGACTAAAACGTTTTGATCATGGTTTGCCAACATTACAAAATGAAGTTCTAATACATTAGTTTCTAATTCCTTAGAACCTAACATTTGTCATGGCCCCTAATGTGGGAAATTGTAATAGGGGGGACCTGTTGTCGATGAGTCCATTGATCCTCCACATATCCCTTGGACAGTCTATGCTTATGGCCCGGATAGCTTTGCTAGGGAGTGTGTCGTGCCCCACAACCCTAATGTCAGGGGCTATCCTTTCCCTCCCAACACTCGAGCAGTGAGTTCTTTCTTCCCTTTGTCCTATTTCTTTGCCAAATTTCTCTTCTTGTTTCAATCACTAACCCTTCTTTCTTCAAATTGCAGCCCACTATCCAAGAGCATGAGGAGTTGGTATGGCTAGCTGAAAATCTTAAGTTGGAGGTGACTAACTACTCGAGGGAGCTATATGGTCTTGGTGGCGTGGCCTACCCAGTCAAGGAAGAGGTGGCACCGTTGATCACCTGCAATCATAGCATAGATACAACAAACAAATTTTCTTTTTTTGCTTTTATTGTCTTTTTTTATTCCTTTCAGCAGACATTTAGTTTGGTTTGAGACAAAGGATTGTATTTAAGAACATATTTTTACATTTATGCTTTTGACTGGAACTTAGCACTTAATTTACAAGATAATGATAAATTGTATGTTTCTTTACAACTTTGCTTCTTTGATGCTTGCAACCTGATGCTTGGAATATGTCTTGAATGGCTCTTTAGGTCACAGGAACCTTAGAAATGCTTGGGAGTAGAAAACTCTGTTCAAAACAGGGGAACATGGGCTTCTGCCAAGCGTCATGCGTACGTTTAGATATGCCTGTGTACACAGCTTTAACTTTGCATACACAAGGTTGATTTTGCATACGTAGGCCACGAATTAGAAAAACCCCAGCCAACTTACTTAGGTATAAAAGTAGCCATTTGAGTCCAAAACTCTCACCAATGTATTTTCAACCTAGAGAACACTTTTTTGAGGTCTCCCAATGGCAGAATACTCTCCTTTTGATGTCTCCACTTGGATTAGAAAGCTTGGTCCTAATTTCAAGGATTATGTTGCTCCCTATAGCCTTTCTTGCATCTTCCCTTACCATTAAATTAGGGTGGATAAGCTTCTTCTTCGTGCTGCTACTAACTATTGGGTTCCTTCTTGGCTTGTATTCCGCTTCAACATAATACAATTATGCCCTACTATTGAGGAATTTGCTATTATCATGGGTGAACCGAAGATTGATGATCTTATATTTCCTACCTGGGGTGGGGATCTTCCTTCCTTGCTGCAAGTTGTGTTGGGTGTCCTTGAAACTACAGCTAATAGGTGGTGTATCTTTGGCAAACTCAACCTTAGGCTGGTCTTTGATTACTTTTTCGGTTCGAGCCTTCTTAAGGGTGAGAGGCCACGATCGTACTACCTTTATGCATTTTGTTTGTGTGCTTTTGCAAGGTATTTTTTGGTTCAACGGTCATATTGTTTGGACTTTCGGATGTGTATGGTGACTTATGAGCTAAAGAGTCCGATGGTTTTAATCTTGGCGGAAACTCTTAATGGTTTGGATGCCTTTCAAAGGAAGGAAGCAAGTTTCTTTGCGGGAAGTCCTCTTCTTCTTCAGGTATGATCCCTAACTTTTTTCTAGGTTCTCAACCTAGTGGGATCCCTCTAATTTTTCATGGATTTCCTTGTGGTTTTCAACCCATCGAGGCACCTTATATCGCCTTTCATCTTTGTCTTTTTATTATTATTTTTTTCACTCACGCTCTTCACTCTTTTTTTCTTTTCCTTTCTCTTCTCCCCTTTTTTTTTATCTTCTTTCCTCCTCATTTTTTTTAATATGGCTATAAGAGAGGCTTCGGTTGCTTTAGGTATTTCAAACATGGAGGCTAAGTAGCTAAGGCATCCGCAAACTGATTCTGAGCTCAAGGGATGATTGTGTACTCAATCTTATCAAAGGTCTTAGTCAAGTCCTCTAGGTATTATTGATAGGGCTTCAGGTGTTCTTCCTTCACTTTCCACAACCTTTGCACTTGGGCTTTTTGTAACTTATCGTTCCATGTATGTGGTTCATTCTTCCTTAGAAGTTTAAAGATGGGCTCACAAGTAGAGGTGAGCTTGGCAAAGAATCGACTAATGTATTGTAATCAACCTAAGAAACCACTTATCTCTTTCTTACTTTTGGGCGGCAGCGTCTCCAATATGGCTTTGATCTTGGATGGGTCAACTTCTATTCCTCTATCACTCACTAGGAACCTTAACAACTTTCCAGCGGTTACTCCAAAGGTGCAATTTTGTGGGTTCAATCTCAATCTATATTCTTTAATCCTCTCGAAGAACTTCCTCAAGTTCGTGGTGTGCTTCTCTCTATCCTTAGATTTCACAATCATATCATCAACATACACCTCTCTCTCATTATCCATGATGAATTCCTTCTTCTTTCTTTCTTAAGGCTTGCCATTCCTCCCTTTGTCTTTCTTCAACCAGTCTTCTTTCTTCAAGGGTTCCCACACATGCATAGCCTCAGTCATGTCATATAAATCCTTGCCCTTGTTGGGAAAGTCTCTCCTTGCCTCGTCAAGGAAACAGTCACCATCATCCCTACTCCAACAGCTAATCATTTCATCATCCCCACCTTCAAGGTCCATTCTGGCCAATCGTGATCTTCCCACGATCCCGCGTCTCCTAATTTAGAAAAATTGTGGACATGGGCCCTCTTGAAAGTCCATGGTCCTGGAGCACCCCTTAGTTGCAACTTCAAGTTGGGTAGAGGCAAGCAGACTTTCCCTTCTACCATGACGTGATCAATGCCTTCTTAAGTTAGCACACTTGATTCATGCTCAGCCTTATGCTTCTCATCTTCCTCTTTCTCAACTTCGGAAAGGTGGCCTATTATCTTCTTAAGGACCTCAGCTTGTACCTTTACACACTCAAGCATCTTTTGCATAAAAACCTTTTCACTTGTAGCATCCATCACTCCCTCTCGATAAGCCTTCAATTTGGATGTCTCACATTCCATTGGACTTGGATTGGAGCGATGCCTGGAAAGAAGCCCTATTTTCATTAAGCTCATGTCTCAATTAAAAGGTTCCTTTTACCCTTTAGATGTTCTTGGAAAATTCTTCAGTTCATTTTAATAAAGGCCCAATTACAATATCACTCCCTTTCCTCTTATGGATCCTTGCCCCTTGTTTCATTGGGCTTTGGTCCATTTACAATAAAGCTCTCATCTTACTCTCATGGGCTTTTGTTAAAATATGCTTAGGAATCTTCAATCCTTTGTCTCAAACTTGAGCCTGCAATGTATTCATCACCTTTGGGCTTTTCATTTTTATTCATTATTTCATCACTCTTTTTGAAATAGCCCTCTAGCTAGAATATTTTTTAGCCTTCCTTTCAAAGTCTATGAAATTCTCATCCTTTTGGGCCTAGGCATACAACAAAGAGACTCAAGATTATGGAGTTTTGTTGATACCATATTTTGTCCGCCCTCAATTTGCATGCCAAACCTTGAAAAATCCAAAAATATTATTTTCTCTCCATGGGGCCATGAGGACATCCAGAATGATGTGGCGTAACCCGTCCAGACGCCAAATCACTCAATGTGCCTTTTTCAGCTAAAATGACCAAAATGCCCCAAGTCAACCTAGGGTTGACCAAGGGTCAACCGAGATCAAAACCCTCACAAAGCAACACTTTTCATAGTTTTACATCAAACCCGACCTTTTCAAAGATTTTTGGAAACTTTGACCAAGTTTGAATAGGTTGACCCGAGGTTGACTCTCGACGGGCTCCAAAAACCCTAATTTTGATTCAGCCATCAGAACGAGTTAAAACCAACATCATTGCCAATATTATCAAATTCTAAGTCCAACGACTATTCATGGGTTGAAATCGGAGTTACAACGGCTGAGATATCACAAAAATCGAGATAATGCACTGATCGATGCATTACTAACTTTCGAGAGCCATAACTTTTGATCCGACGGTTGGATTTTCAAGTTCCATACCTTTTCAAAAATAGGAAGTCAAGATCTTTCCAAGAGTATCAAGATCAACCCAATCCATGACCTTTTGAAGGTGGTGGCTCTTTGTGTCAGGGCTATAAAAGGCCCCAAGCACCCTCCAGACCAAAAAAAAAGGAACTTCTAGGTTTTGCTCTCTGCCTGGATGTCTTTTACAAATTTTTCCTCTCTTCCAAACATAAAATACACAAAAAAAAAACATCAAAACCTCTTGATTCCTCTCTTCACCAAAAATACAAGGTATTGATCCTATACCCAATCTTCTTTTTCTTGGTTCTATACCTTGGGATTTGGGGTTTAGGGATGTGGATGTAGCTTTTTAGCTACTATCCACACCCCTAATTTTCTAAATCTTTTTCTAGTATTTATCTTGCATTTTTTGCCTTAATAACATGATTTATTGCTTTCTTTAACATGTAGCTTGCTTTATTTGTGCTTCTAGCCTAAATCTCCTTGCTTTTTATGCCTTATGCCATGTTTCATGCTAAGATCTGCATCCTTACATGCTTATATGTTTAGATCTACATGCTTTATGCTATATGCCATGTTTTCCTATGCTTTGTTCCTCTTTTTGTTCGAGGATGATGTTAGGGTTACATGCTCACATGCTTGTATGATGATGTTGGCTATGCCTTTCTTATTCTTCCATGTCTATGTGCTAGGCTTCTACATGTTTACATGCATGTTTCTATGCCTATATGTCTAGATCTATGTTTACACATGCCTATGAGCTTGGATCTATGTTCTCTACATGCTTTATGCTATCCTCCATGTGCTTGTGCGCTCCATACCATGTTTATGTGCCTAGACCTAGGCTATGTTTGTCATGCCATGTACTACCGCAGCCCTTTTGTAGCTTTGTTTTTCTTCCTTGCGTTTTGGCCTAATGGTTAGGACTCGATCTAGACCCTATGGTCTTTGTCATCGTCCATACACCAAGGCCTACATAAAAGGGTTTGGATCACCCCTATTTGCATGTCTATGCTTGCTTGCTTCTATGCATTATGCTTGTGTTAGCCTCTCCAGTTCTAGGCTTTACCACGCTTGACGCCCTTAGCGGGTTTATGGCTGTATGGTTACACATGATGCCCATGAGGCCTTATCTAGATGTAACCATTTGGGATGCATCGCCATGATGCTGGTTGCTTCGTGCATACCTTTCCCATTTTCCGCTCTATACGATGATATGTTTGCCATGCTTATTTATGCCATTCATTGGCTTTCTATGCATCTTTACACGCTTGCTTACATATTCATGCATGAGTCTTGCTTGCTAGTGTGTCATCCATGCTTCAACACAATGAAGTTAAGGACATTCGATCCAAACCTACATTTGTCCCCGGTGGACACCACCTTTTGTTTGCCTTCTTGCTTGTTCAGCTTCTCGCATGTTTGCTTGCTTTCTTATTTCTTTGCTCGTAATGTCTATCATGCTTATCTACTTTATGCCTCTTTCACATGCTCTATGCATCCCTTTCTTTCCATTACTTGTTTGTTGGTTTCTTGTTCTTGCCTTTGCATGTACACACATGGAAAAAGGACGCAAGGAGCTAGGGCACGGTCACCTAGGCACAAGCAAAAAAGGGTAAGGATGCAAGCATGTCGATATAAGCCAAGCGATAATGTTTAATAGTTTTAGGGGTCTAGCCTTTCTCATTTGGTTATGTACCCTTTAAAACCCCCTTCCTTCCTACCTCATTTCTCTCTTAGATGGGTTGTACTAGGTATATCATACCATGTACCATTTGTCCTCATCTCTAGAGTATGGCGACCCTTGTTTATTTTCCTGCATCTATATTTTGGGCCATGCTCTAGGGATGTAGGCATTTACTTTCCTGTTTTGTGTGCTTGCATTGTGTATGATGTATGTATATATATACCTGCTCTCCCCTTCCGATGTGATTGTCACAGTCCATGTCACTTAAGGTGAAGCGTTGCCTAATTTTCGTCGCGAAAGTAAGGTGACATGTTGCTGGATTTTTACTATGGAAGTCTAGTACTTTGCCCGAATGCCTTTAAAAAGCATAGATTGAGACCACACCCATTCAAATGCCAAACCTCAAAGCCCCCATGCATGCAAAGCCCCGAAATCCAATGCCAAAATCATGTTTTTTACTGCCAATCTCTGAAAATTAAAGTTTTATCAAAACAAAGGACTACCCTTGGACAGGTGTTGTGGGGTGCCTAACACCTTCCCCACATAACCAAACTTTCGAACTCAAGAATCAAGATTTTTTTACCATCCACATTAGATTAGAAAAGAAGACCTTTTTTCTTAGCCTAGGATCGGTAATAAAATCAACTAGAAACAAGTGACCAATCACACCTTAGAAAAATCCAATGATTGGTGGCGACTTCAATTTCCTTTGGTAATTCCCTTAAAATTTGGCCAAGATTCCTGCCACACCTCCAAAGGTAGAAAAATACGTGCCTCCACCGAGAGAGAGAGAGCACTAGAAGCTCCACGCAAACCACAGTGCACCAACCAATAGAGAGGAGCCTCCAATAGGCCCCTTGCGCGCAAGAGCGTCGCCATGGCGAGTGGTCGAACGAAGGCCAGACGATGGCAGTTTTCCACTCCGATCGAGGCCGGGCATCGACAAGTTTCATTTTGGCTATGAAGGATATTGGATGCTAAGTCCATAACAAACTTGTTACCTTAAGCCTAAAGTCCTCTTTTCCAAAATGCCTTTTGATTTGGGCCCATGATAGCAATTAGGTTATGGTTTTATGAACCTTTTAAGTTAAGATATACCTTTGGATTTAGGGACAAGCCTCTTATATGTGAGAATTTTTTTTTTTTTTGCCCCACAACATCTTAAGGTATACCATAACTTTAGGGTCATCCCTTCCATTTTTATATCTTTTATTTGTCCGTTAGAATTAGGTGAGCACATGATATATAGTTGAATAAACAAGAGATATATAAAGGGTACCCTTTATGGTAGGATCCAGGATCTCTCTAGTGTGGGTAGGTTCCCTAAAGCTAAAGGGATAGATAAGTAGGTCACTCGTAACTAGGTGGGCTATGATTCCAACCGAGGGCTTAAGTGGGCCCCATAGTAGATTAGTAACAAACCATTCACATACTCAAGGCTCATTATAGGCGATGGCACCGATTATGTAATAGTGGGATGAGCTTCAGAAAATTTGGGCTTAAATGGAGCCTTCCATCTTCCCACTCATCACCAACCAAGGTTAAAGGACAAAAGAACAAGTGAAAGTTTGTGCAACAAGTATTGAAAATATTTTTATCAAGGCTAAGAAATAAGACACATAGGAATTAAACTCATCATCTCTAGTGAAGCCGCACTGTAGGCACAACGAATGGAGTCGACACCTAGTTATATGGTCTAGGAACCATGAATATAGCGTCCTTTTGAGGAAGGACCTTTGATCTTACTACCAAAATTTGGGTTTGGAGTTTAGGTACGTTCTTAGGAAGGTGTTAAGTACCCAAGATCGCCCAACCCTAAGGTTAGCCTCCCATCATTGTGTCATGCATTTTAACCTTATTAAAAACATGTACAACACTTGCATCTATACTCCCATCATTGTGTCTTGCATCTTAACCTTTTCTTGTTTCAGTCACTAACCCTTTTATCTTCAAATTGTAGCCCACTATCCAAGAGCATAAGGAGTTGGTATGGCTGGCTGGGAATCTTAAGTTGAAGGTGACCAACTACTAGAGGGATCTATATGGTCCTGGAAGAACGGCCCACCCGGAAGCAACTCCTAGCTACCAATCAAGGAAGAGGTGGCACTGTTGATTACATGTAGTCATAGCTTATATACATAGACAACGCACAATTTTTCTTTTTCTCTTTTGCTTTTAATATTTTTCTTTATTCACTTTAGCAAAAATTTGGGTTTGTTTTGAGTCAAAGGATTGTATTAAGAACATCTTTTTAAATTTATGCCTTTGATTGTAACTCAACACTTAATTTACAAGTATAATGATAAATTTTATATTTCTATACAACTTTGCTTCTTTGATGCTTGCAATCTTGTGCATGGAATATGTCTTGAATGATTCTTTAGGTCACGGAACCTTAGGAATTCTTGGAAGTGGAGAAACTCTACTCAAAACAGGGGAATATAGGCTTCTGCCAAGCGCCATGCGAACGTGGAGGTGAGCCTGCATACGTAGCTTTGACTTTGCGTACGCAAGGTTGACTTTGCTGCTATCATGGGTGAACCGGAGATTAATGATCTTATCTTTCCTACCATAGGTGGGGATCTTCCATCCTTGTTGCGAGTGGTGTTGGGTGTCCCTAAAACCACAACCAATAGGTGGTGTTTTTGGCTAACTCAACCTTAGGTTGGTCTTTGATTACTTTTCCTGTTTATGCCTCCCTGAGGGTGAAAGGCCACAATCATACTTCCTTCATGCCTTTTGCTTATGTGCCCTTGCAAGGTATTTCTTGGTTCAACAGTCACATTGTGTGGACCTTCAGATGTGTATGGTGGCTTATGAGCTAAAGAGAGGTAATCCAGTGGGCTTAATCTTGGTAGAAACCCTCAATGATTTGGATGTCTTTCAAAGGAAGGAAGCGAGTTTCTTTGCGGGAAGTCCTTTTCTTCTTCAGGTATGATCCCTAACTTTTACCTAGGTTCTCAACCTAGTGGGATTCCTCTAATTTTGCATAGATTTTCTTTAGGTTTTCAACCCATCAAGTCACCTTATATCGTTTTTCATCATTATTATTATTTTTTTCACACACGCTCTCCACTTCCCTTTTATTTTTTCCCTCTTTTTTTCTTCCTTTTCTTCCCCCTCCTCTTTTTTGCATGTTGTGGAGGTACTTGGATAAGTGGGTGGAGGAGATATTCCTTGATGAGTTCAAAGGCTTTTTGGCATTCATCGTTCCATGTGTGTGGTTCATTCTTCCTTAAGAGCTTAAAGATGGGCTCACAAGTGGAGGTGAGCTTGGCAATGAATTGACTAATGTATTGTAGTCGACCCAAGAAACCCCTAATCTCTTTTTCACTTTTAGGTGGAGGCATCTCCAATACGGCTTTGATCTTGGATGGGTCAACTTATATTCCTCTATCACTCACTAGGAACCCTAACAACTTTCCAGCGATTACTCCAAAGGTGCAATTTTGTGGGTTCAATCTCAATCTATATTCTTTAATCCTCTCGAAAAACTTCCTCAAGTTCATGGTGTGCTTCTTTCTATCCTTAGATTTCACTATCATATCATTAACATACACCTCTCTCTTATTATGCATCATATCATGTAGCAAAACCGTAGCCATCCTTTGGTAGGTTGTCCCAGCATTCTTGAGGCCAAACGGCATTACAGTGTAACAATAGATTCCCCATTCGATAATGAAAGTGGTTTTGGTCATACCTTTTGGAGCTATCTTGATTTGGTTGTATCCTTAAAAACCATCCATGAAGGACAACAAGGCACTTCTTGTAGTGTTATCTACCAAGACGTCAATGTGGGGGAGGCAAAAGTCATCCTTAGGGCATGCCTTATTCAAGTCTCTAAAATCCACACACATACTTACCCTTCCATCCTTCTTAGGTACGGGCACGACATTGGCTATCCACTCGACTTGGTTTATGGGTTTAATGATCCCCACCTTCAATTGCTTAGTGACTTCCTCTTTGATTTTTAAGAGCCATTCGATCCTCAGTCTTCACAATTTTTTCTTGACAGGCACCATGTGGTCATAAGTATCAATGTGATGTTGAGCTATCTCGGGGTCAATTCCAGGCATATCTTCATAGGACCATGCAAACACCTCTTCAAATTCTGTGAGGTGTTCTGGAAGATCTTTCTTTTCTTTTTTTATTTAGAGTTGAGCCAATTTTAATAAAGCATGAATTCTCATCATTGCCCAAATTAATTGTTTCAAGAGTTGGTTCCATAGGTTCTGAAAGTTCAAAATGGGTATGAAACACCCTTGAACGTTTTGACCCCAAATTACAAATTATCAATTCAAGCTTATTATCAAACAATTAATGTGCGGAATATGAACATAAGCCAATCACAGAATTGATAACTAATCTAAGCCAAAGATAAACACATCCACAGCAGTAAATATAAGGCAAAGATAAAGGGAAGGAAGATGCAAATACACGGACAACACACGATGTGTTATCGAAGAGGAAACCGAAGCCCTCGGCGTAAAACCTCTTCGCCGCCCTCCAAGCAGTCAATAATCCACTAGAAAATGTAGTTGGGATACATGAACAGCAATAGACCCTCCAAGCCTAATCTGCCCGATGTACCTAAACCCTCCAAGCTTCTTGCTCCAACGAGGTTACGCTGAACCTTTTTCTTTTCTAGCTTACCGGATTCCGCTATAGGCCATAGCATCAACCAATATATATTGGTTCCTTCCTAACTGCTTCCCAACAGCACCAAATAAACCTTCTCACGGATGTGGGTATGGTGAGAAAAGGATTTGGTCAAAAGGCCTCTCAAAGGTATAACAATGGAGAGGAAGAGAGTAGAGGAATTTGTAGAGTCTCCAAGGTTAAGATTGTGGATGAATCAATCTTGTATTTCTCTAGGGTTTCTCTCACAAAATTCTCTCTGGAAGCTCTCCCAATATGGTGGGTATAAGGGTATATATATAGTAGGGTGAGAAAGGAATGCAAAACGTCAGTTTTTGCCAAACAGGGTGTTTTGGCGACTTGGCCTCGTGACTGGGTTAAGTCGCAAGTTCAAGCCGCGAGCTAACGGCCTAGCCAGCCTGGGACTTTTTGTCCTGTAGTGTGACAGCTGGTGCGACCCTTCAGCTTCCCTGTGTGCTTCTCACGTGCCTGCATTTGGCAGCTTGTAACCGCGAGTCACCCGCGAGTCCTTAGCCGCAAACCTCTGCTTCATTGCACATAATTGAGTTTTTCTTCGCATCTTCTCACACACTACCCTTACAAATAATCCCACCTAAATACAGGGTTACTAAGTGCTTAAATTACAAGCAAATTGGCACGGAATAAAGCCAACAAAATGGTTGATAAAATTCTACCTTACAGGTTCAATTTTCTTTTCCAATTTTTTATGAATTTCATTTTTAAATTCATTTAAATCATTTAAATGAAAATTTTCAATGTTATGGGACACATCAAAGTAAGCCAAATCAAAATTCATCTCATTGAAAATATTTGAAAGTACATTAGAATTGAACTTGCATTGCAAAACTCTTTCCCCATGTTCTCAAAAAACCCAACCCAAGTCCAATTATTAATGGGCCCCATAGTAGGCACGATGAATTTGGAAGGATCACTTGGCTCTTCATTGGTGATGGAGAACACATCCCCATTCGTCTTCATCATGGTCTTCATTGCTTTAGCATCCATTTAGTTCCTCCAATCGACTTCTTTTGGCACTTCTTTGATCACCACGGTAGGCTTCTCCTTAAAAATGAGTTTTTCATTAAAAAAACATCTCCCAGCCCAGATACACCTTTACATCTTTTCCCACCCAAGGTTCGGGGAAGCCATAATAAGGGAAGTCTCCTCCTTCTTTCATGAAATTCTCATTGAGAGTGCCATGGTTTTTCTTGGTTTTGTAGCAGCCTTCACGAATCCTAGACCCTCATTGGTCACTTGAGTCTTGATATTGAGGAATGCAACTACCCCTTTTCCTTCCTTTCCAAGCCCCATACCAGGCATATATCCCATGTTCTTCATCATTGTACTCACCTTATGGCTACAATATGGGAATAAATAGGTAGCATACTTTTCATCCTTCAACCCACAGTCGGCCATGTTCACGAACTTGAAGCCACTCATTTGAAGCTCACTCCCTTCTTCCTCGAGTCCATAAACCAGTGCTAGGATCTCACCATCTCCAAACACTATGGCAATCCCTTCTTTCCATGGGATCTTCATCTTTTGGTGTAGTGAGAAAGGGATTACCCCATTAGGGTGAAGCCAAGCCCTTCCCAAGAGAAGGTTGTAATTTAGGGTGATGTCCATGACATGAAACTCCACTAAGGTTTCCATTGGTTCAATCTTGCAAGGAGCCTTGAAGGTACCCATGACCTTTCTTGAAGTGTTGTCATATGCCCTTATGGTCAAACAAGAAGGAATGATGGTCTCCATATCCAGGCCAACAATGAGAGTGGTCCTAAAAGGACAATTCAAGGCAAATCCATTGTCAATAAGAACCATTGGAACCTTAGCACCCATGCATTCAATGGTGATTTGCAAGGGTTTAGCGTGGGTAGCTCCTTTGAGAGAGAGATCTGCATCGGAAAAGCAATGAGAGGGTGTGAGGAACCTTTAACTCCCATGAGAGACGGTACTTCTTATGGTGTAATTTCAATTGGTACTTCTTTCCCATTCAAGGCGTCCAAGAAAGCCTTACGATACTTTTGAGAGGCCATGAGCAAACCCTATACAGACACATGAGCTTGGGTCTTCTTCAATTGCATCAAGACCTTATCTTCTTCTTCTTCTTTTCCTCTAGGTTCCATGGGCTTGGATTGTTCCCTTAGATCCCTACTAGGAAGATCCTTTTCTCAAAAGGATGGCTTGTAATGCTTCCCACTTCTAGTGATATTTGCCACATTATCCTCCAAAACTCTTTTCTTCAATTCCATCACCCCTTTGGGAAGTATTCCCCATATTGCTATCGCTTCCTTTAGGACTTTATCCTCTTCATCCCATATTCCATATTCCTTAGACTTCCATGGCATTGATATTGACATTTGTAGTTTTTATCAACTTCGAGCAATCCCATTCAACTTCATCTATTTGTACCCAATTTTGATATGGATGGGGAGCCCTATGGTAATCGGGCAAATGGTTCTTTCTAATGTTGGGTTTGTTAATGATGTTGGGATTTGGGAGGGTTCAATTTTCTATGAGGTCTTATATCTCGTGTTTGAGGTGAAAGTAATTGTCAGTTTTGTGGCTAGATTTTTTGTGGTAATGGTAATATTCATTGAGATTCCAATAGGGAGGTATGGGATTAGGCGTGGGTGTAGGGTCTAAAGCTTGATGAATCCTTGGAGGATAGGTTTTCATATGCTTGGGTGAGGGTCATTCCTAGGTCGGAGAACTCTCAGCGAGCTTTCCTTAGGTAAGCGAGTGTTTTTTGGGGTATGATGGCACTCACATTTACAGGATTGGGTGCTTTACTGGTGTTCCCCCTCCATACATCTTCTTGGTTAGAGGCTTGCTTTTCCTTTTCTCCAATTGTCCATTGTTGAGTGCATCTTTAATTCTTGTTCCACAATCACTTAATTCTCCAAATGAGCTAATAAGCGATGATAAAAGCCTACTATTGTAAAGCGGAAGCAAGTTCTTGACAATCATGTTGATTTGGTCATTCTCATTTGGCCTATTGACCATTTTAGATGCCTTGTTCTTCCATCTAGTCATGTATTCGGAAAAACGTCTCCCCTACGCCTTGTTTGGTAGTCTCTAAATCCCTTAAAGTCACATCAATCATAGTGTTGAAGATGAATTGGTCCATAAACTCCACTAGCTCATTCCACACCTTGGTTTTGCTTGGATCAAGGCTATAGTACCATCTCGATGCAACTCCTGTGAGTGAAAAGGGAAATGCATGCAAAGTTTACCTTTCAACGAGCCCTTTCATTTCTGTAATACTTAGGTATCTTCTTATGTATAGATTTGGATCCCCAATCCCATCAAATTTTTCCGCATCGGAGATCTTAAACTTGGGAGGCAATGCAATAGGAGCCTTTGAGCTTACTTCCCCCATGTTATAGAGGTAATCATCCATTCCTTGTGCCTTACAGAAGGCAAGTTGCATCTTCTCCATCTTTTCCCCCATAGCTACGGTTTCCGCGGTGAGCTTCTCAAATTACTTGTTCCTTTCATATTCTACTTTGTCATTTTCGTCCCATTCCTCCACTTCCTCCTTATCATCACATATTTCCACATGTGTGGATTTCTTGATCCTAGATTCTTCCAAACTAGTGAGGCATCCTCCCATTTTCTTGAGAGACTCTCTATATTCATCTAAAGCCTTAAGGATCTTTTGTGCCATTGGATCTTCTGAGGAGGTAGCCATTGTCTCTTGGGGATTTTCTTCTTCTTGGTATATATCCTCTATCTTAATCAAGCGCCTTCCTTTCTCTCGAATCCAAATGGGAGTGGGGACGTGTTTTCTTGACTTTGGCGGTGCAATGATGCCTGAAAAGAAGCCCCATTAAGTTCAAATTCCAATTAAAAGGTTCCTTTTAACTTTTAGATGTTCTTGGAAAATTCTTAAGTTCATTTTAATGAACGTCCAATTACAATATCACTCCCTTTCCTTTCATGGATCCTTGCCCTTTGTTTCATTGGGCTTTGGTCCATTTACAATAAGGCTCTCACCCTACTCTTGTGGCTTTCATTAGAATGTACTTAGGAATCTTCAACCCTTTGTCTCAAACTTGGGCCTACAATGTATTCATCACCTTTGGGCCTTTCATTCTTTATTCATTATTTCATCACTTTTTTCTTGAAATAACCCTCTCGCTAGAATATTTTGTATCCTTCCTTTCAAAGCCTATGAAATTCTCATCATTTTGGACCTAGGCATGAAACAAAGAGGCCCAAGATTAGGGAAGTTCATATCGGCTTTGTAGTATTTTGGATGCTAAGTCCATAGTGTATTTGTTACCTTAGGCCTAAAGTCCTCTTTCTTAAAAGGGCTTTTTCCACTTGGGCCTATGATAGCAATTAAGCTATAGTCTTATGAACCTTTCAAGTTAACATATACCTTTGGATTTAGGGACAAGCCTTTTATGTGTGAGAACTTCTCTTCTTTTATCCTATATGATAGGCCACAAATTGAATGACCCATTGTGATTTAAACTAATTAATTAATTTAGTCAAGTTATTAATTAATCAATTTAACATGCAAATACGTGGTAGCACAAACAAATCACCAAAAACTAAATATGCAGCGGAAAAATAAATAACTCGGTGATTTGTTCACGAATGGGGAAAAACCCTAACGGCAAAAACCCCACCGGGTGATTTCAGGTCACCACTCCCGAAACTCCACTATTATCAAATCAAGCGGTTACAAATAAGGAATCCCAAGTACCTTACCAACCTACAGTTGAACCCTTACCCCAATACCCAATTGGACTTGATCTGTAGCGACAGTTCCCACCTTTGATGCACGGCTCCCAAGTACGTGACTAACCAGATGCGCGGATCCCAGTACGCGACTTCAATCACCAACTTTAGAATGAGAGGTTGGCTGCAGAGTTCTTCAGATCATCTTATGCATGAAGATCAGGAAGATGCTTGGTCACAAAACCCTAAGGTGCACAATACACAGCAACTTCTTGAAGAAGATGATCTAGGTTAAGAACTTCGTCTCAGAGCATAATTTGCTTGAACAAGGATTGCTCAATGCTTATGCAACTTGTGTCTATGTTGACGGCTCTTAAAACACTCCTTAAATATGTTTAGGGTTAGAAGAAAAGAAAGCCCAAAAACACATTCACGGATCCCAAGAAAATTAGATTGGAATTCTGACTTTTTATGTCTCAACAGCTAGCAGGTGTCGAGGTAGGTGTCGAGAAGGTGTCGAGCTTTAAAAATTCTGCACTTCAACTTGCTTTTTCTTGGACAGACTTGATGATTTCAACACTTGATCTTGAAACATTGTTTCTTGAAGTATTAAAAACACCTAGAACTACCCAATTACAAGTAGAGTGCGTTTTGTCAAAGGATTAGCCAATTTACATAAAATATGACATATGTTCCTAACATGTAAACACATATGTCCTAACAATCTCCCCCTTTGGCAATCCGTGACAAAACCACAACAAACAAATGAACATATGAGAGAAGTCATAAATCACTCAACTCATATTCACTTGTTGCATACAATAAAATCTATCCTAACACAAACTCTTGAAGAACTTTGCAAAAAGAAAGTTTATGGCAAGTAGACTTTGACAACCTGCATTTCTGAAACACTTATAAACAAAACTCATCAAGGCATCTTGTGTGAAACAGAAATAACTAGATTGCATACAAATATAAAGAACATGTGTATAAAGAAAGAAAAGAAACAACACATGAAGAGATAAGTGAATAAGAGAAACATACATCCACATATATAGAAAGATAAGTACAATGTATGTAAAACTGATATACAAGACCAATGTATCTATAAAGAAAGAAAAGAAAAAGATACATCTAAAGCCTCACTACATCCCTCAAAAAGTATGAACACTCCCCCTATCAAAATGTCCTATACTAACTCTCCCCCTAAGATGACTACTCTCATAATCCAAAACTACTCCCCCTTTTTGTCACGAGTGACAAAGGGTAGAGTGTCATGTAGACATCTCATCAGTAGAGCTAGCATCTCCATCATCATCATCTGAAGCATCATCGTCATCACTATCATCATCATCATCCTCAGCATCAGACTCTGAAGCAACTGGAGGAGGTGGTGGAGGAGAAGCCTCAGATGCAAAACCACCCATGGTCGCCTGCCGTCGCGCAATACGACCAACACGAACGTTCACCTGATACAACTCAGTGGTGAGTGTATCAAGGCGAGCATCCATGCGCTGCAGCTGCGCCATGATATCTCCAAGGGATACATCGCTGGAGGAAGGAAGAGGAGTCGATGTAGATGGAGCAGATCTGGATGGAGCCGAACGGGAGGGCGGAGTGGAATCCGGCTGTCTCGCCCTGAACTGTGCCTGGCTACGTTTTACGGTAGCGGCATCTATGGCAGAGATGTGTGTGAAGTGGTCGGAGACAGGGAAAGGGATGGAAAAATGGCGTAGTATCCTCGTGATAGCGGAAGGAAAGATAAGCTTATCACGGGACGCCGCATCTAGATGAACATCGATGATAGAGAAAATGAAGTGAGAGGGAAAATCTATCGTGAGATGCTCAAGAAGAGAAAGCAAGAAACGAGCACGAGGCTCTGTGATAGAGTTATAATGGGAGAGAGGATGAAGTACAAAAGTCATCACCATGTTAAGGAATCTAGGACCTTTAGCAAAAGGTCTACATGATGTGTACATATGCTCACCCCACTCAGAAGGGCGCTCACAGAAAGCAGAAATGAGCTCATCCTTGGACACAGTCCTCAGTCGCTCACAAGTAGGATAGTCAGGAAACTCTATCCTAGGAACATGAAGCACATCCGCAACCAGCTGCGGTGTGACAGCAATGCGCGTACCTCGAACGCGAGTGAAAAAGAGAGGTACTGAACGATCAATCCCGTGCATGTTGGAGTAAAACTCCTGAATCAGCACGAGAGGACAAGTGACCGGGACATCACACAGTGACTCCCATCCCCTACTGTGAATGACAGAGGGAAGGTCAGTGTCGGCGAAGTCCGCCAGAACAACGTGGCGTTCCGAATGAACACCTCGTTTAGAGAAGTTCTCAGTAAATGCCTTGTAGGCATCTCCATCACGGAACCGAAGGTTATGAGGAGCAGTATCAGAAGATGAAGAGGCTCCAGAACGCAGAGGGTTCCGGGCCGGAGTGGATTTACGTTTAGGTGCCATAGATGCAACTAACGTAAAAGAAAAAGAAAAGAGATAGAGAGGGAGACAATCAGAAAAGTTCCAAACAGTTCAAATATGACAATATCTTGAACAAAATGGACGTATGCATGGGAATGCATGATCATGTGACATGCTAACAAAAAAAAAACATCATGGGCTCAGCCCAATCCAATCCTAGCAGCACACATTCAAGAATCACACAACTAAATGCATGAAAATATCATTCTAATGCACATGGAATGCAATGCATGACATTCTAAACACTTTTCATTAAAAAACCAACCCAAAATTTCACCAAAAACTCAAAGATTTTGAAAAACCCAAAGTTTTCAAAGAAAAACCCAAAACCTAAGTTTGAAAACATGAGATGCATGAAAAACAAAGGATAACAAGATCATACCAAGTGATTTGAAGCAAGAAAGTGCCAGAAATCAAGTTGGATGAAGGTTGGAGAGAAGAAAACTGCTCAGGAACACAAACCGCCTCGGAGAGATCGAGAAAAATGCGAAGAAAATCGCGACAGAGGCTTAAATAGGATCTCCAGTAAATCTCGACAGCAGAGGTGTCGAGAGGTATCGAGATGCTGTCAAGAAAGGTGTCGAGAGAATATGCCTTCGACAGCTAAGGTATCGAGGAGGTATCGAGGTACCAAACAGCTCAACAAACACCAGAAGCTCGATCGATCGACGAGGTGTCGAGAAGGTATCGAGCAGACAGAGAGATCTCGATCGATCCACCAGGTGTCGAGGAAGTGTCGAGATTGCGATAAGAAAAATGCTTTAGAGGCTCGACAGCTGACCAGGTATCGAGGAGGTATCGAGAAGGTGTCGAGCCAGCTTTGAAATGCAGTTTTTCGAGAATTGAAAAACACAGACATGAATGCAATCAAGACATGCACCTCAACCATGATCCAATCAACATATAATTCTCTCAAAAATCATCTCTCATTGAAAATTTAAGCACATGGATCTCCCGAGAACACACACACACACTAAACAAGTCTAACAAATTTTATATTTCAAAAATAAGTCATGACAGTTTAGTGAGCATACAAAAGCACATGTAAAACCTTTGTGATGGCCAAATCACATTGTACCTGCACATGTATCAAAAGTAGCAAAGAATATTGCGTGTTGTGTGTGAAAAACATCGCAAGATTGCATAAGTGTATACATGTTATGACGATCTGAGATATGAGCAAATAACTTTAACTCACACACAATCATAACTGTTTGATGGGGACTATCAGCTTTGAGGTACATCCTATAACTCCCACATCTCCTAGAATACACGCTTGCAACCATTTTAAAGCATTTTAATCTTTTTTCTTTTTATTTCTTTGCATATTTTCTTTTTAAAGCATATCATACATGGGCTTATGAGAAAGAAAAGAAATACCCATTGATATTTTGACATTTCAATTTTGCTATGCCTAAGCACACAAATGTCATTGACATCACACTTTTGCTATGCCGAAACATACAGATGTCATTAATGATTGGCGGGCAACAGTGGTGAGATGGTTATTTATGCCTTTCTCTTAGGATTTTCTAGTCCTACCCGTCAAAAAGAGTGATATGAGTGTTAAGTCTAAGAAATAACCTAATCTTACTCATCACAAACACGAGCCACAAAGCTCACTTGCTTAGTTGTGCATGAAGATGCTCATCTAAGCTACAAGAGATACAAAGTTTAGAAAACTTTGTTTCATTGGCCATCTAAGGTACACAAGTACCAAAGTACACAAAACACACACTGTTTTTGTATTTTTCAATTTTTCAATTTTTTTTATTTTTTTATTTTTATATATCAAAAAAAATAAAATAAACAAAACTGAAAGTAAACACACAAAACATGTTAACTAAGCAAAACAATGCATAAAACTAGACTGACTCAAAAGAAATGCAAAACACACATGCAATGCAACAAACTAAATAAGAAGGGAGAAGAAAGTGATGAAATCACTTTGAGTCCTTTTTCTTCCACACCTTGGAAGAACCTTTCCTTTGATTTAATCCTTGAACCGGCGGTGAGGGGGAAGAATTGAAACCGTTCAAGTTCGAAAGGAACATGATGGCTTTCAGAAGATCTCCAAGAGGAGCAAGAGAGGATTGAAGCTGATTTTGGCTTCCAGATGCTGTCATACAATTGCTCTGTTGGGTGGCTAGCCACTTGTAGCAATTAGGTCGAGTATGACCAGCAGCTCCACAATGATAACAGAGATGCTGCTTCTTTTGTTTAGGCTTTTGAGAGTTAGCCTTCTTATCCCTAGGGAGTTTAGCATCTTTCTTTTCTAACTTAGGGGGTGCTCCTAAGATGGATTTTCCCTTGTCTATGTTCTCACTAGCTAAATCAGTTTTAACATCAATGTTTTCAATTTTAACATTATTAGCAGGAGGAACAAAAACAGTAGAACTAGTAGAAGCAGAGTTAGAGATAGAAAGACCATACCCTAAACCTGTTCGATCTGAAGCAGATTTCTGGTTGCTGAGTATCTCATCAAGTTTTGCACTTGAAGTCCTCTCCAGTTGAGCTCTGACTTGAAACAGCTCTGCTTCAAGCTTCTTGGTCTTCTCAGCCAGGAAGTTATTCTCAAATCTCAGTGCACCAATAGTTTGATTTGCCTCATCAAACTTTGTGGACAATTCTTCTCTGTCGAGTTCCACATCACTGAGCTTCTTGGTGGCCAGCCTGTATAGCTTCTCATGCTTTTCAGAAAGCTTGTAAAGCTTCTCATAGGCTGAATGGATATCATCTTTGTCATCCATCTTTTCACATTCAGTGTCCACCAATTCTTCTTCTTCTTCTTCAACAATTCCATCAGTAGAATTGACTGAAGCAGTGAAAGCATTTAGGATTCCGTCATCCTCATCATCGGAATCATCTTCAGGCTCAGTGTCACTAAGGGTTGCAGCTAGAGCCTTGCTTTTCCCAATGCTCTTCAGATAAGTAGGACACTCATTCTTCATGTGTCCAAACCCGTGACACCCAAAACACTTTGGTCCTGCTGGAACAGTGTACTGACCGCCATCCTTGGCATCCTTCCTTCCCTTGTCTTGGCTCTTGAACTGTGAAGAACTGGATTGCCTGCGGTCTTTGTCGAAGCTCCTCCCATTGGCATTCTTCATAAACTTCTTGAACTGCCTCGTAATGTAGGACTTCATCTTGGAATCTTCATCATCGGAAGACTCATCAGTATCACTGCTCCTCGCCTTCAGGGCCATGCTCTTGCCCTTGCTTGACTTGCCTATCCTTGATAACCCTAGCTCGTAGGTCTGCAAGTTCCCAACCAGCTCAGTCAAAGGAATTTTATCAATGTCCTTTGATTCTTCAATTGCCGTAATCTTGGCATGAAATCTCTCAGGTAGAGATCTGAGCACCTTCCTTACAACCTTAGGTTCAGGGATGGTTTCCCCAAGATTGAAGGCTGAGTTCACTATGTCTTTCAGCTTGGCATAGAACTCATCGAACGACTCATCCTCCTCCATCTTAATTTCTTCAAAGCTAGTAGTGAGCCTCTGTAGCTTTGAATCCTTGACAGCCTTTGTTCCTTCATAGGTTGTCTGGAGGATGGTCCACGCCTCCTTGGCAATTTCTGTTGAGGATATCTTCTTGAACTCCTCATTGGTGACAGCGCTAAATAAAGCATTCAGCGCTCTGCTGTTGAAGTTCGCCGCCTTGATCTTGGCTTCATCCCAATCAGCCGGCGCTTCTTTTGGCTTTGTCCAGCCAATCTCCACAGCTTGCCACACCTTCTCATCTAAGGACTGCAAAAAAGCTCTTATGCGTACTTTCCAGTAGGCATAGTTAGTCCCATCAAATAAAGGAGGTATAATAAGAGATTGTCCTCTATCCATGACAAACAGGGGTCAATGGATCAATCACAGCAAAGATTAATAACTAATCAGAGTGTGCCCGCTCTGATACCACTTGATAGGCCACAAATTGAATGACCCCTTGTGATTTAAACTAATTAATTAATTTAGTCAAGTTATTAATTAATCAATTTAACATGCAAATACGTGGTAGCACAAACAAATCACCAAAAACTAAATATGCAGCGGAAAAATAAATAACTCGGTGATTTGTTCACGAATGGGGAAAAACCCTAACGGCAAAAACCCCACCGGGTGATTTCAGGTCACCACTCCCGAAACTCCACTATTATCAAATCAAGCGGTTACAAATAAGGAATCCCAAGTACCTTACCAACCTACAGTTGAACCCTTACCCCAATACCCAATTGGACTTGATCTGTAGCGACAGTTCCCACCTTTGATGCACGGCTCCCAAGTACGTGACTAACTAGATGCGCGGATCCCAGTACGCGACTTCAATCACCAACTTTAGAATGAGAGGTTGGCTGCAGAGTTCTTCAGATCATCTTATGCATGAAGATCAGGAAGATGCTTGGTCACAAAACCCTAAGATGCACAATACACAGCAACTTCTTGAAGAAGATGATCTAGGTTAAGAACTTCGTCTCAGAGCACAATTTGCTTGAACAAGGATTGCTCAATGCTTATGCAACTTGTGTCTATGTTGACGGCTCTTAAAACACTCCTTAAATATGTTTAGGGTTAGAAGAAAAGAAAGCCCAAAAACACATTCACGGATCCCAAGAAAATCAGATTGGAATTCTAACTTTTTAAGTCTCGACAGCTAGCAGGTGTCGAGGTAGGTGTCGAGAAGGTGTCGAGCTTTAAAAATTCTGCACTTCAACTTGCTTTTTCTTGGACAGACTTGATGACTTCAACACTTGATCTTGAAACATTGTTTCTTGAAGTATTAAAAACACCTAGAACTACTCAATTACAAGTAGAGTGCGTTTTGTCAAATGATTAGCCAATTTACATAAAATATGACATATGTTCCTAACATGTAAACACATATGTCCTAACACTATAACATCTTTGGGTATACCATAACTTTAAGTTCATCCTTTCCATTTTCATACCTTTTATTTGTCCTTTAGGATTAGGTGAACACATGATATATGGTTGAATAAACAAGAGATATATAAAGGGTACCCTTCATGGTAGAATCTAGGATCTCTCTAGGGTGGGTAGACTCCCTAAGGCTAAAGGGATAGATAAGTAGGTCACTCACAACTAGGTGGGCTATGATTCCAACTGAGGGCCTAAGTAAACCCCATAGTGGATTGGTAGCAAACCTTTAACGTACTCAAGGCCCATTATAGGCGATGACACCGATTGTGAGTTGGTAGGATGAACTTCGAAAAATTCAGGCCTGAATAGAGCCTTCCATCTTCCCACTCATCACCACCAAGGTTAAGGGACAAAGAGAACAAGTGATGTGCGTGCATAACAAGTATTGAAACAATTTTTAATAAAGTTAAGACATAGGACACATAGGAATTAAACTTACCATCCCTAGTGGAGTCGCCACTATAGGCGCAAGGGAAGGGAAAACTAAATGGAGTTGCCACCTAGTTATATGGTCTAAGAACTATGAATATAGCGTCCTTTCAAGGAAAAACCTTTGATCTTACTACCAAAGTTTGGGTTTGGAGTTTAGGTATACTCTCGGGAAGGTGTTAGGCACCCAAGATTGCCCAACCCTAAGGTTGGCCTCCCATCATTGCGTCCTATACCTTAACCTATTAAATACCATTTAAATACTTGGATTCTAGACTCGCACACAGACACTAACATGCATCTAGCAAACAACATGGTATCTTTAACCCTAAACACATACTTATCCATCTATCCAAACAAAAGAGAGCCAAACATATAAAAGAAAATCCTAGCATTCATCTAAAAAAAAAAAGCAACTTAAACATGGCAGCAAGCATATCATCAAACAAAACATATCAAAAACAAAATGTTAACATATTAGAAACCCTAATCATAGATCTAAAAACCCTAACACAAATGCATGAACATTTCTAATGCATGACTTAACTTTTAGTTACCTCTCAGCAACACAGCACCTATGGCATCAATGCATGAACATGTGAATGAATGGCATAGCATTAAAATTAAGAAAACTGATAAGTGTAATTTTTACATGATTTTTATTATTCTCTTATTTATTAAAATTGTTAGTTTTCTTTTATTTCTTTTGATTTGATTTGATTTTTTTATTTATATTTATCTATTCATTTGTGCTTCGAAGGAATGAGAAGATTTCAGATTAATCTACATCTTAAACTTGGTTGACTTGAAGAGTGTTTTATTTCAATAGGCCACAATCTGCACTTCAACTTGGGAGAATCCTTGATGATTGACTCCTTTATTTAGCAGCACATTTATTTCATATGTGGCCCAACAATAGCCGTATGACCATTAGCAAGATTCAGCCTAGCCCACAAAAGCACATGAAATCAGAGGGCAAAATAAGGTCGCACTTGGAGGAGTTTAAAAAGGGCTGGGGACATCTACAAGGTTCCAAAAAAAGAGAGATTAGAAACCTGAGAGGAAAAGGGGGAGCTGCATAGAAGAATTTGCTTTTGGGAGTCTTTCTGAAGAGGAGGATCTGAGGACAAAGGCGAGAGCTTCATGTTGATCAACCAATTCAGACGAAAAACATAAGTTTTATTTGTTTTCTTTTCAATTTTATTATGAACTAAATTTTATTTTCTAGAGCATTGATGTAGTCTAGCAATGAACACACAATTTATTTTTTGAGTTATTTTATTTTTAATATTTCCATGATTGAGTGTTTAATTCTTATTCTTAATACTTACTATTTTTTTTTTTTTACGAATTATTGTTTGATCAATTGAATTACAATGAGACCGAGAGGTGATTTGTTATTTTAGTTCTAGAATTAAACACCATTAGTTGAGCGAAAGTAGAGATGCTTTACCGCGATTAGTGTGATTTTTTAGAAAATTCAAAGTAGGTAATGAGTCTCCAATTAATTAAATTCACATAGAGATATGGAATTGTTAGTTGAAGATATTTTTGATATTATTCGAGAGAAGATATTGAATACTTAAGGAATTTTTAATCATCAACGGGAGATTATTAGAATTTAATAATTAGGAAAAATAAATTGTGTGGGATTTGTTAGGTGAAATCAACCGCTTTAGATCCATTCTTATCATATTTTTACACTTTTAGATTTTTACGCTTTGTTAATTTTTTATTCATAGATTTATTTTTATTATATAGTTTAATTTAATTCAGATAGTAGAACGTTCCATTTATTTTTGATTTTTCCAAATAGTAATTAATTTAATGAATTTCGGTATTCAATATCATAGTTAATCCCTGTGGGTTCGACATTCGTTTTCTAAAAACACTTTACTACTTGTTACGATTCTGTGCGCTTGCAGATTATTTTACGCGAACAAAAACCCTAACCTAAACCCTAATCTAAGCATGTGGTAAGAACCAACATGTTCAAAGGTAAACAAACATTTTTATGGGGGTTAAAAACATCTGAAAAAGAGGCTATGCAGACAAACATATGAAGGCTTAACAAAACAAATAAAGAATTAGGGTTTTCTAGGTAACAACATCATGCATGCTAGAACAGGTCTGCGTACGCATGAGTTCAGTCGGTGTACGCAGGCTAGATCATGTGTACACAGATCCTTACCTAGAAACCCTAATCAACACAAAAACAGAGCAAAAACCAAAAAAATAAAATCTAACAACCTATCATGCTTAAAGACAGAAAGAAAACCTAAAACTAACCTAAACCAACAAATGAAAGCATAAACTAAGCAAAAGAAATAGATTAAAACAAAGATTAATGCAAAAAAGAAAAAGAAAAGTTTTTAAAACATTCCTTAAAACAAAAGCTCCTAGGCTTGATTTTTGACCATTCCCCTCTGTCAAATCTATCACAATTCAATGAAATAGTGATTAGTAATTTTAAACTCAAAGGATTGGGACCAGAAAATGTCCCAATCAAATAAAAAGAGACTTGAGGGTGTTTTGTGAAAAACTCCCTTATGATTCACTATTTTCTAGTGAATCTTAGGTATTTCCTATGGGATTTCTGTGTGTTTTGAAAATGTACCATGTAAAGCTTTTTATAGTTAAAAAAATGGGGTTTGGACGGCTCCCAGACGATATGGGATTCGTTTCAAACCTCAGCCATTATTGCAGAAAACTTATCTTTCATATGCTTCTGAAACCCTAGTTGCGTACGCAAGAACGTGCCTACGTACGCATGCTTCAACTTACGTATGCAGGCTGAGGACCACTTTGGTCATTTAATTTTCCAAAAATAGATTTTTACTTATTTAAAAGGTTATATTTTTTATTTTAACACTCCTCAAGTCAACTTGTCTTAAGCATTTTCGGCCCTGTCAAAGAACCTTCTTGGGCTTAAACAAAAAAAGAACCTTGCGAATGCATTAGAGCATTCGCATCATGAAATTGTATCCTATCATATTTTACCATCTCAAAAAGTTATTTTATCAATTATACCATACCATTTTACAATATCCCCAGCATCCCAACTTTTATTTTACATTACAACACATTAAAATAATATTTCTACACAATAAAATAATATATCCCAAAATCATATCTATTCTCTCCCATCTCTTTCCTCTCTCTAATTTTTACCTCTCTTCCAGCTGCAACTTCCACCATAGCCTTCATTTCCGGTGAGGTGGTGAAATAGTCCGATGCCATAATCTTATTTAGCCTCTCTCTCAATGCCAAATCTACAACAACACACAAAAAATCAAAATCACACACACCAATGATTCAAAATTGATTCAAAACAAAGAGAATTATATTCAAATCAAAGATTATACAAGTAAGGCCTCACTACCCATCACCCACCACCCACCACCGCCAAAACAAAACCCACAAATGACCAAAAAAAACGTAGAATAATTGGACCCAAACACAGACGATCTCCGACAACAAACAAAGGCTAGCAAAATTAGACCCAAACACCGACGATCTCCGACGACCAACAAAACCTAGCAACATCGGACTTGAGAGAGCCAAGACTCACGACCCACTTCAGCCATACCCACCTCTTCCTTTAAGCACCGGTCACCAAAAAAAAAAAAAAAAAAAACCCACAGAACCCAAAACTCCAATCCCGCCGATCCACCAATCCACTAACCCACAACCCACACACCAGCATGGAGGCCCAACCACCGACACAAAGAGAGAGAGTGAGAGTTGAGAGCAATTCACAAAGAGAGAGGGAGACAAAATGAAGAAAGAGAGAGAGTTGAGAAGCCTGACATAGAGGAGAGAGAAAGAATAAAACAGATTAAAAAACAAATACAATAGTCTACAATGCCCTCATAAATGTAGGATGGCATTGTAGTAGTATTGGAAAAAGTTTTATAATTCTTTACTTTTACAACTCCGGATGTTGGAGGTTTTTAAGAGACAAATGCTAAATAAAGGCAACATATGGCATTTAGCATTCCGAATGCGAATGCCTGTACAAAGCAAGTCTAGAAATCTTGGGCTGTTATTATTATTATTAGTAGTAGTAGTAGTAGTATTAATCTTGGGCTGTTATTATTATCATTAGTAGTAGTAGTAGTAGTAGTAGTAGTAGTATTTTTAGAGATAGTTTCAACCTATTATGTCCGTTCTTGATAATTACTTCTTATTATCTTACTAAGACATCAAATAGTTTTTTTGAATTTTGGGCAGTTATTTGTTTCAACAGATTTAGGATTTTTTGCAAGCAAAAAAAGAAAAATTAAGAATTAGGTGCCGTAGGCTAGGGGATTTCTCAAGTCCGTGCTAGGGAGATAAATAACATTATATAGATATGCAGACTCTAAATTTAGGCTCCGCAAATAGCCCATTAAAAATCACTGGCTCAGCCCATTCAGAGCTTGATTTGGGCCAATGTCGGCCTACATGAAAATTGAAAAAAATTTCCTATTATAAACAACCATAGTTAGCACTTATTATCCATTACGTTGGATTTCTGGGTTAACGCATTAAGGATTCGTTTGAGAATAACTTATTTAGCTAAAACTGAAATTTTTTTGTTGAAAGTATTGTTGGACATGCATATTGCATGTTAAAAAACACCAGTAAATCCAAAAGTTTAAATCATAAGTTTTCGTTCAATTATATTATATTAACCACTCAATCTTATCTTTATCATCTAATGTGAATTCTAGTTAGCGTAACTGGTAAAGTTTCTAATTGTTGAATAAGAAATTCAATCCCCACTTATAGCAAAAATCGATTAGTGTTTTGGTGATGATAAAAAGCAAACGTAAAGTCTCACTCTATTTTTTTTTTCCTACAGTAATTTTAGGACTCAAAAAAAAAATCAACTTATTTTATTTAAATTTTTACTTTTATCTACAATTTTTTTTTTTAAAGTAGATAAGTTGTTCTCAAATGGACACTTTAACTTTTGTCACACATTTAACCTGAATATTACCAAAAATTATATTTTTTTAATAAATACTATGCAAATAAGTTACTGAATATTATGAGATACCCAAACAAACACTAAATGTGTCACTAACTTTTTCACAAATATGATGTATTTTTTAGCTGTGATGGATCCGATTAAAATAAATTTGTGAGGAAAAAAAAGTAAATTTTTCTTTGAAAAAATTGGTATATGTATGTAGCATAAGTGCATAACACATTTTTATATCAAAAATTATTTTTGGGGGTAATTATTGTTACACACGTACTCTTGCACATAATTATACATATGTAAAATTTATATGTACAAGATTTTTATTGAAATCATGACTTCACTATTTCAGTGCAAATTTCGCATATGCATATAATTGTGTGTATCAAATATCAACCTTTTTTTTTTAGATGAATTTCTATATCAGGAGCAAAACGTCACATACTTAAAACATAAACATTTCTTTATGCTGAAATAACATTTTTATTTAGTGCAGAAAAAAACTAGGACACCCCAACGCCTATGGCGCATTTGAAAGGGTCTTCACTACGACCACCATTACATCATAACTATTCATATTTCACATGCATGCACTATCAAAGTGCCATACACAGCTACATGAAAACATTAAAATTAAAGACAATTAAGCACACAGAGAAACTGATTAAGTGGCCATGACACCCTAAGCTTAAGGCATTGGCTTCTTCCCAGCATCTTCAGCTGCAGCCTCAGCAGGTTTGGTATCAGTCTCCGGTTTGTCATCTTCCAGAGTCATCATCTATTACCAAAGAACAGTTTACTTAAGCATCATCATCTATATAAGAAAACGTTATCTACGTACCCAAGAGTTGCATGGTGCTTATAATTAGCAATAAATTTCTTAACATGATCTATGTAAGTTTCACAACAGTTTACTTTAGCATCATCATCTATATAAGAAAACGTTATCTACGTACCCAAGAGTTGCATGGTGCTTATAATTAGCAATAAATTTCTTAACATGATCTATGTAAGTTTCACAACAGTAGCAAGAAAGAGAGATGCAAAAACATAACGAGGATATATAGTGTGATGTTCTCAAATTTTGCAATCATTAACGCGGCTATAGACTTAATCTACAGCTGCGTTTTCTAAAAACGCGGCTATAGGTCCAACCGAATAATTTTTTTATGGGGACCTATAGCTGCGTTTAAAAAAAAAAAAAAAAAAAAAAACGCAGCTACAGTTAACCTATAAATGCGTTTTAAAACGTAGCTGTAAGTTAGCTATAGCCGCATTTTTAAAAACCGTAACTATAGGCCCCCCTTAAAAAAAAATTTTTGTTTGGCTAGACCTATAGCCTTGATTTTAAAAATGCAGCTACAGGTCCAGCTAAATAATTTTTTAAGGGGTACCTGTAGTTGCGTTTTTAAAAAACGCAGCTATAGGTCCGGTTGAATAAATTTTTTTAAAAGGGTTACCTATAGCTATGTTTTTAAAAAAACGCGGTTATAGATCCAGCCGAACAAATTTTTCTTCCAAGGGTGACCTATAGCTGCGTTTTTAAAAAACGCAGCTATATGTAACACCAAAAAAAAAAAAAAAATACTTTTTTCTTTCTTTTCCCACGTGGCCCCCACTTTCCCACCTACATCCCCACTTTCATCTTTTCTTTTTTTTCTCTTTCTTTCTTCCTTCTTCACTCACTCCAGCACAACTCCAGCGTAAGTCTTCTTCTTCTTTTCTTTGTTTCTTTGGTGCTGCTTCTTCTTTTTTCTTTCTTTCTTTTTTTCTTCTTTTTTTTTGCTCATTTCTTCTACAAGTCACGCCAGGTTCTTCTTTCTTTCTTTCTTTCTTTCTTTTTTTTTTCTTTTTTTTTTCTTCCTTCTTCACTCCAGCACAACTCTTTTTTTTTTTTTTCTTTGTTTCTTTGCAGCTACTTCTTCTTCTTTCTTTTTCTTTTTTTTTTTTCTTTCTTTTTTTCTTTCTTCATCTCAAGCACAATAATTTGTCTATAGATTTATTTATTTTTTTTTTTTTTGGTTATTTTATGTTTTGATAGTAAGGAAATGGAGGAAATGTTGAAAATTTTGAATGAAGTGGATATTCTAGCAATATTTGTGTCTATGTCTTGATTTGGATTTGAGTTTTGATTTTGAATTTTTTGGATTTGTGCTTGAACTTGTGCTATTGTGTTGCTGATATTGTGCTTATGTTTAAATGGGTTTGTGTTCTTGAGCTTGTTCTTTTGTGTTTCTAAGCTTGTGCTTTTTTGTTCCTTGAATGGATTTAGTCTTAGATTTGGGTTGGTTTTGTTGAATGAGAGGAGATTCATGGGTTTGTGTTCTTATATTTTGGAGCACGTTGTATTTGCATTGTCAGTATGTTGTGCTTGATTTTGAATTTTCTGGGTGTGTTTGCATTGTAAGTATGTTGTGTTTGATTTTGAATTTTTTGGGATTGTGTTTAATTTTGAATTTTTTTGGTTTGAATTTCGAATTTTTTGGGGGCGAAAAAAAACCCAAAAATTTTTTTTGTATAAAAAAATACCTATAGCCACGTTACAAAAATGCAGCAATAGGAGGCTTTAGTCATGTTTTTAAAACGTAGACAAAACTATACCTATAGGCGTGTTTTAAACGCAACTCTAAGTCTCAACCTATAGGGGGTGGAAAAATACAGCTATAAGGGGTCGAACGAACAACCATAGGGGTACCTATAGCTGCGTTTAAAAAAACATGGCTATAGGTCCCCGTAAGGGGCTATTGTCGCATAGGATAGGCTGCATTTGGAACTGCTGCTATAGCCTATAGCTACGTTTTTAGGGTCTATAGCTGCGTTTTTCAAACGCGGCTATAGCCCTCGTTTTTTGTAGTGAGTGAAACAAGAAAAATTATAGGGTCATGCTAACAAGTGCCCTTAGGGTATTGTTGAACAATCCATTTTAAGAAAGTTTTGATACCACTTTTATGGAAAATGAAAAAAGCTTTCCAAATATTAATTGTTTTTGTTTTCTTTTCTCATAAAAACTTTCTTTAAATTGATTATTAACCAATGTCCTAAGGGCATTCGTTAACATTTCTCATTCAATTATTATTTGATCTTGACAACTGTAATTATACACAAGTACGTGGCAATAAACCCATGCATAAATCACTTGGTTGAGCTAATTTTTGTTAATAAACCAAGTAATTGAATTTGATTGAACAAACAGAAAATACAATTAACAAATAGCTTCTCTTAAAAGAAAAAAACAAAACAATAACTTTGTGTCCTTGCCTCGAGCAGGCCAAGGGATAAAAGACAAACGCTTAAGTTGATAACAATGGACTGCTCTCACTAGGGGTGTGCATGGGTTGGGTTAAAGGGATTTTTTGACCCAACCCACCATGGTGGGTTAAAAAAATTCAACTCAACCCAACCTATCACATAAGTCCAACCCAACCCAACCCACATTGGTCAGGTTGAACCCATGGATTTGACAATTTTTTTATATTACTATTTTTATTAAATTGAGTAGAAAAAAATATATCATGCCTGCCACCTGAGTTGATAAACAAAATATACATTAATTTATGAACTAATATTCCAACTCAATTATACTTTAATATATGAATTAATATACACTAATATTGGCTTTCATATAGGATAGGAGGAAGAGCTGGTTATTTAAAAAAAATTATTAATTATATAATATATTTTAAATATATGGGTAAGTCGGGTCGAGTTTGGCAGGTTTGGAATTTTATGACCCGAACCCAACCGGACCCGCTATTAAAAAAATTTTGTAACACAACCCAACCCACCAAGCCCTAAAAACCGACCCAACCTAGCAAGTTGGGTTGGATCAGGCCGGGTTGGATTGGATCGGTTTTGGTGGGTTAGTGGGTGGCCTGCACACCCCTAGCTCTCACCGTACCCTTGTTCTGCTTCCCAGCCCACAACAACTGCTAGAGCTAGAGACTAAAATCTAGGTGCCACCATTTTATAGTACACCCAATAGAGTGTACAATTTATTGTGGTACTTCCAACCAATACACAAAATTGGACATCCAAAAAAAAATATATATATATATATATATATATTTATTTATTTATTTATTTATTATTATTATTATTATTATCATTATAGTACTACAAATTTTTCTACACTTTTTTCACAATTATTTCATGTAGTAACACTTGACTTACTGTTTATCACTTTCAGAAGAATATATTATTTTTTTCTTCGCCACTCACAATCAGTCACATGGCAGATAAGTGTGGCAAGTTTTTAATGCCACAGTAGCCTCCAAGACCCCTAGACTGTTTTGCATGCTTTGAGTGGCAAATCTTTTTGTTGGTAAGCTATGGAAAATTATTATATATAAATTTTTTTTAATTTATTAAAAAAGTAAATGACAAATCATGGTTCACCTCTTTCTAAACTCAAAGACCTTAAATTTTTCTCTTTTTCGGTTCTATAAACTGTCCGAAATTCAAAACCATCGAGTCAATAAAAACTTTTCAACTTAAATTTGTGAAATTTGTTATAGTAGATTACTATTATTACGTACGTAACAAAAAAGCCTAGGATCACAACTTGCTCATGTGGCAAATCCACCACTCACAACTTGCCACGTGAGCAAATTGTAACAAAAATTGTGGTCCTAGCATTAGTCTTGTACAAGAGAGAGAGTGAGAGAAAAACAAAATCTTCTTTTGAAGCACTTAAGTTTGAAACATTGTTCTGATTTTTTTTTCGTTAAATTAATAAATTATTGTTTTAATAATATTTTAATTCTTAAATTCTTAATACACACCTATACAACATCATTTTGACTAACTTAAGAGAGCACGCTTAACGGCAATGAACAAAAGGACTGATTGACTGAGTTAGCAAAGTTACCAAAATAAAATGACCAACTCCAAACTTAAAGAAATAAAATGAATGTTGAGCAAATTTATACGATTAAAATGACCAACTTCAAAGTTAAATGAGTAATATTATTTTTGGGCAAAGTTACCAATCTATAAGGACAATTTATTTAAAAGACTAAAATAAATTTAGGCAAAGTTAACAAATATATATTGCTTTTTTGTCTAGTTGATAATTGACCACACCAAATAGAAAACTGAAAAAAAAAAAATATATATATATATATATATATCCCTCACCATATTCATATTGTCATTGTTTCGCACTACCATGTCACTTAAATATATGATAGAAATTAATAATCATATATCAATCAATGAAATAGTGGGGGGAGTTTTTCTCAACAACAACAAAAATAGTGGGGGGAGACATTTACATATTAGGTAACCTAAGAATAAGACAAATATTGTTTAATTCTTTATTCACTTTTAATGGAGGAGAGAGAGGGAGAGAGAGAGATTTTCTTTTGGACAAAACTTAGGTATAGTACTTTAGGTGTTGTTCCTTAGGTTTTCCTTTTAAGATTCAGACATGTGGCTACTTAACTAAAAAATATAATTCAATCCCATGAGAAAAAATCCACATGGAAAAATTTTAAAATGAGAATTTAAAGAACAATACCTAAGTACTATACCTAAGTCTTCCTCTTTTCTTTTATTGCTTGAGATTTTGTGTTTACCATTGCCTTACTACTGAAAAAGACAAGAGAGAAATAGAGCGTATGTGTAGATTGTAAATGTGGTGGGCCTTTTTATTTTATTTTATTTTTATATTTAAATATAATTAAATAATATTTATTTAATTAAGACTATTTTCATTATTTCATTATTATCTTCTAAATATTTTTAATGTATTTCTTATTCATTTGTCATATTTTCACTTTTTTATTGTGTCTTATTTAATATTAATAACAATTTTATCTATAGATGCCTTTTTAGATTCAATTTGTTTTTCTAGTTTTTTCTTCTTCTTCTTTTAATTTTTTTCATATCTAGATAGATATTTTTTGGTAGCCATTTATAATTAACAAAAATTTTTAAATAAATGACACGTGATTTATAATAGAAAATTATAATTGAAATAAAATAAAATTTAAAGCGTGGAACAATAAATCTAATTTATCAAAAGCAAGATTGTAACTTTACTAAATAATATGGTCATTTTATACTCTAAACTTGTACAAATAAAAATTTATTTCATATAACTGAATAAATTAGTACTAATAAAAAAGTAAATTATTTTTAAAGGATAACTAATGAAAATATACTTAAGCAATACAAATTAAATAAATTACTAGGAGTATTAACATATATTATTGGAAATTGAAAAAATCAAACTTAAATAAAATATAATAAAAAAATTTAAATAAAGTAACAATCACATCGGACCCACGTGATGATGGCTAGGTAGTATAAACCCTTTAAACTTTATCTTCTGTTTTTTTTTTAATTAAGTACATACTAGTTTATAGTGGGGCTTTTTTAATATACAATGCATTCTATTACCCATTAAAAGGGGCTTTAATTTTTTTTTTTTTCTTAATTTGGGTAAAAAGGTAAATAAGTCTTAATAAAAATATAACATAAATATATTATATTAGTTAAAAGATGGGGCATTCTTTTATTTAAAGGCCTTAGGCAACTGCTTTAGTCGTCTATATGCTAAAGCTGGCACTAGGCCTTGTCCTCACGTAAAAGACTTGAATCTAAATTTTACTTATACAAAAAACCAATTGCTCCATTGTCTTGATTATAATTGATAAAAAGTAAATTTCATGAAATTGACACCGTAAGTTTAAGTCTATTGTTTCTAAAATAAAATTTTTAACAAAAAGAAATCACTAAAAGCAATTTCACCACCCTTCATCATTTTATTCAGTAAAAGTATATGTTTTGTCCCTGAATTTAGGTCAAATTCTAAATTAAACTTGAGAGTTGAAAGGTTCTAATTTAATTTTTTTAAATATATATATATATATATATATATATATATATATATAAACATATTAAGTTAATCTTTTTGTTGTATTATCGTTATAATTGTTGCTTATGTAAAATTTGACAAAATCACATTACGCTTCATTGCAATAGAAGGTTACAAAAGACATAACTTGGAATGTTCACAATTTTTTTTAGGACATATCTTTTATACAATACTAATGTATAATCCGTGTATATGTACAATACTGTAAGATTGAATTTAATCAACCATCTTGTTGGCTTTATTCCGTGCCAAATTTGCTTGTATTTTAGCAATTTGCAACCCTGTTTTTAGGTGGGATTCTTGTAAGGGTAGTGTGTGAGAAGATGTTAAGAAAAACTCAAGTTTGTGCAAGGAGGCAAAGTCTCGTAGCTAGGACTCGCGGGTGACTCGCGACTAGAAGCCGCCAACTACAACACGCGTGAGAAGCATGCAGGGAGCTGAAGGGTCATGCCAACTGTCACACTACAGGACAAAAGTCCCAGGCTGGCCAGGCCAGTAACTCGCGACTAGAACTCATGACTCAGACCAGTCGCGAGGCCAAGCCGCCAGAACACCCTGTTTGAGAAAAATTGACTCTTCGCATTCCAAACACTCACCACTATATATAGATCCTTATACCCACAAATGCAGAGAGCTTCTAGAGAGAATTATAAGAGAGAAACTCTAGAGAAAAACAAGATTGATTCATCCACAATCTTCACTTAAGAAACTCTTCAAATTCCTCTTCTCTCTTCCTCTCCATTGATACATCCTTGAGAGGTTCTTGACCAAATCCTTTTCTCACCATACCTATATCCGTGAGAAGGTTTATTTGGTGCTTTAGGACACAGTTAGGAATGAACCAATGTCTATTGGTTGATGCTGTGGTTGATAGCGGAATCCGGTAAGCTAAAGAAGAAACAGGTTCGACGCAACCTCGTTGGAACAAGAAGCTTGGAGGGCTTAGGGAGAGAGCTTCCAAAGAGAATTTTGAGAGAGAAACCCTAGAGAAAAACAAGATTGATTCATCCACAATCTTCACCTAAGACACTCTTCAAATTCCTCTTCTCTCTTCCTCTCCATTGATACATCCTTGAGAGGTTCTTGGCCAAATCCTTTTCTCACCATACCCATATCTGTGAGAAGGTTTATTTGGTGCTTTGGGAAGCAGTTAGGAAGGAACCAATGTCTATTGGTTGATGCTATGGTTGATAGCGGAATCCGATAAGCTAAAGAAGAAATAGGTTCAGCGTAACCTCGTTGGAGTTAGAAGTTTGGAGGGCTTAGGTACATTGGTTAGATTAGGCTTGGAGGGTCTTTTGCTGTTCATGTATCCTAACTACATTCTTTAGTGGATTATTTACCGCTTGGAGGGCGGCGGAGAGGTTTTATGCCAAGAGCTTCAGTTTCCTCTTCGATAACACATCATGTGTTGTCCGTGTGTTTGCATCTTCCTTCCCTTTATCTTTGTCATTTATTTTCTGTTGTGGATGTGTTTATATTTGGCTTAGATTTTTTATCAATTCTATGTTTAGCTTATGCTCATGTTCCGCACGTTAATCGTTTGATATTAAGCTTGAATTGATATTTTGTAATTTGGGGTCTAAACATTCCAGGGTGGTTTATACCCATTTTGAACATTCAAATACAATAAAATAAAATAAAATCATAATTACACATATATATGGATTTAAATTATACCTAATGTAAGAGTTATACCTTTTTTTTAAGCCATGGATGAGTTCTCTCTCTCTCTCTCTCTCTCTCTCTCTCTCTCTCTCTCTCTCTCTCTCATTGTTTTATTTTAGTTTTTTACATGAGTTTATTCTTTCTTCTATTTTTGTTTATTGAGTTTTTGAAGATTTAATTATATTATACTCTTCATCTTTCACATAACATTAACTCATGTAGGGGTAAGGGCCCAGAATTGAATATTGGGCTTTGGGCCTTGGGCAAGGACGTCAGTTGATCCGAGAGCGAATAAACGGTTGGGGAGGTATTAAGCTCAGAATCCCATGAGCAGGTTGCAAACAGAAAGGTTAGGGAAGGTAGTCCGAGGAGAAGTATCTCCTCGGATGAATGAGGCATATATCAAATGTATATCCTGTCGTTCAAAGTGACCTTCCAGAAAGCTCCACTGATGGGAAGGTGCATTATGAACATACTGGAAGGATGGGAGCTAGAAAATATCTAAGGAAAAGCTGCTGCCACCGCATTGAATGCTCTGTAGCTAACTTTCTGGCCACATTTATGTAAAGAAGACCCCTAAACAGTGTTGCATTGGCTGCCCCAGCGCACAGAGGGCCTGAGTAGGTGTCCGATGGGACAAGCACTCAAGTAGTAGCTTGGATGATCAGCAAGTGGTGGGCCAAGATTGTCTAATGAAAGCTATATAATATAAAAGACCCCAAGAAAAAAAGAGATCGAGAAATCAAGAGAGAAACATTGTAGCAATCAGGAACCAAACTCGTAATCAAACTTAAGAGTAATATATAAGAATCAGTCTCCTAGGACTTTGCCAAGGACGTTTTTATTCAGTTTAAACTTGTCTAATTTCAATCTTTCATCATCAAGACCTACTTTATTTGTTATCTGACTAACTAAAGCTCAGTTTTCCAACGCACTCTCTACAAATTCATTGTTTTGGGCTTTTTAGGCCTAAGTTCATCCACCTTTTGGGCTAGGAGCTCAAATCTGGTCCTTACAACTCACCTAGAACAAAAGTAAAATAAAATAAAATAAAAACTTAAATAGGACACGTGACGCAAAATTAGGCAATAATTGGAATCCAATTTAGATTCTAATTGATTTTTTTCCGTGCCAAATTTGCTTGTAATTCATTATTTAGAAACCCTGTATTTAGGTAAGAATCATGTAAGGGTAGTGTGTGAAAGAGTGTGAAGAAATGCTCAAGACTGTGTAGTGAAGTAGGGACTCATGACTGGCAAGCCGCTAGAAGAAGCACACGAGTGAAGCATGCAGAGAAGCTGAACCATCATGCCAGCTGTAGCACTACAGGACAAAAATTCCAGACTGGCCATTCAGTTAGCTCGCGGCTTGAACTCACGACTCAATCAAGTTGCGAGGCGAAGTTGCCAACCAACTCTGTTTTGGAAAAATGACTCTTCGTGTTCCAAACACTTACCAGTTTATATAGACCTTTATATCCACGAAATGTAAAGAGCTTCTAAAGAGAATTTTGAAAGAGAAACCTTAGAGAAAAATAAGATTAACTCATCCACAATCTTCATCCTTGTTTCTCCAAATTCCTCTACTCTCACCCTCTCCATTGTTACATCCTTGAGAGGTACATTAGCCAAAACCCTTTCTGACCATACCCATATCTGTGAAGAGGCTATTTGGTGCTTGGGAAGTAATTAGGAAGGGACCAATTAATATTGGTTGATACTATGAGCTATAACGGAATCCGGTAAGCTAAAGAAGATAAAGGTTCGACGCAACCTCATTGGAGCAAGAAGCTTAGAGGGCTTAGGTACACTGGGTAGATTAGGCTTGGGGGGTCTTCTGCTGTTCATGTATCCCAACTTCATTCTTTAGTGGATTATTGACCGCTTAGAGGGCGGCGGAGAAGTTTTACAGCGAGGGCTTCGGTTTCCTCTTCGATAACACATCGTTGTGTTGTCCTTGTGTTTACATCTCTCTTCCCTTAATCTTTGCCATTTAATTTCTACTGTGAATGTGATTTTATTTGGTTTAGATTGTTTATCAATTTTATCAATTCTGTTATAAGTTTATGTTCATTTTCTGCACGTGCATTGTTTGATATTAAGCTTAAATTGGTAATTTGAATATTGGGGGTCTAAACGTTCATAGTGTTTTATATGCTTTTTGAACTTTCAATTGGTATCAGAGCGGGTGCACTTGCTGTGGTTTAATTACCTAAGTGCGATCCTAAACCCCTTAGCTATGGATGAAGCTATGGAAAAGGCTATGCTGAATTGTGGTTTGAATGTTTGTGATAATAACTCTATGAGTATGTTTGAAGGGTGTCCTAACAATGAACTCTTAGAGTTATTAAAAACAAAGAAACATGCTAGGATGTTTGTTCACATGCTGAAATATTTTGAAAATAAGAATCACATCTTACACAATAGTCTATGTGAGTCTAACTCTTTGATTAAGAAGTATAAAAGAAGAAATAGAATATTGTGTGAGATGGTTGATAATTTGTAAAAGAAAATTCAATCTAACAAAAGCATGGAAAATGAAGATAAATTTCTGTTTGAAGGTCAAGAATGCTTGTCCCATGCTTGCATGTTTGCGCACACCTCATTGAAGGTATTTAATTCATGTTTATGGTATCTTGATAGCGGCTGTTCTTGTCATATGATAGGAGATAAATCACTGTTTAAGTCACTCAAAGAAAAGGTTGGTGACTATGTGACATTTGGCAATAGGAGTCATGCTCAAGTTCTTGGCAAAAGGACTGTTGAGATACCAGGACTACCTCTATTGAAAGATGTCTTATACATTAAAGGGCTGAAGGCGAATCTCTTAAGCATCACTCAAATATGTGGTGAGGACTTCCTTGTTCAATTCTTAAAGAAGGGGTGCATAATCATTGATGAAGAAGGGATTCAAGTCTTGGAGGGAAATAGGACTACCGATAATTGCTACGGAATAGTTCCTACGACACCCATTTCATGTAGAAGTGCTCGTGTTGACATGTTGGAACTTTGGCATCACAGGTTTGAGCATGCAAATTTCAAATAAGTAGCTAAAGTATCTAAACTTGAAGCTGTTAAGGGACTTCCAAAGTTTGGAAAGGTGGAGAAAACTATTTGTGGTGCATGTCAAATGGGAAAGCAAACAAAGGCAAGTCATCACAAGGTGAATGTGATTGCTACCTCATGGTGTTTAGAGCTTCTTCACATTGATCTAATGGGGCCTACAAGAACTGAAAGTCTAGGAGGAAAGAGGTACATTATGGTCATTGTTGATGATTTCTCAAGATACACTGGGTTGAATTTCTTAGAGAAAAGTCAGAAGCATGTGAGAAATTGGAAATTCTTTGCAAGAGATTACAAAACGAAAAAGGGGTTCCCATTGTCAAGTTAAGGAGTGATCATGGCAAGGAGTTTGAGAATGCAAGATTTAAGTTGTTTTATGAGAAGAATGGAACCAAAAAGGAATTCTCAGCTCCTAAAACTCCTCAACAAAATAGGGTGGTTGAGAGGAAGAATTGGGTGATTCAAGAAATGGCAAGAGTTATGCTACTAAACAAGCAAATTCCTCAGAAGTTTTGGGGAGAAGTTGTGAACACCTCATGTCATATTAGTAATAGAATATTCTTCTGAGTGGGAACAAAGAAGACTGCTTATGAAATTTGGAATGGAAAGAAGCCGAGAGTGAAGTACTTTCAAGTGTTTGGAAGCAAGTGCTACATTATAAATGATTGGGAGAACCTTGGGAAATTTGATGCAAAAAGTGAAGAAGGCATTTTCCTTGGGTATTCTAATACCAGCCGGGCATATAAAGTTTTCAACAAGAGAACAAAGACGGTAATGGAATCCATCAATGTAGAAATTGATGATGCCATAACAAAGGTAGAGATGGTTGATGATGGAGAAGGACCAAGCATCAAAGAACCTACTGTTGAGGTCAAAGCCCTTGATATAGAAGTTAAAGGACCTACTCCAGAAAAGGAATCAACTCCCATGAACTGAAGAATGGAAACAAGATCAATGTTGAGAACATCGATTCCTCTCACTCCTCCGGAAGTTCATCCTCCCATCTCCCTGAATGATGAAGTCTCCACATCAAAGAAGCCATCATCAAAAGTGACTAAGAATCATCCAGAGAGCAACATCATTGGGTCTTTAGATGAAGGTCTTCGCCTTAGAAAGGGAAACATACTTCTAGCCAATCATGTAACATACCATTCCTATCTTGCTAAATTTGAGCTATAAAGGGTAGAAAAAGCTCTCTAAGATGAAAATTGGGTTGAGTCAATGCATGAAGAGCTGAATCAATTTGCGAGAAATGATGTATAGAACTTGCTCCAAGGCCTGAAAATGTTCATGTCATCGGGACCAAATGGATCTTCAAAAACAAGACCAATGAAGATGGAGAGATTATCCAAAATAAATCTCGACTAGTGACTCAAGGATACACTCAAGTAGAAGGAGTAGATTTTGATAAATCCTTCACTCCTGTGGCAAGACTTGAGTCTATTCAAATTCTTATGTCAATTGCATGTACTATGAACTTCAAACTCTACCAAATGTATGTAAAATGAGCATTTCTAAATGGATACCTGAATGAAGAAGTGTTTGTTGAACAACCCAAAAGCTTTGAGGATCCTCACTTCCCGGATCATATGCTGAGATTGAAGAAAGTCCTTTATGGCTTGAAACAAGCTCTTGGAGCTTGGTATGATCGGCTCATCCATTACCTCCTGGATAGAGGATTCAAAAGGGGGTATGCTGACCGGACTTTATTTGTCAAGAATGATGAAGATTATCTTCTCGTGGCTCAAGTATATGTTGATGACATAGTATTTGGAGCTACCATTGATGATCGGGCTATATAGTTCTCTGAGGAGATGAAGAAAGAATTTGAGATGAGTATGGTGGGGGAGCTTACATTTTTCTTGGGCCTTCAAGTCAAACAAAAGAAGGAAGGCATATTCATTTCACAAGAAAAGTATACTAGAAATATTGTCAAGAAGTTTGGACTAGACTCCAAAAAGCATGCCTCCACACCCATGAGTTCGTCTACAAAGCTGAATGTTGATTCTTCCAGAATAGAAGTGAGTCCAACCTTGTATAGAAGTATCATTGGGAGTTTACTCTATCTTACAGCTAGTGGACCGGATATTGCATTTAGCGTTGGTGTTTGTGCTAGATATCAAGCTGCTCCAAAGGAATCCCACCTAATTGCAGTAAAGCGAATAATTCGATATATCAATGGAACTCCAGATTATGGATTGTGGTATTCAAAGGACTCGAATGCTTACCTTGCCGGTTATTCAGATGCAAACTGGGCTAGCAGTGTGGATGATCGAAAGAGTACTTTAGGAGGCTACTTCTACCTTGGTAACAATCTTGTCTCTTGGATAAGCAAGAAACAAAACTCTGTGTCTCTCTCTACGGCAAAAGCTGAGTACATAGCCGCTAGAAGTTGTTGCACACAACTCCTTTGGTTGAAGAAGCTACTTCATGACTACGGGATTCCTCAAGATACAATGTGTGTTTTCTGTGATAACACCAATGCTATAAATCTCTTTAAGAATCCAGTTCATCATTCAAAGTCAAAACACATAGAGATACGTTACCACTTCATCTGGGATTTGGTGGAAGATAAAGTTGTGTGTCTTGAATTCATACACACAGACAATCAAAAGGTAGACATCTTCACCAAGCCTCTAGATGGTCCACGGTTTAAATTACTCCGTAAGACCATTGACGTTTGTACAATTCCTTAAATCTCATGTGTGCTGTGTGCTTTACCTCTTTATATTAAGTTGATTTGTTTGTTAGGCACACACTACTTTGTTGGCTATTTGTATAGCATGTTCTATTTGGTTGTTATTGCTTTGTTTGCATTTGTTTTAAATGTTTTTACATTGTTGTTTTTTATCAATCTTTTTCTTGCTTTTGTGTCAAAAATCCAAAAACACATAAAAAGTAGAAAATCCAAAAAAATTTATCGACATTGTTGAGTTTTGTCTCAAAGCATGTTTTGCCTTGTACCTTTGTACAAATGGCTTTATGCATTTACGAGCATAGCTTGTTCCCTATGCACTTATATCATTGTGGAAGAAATCTTGACATCTATGTGATTGTTGTAAATAGATCTTCAAACTTGTCATGAATGATTAGTGAATGGTTTTGTTGATCTGAGACATGCATAGACTTATGCCTATATATCTTTCCACCCATTTGTTTTATTGTTTTTGCTTAAAAGATCTCAACAAATGTAAATCTCCAAATGAAAAGAGATAATGAGCTGCAAAAGCCTGTCGCACATATTAGTATTTGATTAGGAAAAAGGGAAAGCGACCTCAAATAAAATATATGATGCCCAAAAAGTCAAAGGCTAGCTCATCAATTGAAATATCAAAAATTTCAGGCATCAATCTCACAATGAGATATATTGATTCAAAAAGATCAAATGATATGATGTATATGGAGCCAAATGAAAAGCTTCAAAGTTATGTTATCAAGTTTTTGTGGGAGATCATCTATGCATATTTCTATAATTGAGATGGGTCACATTATCTAGTGCTAATTGTGTATGTCTTGGTTGAATTGATCATTGAAGCTTCACATTAGACTAAGGACTATCTCATTTTTGATACTCACACACATCACACATGTCTATGTTCAATGAATGCCATATTCATTTGTGTGATTGTACTTGATTAAATGTGTTTTCACATGCTCAATCCTTGTTGATCAAACACAAAAAGATTTTTGTGTGTTTTAGTTGTTTTTGGAAAGTATTTTGTTTTTGCAAAAATTGTCAAAATCTTCAAAAACAGTGTTGCCCTGTTCTGGCAACTCAGTTGCGGGTTGGTCCAATCGCATGCCCTAGTCGCGAGCCCATACAGAGATTTTTCGAAGCTCATTGGCGGGTCAATGTCCCAGTCACGAAAAATACTTAAAATATTTTTCAAAATTTGGGTTTTTATGTTTCTCACGGCTTAGTGTGGTGACTTGTTCGCGGGTGGAAGGTCCAATCGCGAGGGATACACAAAAATTTTTGCGGCTTACCCCGCGACTTCCTCATGGGTAGACCTTCCAGTCATGAAAAACACTTAGAAAAATTTTCAAAATTTTTGGTTTCTAGGTGTCTCGCATCTTACCCTAGCAACTTGCTCACGACTTGACTCAGTCGCGAAAATCGCGTGTTTTGCACAATGAAGGTCTTTTTCAAAGTTGGTTTCAAAAGGTTTTCATCTTTCCCTCGCATCTAGTGACTATTCATCTTCTTCACCAATTTTCCCTCTTTCAAAATCATTGTGTTCACACACACTATCTCCATATTCTCCATCACTTGCTCACCAATCTTCAAGAAAAGGTATGGGTTCTGTTTCTTTCTCATTGTATTTCACATTTCATACATAAGATTTCTTAGATTGGATGTTTATGATAATCTCTGTGATTTAAAGTTTGAATATGGGTATTTGATTTTTGGAAAGATTGTTGTGTAGGTTGTGTTGGATATATGTTATTTCACTTTGTCTTTGGCTGCACTTTGTGTTTTCTGCTGCACACACACATTCTATGACATGATTGTGACCCTAATCTCATGTTGTTAAGGTTTTCCACAATATGTTTTTGGGACTAACTCTGTGCTAATAGAGTTTGTTGTCTTGTGTGGTCTTTGTTGCTCTTTGATGTAACATGGTGCAGATTGAAAATGTCTCCATTCAAAAGATCAGCTGTGAAAGGAGGCAATAGCAAAGGGAAAGACCCAGTGATTGATGTAGATGATCTCTTTCCTACGCCAAAGAGGACTCGCTCATCAACAGGAATTTATGACCCCACCAAATTCAGATCTTATGCAGCTTTTCAGACCTATGAGAAGTACTTTCGAGACACATCATTGCTAGTTGAAAGGGCTGTTGACCAGCCGTTGCTCCTAGACACAAACATCCCTATATGGTTTGCCAACAAGAATTGGGATTTCCTTCTTTCCGACCTTGATGATGCATGCGAGAATTTGGTGAAAGAGTTCTATGATAATGCCATTGTTGAAGGAAAGGAGCTCAAATGCTGGATTAGAGGAAATATTTTCTCAGTAACTCCCAATTATCTAGCAGAAATCCTACACATCAACCGGCCAATGTTTACCAGTCCATCGGTATATGATGATTTAAATCCGGATAAGGACTTACTTTGAGATGCTCTTGGGAGAAATCTGGAGTTCTCACCAAATGGAAACTTAATCAGTGTTTCTTCACTGTCTCCAGAACTAAGGGTGCTCACCATAATCATGTTCCACAATTTATATCCTCTGTCCAGCACTGGGTACAAGAATCTCGAGAGAGTTTTGTTGCTTCATGATCTGATTACTAATGAAGAGATTGATATCTGCTCTCATATCTTTCATATTCTGTGCAAGAATGTTACAAGAACTGAATCAAGGATTTGCATTCCTTTTTGCTATCTCATTTCAAGAATATTGAAGCTCAAAGGCATTCATTCATCAGAAGATAAGTCTCCCCACCCAAAACCAAGTCCAATCAACATTCGTACACTCAATGCTAGCATTGGTCATAGTCGGAAGGGAATTAAGAAAGAGACTTCAGTACAGACTAGTGGTTCATGCTCTAGCTCATCCTCATATGATGAGAAGTTAGACAGCATTATGGCCACCATCCACAACATAAGTACTAAGATGTCTGGACTTGCCTCTCTCCTACACCATCATAACATCCATTGTGATACGAAGTTCACTTCTCTCCAAACTCAATTGGATAAAATTCAAAGAAAGCTAAAAGAAAATGATGACTAACTATTCCATGACAAAAAGGGGGAGATGATGATGATAGGGGGAGAAAGAGCTTGATGATAGGGGGAGCATTGCATTGATGTTGAAAAGCAGGACTATGCTTTATTTTATCATTTATCAGGACTTATTCTGTGTAGTGTTATATTATGTTATTTTGTACCATTGCTTATGTAGCTTTTGTTTTGTACCCATGCTTTGTAGTTAAGTACTTGCTGTTAAATGTTATGCATTTTCTTTAAGTACATCACTCTTGTGCCCTTCGTTGGATTTTATATCCTTAATGCAATTACCTTGAGTTGTTGCATTGGTTGAGTGTTGGACATGCAAATAATACTTTGCATTAAGCTTATTAGCTTGCATGTTCGGATGTTCATTCCGTGTGTGAATGAGCATTGTGATCACTATTTGTACTGATTGTTCGTTTTTGGTCAAGCCATGGTTTATTGCTTATGTCCATTTTGCTTGATTGCATTATGCTTGCTCCATATGCATTACAAGTTTTCTGCAGACAATGATCATACTGTGTTGTTGTGTTTCAGGAGATACTTGTTCTTATGGTTCAAGAGCTTCATAGATTCTAGAGTTAGGTGTGAGTGAGTTTTGTTCAACTGTTCCCAACTCACGCATTAAGTCTAGAGTTTATTGTAGGGTTTTGTCACGGAATAGCCAAAGGGGAAGATTGTAAGATTGAATTTAATCAACCATCTTGTTAGCTTTATTCCATGCCAATTTGCTTGTAATTCAACATTTAGAAACCCTGTATTTAGGTGGGAATCATGTAAGGGTAGTGTGTGAGAGAGTGTGAAGAAATGCCCAAGAATATGCAGTGAAGTAGGGACTCGCGACTGGATCTCATGGGTGGCTCGCGACTAGCAAGCCGCCAGAAGAAGCACACGAGTGAAGCATGCAGAAAAGCTAAACTGTCATGCCAACTATAGCACTACAGGACAAAAGTCCAGATTGGCCATTCAGTTAGCTCGCAGCTTGAACTTGCGACTCAGTCAAGTCACGAGGCCAAGTCGCCAGCTAGCTCTGTTTTGGAAAAATGACTCTTCGCATTCCAAACACGTACTAGTATATATAGACCATTATACCCACAAAATGTAGAGAGCTTCCAAAGAGAATTTTGAGAGAGAAACCCTAGAGAAAAACAAGATTGACTCATCCACAATCTTCATCCTCACCCTCTCCATTGTTACATCCTTGAGAGGTACATTAGTCAAAACCCTTTCTCACCATACCCATATCTGTGAGGAGGTTATTTGGTGCTTGGGAAGTAGTTAGGAAGGGACCAATTGATATTGGTTGATGCTATGGGCTATAGCGGAATCCGGTAAGCTAAAGAAGACAAAGGTTCGGCGCAACCTCGTTGGAGTAAGAAGCTTGGAGGGCTTAGGTACAATGGGTAGATTAGGCTTGGAGGGTCTTCTGCTGTTCATGTATCCCAACTTCATTCTTTAGTAGATTATTAACCACTTGAAGGGCGGCAGAGAGGTTTTACGCTAAGGGCTTCAGTTTCCTCTTCGATAACACATCGTTGTGTTGTCCTTGTGTTTGCATCTCTCTTCCCTTAATCTTTGCCATTCAATTTTTGCTGTGAATGTGATTTTATTTGGTTTAGATTATTTATCAATTCTGTTATAAGCTTATGTTCATTTTCCACACGTACATTGTTTGATATTAAGCTTGAATTGGTAATTTGAATATCGGGGGTCTAAATGTTCATAGTGTTTTATACGCTTTTTGAACTTTCGATTATGTTTATATATATATATATATATATATATATATATGAACTTCCCAGTTACTATTTTACTTCATACATGGCAATTTAATATGAGAAATACTAGCGACACAATAATTTCACAACAAAATTTATGTGACAAATTATTATTGGTACATAGATTTAAAAAAAAAAAAAGTGATGTCTATGGTGACCCAAATAAAAACCAATAATAGATTGACACCTAAAATTTATTATGAAAATGTTAGGGATGTAAGACTCCTCATTTAATATTTAATATCACATAATCTATAAAAAAAAAACATCTAAAACATTTTCACAATAAATCTTAGGTAGCAAGTTGTTATTTGCTGTAGCTAGTAAGCAAAAATGTAATTTTAGTTGCAATGACCTATGTTAGGAAAAAGTATTTTGTATCAAATGATATCATGTCATCCATTTCAAAACCCAAAAAATGAGAAATATATCTATAAAAATAACTACCTACTAACACAAGTCTTTCATTTGTTAATGAGGTAGTTGTTTTTTACTAACATATGTCACACTTATTGGATTTTGATACCGCTAACATAATATTATTTGATACTAAATACCTCCTCCTAGGTTAGAACTAGTAACAACTTGATATCCAAATTTTGTTGTGAGGTCTAAAAAAAAACTACATTTACAACATTTTCACAAAATTAATTTTCACAGATCCAAGAAAATAATGTTCAAATTATGAAGAATGAAGTGAGAAAGAGAAAACCCATACCTTTTTCTTGAAGACTGGAGTAGAAAAGGTGTAAAAATGGAGGTTTTTTCGAAGAGTGACACGGTGAGTTTGAGAGAGTGAAAATGGGGAAGACACTGAACAGTCACAAAAATTCGAGGGAAAAACTGAAAAGTTTTAAAAACTGACTTTAAAGCGCAAAACACGCATTTTTCGCGACTAGTTTAAGCCGCGTTCAAGTCGCCAGGGTCAGCCGCCAGAACACTTAAGACCAAAATTTTTGAAAAATTTTCTAAGTGTTTGTCGCGACTAGAAAGTCTACCTGCGAAAGAGTCACGAGGTGAGCCGCGAAAATCTCTGAGTACCCCTGGCGATTGGACCTTCCACTCGCGAACAAGTCGCCACAATGAGCCGCGAGAATCATAAAAATTCAGATTTTGAAAACTATTCTAAGTATTTTTCGTGATTGGGACATTGACCCGCCAGTGAGCTGTGAAAAATCTCTGAGTGGGCTCGCGACTGGGGCATGCAGCTGGATCAACCCGCAACTAAGTCGCCAGAACAGAGCAACATTGTTTTTGAAATTTTTGACAATTTTTGTAAAAACAACATACTTTCCAAAAACAACTAAAACTCAAAAATATTTTTATTTTTTATCAACAAAGATTGAGCATGTGAAAACACATTTAATCAAGTAAAATCACACAAATGAATATGGCATTCATTGGTCATAGACATGTGTGATGTGTGTGGGTATCAAGGATGAGATAGTCCTTAGTCTGATGTGAAGCTTCGATGATTAATTCAACCAAGACATACACAATTAGCACTAGATAATATGACCCATCTCAATTATAGAAATAAGTATATATGACCTCCCACAAAAGCTTGATAACATAACTTTGGAGCTTTTCATTTGGCTCCATATACATCATATCATTTGATCTTTTTGATTCAATATATCTCATTGTGAGATTGATGCCTGAAATTTTTTATATTTCAATTTATGAGAAAACATTTGGCCTTTTGGGCATCATACATTTTATTTTTGATCGCTTTCCCTTTTTCTAGTCAAATACTAGTATATGCGACAGGTTTTTGCAGCTCAATATCTCTTTTCATTTGGAGATTTACACTTAGTGAGCTGTTTAAGCAAAACAATAAAATAAAGAATAAAATAAAGAGTGGGAAGATATATAGGCATAAGTCTATGCATGTCTCAAGATCAACAAAATCATTCACTAATCATTAATGACAAGGATGAAGATCTATTTACAACAGTCACATAGATTTCAAAATTTCTCCCACAATGATATGAGTGCAATAGAAACAAGCTAAGCTCGTAGATGCACAAAGCCATTAGTACAAAGGTACAAGACAAAACATGCTTTAAGACAAAACTCAACAAAGTCGATCAAACTTTTGGATTTTCTATTTTTTACGTATTTTTGGATTTTTGACACAAAAGTAGAAAGAAGATTGATCAAAAACAACAATGTAAAAACATTTGAAACAAAAACAAACAAACAGATAATATTTCAACCCAAAACTCGCAAGAAGCACATAACCAAGCATATTCACAAAACATGGGAAGTATTAATGCATGGACATGTTGTAATGCTTATGCATGAGTACCCTTCGTCACCCACACGTCACATGCGTTTGGGGTGATATCCTTGAAGGATTGGGTACGAGAGTTAGAATTTTCAAACCTTCTCGTGAAGCTTTCTAAGCAAGTGGTGAAGGCACCGATCATCTTCATCACGTCCCTCACTCCTAGATCACTGTTTTGACTTCTTGGTTGCTCACCACCCCAAGACCTCTGGTCATTTCTTCTTCCTCGTGACCGAGGAGTGCTTGCATTGTTCAATGCTCTCAGCTTATAGCAGTTGGGTCTAGTATGTCCTTGCAATCCGCAATGGTGACAAACGTGATTCGTTCTAGGACCCCGTTGTGATCTTGGCAGTGATCTTCCTCTAGCTTCAAATCTGGCTTCAAATTGTTTACGGGACTTATTTAACACCCGTTGATCAGTCACCTTCTTCTTCTGTTCAACCTTAACTTTCTCAGGATTAGATTCTTCTACAATAGGCTCTATGGCCTTCACAAATTTCACTTCTTTTGTGATATTGGCCGATGAGCTACTCCTTCTGGTATATCCCAACCCGGACTTGTCTGAATAATGTTTTTGAGATGAAATAACATCTTCCAGCTTCTTGGAGGAAACCCTCTCAATCTTGGCCTGTGCTTGCACTACCTCTTGCTCAAGAAATCTCACTTTTGTGTAAGCTTCTGATAGTTCACCATTTAGTGTCTCAATCTCACACTTTGCCTCCTTATATCTGACCAGAAGACTTCTGTAGTCTTCCTCTGCTCTCTTCATTTTCTTCACAGCCGCCTTTGCTACCCTTGCATACTCTCCCGACTTTTCAAGGAGTAGGATGTAGTTCTCTTGAAGACTAGTTGTATTCTCATCCTCTTCAGCATCTGATTCTTTAACAATCCCAATGGATTCTTTATCACTGTGTTCTCCAAGTTCTTATACAAGTTGATTCAGGTCCTCCAAGGACTCAACATATTCAATAGCCATAAATGCGGAGTAACTTCCTTCTCCGTCACAGCTATCCTCCGAATCAGAATTTGATGAATCTAAATCACTTAAAGTCATGGCATAGACATTGCCCTTTGATTTCAAATAATTTGGACATTCCTTTTTGAAATGACCATGTCCGTTGCACTCAAAGCATGTGATTCCTTGTGATGATTGGGATTCTCTACCATCTTTTCTTCTGAATTCCCTTTTCTCCTTTCCGGAACTCTGAAATTTCACTTTGTCACCAGTTTTCCCACTATTCTTGAGTTTTAAGAATTTTCGGAATTTTTTCACAAGATATGCCACATCTTTATCTACACCATCCTCCTCCGAAGAGTCATGAGATACTACCTTCTCATCAATTGTCTTAAGAGTAAGAGATTTGCTCTTCCTCTGCATGGGCAGTGACAATTCATATGTCTGCAATGAACCAATCAACTCTTGGACCTTAATGTCCTCAAGATCTTTGCTCTCTTCAATAGCCGTCACTTTGGCACGGAAGCTTTCCGGCAGTGACCGAAAGATCTTCCTTACTACTTTAGAATCCTTCATCTTTTCCCCCAAATTGAATTTGCCAACAACCACCTCGTTCAACTTATTGTAAAAAGAGTCAAAAGACTCATCCTCACTCATTTTTAGCTCCTCAAAGCGAGTGGTCAACATCTGTAACTTGGTGTCTTTCACTTTCTTTGTTCCTTCATAAGTTGTCTCCTCCCATGCTTCCTTAGCAATAGTAATATGTGAAATCCTGTGAAATTCTTCTGGAGAGACACCACAGAAAATAACATTCAAGACTTTACTATTAGCATTAGCCACCGCAGGAGCTGCCTTATCCCAAGTGGATTTGGCAGCCTCCGGCCTAGACCAACGAACTTCAACTGCTTCCCACACAGCATCATCAATAGAACACAAAAATGCCCTCATTCGAACCTTCCAAAAAGCATAATTATTACCATCAAAAAAATGGTGATACATTTAGAGATTGAGACCTATCCATCTCAATAAGGGGTCAGGGATCGCACTAAGGTAATTAAACCACAAAAAGTGCACCCGCTCTAATACCAATTGAATGTTCAAATAGCGTGTAAAACACACTTGAACGTTTAGACCCCAATTACAAAATTATCAATTCAAGCTTAATGTCAAACAATAAATGTGCGAAACATGAACATAAGCTAATAACAGAATTGATAAACAATCTAAACCATAAATAATCACAATCACAGCAGTAATTAAATGGTAAAGATAAAGGGAAGAGAGATGCAAACACAAAGACAACACTTGATGTGTTATCGAAGAGGAAACCAAAGCCTTCGGCATAAAACCTCTCCGCCGCCCTCCAAGCGGTCAAAAATCCACTAGAAAATGTAGTTGGGATACATGAACAGTAATAGACCCTCCAAGCCTATCTACCCGATGTACCTAAGCCCTCCAAGCTTCTTGCTCCAACGAGGTTGCGCCGAACCTTTTTCTTTTCTAGCTTACCAGATTCCGCTATAGACCATAGCATCAACCAATATTAATTGGTCCTTTCCTAACTGCTTCCTAAAGCACCAAATAAACCTTCTCACAAATATAGGTATGGTGAGAAAAGGATTTGTCCAAGAACCTCTCAATGATGTATCAATGGAGAGGAAGAGAGTAGAGGAATTTGAAGAGTCTCTTAAGTGAAGATTGTGAATAAATCAATCTTGTTTTTCTCTAGGGTTTCTCTCTCAAAATTCTCTCTAGAAGCTCTCTACATTTCATGGGTATAAAGGTCTATATATAGTGGTATGTGTTTGGAATGCGAAGAGTCAGTTTTTTCAAAATAGAGCTGGCTGGCGGTTTAGCCTCGCGACTTGACTGAGTCACGAGTTCAAGCCGCGAGGTAACTGCATTGCCAGTCTGGACTTTTTGTCCTGTAATGCAACAGCTAGCATGACGCTTCAGCTTCCCGCATGCTTGACACGTGACCTCCGTCTGGCGGCTTGCTAGTCGCGAGTCACCTGCGAGTTCCAGCCGCGAGTCCCTGCATCTTTGCACAATCTTGAACATTTCTTCACACTCTCTCACACACTACCCTTACATGAATCCCACCTAAATACAAGGTTACTAATTACTAAAATACAAGCAAATTTGGCACAAAATAAAGGCAACAAGATGATTGATTAAATTCAACCTTACAATAAGTAAGCAATATTGTTGTGTATTTCAACTTTTTTATTTTTTCTTATCATTTTCGGATAATGAAAAAAGAAATTAAACGGTGGTTGTAATATGTGAAAAGAGAAAAATTATTTTAATAAATAATATTTTATTAAAATATAATTTGGAATAAATAATCTGAGCTAAGTGTTTTTGAGAAGTAATTCAGTAAAATTATAAAATAAAAAATAATAATAAGTTGTTATGTAAGTAAATAGTAAATTATGCTCGAGCTAACATGAATAACGTGCTTTTTAGGATAACTCATGCCTCAAATCAACTGTGTGATATTTTCCACCTTTTTTCCCCTAACTCACTTTTTATATAATAAAAAAATTATTTGGTAAGAACACTATTTGTTGGGAAAAACTAAAATTAATACCAGTTTTTAATTTTTCTACAAAACATTGGGCATGATAAACCTATGATAAACGTTGGGCATGCCCACGTTTTTTACCAGTTTAAACTTTTAACCCTTCGCGCTTTTCAGAGTCACCAAACACCTAACGTACAAGCAATTCATGAATTTGTCACATAGTACAAGAGGACAATTTGTTTCTTACCACCAAAAGTAAAGACAAATTCCTTACTCAAAAGCATATCTACGGAATAGGGGATAAGGCCAACTTCAAAAATCTACTGTGTTCCAAATAGATGTCAATCACTCTCTGATAATTTTTTGTTTTCCTCTATATAAACACACGTGCTTCTGGTATTGTGCACCTCTCTATTCTCAGCTTCTGGTATTCTGATATCTGGTTTCTCTCAAGGCTTTGATTCCTCATCTGGGTTCTCTTTCTTGTTTCTAGATTTTGTGTTGAAACAATGAGCAAAATGCAAGATACTGCGCATTCGGTCTTCGGAATCTTTGGTGGGTTGTATTGAATTTCTCTGCGTTTCTTTCCTTCTTTCTTGGCTTTTTGGACTTATGGTTCCTCTGTTTTGTTATCTTTCGCTGCAGGAAATATTACTGCTTTGTTCCTCTTCTTGGCTCCAATGTATGTATCATTTAAGAACCCATTTTGGCTCTTATAAATTTGCCAACTTTTGGTCCTTTTTATCTTTTTTCTCCAAAAGGGTGTTGTTCTTTTTGATTCTTGGACATGTTTTTGCAATTTTTTTCTACTCTCTTTTAGTCTTTATATTATATGTATCTGATTAATCTGATATATTCTATTACTGAGAAGTTGTTGATCTGTGTAATTCATGTGAGGAATTGTGAATAATATTGGTACGTATTGTAGGATAACTTTCTGGAGGATTATAAAGAGCAAGTCCACAGAACAGTTTTCGGGCATTCCATACGTGATGACCTTGCTCAACTGCCTTCTTTCTTTTTGGTATATAATATATGCTTCTTGTTTCATCAACCGGGTTCTTTTTAATTTTTATTGTTTCTTTTCTTCATTTGTTACCTTTTTTTACCCCTATGCTTCTCTGTTTTTGTCATGGATTATAAGTGTCTTTAATTACTATTATTATGGTGATGATAATGATGAGGATTTTATAGTTAATTCATGTTAATTTCATGGCCATCCGGGCATTCACGGGTCTCTGTGTTGGTTGGTTGGACTTGGGAGTCTAGGCTAGCAATTAAACAGGATGACAATTTTGGTTCCACATTTCTTGCTTTAGGAAAATGAAATTTAATGCTTGGTTGATTAATGTTAATTTCTTCTGTACTATGCATGGTACTGTTTAATATTTGTTTCTTTAGTAACAAAAATTTCAATTGGTGAGTTATTCATAAGAAATTTTAAACCTTTTCCAAAATTTTCTCTATTTTTTTTTTCAAAAAAACAGTCTCTCGATCTGCTAGTTCCTTCAATTTTAAATTGTGAAGAAATAAAATAACAAAAAATCAATAATATGAACCATAAAATCTTTTGAAATTCTCCTCTCTTTTTTTTTTGAATTAATTGTGCTGCCAATATTCCAAAATGATTTTCTTGTTTCATATTTTCAGAGTTGTCTAGTTCAATTGTCTTATAATTACTGATTTTATACATGAAATAAATGTTGAACAGGTATGGCCTACCCTTTGTGTCAAAAAACAATCTTTTAGTTTCAACCATCAATGGCGCTGGTGCAGGAATAGAGTTCATATATGTGTTGATCTTCATCGTATATGCCCCAAAGAAAGAAAAAACCAAGATTTTGGGGCTCTTCGCGTTTGTGCTCACCTTTTTCGCAGCCGTGGCCTTGATCTCCCTCCTAGCCTTGCATGGCAATACCAGAAAGCTCTTCTGTGGCTTTGCTTCTGCCGTTTTCTCCATAATCATGTATGGCTCACCTCTATCAATCATGGTGAGTTTTAACTCTTAAGCTATTTCTTTTTTTTCTTTTTTTTTCTTGTTAAATATTTAATGAAGGAATTGACTGGACCCTGATTGATTTGGTTTCAAAGATTATGCTTCAGCCATTGGACCCAAGTTCAGTTATTTTCAGTATGCAATTCTCTTTTTCTTCTTTTTTTTGTGAATTATCAATTATAATAGCTTGGTCACGGGGAAGTGTGACAGCTTTGGCCCATTTCCTTATGTTAGGCCATTTTCTGAACAAGTTAGCCAATCAAGAAATTGGTTATCCCACTCAGGAATCAGAATATAACGCTATAAGACAAAATTTTGGTATAGTATCCTAATTCCTAAGTACTGTATCCTAGCCGCCGCTTAGGTTGTCAAATTGATTTCAACATACAATTATGCTTCCTAAGAAGTTTGGTTAAACATACTTTTTGGTGCATGAACTTATATGGGTTTTATATGTACATGCAGAGGACTGTGATTAAAACAAAGAGTGTTGAATTCATGCCATTTTTCCTGTCTCTGTTTTGTTTTTTGTGCGGCACTTCCTTTTTTATCTTTGGTCTGCTCGGCATGGACCCTTTTGTATACGTAAGCATCTTCTCTCAATTCCTTAACTATTATGTTATAAATGTTTCGTTGTATGGCTGAGAAGTCTTGAGAAGAGGAAAAAATATAAATAAAAAGTTTAAGACCAGGTAATATTTTTCAATAAACTAATCGAGATAGGTCACATGTATTTTTTTCAGTTATTCTATTCTATTTAAAGTCGCTTTCTTTTTTCCTCAAAAAGTCTCAGTTTTTTTTATTTCCTTAATGAATATGTTAGTATCACTTACAAATTTTAATATTATTTTAGATCCTCTCAATGCCCATATATAAAATTCCTTAGCATTATCTGTTTGCATATCCCTAGTAAGAAAATTTGTGTTCCACAAAGAGCAGCAGGCATGGCCAATTTACAGCCTGAGTTCCCAAATTTTGAAGCTGCTATCTCAAAAATAAATAAAAATGAAATTGCATTGCTAAAGTTCCCTCAGTTTCAAAATAAGTACCAATATGGTGCCTTATAAAAAAAAATATCAATATAGCGTATTAATTTTTATAGAAAGGAAAAAAGCTATTACACGCGAGCGAAAAAACAACTGACTTAAAAGTTACGATTTCAGTTGATTTTCGCATGGGTGTAATTATATTTATAGCCGAGTGCGTATAATAAACGCTACTCGCACTTGATGGTAATGTGTAATGTTGTCGCAGGTGAACAATGGGTTCGGTTCTTTTCTTGGGGCCCTGCAGCTGATTCTGTACTTTATCTACCGGAAAAACAAGGGCAAGGGCAAAAACGAGAACAAAAGCATCTCTTTAGTATCTGTGGAGCTGGGACTTCCTGATGTACCCAACGAAGATAAGGAGCTATCCAACACCAACGGTGCTCAGAATGGCCACCTATAGACTTGTACGTAGCTTCTTCCCTTTTGGAGGCTTGGGACTGTACCCCCAATCATTTTCTTCCTTCGTGCTCCGCCTTCAGTATCAAATATTCAGTTCGATTATGTGCTGAATATTTACTTTGTTCCTAATAATCTAGTAATGAGACAATGCTATTTTAGATGGCAGAGATCATGGTACAAACAGATTGTAGAATGTTGACTGAATCTGGGGATATGTCTTTTGAATTGGTTTAGATTTCATCTCTTTTTTTTTTTCGTTCTATAGTGGATTAAGACTTTACATATGATAATATGTTTGTTCTGCAAGAGGGTACTATCTTATCGTGTTCATCACATGATGAGATGAAGTACTGTTTTCCTGAAGCTACCCTATGCTAATGCCATGACTAGTTCATTGCGTACATTTGTATTTTGCTTTATTATAATAAAATGGATCTGTAGTTTGATAGGCTCTATCCTCCTAAAGAAGAAGAAGAAGAAGACGAAAGGGAAAGTCTTCAGATAAAGAAGGGAAGGGTAGAAAGAAAAAGACGAAAAAAGAAAGAATAAGAATGAGAAAAAGAAAGGGAAAGTCTTCAAGAAAATGCAGTTGCCGTGTGTGTTAAAGATAGTGGGCTATGGGTTGGTGTGAAATAAATAAAAAATTTGAAAAAAAAATATTATTTAAATAAAAAATGGTGTAAAAATAATGTGAACAAAAGAGAGAATAGAATAGGTAAACTGATGTGAATATTTTATAAAAATGAGTGTATAAAATAGAAAAAAAAAATTTGCCAAATAGACAAAAGTTTTACAATCCAGTGATCCAGATGCTCTAACTATTCTCTAACTAGAAAAAAAAAATAATATATATATATATATATATATATATTTGTGTGTGTGTGTGTGTATCTTGTGGCGGTGGATGATTGCCGCTGCACCATAGAATTGTCAGGTTTCAATTAAAAGCGCCTAAAAGAGACAATTAATTTAGGGCAAGAGGTAGGTATAATACTTACGTACTATTTCTTATGTTCCCTTTTTAAGATACTGTCATGTGGATTTTTCTTCATGGGATGGAAGTGCATTTTTTAGTTAAGTAATCACATGGCTCAATCTTAAGTGGAGAACATAAGGAACAGTACCTAAGGTATTGTACCTAAGTTTTGTCCATTAATTTAATATGCAGCATTGTACATGGGATTTTATCTGCTAGCATATGTAACCTTTGAAGGGTTTGGTTGGGGTTGGCTCAACATAAACACAACAACAATGCCATTAGTATTTTCTGGAATTGCTGATTTTTAGTGATAAGCAATCGTTTACAAATCTTTAAAAACACAATCATAATAAATACCCATTAATAAATATCCTAATCCTCATAAATATCCTAATCCTATTTAATATTTCATCCACAAGAACAATCAAAATAAATGTGTATTCATGGATAGAGACATTTCACACAGTAATAATTACTCTCCCGCGCATCTTCCTCCCACTCCAACCCCACATATCTCTCCACCCGTAACTGTAAGTGACCAACCCAGCAACAAGACTCAACCTACCCAGAAGAGAGTTACAAGGGCTACCACGAGTTCATCCATTGTACAAATGCATAATTTGGGAAGTCGGAAGAGAAGCTTGAATAATACAGAATTTCACCATGAATTACCAAACAAAAAGCAAGTGGTTTTCCATGGTGAAGATGAATTTACAATGATATTGGCGGAGGCTGTTAAACAGCCTTGCCAGAAGCAATGAGTCTGTTAATTTGGAACTGTCGTGGGCTTGGGAACCTACGTATAGAAGATCAACTTGCAGAATTGGTGTGGGCAAAAGATCCATTTGTTGTGTTTTTAGCCGAAACATGGACAGATAAAAATAGGCTAGTTCAAGTTCAAATGCAGATAGATTTCAAGAATATGCTCAAAGTTCCATGGAGAAACAAGGCAGGAGGATTAGTAATTTTTTGGAAAGAAGATTTTGACCTGTCGAGTGAATCATTTTCCCCAAACCATATTGATTCCACGATTAATAAGAATAAAGAGGATGAATGGAGATTTATAGCATTCTATGGGAAACCAGACGCGTGATTTAGGCATGAATCATAGACAAAGCTCCATAATCTAAAAAATCATAGTAACTCTCCTTGGATTTGTGCAGGTGATTTTAATGAAATTACACGCCAATCTAAGAAAACAGGCGGACAAGTCAGACCACATAATTAGATGTAACCCTTTAGAGATGTTCTCAATGAGTCAGGTTTTATGGATATGGGATTTGTAGGCCCACCTTTTACATGGCACAAACATTATGTGGATTATACAGTATGGGAGAGACTTGACAGAGCCTTCACTACAAATGACTAGTTTTCAATGTTCCCAGGAACAAAAATTCATCACTTGGATGTCACTACATCAAATCATAAAGCTTTGTGGATTATACCAGAGGGTATGAAGTGTAGTTTTCAGAAACCCTTTTTGTTTGAGTAAATGTGGATGACGGATAAAGGTTGCACTAATACAATAAAGACTATTTGGAGGAAAAATGTGGATGAGCCATGGGATACCAAAATTATTACCAAGATTGAACACTGTAGTGAAGCTCTTACATGATGGAGTAGGTAGGCTTTTGGTAATGTGAAGCGTGAGATTGAGAGGAAAAGAAAATAACTGACCAAGGCAGAGAATATAGCAATCAGTGGAGGTGAGACTCAAGGCTTATGAAATTGTTGAAAGAAGAAATACATTTGCTACTATATAAGGAAGCTACTATGTGGCGGTAGAGATCCAAGATTGTGTGGTTAAAAGATGGAGACATAAATACAAAGTTTTTTCATAGTAAAGCTTCTCAAAGGCGACCATGAAATTACATAACTAGACTCCATGATACTGACGGGAATTGGTGTACTCACCAACAACAAATAAACGACATTATTGTGGATTACTCTACTGACTTGTTCACTACAAGCAGACTCGAGCACTTGGAAGGGGTAGTTGAAGTTATTCCCGAGGTGGTCACAGCCGAGATGAATGCCGATCTAACTAGAGATTTCATTGCCATGGAGGTGGAGGTGGAGGTAGCTGTGAAACAAATAGCCCCTTTAAAGGCTCCTGGACCTAATGGTATGCCTCCTTTATTTTATCAAAATTATTGGACTTTAGTTGGCAATGATGTTACACAATCTGTTTTGCACTATTTAAATTCAGGTTCTTTACTTGCCACCCTTGGTCACTCTTTTGTTACTCTAATCCCTAAAGTAAAGAACCCAGAGTTTGTGTTGCAATTTAGACCAATGAGTTCGAGTGATGTACTATACAGGATTTTTTTTCTAAAGTCTTGGCAAATAGGCTGCAGAAAATAATGCCTCAGCTTATCTCAAAACACCAAAGTGCATTCCTTTCTGATCATTTGATCTTATATAATATCATGGTAGCATTTAAAACTTTACATCACATGAGAAATCAAGTAAGAAAGGGTATATGGCTCTAAAGCTTGACATGAGTAAGACATACAATAGGGTTGACTGGGAATTAATGGAGAAAGTGATGAGGATGATGGGTTTTGATAATCGATGGGTGAATCTTATGATGGAGTGTATAACTACTGCCTCTTATTCCATTTTAATTAATGGAGAGCCTCATGGTGATATCAAGGCAATCAGGGGCATGAGACAAGGCGATCCACTCTTCCCATACCTGTTTTTCATGGGTACAAAGGGACTTCACGGTCTCATAAAAAAGGCAGCATATAATGGGGATATTAAGGGGGTCTCTATATGTCTGAATGGACCCAAACTAATACATCTGCTTTTTGCAGACGATAGTTTAATTTTTTGTAGGGCTAAGGTAGACAAATGCTTAAGGTTGATGGATATTTGGGCGACCTATGAGAGAGCCTCAAGGCAGCAAATTAATAGAGCCAAAACAACACTCTTTTTTAGCAAATCAACCACATCCGATATGCAAGAAGTGATCAAAGGGGCTCTTAGGGTGCAGGTGGTTCAACAATATGAAAAGTATCTAGGTTTGCCTTCCTCGGGTGAAAATAAAAAAGAAAGTTTTGCTCATCTAAAGTAAAGGATTTGGAAGAAATTGCAGGGGTGGGAAGTTAAGCTTTTATCATAGGTAGGACGAGGAATTTTGATCAAAGCTATAGTACAAGCACTCCCTACCAATACGATGTCTTGTTTTAAGCTACCAGTCACTCTTTGTCATGAGATTGAAGCATTGATTAGAAAATTTCTTTAGGGACAATGTGGAGATGCTAAGAAGATACATTAGGTGAAGTAGCAGGAAATGTGTAAGCCAAAGTCACATGGTGGTATGGGTTTTAAGGACCTCTCGCTTTTCAATGATATGATATGTTTTTTAATTGGTTAGAATTTCTACTCTAATCTAATCTAAGTGTATACCACTCAATAAATTTTAATTGGTTTTATATTTAAAATTATGGTTTTGGATTATTTACGTACTTATTATCCTTAATACACATGTAAAAAAAAAATACACATGTCAAATTTCATTTTAAACAGATGTTATTTACTATTAATACAAAAGGTTACACCACTTAATAATTTTAACTGGTTTAATATATTTAAAATCATGGTGTTACGTTGGATGACATATATTCTCATTATTCTTAACACGCATGTAAAAAAAAATATGCATGCCAAATTTCATATCAAACAAATGTTATTTATGATTTAATACAAAACGTTACAATACTCAATAATTTTTAATGAGTTTAATATATTTAAAATCATGGTATTGGATTATGTACATTCTTAATATGCACGTGAAAAAAGAAATGCATGTCAAACCAATGTTATTTACTTTTTTTTTTTTTTTGATAATTTGATAGTTACAATGAGAAAGAGGGATTCAAGTTATTACTATTTGATTTGTACACTAACTTTAAAAAATAAAAAATAAAAAACTTAGAAATAAAAAGGCAATGTGATATTCTATCAATAACTTACATATTTCAACTCATTTCGATAACTTACATACATATATATATATATATATATATATATGTGTGTGTGTGTGTGTGTGTGTGTATTTATATATCAACAATCAAAGTTGTGTATCAAAATAATAATAATAATAATAATCAAAGTTGTAGTAGCCTAAATTTGTGCTATATCATTAAAAACGGTGTAATGGATTAGTAAATTTATTTTACTTTCTAATTATATCTAAATATTTATATAAAATAAATTTTATAGTTATGTTTTTAAAATTTATATGAGAAACAATTAATTAAAAATATGGTATTTTTGCTTGAGTTTCGTTACTTCGACAACAATTGATATAGATTCAAGCAAAAAAAAAAAAAAAAAATTAGAAGACATTCAATCAACAATATAAAAAAATTATTGTGTACTTCACATAGTTGTGAGAGACCGCGCCCCCGGCCTCCTTTTTTATAGGAATGTTGGGCCAAACTCACGTGAATGAGTGGAGTCGTGTTATTGCCTCTCAAAATGGAGGTTCGACTAGTTATATTTTCCCCTTTAAATTAAGGGTCTAACAATGGAGTCGCCACTTATTTAATTATTGGAAAAATAAGAAAACCATAATTGAAAAATTCCTCATTTTATTAATTTGCAATTGAATTTACATTGATCATAGGAAAATTACATGGTTTTGGTCCTAGATACAATCTAAGATAAAGTACATGACTTTGTTTCCTAGTTACAATCTAGAAATTGAAAATTACAAGGATAAGCATTTAATCTACTAACCCTTGATCTAAGTTCGGAGGCTATGTTACAAAGTGGGAAGGTGTTAGGCACCCACCTTGCCCGGTGAAACCGGTCTTCTAGACTATGGTCGCCAACATTCATATCATATCATCCAATATGTCAATCAATTTGCATGTTGAGTTTGATGTGTGTGCATGTGATAAACCCTAATTCAATTTATTGAACATTACATTTAGATTGAAAAAATAAATTCTAGTGAATGTGTGTAGATGGTGATAACCTAGATTCAAGGATTTAAAAGAATTATTAAACAAACATGTTTTTCACATTTTTGATATGGATTTAAGATTAAAACTAATGATATGCATGAACATGTGATGAACAACTAAGAACATGCGAAGAACACATAAGAACAATTAAGAACATTCAAACATATTCAAGAGAATTTAAATAATTGCTATCATGCTTTAATCCTAAAATCTTATCATGGCAACATGAAAAACAATTAGGGAAGAGGATTATACCTTCATGCAAGATCCATATGGTGGAAGAGGAGACTCTTGGTAGAAGTCCTAAGGGAGGAGGAAAAAAGAAGAACTAGGAGAGGGAGAGTGAGTCTCACTCAATATCTTGAGTCTCAGGAAGACCAAGATATGACAAAACTACTCTACTTCACTAGAACTCAAGCGAGGAGAAGAGAGGGGGGTTTTGGTGTCTTTGGAATGAAGTAGAGAGGGGTTTACATAGTAGTGGTGGAGGAAATATGAATGGAAGGCCATTTAATGAGGGTTGACAAAGAATCATGAACCTAGACCTCATTTTAGCCTTGGGGAAAATCTGGTGCATTAAATGGAAAGATTGGTAGGAGTGAGGAACAAGCCAAAATTCGGTTTTCCCGTAACTGTTGTAATAGCTTGTAGAGCTAACTTCAAAAAATCATATCTAACTCAATTATGATCGGAATTGTCTCATTCTTGTGATCAAATTGAAGCCCCGAATGTCTAGTTTCTGGGAAAATTAACCTCATTCACAAATTCAAAATATTCTGAGAGATATTGATGAAATGGTGAGCAGAGGTCATTTGTTAGAAAATAGTTTCAGCACAATTAACATTAATAAGTCCCAAATTAGCTTCCAATTAACATTAAATGGCTCTAATCACTCCCATTTCAGACTTAATTGATTCCAAATTTACTCTAATTAAAAGATAATTACACAAATTACTCATTGAATAATTAATGTTTAACTATCTAATTAATTAGGTGTATGCAATCTCACCATAAAATGTAGTCTCAACCAATCAAATTATGGTACATCATTGATCTCAAATTGATTAGAATTATAACCAATTGGAATCAATTGTTCATAATCACATATAGTCAGACTCAATTTGTGATAGTGCACCTCGGCCATTAAAACTTGATTTGATAATAACTTTCAATCTGATAGTCTGATTAGGGCTTATGACCAGTCGATTTGATCGTTACAACATCAAGATCATTTTGATGAAATGAGATTAAGAATCTAATGACCAGAATCAAGATGCATATTTCCAAGTCAAAATTACCCTTTTACCCTCCCGATAAGGTTAAATGCGGGTTGCAAAATGGGGTGTCAACAATAGTGGAAATAAATTAAATATTTTTCAATTCACTTAAGAAATAAGTTCATATTCCTAATTATAATAACAATAAAAATTTACATTTATCTTCTTTGCAAGGCATGTTGTATAATTTGAATTAATTTCCTAAATATTACAACACGTAACGAGTATCATACCTAAGTAGTAAAATATTTTTTTATTAAAATCTTCAAAATGAATTTATAGTGCATACATCCATCACGTGAGACAACGGCTAGTTAGTTGAATGGAATAGATTATGTTCTAAGAAAGCTTGTTCTGTGTTTGCAAGTTATTAAAACTTAAAAAGTAGTGTATGCTAAGAAATTGTCTTTTCTTTGTGGATTATAATTGCAAACAAACAATGTTTTAGTATACACTTCAAGGGTTATATTAGTTCTAGCAAACACTTACAAGGGTTATTTTAATGGCTAACAAACTCTAATATAACGTTTGAAGTGTTTGTTAGCCATTAAAATCTTTTGACACCCCCATCAGGAATATGTTAGGTATTTTTAACATTATATACAGTTGTAGTCTAAAAATTGCCTAGCTAATAAAGAAAGCAAAGATGAGTTCAGAAACATTCTTTTTCTTTCTTTTTTTTTGGAAAAAAAAAGTTCTGAAACATTCTTGATAGTATTAGTTCGTATATCAATTCTAGAAGGCAAAAACTCTCTATATTGGATTGGAGTTCATGCGTAGATAATACTGACAAAGTTTCCTCTGTCATGGATAACATTAAACTTGAGCATGGATATAAAGTGTGTAGATGCAAGTTTAGCCAAACAAAGTAACTAGCATGAAATACCTTTTTTTTTTCTCGTCCAGTTCAAAACCGGTTTTGATTATTCAATCTCAAGTTAATTAAAAACCTTGTCATGTGGTCTAAAAATTGCCATGGAGCTCAAATGTACGAGAAAAGAAAATTGGGGGTGGCTGAATAAGCTTTTAAAAAAGGAATATGCTATAGTAACAAAAGTCCATGATGTGATTTTTATGTGATCACAGCAAATTTTCTAGAACTGGGATGCTCGACCTGGAATGGAAAAGGTAATCAGCTTTTGAGGTATTATGGGTCCGTGCGGCTTTGGCCAATGGTCAATGGCCTTTGTCCTTTCTTTTTTTTTTTTGTCGGCTAGACATCTTATCTACGACTTCCTTGATAGGGATCGATGCTATAAAGTGCTTTGCAACCAAGTGATTTGGTTGAGCAATACAATGTACACAATAAATTTTACAACTTTCTTCATATATTATACTCGATGACTACCGCTATCATTACTGTATGGCATACAAAGCAAGCTGTCATAACATCACGTGTAAAATTTATTATTAAATTCTTTGTATAGTTATAACTTTTCGCATTTGGTCACCTTTAGCACTTGATCGCCTTATAAATTCATTGCATTCTACATGTCCTTCAAGTCCGAAAGGCGGTGGTACGACCCAATAAAAGTAATAAAAAATGGCAATAAAAGTAATAAAAAAATGGTACCTTTTGCATAGTATTTATTAAAAAATTAATAAAAATAAATAAATTTTAAGTTAAATGTATGACAAAAACTAAAATCTAACTTTTTTTTTAAAATTAAAAGTTAGATTATTTATAAAATAAAATGAAATAAAACTTTAGATAAAATAAAAATTAAAAAAAAAAAAAAAGCAAAAAGCCTTTTATCTTTATTAGACCCGTTGAGATGATGATATGTGTTCACTTTTAGATACGTGTCACTATCTGACCGGGTTCACTGCACTAGATGCACTGGATCTAAACCAAGTCCGGTCACAATAACTAGCATCTTCTCCATTAATCTTAAAATTCATATCCAAATATAAGTGCTTGTGAAGTATGGGAAGTGCTTGTAAAGTGTGGGAAGTAAGAGCTGGGGTTCAAGTCTTCAGGAGGGAGCTCCACACACATATACACTTAAATTAACTTAGAATAGAATTTCTATCTTGTATCTAAAAAATATATAATAATAAAAAAAATAAAAAATAAAAAAGAAAGAAAGAAAGTCAAATAGTTGATCCAAAGCCATAACCCACCAAATCAAAACTTGCAAAATTCATCAATCAACCTGTAATCACATCAAGCAGGTAAAAGTGCAATTGTTTGATTCAACTTGATTGTTCTTTGGAATTGGGTAGACTGAGCTAGGTTATCCCAGGTGGACTTGTGGTTGGACCGAGTAAGTATTAGAAGCTGGACTAGTGCCAACTATATCCATGTCAATATCCAACCTCAAAGCCCATATCAAGACTGCACAATCTCGGCTAGTCTAGGCTTCACCAGTTTCAGAAGAAACTTGGGCCTACCATCATTTTCATTACAAAAAGGCCCAAATATATACTAGCTTGTCTTAAGCATTTTCGGCCCTGTCAAAGAACCTTCTTGCGCCGAAACAGAAAAAGAACCTTGCGAATGCATTACAAAGCAAGTCTCGAAATCTTGGGCTGTTATTATTATTATTATTATTTTTAGAGATAGTTTCAACCAATTATGTCCATTCTTGATAATTACTTTTTATCATTATACTAAGACATCAATTAGTTTTCTGAATTTGGGTAGTTATTTGTTTCAACAGATTCAGGATTTTTTTGCAAGCAAAAGAAGAAAAATTAAGAATTAGGTGCAGGTAGGCTAGGGGATTTCTCAAGTCCTTGCTAGGGAGATAAATAACATTATATGCGGACTCTAAATTTAGGCTTCGCCAATAGCCCATTAAAAAACACTGGCTTAGCCCATTCAGAGCTTGATTTGGGCCAATGTCGGCCTACATGAAAATCGAAAAAAATTTCCTATTACAAACAACCATAGTTAGCACTTATTATCCATTATGTTGGATTTCTGGGTTTTAAGAATTACGCATCAACGCATTAAGGGTTCGTTTGAAAATAATTTATTTAGTTGAAATTAAAAAAAAATTCCTAAAAATATTGTAGATAGATGTAAAAGTTGGCTAAAATAGTACAGACCAGTGAATAATACCAAAAAGTGCAGTGGGACCCATGAATAATAGAAAAAATTAGTTAAATAGTAAAAAAAAACTGGCTTTTTAATCTGGTGCCAAACACACCCTAAGTGTCCTTTTGGGAACAAATTATTTAGGTGAAATTGAAAAAAAATTTGGCGAAACTACTATAGATAAAAGTAAAAGTTAGCTAAATAGTGCAGTGAAATGCATGAATAGTACCAAAAATGCAATAAAACCTATGCATAGTAGCAAAAATAAGCTAAAAGTAGAGATAAGCTGAAAAATTCAGTTTATCCCATGAATAGTACCAAAAACTTTTTTTATATATAAAAAAAAAAACAATCAACTTATTTTATTTAAATTTTTACTTTTATCTACAATAACAAAAAATAGATAAATTGTTCTCAAATAAACACTTAACTTTTGTCACACATTTAACATGAAAATTACCAAAAATTACATTTTTTAATAAATACTATGCAAATAAGTTACTAAATATTATGAGATACCCAAACAAACACTAAATGTGTCACTAACTTTTTCACTAATATGATGTATTTTTTAGCTGTGGTGGATCCCAATAAAATAAATTTGTGAGAAAAAAAAAAAGTAAATTTTTCTCTGAAAAAATTAGTATATGTATGTAGCATAAGTGCATAACACATTTTTATATCAAAAATTATTTTTGGGGTAATTATTGTTATACACGTACTCTTGCACATAATTATACACACGTAAAATTTATATGTACAAAATTTGTATTGAAATCGTGGCTCCACTATTTTAGTGCAAATTTCGCACATGCAAATAATTGTGTGCATTAACACGTGTGTATCAAATATCAACCTTTTTTTTAAAGATGAATTTCTATATCAGGAGCAAAACGTCACATACTTAAAACATAAACATTTCTTTGTGCTGAAATAACATGTTTATTTAATGCAGAAAAAAACTAGGACACACCAACGCCTATGGCGCACTTGAAAGGGTCTTCACTACGACCACCGTTACATCAGAACTATTCATATTTCACATGCTTGCACTATCAAAGTGCCATACACAGCTGCATGAAAACATGGAAATGAAAGACAATTAAGCACACAGAGAAACTGATGAAGTGGCCGTGACACCCTAAGCTCAAGGCATCGGCTTCTTCCCAGCATCTTCAGCTGCAGCCTAAGCAGGTTTGGTACTAGTCTCCGCTTTGTCATCTTCCAGAGTCATCATCTATTACCAAAGAACAGTTTACTTTAGCATCATCATCTATAAAACAAAACGATATCTACGTACCCAAGAGTTGCATGGTGCTTATAAAGCAATAAATTTCTTAACATGATCTATGCAAGTTTCACAACAGTAGCAAGAAAGAGAGATGTAAAAACATAACGAGGATAGTGTGATACTGTGATGTTCTCAAACTTTGCAGTGAAACAATAATTTTACTTCTTACTTCTTAATTTGAAAAAATTTGTATATGTATGTAGCATAAGTGCATAACACATTTTTATATCAAAAATTATTTTTGGGGGTAATTGTTGTTACACACATCCTCTTGCACATAATTATACACAAGTATGTGGCAAACGATATCTACATACCCAAAAGTTGCATGGTGCTTATAATTAGCAATAAATTTCTTAACATGATCTATGTAAGTTTCACAACTGTAGCAAGAAAGAGAGATGCAAAAACATAACGACAATATATAGTGTGACGTTCTCAAATTTTGCAGCGAAACAAGAATGTTGGGTTACACGTGTGAGTGAAGTCCCACATTGAATAAAGATAAGAAGAATGAGTGGTTAATATAACATAATTGAGCACATACCCATTGGGCTTAGGCCTTTTGGGTTAAAGTGTGTCTCTATATGTTATATTAATTACTCAAGAAAGCTCCCCAAGGTGTTTATCTCCCCAATAAGTGGTATCAGAGCCCATGGTGGTGTACGGCAAAGGTGGTGAGGTGTCCATGGTCCCTACCCAGCGGGGACAAAGAAAGCCTAAACGGCCCACACATAAAGATCCTGGACTATTGCTAATGGTGATAAATAATGGTGTGATGCGAGATTCCCATGGACATGGACGTGCGGAGTTCCCATGGATGTGCGTGCAGGGTTGACACGTGGTTCCTATGGATGGCGTACGAGAGACTCATGGATGACGCATTGATGAAGTGAAAAGCCCATTAGTCAAGGGGGAGTGAATAGGACTTGTTCAAAGCTCACAGAGATGTAGAGACTCACGTGGTGCTAAATAATGGTATGGTGCGAGGTTCCCATGGACATGAACGTGCGGGGTTCCCATGGATGTGCGTGCAGGGTTGACACGTGGTTCCCATGGATGACGTACGAGAGACCCATGGATGACGCGCTGATGAAGAGAAAAGTCCATTAGGCAAGGAGGAGCGAGTAGGACTTATTCATGGCCCACAGAGAAGTCTTGAAGCCCATAGAGTGGTAGAGACTCACACGTGAGGGGGAGATTGTTGGGTTACACGTGTGAGTGAAGTCCCACATTGAATAAAGATGAAAAGAATGAGTGGTTAATATAACATAATTGAGCACATACCCATAGGGCTTAGGCCTTTTGGGTAAAAGTGTGTTTCTATATGTTATATTAATTACTTAAGGAAGCTCCCCAAGGTGTTTATCTCCCCAATAAGTGAGTATCTACTATTTGTTGGGTTTTATGGAGCCTAGTTTATTTTTGGGCCCGTTTTGTAGCCTATTGTAACCCTGTAAGCAGGATATAAAAGCCGCTTTTATAATTAGGGTTTGTTAAGTCTTGTTGTTGTGTTTCAGAGAGAGTGAGAGAAACACTGTAGCCGCACTTTGTTTTTTTTTTTCTGATAATAGTGAAATCCCTGCAACTCCGTGGACGTAGGCAAATTGCCGAACCACGTAAATACTGTCTTGTGCGTGTGATTATTTTCTTTGACGTGTGTTTTCTCTATTTTTTTTGTTTCTCACAGGTTGGGAATCAGGTTGAATTCCCTACAACTGGTATCAGAGCCTAGGGTTAGGTTTGAGTGGGAGCAATGGCAGAGGAAGCAAGAAAGGCGTCTGGAATAGAAAAGTTCGATGGCACAGACTTTGCGTATTGGAGGATGCAGATTGAAGATTATCTCTATGGGAGGAAATTGCATCTGCCTCTTTTGGGGACAAAACCTGAGGCGATGAAGGCTGAGGAATGGGCTCTTCTTGACAGACAGGTATTAGGAGTTATCAGGTTAACTCTGTCTAGGTCTGTTGCACACAATGTTGTGAAGGAGAAGACCACAGCAAATCTGATGAAGGCTTTGTCTGGAATGTATGAAAAGCCGTCGGCAAACAACAAGGTGCATCTGATGAAGAAACTGTTTAATTTGAAGATGGCAGAGAATGCATCAGTAGCACAACATCTGAACGAATTTAACACTATCACAAATCAATTGTCATCTGTAGAAATTGATTTTGATGATGAGATTCGTGCTCTGATCGTTTTGGCTTCTTTACCAAACAGTTGGGAGGCAATGAGGATGGCAGTAAGCAATTCTACAGGAAAGGAAAAGCTCAAGTACAATGATATACGAGATTTAATTCTGGCTGAGGAGATTCGCAGAAGAGATGCAGGTGAAACCTCAGGATCTAGTTCTGCCCTAAACCTTGAGACAAGAGGCAGAGGTAATAACAGAAATTCAAATCGGGGCAGATCAAAATCCAGAAATTCTAATCGGAATAGAAGTAAATCTAGATCAAGCCAACAAGTACAATGTTGGAATTGTGGGAAAATAGGTCACTTTAGGAACCAATGCAAAAGTCCTAAGAAGAATAATGAAGATGATTCTGCTAATGCTGTAACAGAAGAGGTACAGGATGCATTACTTCTTGCAGTAGACAGTCCACTTGATGATTGGGTTTTGGATTCAGGAGCTTCGTTTCATACCACTCCACACCGAGAAATCATACAGAATTATGTTGCAGGTGATTTTGGTAAGGTGTATTTAGCTGATGGTTCAGCCTTGGATGTTGTGGGTATGGGAGACGTCCGGATATTGTTGCCCAATGGGTCTGTTTGGTTACTGGAGAAGGTTCGACATATTCCTGACCTGAGGAGGAATCTGATTTCTGTTGGACAACTTGATGATGAAGGACATGCAATATTATTTGTTGGTGGTACTTGGAAGGTTACAAAGGGAGCTAGGGTATTGGCTCGTGGAAAGAAGACCGGTACTCTATATATGACCTCAAGTCCAAGAGACACAATTGCAGTTGCTGATGCAAGTACTGATACAAGCTTATGGCACCGCAGGCTTGGTCACATGAGTGAGAAAGGGATGAAGATGCTGTTGTCAAAAGGAAAGCTACCAGAATTGAAGTCCATTGATTTTGACATGTGTGAAAGCTGCATCTTAGGAAAGCAGAAAAGGGTGAGCTTCTTGAAAACGGGCAGGATACCGAAGGCTGAAAAATTGGAGTTAGTACACACTGATTTGTGGGGGCCTTCTCCGGTTGCATCCCTTGGAGGTTCAAAGTATTACATTACCTTTATTGATGACTCAAGCAGAAAGGTATGGGTTTATTTTCTGAAAAATAAATCTGATGTATTTGAAACTTTTAAGAAGTGGAAGGCCATGGTTGAGACAGAAACAGGTTTGAAAGTAAAATGTTTGAGGTCAGATAATGGAGGAGAGTACATAGATGGAGGGTTCAGTGAGTATTGTGCTGCACAGGGAATTAGGATGGAGAAGACCATTCCCGGAACACCACAGCAGAATGGTGTAGCTGAGCGCATGAACAGAACACTCAATGAGCGTGCTAGGAGTATGAGATTGCATACTGGACTACCAAAAACTTTCTGGGCTGATGCTGTTAGCACTGCAGCTTACTTGATAAACCGAGGGCCATCAGTTCCCATGGAGTTCAGACTTCCTAAGGAGGTTTGGAGCGGTAAAGAGGTAAAGTTTTCACACTTAAAAGTTTTTGGTTGTGTTTCTTATGTTCATATTGATTCTGATGCTCGTAGTAAACTTGATGCAAAGTCTAAAATATGTTTTTTTATTGGCTATGGTGATGAGAAATTTGGCTATAGGTTTTGGGATGAACAAAACAGGAAAATCATCAGAAGTAGAAATGTGATATTTAATGAACAAGTTATGTACAAGGACAGGTCAACTGTAGTGTCAGGTGTTACAGAGATAGATCAAAAGAAATCTGAGTTTGTCAACTTAAATGAATTGACTGAAAGTGCTGTCCAGAAAGAGGGTGAAGAAGATAAGGAGAATGTAAATTCACAGGTAGATCAGAGTACACCTGTAGCTGAAGTCCGTAGATCTTCCAGAAATATTAGACCTCCACAGCGTTATTCACCCGCTCTAAATTATCTCTTGTTGACTGATGGTGGTGAGCCAGAGTGTTATAAAGAAACCTTGCAAGATGAGAATTCAAGCAAGTGGGAGTTAGCCATGAAGGATGAGATGGATTCCTTGTTGGGGAATCAGACATGGGAACTGACTGAATTGCCAGTGGGAAAGAAAGCTTTGCACAACAAGTGGGTATACAGAATAAAGAATGAGCATGATGGTAGCAAACGTTACAAGGCCAGATTAGTTGTTAAAGGGTTCCAGCAGAAGGAGGGCATTGATTACACAGAGATATTTTATCCAGTTGTGAAGATGTCAACAATTAGACTGGTGCTGGGAATGGTGGCTGCAGAAAATTTACATCTTGAGCAGTTAGATGTGAAGACGGCATTCCTTCATGGTGATTTGGAGGAAGACATTTACATGATTCAGCCAGAAGGGTTCATTGTTCAGGGACAAGAGAATCTAGTCTGCAAACTGAGAAAGAGCTTGTATGGCCTAAAACAAGCTCCAAGACAGTGGTACAAGAAATTTGACAGTTTTATGCATAAAATTGGGTTCAAGAGATGTGAAGCTGATCATTGTTGCTATGTCAAATTCTTTGACAATTCTTATATCATTTTACTGTTGTATGTGGATGATATGCTCATTGCAGGGTCTAGCATTGAGGAGATTAATAATCTGAAGAAACAATTGTCAAAACAGTTTGCAATGAAAGATTTGGGAGCTGCAAAGCAAATCCTTGGTATGAGAATCATTAGAGACAAGGCTAATGGTACATTGAAACTTTCACAGTCAGAGTATGTGAAGAAAGTTCTCAGCAGGTTCAATATGAATGAAGCCAAACCAGTGAGCACACCCTTGGGTAGTCATTTCAAACTGAGCAAGGAACAGTCGCCAAAGACAGAAGAAGAAAGGGACCATATGAGCAAGGTGCCCTATGCCTCAGCTATTGGCAGCTTGATGTATGCTATGGTGTGTACAAGGCCAGATATTGCACATGCAGTGGGAGTTGTGAGCAGATTCATGAGTAGGCCTGGAAAGCAGCATTGGGAGGCAGTTAAGTGGATTCTGAGATATCTGAAGGGTTCATCAGATACATGTCTTTGCTTCACAGGTGCAAGTTTGAAACTGCAAGGTTATGTAGATGCTGATTTTGCTGGTGATATTGATAGTAGAAAGAGTACTACTGGGTTTGTATTTACTCTGGGTGGTACAGCTATATCATGGGTTTCAAATTTGCAAAAGATTGTTACTTTGTCTACTACAGAAGCTGAGTATGTTGCAGCAACTGAAGCTGGAAAGGAGATGATTTGGCTACATGGTTTCTTAGATGAATTGGGTAAGAAACAGGAGATGGGCATTCTACACAGTGACAGTCAGAGTGCAATCTTTCTTGCCAAAAATTCGGCTTTTCATTCAAAGTCGAAACATATACAGACAAAATACCACTTTATCCGGTACCTTGTTGAAGATAAACTGGTAATACTTGAGAAGATTTGTGGATCTAAGAACCCGGCAGATATGTTAACTAAAGGTGTCACTATTGAGAAGCTGAAGCTGTGTGCAGCTTCAGTTGGCCTTCTAGCTTGAGAACAGGAGGATGAGTTGCAGGGATGAGGGATTGCTTTTGGAGGATAGCGGCTGATGTTGGTGATTGAACTAGTCTCCAAGTGGGAGATTTGTTGGGCTTTGTGGAGCCTAGTTTATTTTTGGGCCCGTTTTGTAGCCTATTGTAACCCTGTAAGCAGGATATAAAAGCCGCTTTTATAATTAGGGTTTGTTAAGTCTTGTTGTTGTGTTTCAGAGAGAGTGAGAGAAACACTGTAGCCGCACTTTGTTTTTTTTTTCCTGATAATAGTGAAATCCCTGCAACTCCGTGGACGTAGGCAAATTGCCGAATCACGTAAATACTGTCTTGTGCGTGTGATTATTTTCTTTGACGTGTGTTTTCTCTATTTTTTTTGTTTCTCACAGGTTGGGAATCAGGTTGAATTCCCTACAAAGAAAAATTATATGGGGTTATTTATTTTTATTTTTTTCACATTATTGTTGAGTTTTTGCTTCGGGGTGTGATTTTATGCGTGATATATCAAAAGCAAACAATTAATGTTTGATTTTTGCAAATTGCAGTGCTTGAGTCAGTCAACTGAGCCTGCGTGCAAACGATTATCATTACATTTTGTTTGTATTCAATGCCAAAATTTCATGTCACAAGAAGCATCACTCCAGGCCTAGATTGACATTCCATGAGAATGAGAAAGGTTGCAAAATTGTTTCAGACTAATTAGAAATAAACACTATAAAATATCAACCACCGAGCCTCTTTTCTCTCAACCTCAAAGAAACATATAAAAAAGACAGTTTATATATATATATATATATATATATATATATATATATATACATATAAGAGGAATATTGTCCTTCTCTCTTTCCGTAATTTGCTTTTTACTATGGTCGATTCTTTAAGTCTTTATAGAGCGAATGAATCTAAAACACGTATCGGAACGAAGTATCAAAGTATCAATATCCAATCTCCTTGCAAAGGAATACGGATCACTTTTTATCCTAACAATAACTTTAATTCTTGTTGTGCACTAGGCCTGGAGTGATGCTTTGTTAGAAGGTGTTGGTATGTTGCTGCATAAGGGAACGTGTGAGGCTGCATGGGAAGGTTAGTAAGGTGAGTGTGTGAGCTGATCTGGTGATGCATCAGTGTATCTACTGAGTTGGCATTAGTTGCTGAGTTGGCATAGCTGATTGTAACCAAATAAGAGTTAGTTAGATATTGTTAGTTGTTAGACTATTGTTAGCTGGCTTACAGCTGGAGTGGTAGTTAGTCAGTTAGAGAGAATGGTTAGAAGAGAGTATTAAAGGGTGAGGAAGAGGGGACTGAGTATTATAACTTCATTCATAATTCCAATTCTTCAGTTTCACTTTCAATTCTTCCTCTGATTCTCTCTCTATCTTCATATTCATCTTCTTCTTTACTCTTGGAGGATTGGTTGACCTCGAAATCCAACTACTCAGTTACTCTGTTCCTAACATTTGGTATCAGAGCCTTGCTTTCCTCGGCCATGGCAGAAACGCGTTCAGTCACTGCTGCAATTCATGAAGCTCTAGCTTCACTGAGGACCTCAAGTGATCATCATGATAAGGAAATTCAAGACATGCGTATTCAGCATGAGAAAGAAATTCAAGAGATTCGGATTGTTCAAGGAGTACATACACGAACAATGAATGAGATGAATCAGCAATTAGCAATTCTGGTGCAGAGAAGTGGTTCTGATCATGGTGGAATATCTCAACCCCAAACAATTGGTGAACAAAGGAATGCAAATTCATCATCAATGGCTATGAATCGCCCGGTGAGATTAGAATTTCCCAGATTCTTTGGAGAAGATCCTGCAAGTTGGGTTTATAAAGCTAATCAGTATTTCAAGTACTATAATACACCAGCTGTTGAAAAATTGATGTTAGCTTCGTTCCATATGGATGGTGAAGCTCTGATATGGTTTCAAGATGGAGAAGAGGTAGGACTGTTTGCTGATTGGGAATCACTGATTCAAGCTTTGCACATTAGATTTGGTGCTACAGCTTATGATGATCCTATGGAAATGCTTACTAAATTGAGACAAACTGCCTCAGTGTCATTGTATAAGGCTCAATTCGAGGTGTTGTCAAATAGGATTAAAGGCTTATCGGCTGCTCACAAATTGAGTTGTTTCCTAAGCGGATTGAGAGATGAGATAAGGTTGCCAGTGAGGATGCTTAATCCAAAATCCTTGAATGAGGCTTTTGGATTGGCGAAAATCCAGGAAGAGTATAATGGAAGTTGTAGGAAGTTTTCCAAATTTCAAGGGGATCAGGGAAGACCTTCAATTCTGGGAGCTCCTCCAAAGGTTCCTTCTCTATTGGAGTCTAAACCAAGGCTACCAATTAAGAGGATTTCTCCGGCTCAAATGGAGGAAAGGAAGAAGAAGGGGTTGTGTTACAATTGCGATGACAAGTGGGCTCCTGGCCACAAATGTAAGAATGCCATGATATTTTTGTTGGATCATGTAGATTGGGTTCAAGGAAATGTAGATTCTGGATTTCAATTAACAGAAGTGGAGGAAAAAGGATATGCAGAACAGAGGGTACAGGTTGGACAGGATCAAGAAGATGCAGAGATTACTCTCTATGCATTAAGTGGTACTCCCACTTCAGGAACGATGAGAGTCATGGGGAAGATTAATCAGAGGTCATTGGTGATTTTGATAGACTCAGGAAGTACCCATAATTTCATTGATGCTGCTCTGGTTCCACAGCTCCATGTCCAGGTGGATACTTCTCAAATTCTGGAAGTGAAGGTTGCGAATGGGGAGGTAATTAAAACTCAAGGTGTTTGTCAAGCAGTAACTATTTTGTTGCAAGGAAATGTATTCTTGGTACACTTACATGTGTTGCCAATGGGAGGATGTGACTTGGTTTTGGGCACTCAGTGGTTGGGAACTTTGGGAGTAATTCAGTGGGACTTTAAGCTGCTCACCATGAATTTTTCTTATAATCAGAGGCATGTTCAATTACAAGGATTGAAGAGTACTAACTCTCAATTGCAAGATGGTAACAAATTCTTGAAACAGTCAGTAAAGAAAGGTTTGATCCTTCACATTGCAATGCAGTTGCAGCCCCAATTGTTGTCTGCAGAAGGACAGGAAACAATTCCTGAGGCTATTGCTGCCTTGCTTAAGGAGTACCAAGCTGTCTTTGCTACTCCTGAAGGTCTGCCTCCCTTGAGAGATCATGAACATCATATCACATTGAAGCAGGGAGCTCAAGCTGTGTCTCAGAGACCTTACAGGTATCCCTATTATCAAAAAAATGAAATTGAAAAAATTGTTAGAGAGTTGTTGTCTGTGGGGTTCATCAGAAACAGTAGTAGCCCATTTGCTTCACCTGTTCTTCTGGTTAGGAAGGCTGATGGATCATGGAGGATGTGTGTGGATTATAGAGCCTTAAATCAAGAAACTATTAAAGACAAGTATCCCATACCTGTTATTGATGAGTTGTTAGATGAATTATTTGGTGCCACTGTTTTTTCTAAACTGGACTTAAGGTCCGGATATCATCAAATTAGAATGAAGGAAGGAGACATCTCAAAGACTGCCTTTAGAACTCATGAGGGTCACTATGAATTCTTGGTGATGCCATTTGGCTTAACCAATGCACCCTCAACTTTCCAATCACTCATGAATGCAGTCTTTAAACCTTACTTGAGAAAGTTTGTATTGGTGTTTTTTGATGACATACTAGTGTATAGTAGAGACTTGGTTGCTCATATCAGTCATCTCAAGGTAGTGTTGGAAACCTTGGTGAATCATAAATTGTATGCAAAACAATCAAAATGTGTGTTTGCTTGTAAGGAAGTTGAGTACTTAGGACACATAATTTCTGGTGAAGGGGTGAAAACTGATCCAAGGAAGACTGCTGCTATGCAGCAATGGCCTATTCCTCATGATGTGAAGGCTTTAAGGGGTTTTTTAGGCTTGACTGGCTATTACAGAAAGTTTGTGAAGGGTTATGGTTTAATTGCAGCTCCTTTAACTGCCTTGTTAAAGAAAGACTCCTTCAATTGGACTGATGAAGCTACTCGGGCATTCCAAATGCTTAAAGATGCTATGTGCAGTCCACCTGTGCTAGCTTTACCTGACTTTACTAAGCAATTTATTGTGGAATGTGATGCTTCTGGAGTGGGAGTTGGTGCTGTTTTGATGCAGAATCAAAGGCCCATTGCATTCCACAGTCAGGTCTTGAAAGGAAAAGCTCTTGCTCTGTCCACTTATGAAAAGGAACTGTTGGCTCTAGTAGTGGCTGTGAAGAAGTGGAGACCTTACCTTTTAGGAAGACCTTTTGTGATCAAGACAGACCATCAAAGTCTGAAGTATTTGCTGGAACAAAAGATTGGTACTCCGGCACAACAGAAATGGATTACCAAACTACTTGGTTATGCTTTTATAGTTGAATATAAGCATGGTAAAGAGAATCTAGTTGCTGATGCTCTTTCAAGAAGAGAAGCTACTGGAATGGATGATGCTGAAGGTAGTAGGGTGGGTACTCTGTGCATCATTTCCTTTCCTAGTCCTACTTGGCTTGATGATCTTAAAGCCAGCTATGACACGGATCCTGCCATTCAATCAACACTTCAAGCAATTAAGTCAGGCCAGAATGTTCCAGTGGGGTTTACACTTTGTAATGATCTATTGTTTTACAAAGGAAGGATATATTTGGGAAGTTTGAACCAGAATTTAAAGACTCTGGTGTTGCAGCAAGTGCATGACAGCCCTCTAGGAGGACATTCTGGATATCTTAAGTCCTTCCATAGACTCAAGAGGGACTTTTATTGGGCTGGCATGGGAAGAGACTTAAAGAATCTGGTGAGGGAATGTGATGTATGTCAGAGGTTGAAGAATGAGACTTGTTTTCCTGCTGGTTTGCTACAGCCATTAGTTATTCCAAATAGACCTTGGCTTGACATTAGCATGGATTTTGTGGAAGGGCTGCCAAAATCTCAGCAGAAGTCAGTGGTGTTTGTTGTTGTGGACAGATTCACTAAATATGTTCACTTCATCCCTTTAGCTCACCCCTATACTGCTGCTAAGGTAGCTCAGTTGTTCATGCAATTTGTTTTCAAGTTACATGGACTGCCTTCTACCATTGTCAGTGACAGGGATCCAGTATTTACTTCTAAGTTCTGGTCTGAATTGATGAAATTGCAAGGTGTGAATTTGGCTATGTCATCTTCTTACCATCCTCAAACTGATGGCCAAACCGAAGTTGTTAACAAAAGCTTAGAGCATTACTTGAGAGCCTTTGCTGCTGACAAACCTCAGGCTTGGGTGGAATGGCTTCCTTTGGCTGAGTTTTGGTTCAATACTAATTTCCATTCCTCTCTTAAACTAACTCCATTTGAAGCTCTTTATGGATATCCACCTCCTAAGCTTGTGGATTATGTGCCTGGAACTACAAGGGTAGCAGCTGTTGACTCAATTCTGCAGGATAGGCAGCAGCTGTTTTTATTGCTCAAACACAACTTGAAGGCTGCACAAGAGAGAATGAAGTGGTTTGCTGATAAGAAGAGGGTGGATAGATCCTTTGCTGTGGGAGATTGGGTGTATCTTCGTTTGCAGCCTTACAAACAATCCTCAATTCAGTCCAAGAAGTTTGGAAAGTTGGCACCTCGTTTCTATGGACCATACCAGGTGCTGCAGAAGGTTGGAGAGGTGTCTTATAAGCTTGATCTACCTGAAGGTTCTCAAATACATCCTGTGTTCCATGTTTCCAACCTCAAAGCAAAATTGGGTGTTCAAGTGGTCCCTAGACCTGTTTTACCTGCTGTAACTGCAGATCAGATTCCTAACCCTGAACCAGTGGCTGTTTTAGATACCAGGTCAATTCACTTGAGGAATAGACTTATCACTCAGGTGCTAGTTCAATGGCAAGATGAAAGCAAGGATGATGCTACTTGGGAGAGTCTTTTTGTGCTGCAGCAAAAATTTCCTCACCTTGTGGGCAAGGTGCTTTGAAGGGGGGGAAATTGTTAGAAGGTGTTGGTATGTTGCTGCATAAGGGAACGTGTGAGGCTGCATGGGAAGGTTAGTAAGGTGAGTGTGTGAGCTGATCTGGTGATGCATCAGTGTATCTACTGAGTTGGCATTAGTTGCTGAGTTGGCATAGCTGATTGTAACCAAATAAGAGTTAGTTAGATATTGTTAGTTGTTAGACTATTGTTAGCTGGCTTACAGCTGGAGTGGTAGTTAGTCAGTTAGAGAGAATGGTTAGAAGAGAGTATTAAAGGGTGAGGAAGAGGGGACTGAGTATTATAACTTCATTCATAATTCCAATTCTTCAGTTTCACTTTCAATTCTTCCTCTGATTCTCTCTCTATCTTCATATTCATCTTCTTCTTTACTCTTGGAGGATTGGTTGACCTCGAAATCCAACTACTCAGTTACTCTGTTCCTAACATGCTTCTATATCCTCTGTACCATTTTACATGACAATGTATCAAAATAATTACTACATACTTCGGTTCTAATGAATCAGCAGTTGTCACTAGACTTTGTTGTCTCAGATTTTTTGTATTAAATTCTATGCGACTGTGGAGGTGGAACCTTATGAAAATGAAGGTGGAAGAGCAATGGAGGAGAGAGAAACGTGTAGTGGATGAGAAAGAAAGAGCAGAGAGAAAAATATACCTATTTTTGGGATTAAAAATAGGTATGAAATGTTATTAATAAGGATAATAAATAAGATCCTTCTCAGAATATCAGCATTAATGAGTGCATTTTTTTGACCGTTAGATCTACTTAAATCTAATGGGAGATGCTACGTCTACAACAATTTTACAATATTTTTACAACAAATCACAGGTGGTTAGTTGTTATTGGTTCAAATTTGAAACTAATACTAAGATTACTTTTTTGCCCTAATAATAACAACCAGTAACAACTTGCCACTTAAAATTTGTTGTAAAAATGTTATAGACATATCATTTCTCTAAATCCAACAGTTTAGAAAAAGTGTAACTCTTTAAAGTTACACCATATGTAACTTGAATCCATCTCTCTCTCTCTCTCTCTCTCTCTCTCTCTCTCTCTCTCTCTCTCTCTCTCTCTCTCTCTCTCTCTCTCTCTATATATATATATATATATATATATATAAAACTAGATTCAAGTTACACTTGGTATAACTCTAAACAATGTTACACTACCCAATAACTTGTTATTGAATTAATCTTTTGAAAATCTAATATTTGAATTACATATTCTAGATGTTCTTAACATGCATGCCAATTTTCATATCAATCAGATATTATTTATCATTTGATCCATAAACTCATCTTTTATGCATTATTTTAAATTACAAAAACTTAAATTTTAACAATTGACTAATGACATAGCTATTAATCTTCGATCACCTTGAAATTTTGTAAGCATGGAGAATATATGAAGAAATGTAATCTAACGGTGGATTTATCAATATTTGCATCCAATTAAAATATATTAAATGGTGTAACATCACCTAAAGTTACACCAGGTGTAACTTGAACCCAACTCATATATATATATATATATATATATATATATATATATATATATTATCATTATAGTACTACAAATTTTTTCATACTTTTTTCACAATTATTTCATGTAGCAAGGACTTGACTTATTGTTTATCACTTTTACATGAATATTTTTTTTTCCCACCAGTCACAATCAATCACATAGCAGATAATTGTGGCAAGTATTTAATGCCACAGTTTAGCCTCTAAGCCCTATAGACTGTTTTGCATGTGTTTGAGTGGCAAATCTCTTTTTTGTTTGTAAGCTATGGAAAATTATTATATATAACATTTTTTTTAATTTATTAAAAAAGTAAATGACAAACCATGGCACACCTCTCTCTAAACTTAAAAACCTTAAATTTTTCTCTTTTTTGACTTTATAACTATCCAAAATTCAAAACCATCAAGTCAATAAAAACTTGTCAACTTAAATTTGTGAAATTTGTTACAATTAACATTGCTCGGAAGTATAATATTACTATTATTATATAACAAAGGGCAAAACTTAGGTACAGTACCTTAAGTTCCCTATTTAAAATTTTGACATCTGTCCAATTTAACAATTCCAACAAACGGCATTAAAACTTTTTTTTTCCTTTTTCGTTCTTCCTTCTTTTCCCTGTTTTGCAACTGCAAGAGAACATACAACTACAAATCTCTAATTGACTCTAACTGACAAAGCTAAAATGAAGATAATAAAGTGAATTCCGAATTCCAATCCAAAACTCAGAAGCTAAATTGCAGAAGCAAAACTTAAATGCATAACCAAACAGGAAAGATCAAAAAATCAAAAAATAAAAGCCAAATCTACTGGGTTTCAAACCAAAAAAGGGACCTTTCTCCCTCATTTTCTCAGTCACCGAACAGGAAAGATCAAAAAATAAAAGCTAGATCTAATGGGTTTCAAACCAAAAAACAGACCCTTTTTAGCTATACCCGAAACTTCCACACTCTTAACATCAACAAAGCCATCGTCACAGCCTCTTTCATTATTTTGTCCAGAGAGAGAGGTAGAGAGAGAGAGAGAGAGAGAGAATCATAGATCAAAAAAGAAGAAAGGAAGCAGATCCACACACACCGAGAGAGAAAGAAAGAATCATAGATCATGAATCATTGATCAGAAAAGAAGACAGGTAGCAGATCCACACACACCGAGAGATCAGAAAGAATCATAGATCAGAAAGAATCGTAGATCAGAAAAGAAGATAGGAAGCAGATACCCACACACCAAGAGAGAAAGAAAGAATCATAAATCAGAATAGAACAAAGGAATCTTACACACACCGAGAGAGAAAGAGAAAGAGAAATGAGATTTTTTTTTTCTTTTCTTTTCTTTTTTTTTGGGTTTTGGGTTTCATAGAGAAGGTCATGGGTGGCTTGGAGTCTGAAAGGTTTTGGGTGTAGAAGAGAAGCTGCTTGTAGTACAGGAAAAAGAAGGAAGAAGGAAAAAAAAAAAGTTTTAACGTCGTTTATTTGAGATGTTAAATTGGACAGATGTCAAAATTTTAAGTAGGGAACCTAAGATACTGTACCTAAATTTTGCCCTATAACAAAAATCCTAGGACCACAATTTGCTTATGTGGCAAATCCACCACTCACGACTTGTCATGTGAATAAATTGTGGCAAAAATTGTGATCCTAGTATTAGTCTTGTACAATAAAGAGAGTGAGGAAAAAAAAAAGATTCTTCTTTTGAAGCACTTTAGGTCAAGGTACAACTGTCAGCTTATAAGCACTTAAGTTTGAAACATTGTTCTGATTTTTTCTTTCCATTATATTAATAAATTATTGTTTTAATAATATTTTAATTCTTAAATTCTTAATACACACCTATACAACATCATTTTGACTACTTAAGAGAGCACTCTTAACGGCAATGAATCGAAAGGACTGATTGACTGAGTTAACCAAGTTACCAAAATAAAATGACCAACTCCAAACTTTAAGAAATAAAATGATTTTTGAGCAAAGTTATAGGATTAAAAGGGGGTTAAAATGACTAACTTCAAAGTTAAATGACTAAAATTATTTGGGCAAAGTTACCAATTTAAAAGGACCAATTTCATATTTAAAAGACTAAAATAAATTTTAGGCAAAGTTAACAAATATATATTGCATTTTTGTCTAGTTAATAATTGAACACACCGAAAAGAAAACTGATAAAAAAAAATAATAATAATAAATCTCCCTCACCATATTGTCATTGTTTTGCACTACCATGTCACTTAAATATATGATAGAAATTAATAATCATATATCAATCAATGAAATAGTGGGGGGAGACATTTACATATTAGGTAACCTAAGAATAAGACAAATATCGTTTAATTCTTTATTCACTTTTAAGGGAGAAAAAAAGGACTCATCAAAAAGGGAGAAAAAAAAGTAAGCTAGAGAGAGAGAGAGAGAGATTTTCTTTTATTGCTTGAGATTTTGGGTCTGTTTGGTAGACAAACTCAAACTCACATTTTCACAATGTAAACAATATTACACGCTTTTTCACTCATACATATTTCAAAAAATTACAAATAACATTACTTAAATTACTCTACCAAACACCCATTTGTGTTTACCATTGCCTTACTACTGAAAAGTACAAGAGAGAGATAGAGTGTGTGTATGTGCAAATTGTACATGTGGTGGGCCTTTTATTTTATTTTATTTTTATATTTAAATATAATTAAATAATATTTATTTAATTAAGACTATTTTCATTATTTCATTATTATCTTCTAAATCTTTTTAATGTATTTCTTATTCATTTGTTATATTTTCACTCAAATTTTTTATTGTGTCTTATTTAATATTAATAATAATTTTATCTATAGATGCCTTTTAGATTCAATTTGTTTTTCTAGTTTTTTCTTCTTCTTTTTTTTAATTTTTTTCATATCTAAATAGATATTTTCTGGTAGCCATTTATTATTCACAAAATATTTATAAATAAATGACACATGATTTATAATTGAACTAAAATAAAATTTAAAGTGTAGAACAATAGATCTAATTTATCAAAATCAAGATTGCAACTTTACTAAATAATATGGTCATTTTATACTTTAAACTTGTACAAATAAAAATTTATTTCATATAACTGAATAAATTAGTACTAATAAAAAATTATTTTTAAAGGATAACTAATGAAAATATACTTAAACAATACAAATTAAATAAATTACTAGAAGTATTAATATATATTATTAGAAATTGGAAAAATCAAACTTAAATAAAATATAATAAAAAAATTTAAATAAAGTAACAATTACATCGGAGCCACGTGATGATGGCTAGATAGTATAAACCCTTGAAACTTTATCTTCTTCTTTTTTTAATAAAAACATACTGGTTTACAGTGGGGCTTTTTTAATATACAATGCATTCTATTAGCCATTAAAAGGGGCTTTAAAATTTTTTCCTTAATTTGGGTAAAAAGGTAAAGAAATCTTAATAAAAATATAACATAAATATATTATATTAGTTAAAAGATGGGGCATTCTTTTATTTAAAGGCCTTAAGCAATTGCCTTTGTCGTCTATATGCTAAAGCTGGCATTGGGCCTTGTCCTCGCATAAGAGATTGGAATCTAAATTTTACTTACACAAAAAAACTAATTGATTCATTGTCTTAATTATAATTCATAAAAAGTAAATTTTATGAAGTGAACACCATAAGTTTAAGTCTATTGTTTCTAAAATAAATTTTTTAATAAAAAGAAATCACTAAAAGCAATTTTACCACCCTTCATCATTTTACTTTAATAAAAGTATATGTTTTGTCCCTGAATTTAGGTCAAATTCTAAAGTAAACTTGAAAGTTGAAAGGTTCCATTTTAGTTCTAAAAAATATATATATATATATATATATATATATATATATATATATATATATAAACATATTAAGTTAATCTTTTTGTTGTATTATCGTTATAATTGTTGCTTATGTAAAATTTGACAAAAACACGTTGCGCTCCATTGCAATAGAAGGCTACAAAAGACATAACTGGGAATGTTCACAATTTTTTTTAGGACATATCTTTTATATAATCTGTGCATATGCACAGTACAATTAAAAAAACAATCATAATTACACATATATATGGGTTTAAATTATACATGATGTAAGAGTTATACCTTTTTTTAAGCCATGGATGAGTTCTCTCTCTCTCTCTCTCTCTCTCTCTCTCTCTCTCTCTCTCATTGTTTTATTTTAGTTTTTTTAATATATACACATGAGTTTATTCTTTCTTCTTTTTTTGTTTATTGAGTTTTTGATTATTTAATTATATTAGACTCTTCATCTTTTGCATAGCATTAACTCACCTAGAACAAAAAAATTAAAAAAATTAAAAAAAAAAACTTAAATAAGACAAATGACGCAAAATTAGGCAACAATTGGGATCCAATTTAGAATCTAATTGAATTTTTTTTCTCAACTATGGCTTTAATTATGTTTATATATACATACATATATATATATGAACTTCCCAGTTACTATTTTACTTCATACATGGCAATTTACTATGAGAAATACTAGCGAGACAATAATTTCACAACAAAACTTATGTGACAAATTATTAATGGTACATAGATTAAAAAAAAAAGTGATGTATGTGGTGACCCAAATAAAAACCAATAATAGATTGACACCTAAAATTTATTATGAAAATGTTAGGGATGTAAGACTCCTCATTTAATATTTAATATCACACAATCTAAAAAAAAATACATCTACAACATTTTCACAACAAAATCTTAGGAAAAAGTATTTTGTATCAAATGATACCATGTCATCCATATCAAAACCCAAAAAATGAGAAATATATGTATAAATATAACTACCCACTAACACATGTCTTTCATTTGTTAATGAGATAATTATTTTTCACTAACATGTCTCACACTTATTGGATTTTGATACTGCTGACATAGTATCATTTAATACTAAATACCTCCTCCTATGTTAAAACTAGTAATAACTTGATATCCAAAATTTGTTGTGAGGTCTAAAAAAAAAATACTACATCAACAACATTTTCACAATAAATTCTAAGTAGTAAGTTGTTACTTGCTGTAGTTGGTAGGCAAAAAAAGTAATTTTAGTGGTAACATCCTAAGTTAGAACTAGTAATAGCTTGTCATTTAAAATTTGTTGTGAAAATACTATGAATTAACGCTGCTCCAAAAAATAAAATAAATACAAACATTTTACACACATGACATACGGATAATAGTTTAAAGTTTTATACATATGTGATAGTACTATACCAATAGATCTCAGGTTTCTGATTTATTGCCTCCGACTATATAAGGCAATCACTCTCGAATAGTTTGGTACATACGGAATCTACAGATACTTTCACTTTCACCTCCAACTTTATAACCCAATTTACTCAAATATCCGGGAGCAGTTCTAGTACTACAACTTGTGCCACAACTTGCTTATGTGGCGAGTTGCGATTGGTGAAGGGGTGTCCTCACATAAACCTACCATTACCCCTCCACCAACTACAACTCACCACATGGGCGAGTTATGGCATAAGTTGTGCCAAAAATTGTTTCACTAGACTTTTTCAATATCGAGTGGTAACAATCTTTTAGTTGTAGGATCATATTACCAATTTACCACAAAGAGTAATTCGAATAGTGGAAAGTAAAGGACAAAAACACTCTCTCTCTCTCCATACCTGTTTTCTCCCAAGATAAAACCTCAACTCAACCATATCATGATAATCCGGTAATTCTCCATTTTTACGGTAGTATTTGTGCAAATATACGTAAGCACTATTGTTGTGTATTTCAACTTTTTTATTTTTTCTTAGCATTTTCGGATAATGAAGAAAGAAATTAGATAGTGATTGTGATATGTGATATGTGATATGTGAAGAGAAAAATTATTTTAATAAATTAAAAAAATAATAATTTATTAAAATATAATTTAGAATAAATAATCTAAGTTGAATGTTTTTGAGAAGTAATTAAGTAAAATTATAAAAAAATAATAATAATGATAAGTTTTATTTTTTTAGAGAGATTTTCAGCCTATGACGTTCGCTCCTGATGATAGTTTTTTATCATCAAATCAATATACCAATCAGCTTTTAATACAGGCCGACATGAATAACGTGCTTTTTAGGATAACTCATGCCTCAAATCAACTGTGTGATATTTTCCACATTTTTCCACCTAAGTCACACTTTTATATAATTAAAAAAATTATTTGGTAAGAACACTATTTGTTGGGATATATACCTATGATGCCCTTGACCAGTTTTAACTTTTAACCCTGTGCGCTTTTTACAGTGTCACCAAACACTTAGGGTCTCTTTAGTTACTGTTTATTTTGTTGAAACTGAAAATTTATTACTGAAAATATTGTAAATAAAAGTAAAAGTATGATCTATAAATAGTAACAAAAATAAACTAAATAATTTTTATTTTGCACAAGAGGACAGTTCTTGTTTCTTACTACCAAAAGTAAAGACAAACTCCTTACTCAAAAGCATACCTACGGAATAGGGGATAAGAACAACTTCAAAAATCTACTCTGTTCCAAATAGATGTTAATACCTAGGTGTTAATTTTTTGTTTTCCTCTATATAAACACACGTGCTTGATGCTTCTGGTATTGTGCACCTCTCAATTCTCAGCTCTGGTATTCTGATATCTGGTTTCTCTCAACTCTCAAGGCTTTGATTCCTCATCTGGATTCTCTTTCTTGTTTCTAGATTTTGTATTGAAACAATGAACCAAATGCAAAAAACAGCGCATTTGGTGTTCGGAATCTTTGGTGGGTTGTATTGAATTTCTCTGCGTTTCTTTCCTTCTTTTCTTGGCTTTTTGGACTTATGGTTCCTCTGTTATGTTATCTTTCTCTGCAGGAAATGCTACTGCACTGTTCCTCTTCTTGGCTCCAATGTATGTATCATTTGAGAACCCCTTTTGGCTCTTATAAATCTGCCAACTTTTGGTCCTTTTTAACTCTTTTCTCCTAAAGGGTGTTGTTCTTTTTTATTCTTGGACATGTTTTGACAATCTTTTCTACTCTCTTTTAGCCTTTATATTATATATATCTGATTCATCTGACAGACATATTCTATTACTGAGAAGTTGTTAATCTGTGTTATTCATGTGAGGAATTGTGAATAATTTTGGTACGTATTGTAGGATAACATTCTGGAGGATTATAAAGAGCAAGTCCACAGAACAGTTTTCGGGCATTCCATACGCGATGACCTTGCTCAACTGCCTTCTTTCTGCTTGGTATATAATATATGCTTCTTGTTTCATCAACCGGGTTCTTTTTAATTTTTATTGTTTCTTTTCTTCATTTGTTACCTTTTTTTACCCCTATTCTTCTCTGTTTTTGTCATGGATTATGTGCGTCTTTAATTACTATTCTTATGGTGATGATAATGATTGGGATTTTATAGTTAATTCATGTTAATTTCATGGACACCCGGGCATTCAGGGGCCTCTGTGTTGGTTGGTTGGACTTGGGATCGAGTCTAGGCTAGCAATTAAACAGGAAGACAATTTTGGTTTAACATTTCTTGCTTTAGGAAAATGAAATTTGATGCTTGGTTGATTAATGTTAATTTATTCTGTACTGTGCATGGTACTGTTTAATATATATTTCTTTAGTAACTAAAATTTCAATGGGTGTGTCATTCATAAGAAATTTTAGACCTTTCCCAAAATTCTCTCTATTTTTTTTCAAAGAAACATTGTCTCGATCTGCTAGTTCCTTCAATTTTAAATTGTAAAGAAATAAAATAACAAAAAATAAAAAATATGAACCATAAAATCTTTTGAAATTCTCCTTTTTTTTTTTTTAATTAATTGTGCTGCCAATAGTCCAAAATGATTTCAGAGTTGTCTAGTTCAATTGTCTTATAATTACTGATTTTATACATGAAATAAATTTTGAACAGGTATGGCCTACCCTTTGTGTCAAAAAACAATCTTTTAGTTTCAACAATCAATGGCACTGGTGCAGGAATAGAGGTCATATATGTGTTGATCTTCATCTTCTATGCCACAAAGAAAGAAAAAACCAAGATTTTGGGGCTCTTCGCGTTTGTGCTCACTGTTTTCGCAGCCGTGGTCTTGATCTCCCTCCTAGCCTTGCATGGCAATACCAGAAAGCTCTTCTGTGGCTTTGCAACTGCCGTTTTCTCCATAATCATGTATGGCTCACCTTTATCAATCATGGTGAGTTTTAACTCTTAAGCTATTTCCTGATTTTTTTTTTTTTTCCTTGTTAAATATTTAATGAAGGAATTGACCGGACCCTGATTGATTTTTTTTTTGGGAAACAACCCTGATTGATTTGGTTTCAAAGATTATGCCTCAGCACTGGACCTAGGTTCAGTTTTTTTTTTTTTTTTTTTTTTTTTGTGTGAATATTATGATAGCTTGGTCACGGGGAAGTGTGACAGCTTTGGCCCATTGCTTTATGTTAGGCCATTTTCTGAGCAAGTTAGCCAATCAAGAAATGGGTTATCCCACTCAGGAATCAGAATATAATGCTATAAGACAAAATTTTGGTACAGTATCCTAATTCCTAAGTTCTGTATCTTAGCCGCTTAGGCTGTCAAATTAGCATGTTGTTGTATGTTTGTATGTTATAAAAAAAAAAAAAAAAAAAAAAAAAAAAGGTTATCAAATTGATTTCAACAAAATGATTAAGTTGACTAATTCGACAAAAATAGTTTTACATTTTTTAATAATGATTAAATTTAATTGTATACAAATCTTAAATACATTACCTAAAAAATTGTATGTAAAATTTTACCAGTATATTAGTATTTGTTTTAAAGTTAAACATACAATTATGTTTCCTAAGAAAGTTTTGTTAAACATACTTTTTGGTGCATGAACTTATATGGGTTTTATATGTATATGCAGAGGACTGTGATTAGAACAAAGAGTGTTGAATTCATGCCATTTTTCCTCTCGCTGTTTTGTTTTTTGTGCGGCACTTCCTGGTTTATCTTTGGTCTGCTCGGCAATGACCCTTTTGTATATGTAAGCATCTTCTCTCAATTCCTTAACTATTATCTTATAAATGCTTCGTTTTATAGCTGAGAAGTCTTGAGAAAAGGAAATATTGGAATGTTGTGGATATATTATTATATTCCAAAAGTTTAAGAACAGTGATAAATTTTTTTAACAAACTAATCGAGGCTGGTCACATGTATTTTTTTTTAGTTATTCTATTCTATTTAAAGTTGCTCTCTTTTTTCCTAAAAAAGTTATAATTTTTTTTTTATTTCCTTAATAAATATTTTAGTATCTTTTACAAATTTTAATGTTATTTTAGATCCTCTCAATGCCCATATATAAAATTCCTTAACATTATCGGTTTGCATATCCCTAGTAAGAAAATTTGTGTTCCACAAAGAGCTTAGGCATGGCCAATTTACAGCCTGAGTTCCCAAATTTTGAAGCTGCTATCTCAAAAATAAATAAAAATGAAATTGCATTGCTAAAGTTCCCTCAGTTTCAAAACAAGTACCAATGTGGTGTCTTATAAAAAAAAAATACCAATATTGTGTATTAATTTTTATAGAAAGGAAAAAGGTTACAAAATAAAAACTGACTTAAAAGTCGTGTTTTTTAATTTGGAAATTGTGACTACAAGTTATAATTTCAGTTGATTTTTTACATGGGTGTAAATGTATATATTACTAAGTGTATAATAAACACTGCTCACTCTTATGGAAATGTGTAAGTTGTTGCAGGTGAACAATGGGTTCGGTTCTTTTCTTGGGGCCCTGCAGCTGATTCTGTACTTTATCTACCGTAAAAACAAGGGCAAGGGCAAAAACGAGAACAAAAGCACCTCTGTATCTGTAGAGCTGGGACTTCCTGATAAACCCAACACAAACGGTGCTCAGAATAGCCACGTATAGACTCGTAGCTTCTGCCCTTTTGGAGGCTTGGGACTGTACTCCCAATCATTTTCTTCAATCGTGCTCTGCCTTCAGTATAAAATTCAGTTCTATTATGTGCTGAATATTTACTTTGTTCCTAATAATCTTGTAATGAGACAATGCTATTTTAGAAGGCACAGATCACGGTACAAGCAAAATGTAGAATGTTGACTGAATCTGGGGATATGTCTTTTGAATTGGTTTAGATTTCCATTTTTTTTTTCTATATTGGACTAAGATTTTACCATCTTATCGTGTACATTGTGTAAATTTGTATTTTGCTTTATTATAATAAAATGGATCTGTATTATCATAGGCTCTGTCCTCCTAATTATGTGCTTTTGCTTAAGTTTATAAATATTTTGGTTTATACATATTTATATATCTTGTGACGGTGGATGATTGCCTCTTCACCAAGGAATTGTCAGGTTTCAATTAAAGGCGCCTGACAGAGACAATTAATTTAATATGCAGCATTGTACGTGGGATTTTATCTGCTAGCATATGTAGCGTTTGAAGGGTTTGGTTGGGGGTTGGCTCAACATAAACACGACGACAATGCCATCAGTATTTTCTGGAGTAGTTGATTTTTAGTGATGAGCAATCGTCTACAAATCTTAAGGAGATTATCTCATTGAGTGAGTCTTAAGATAACATGTTGGAAGACCACTTTAGAGTTTTTGTTTGTGGGTCTATCAACCAGTCATTCTAACAATCATCCAACGTGAGGGACTTAATCGTTCACACTTGCGCATCTAGATTTTAAAATAATAATAATAATAGGATAAACTACATATTTGGTCCCTAATCTTTACATTATATTTCAATTTAGTTCCTAACCTTTTAATTGTGTCAATTTTATCCCTAGCCTTTCAATGTTATGTCAATTTAGTCCCTAATGTTATATCTTAGATGAAAATTGCTAACATGACATACGGCCAAAATAAAATTTAAGTTTATTGTTTCATCAAATTAAGATAATTTTTTGTTTTGACCATTAGACATATCATAAATTTTCATCCAAAAGATAACTGTAGGGACTAAATTGACTCAATACTAAAAAGTTATGGACTGACACAATTTAAAAGTTAGGGATCAAATTGAAATATAATATATAACATAGGGACCAATTATGTAGTTTACCCATAATAATAATAATCTTGGTAATATCATTTAAAATGTAATTTATAGAGGCCAAAAACTCTAAATTATTTGTAAAAATGTTTCGATTTTTTTCTTTTTCTTTTTAGTGTAAATAGCTTTTATATATCATTATAAGTCCCAAATTTTTTTTATTGAAGAGCACGAGCGAAGACAGGAATTTTTTATTAGACAATTGGATTATCATATTAAAAAATATTTGAACCATAGGCTCTCACACACACACACATATATATACATATATATATATGCATGTATATAAAGACATGTTTTAGACTAAATTGCGATAAGGCCAAATAATAAGGGATAAATTGTAATTTACCATTAAATTTAGGACATCAAAATTTCTTTTTTAGGATAACTCATAATTCTTTGATATTAAAATTATTTTAAATCAACATAAGTGTTTTTGTTGAAGCAAAACCCTCAAACTCAAATCTATCTTCTTTTTTTTTTTTTTTTGGTAAACTGGAATTATCATTAAAAAAGCTAAGGAGCAAACAAAAGATCAAGACAAAGCCTGTTTACAACCATTCCCTCGCAATCAGCCAAAACGAGAGGCACCAAGTCCACAGGCGAACAAAAAGAGGAAATAAAATCTAAAGATTGACATCTACCTAAAAAAGCTAATCGATCAGCACACCTATTTGCTTCACGGTAGGTATGCTTGATGCTTAGGTGCGGAATCTGAGCAGCAAGACTTCTGCAGTCATCAAAGAGCGAGGAGACTATAGTATTAGTATATAAAGGATTCCTTAGAGCATCAACTAGAGCTTTGGCATCTAGTTCTACCACCACATCCTTCAAATTAAGCTGAATACACAAGAGTAGACCATCACGCAGTGCCCACGTTTCAGCCAAGAAGCTGTTAGCTTTACCGATTTTTCTAGAAAAACCTATAATCCAATTGCCCTGATCATCTCTAATTAACCCTCCTCCTCCAGCAGCCCCTGAAGCAACATCCGCAGACCCATCAGTGTTGAGTTTGACCTAACCCGTGTCTGGCTTTTCCCATTTGATTTGTCTGATAACCAAACAATTGCTGCACTTTGGCTGAGTTACACACAACACAAACTCCATAGCTTGCATAATAATCACATTGGAAATGTTTGGGTTGATTCTTTTGTTGTTGAAGACCACTTGATTTCTTTGCTTCCATAATGACCATATGGCAAAAGAAAAAAGGGAGTGCCAGGGAACACCTTTGACAGTGTGAGAAGACTTTGAACTAGCATTGGAAATCAGCCAAAGTTTAAAGTCTTGAGAAAAGAAGTTGGCATTGCAGTGATGAGACCCCAACTGTTGCCATACTGGTTTCACAAGGCGACAGTCACGAAGGGCATGTGAGATAGACTCAGGCTGCTCTAGACATATGGGGCATGCAATGTCTAATGAAATACCTCTTCTGGCTAAGCACTCCTTGACACCAACACTGTTATGCATGCACTTCCAGATGAACATTTGGATTTTCGGCAAAGTCTGAAGCTTCCAAATCCATGAACCCGAGAAGGAAACATCTTCCATATGATTTGAGGCTAAGAGGTAAGCACTCTTCATATCAAAACTTCCCTTAGCAGAAAACTTCCAAGCTAGCTTATCAAAACTTCTAGCAGCTACCGGCAAAGGGACCGCTTGAATGTCAGCTTTAATTTCTGAGGGGATTTCAAATGGAATAGCAGCCCAATTCCAACCAAAAGGAGCACGGAGATCTCTCAAAGTGAGGCTAGCTGAATTTTGAGGGAGGGGGCCTTGTATGCTAGATCTGATAGGACCACTATTTAACCAACAATCCGACCAAAAATTAAGATTACTCTCATGCCCTGGAACCCATTTAACCCCTCTTTTGAAAACATCAATGCCTTTCCTCAAACCATTCCAGATAGATGAACATGGAAGTTTTGACTCATTCCTAGAAATTAATCGCTACCTCGAGCCGTACTTGAATCTGAGAACTTTGGCCCAATGAGAATCCTTCTCGGTGTGATATCTCCAATTGAGTTTAGCTAGGAGTGCCGTGTTTCTCCCTTTCGCCGATTGGAGCCCCAAACCACCTAAATCTTTAGGCTTGGTAACTATCTCCCAGTTGACCCAGTGCATTTTCCTATTGTACTCAGAGGACCCCCAAAGAAAATTCCTATTGACTCTATCAATGCCATTAAGAATTTTGTTGGGTAAATAATTACTTTGCATAACATAGCTAGGAATGGCTGAAGACGAAGCTTGAATAAGAACCATTCTCCCTGCCATAGAAAGCAGATTCGCCTTCCAATCCGCAAGTTTCTTTTTAACCCTATCCAAAACGGACCCAAAATCATGTCTCTGCCTCCCTGGGTGTTTTATAGGAAAACCCAAATACTTGCCGAAATTGGTGGTAGCACTGAATCCCAAAATGCTAGTTAACCCATCTTTTTGATCTAGATCAACATTAGGAGAAAAGAAAACCCGAGACTTAGCTTCACTAATTTTCTGCCCAGATTTCTTACAAAAATCTTGGAGGACAAAGTTGATGGCAGTACAATTTTCTGGAGTCGCATTAGCAAAAAGGACCAAGTCGTCTGCAAAGAAGAGATGCGAAAAAGCCAGACCACTTCAGGATGCTTTAACAGGGGTCCATAACTTGGCAGCACATTTCTCCTCAATTAAATGACCTAAAACTCCATGCATAGGATGAAAAGATAAGGGGAGAGAGGATCACCTTGCCTAATACCTCTCGAGGGCAGGAAAGGGTTAAGACTACCACCATTCAAGAGAAGAGAAGTAGACACAGAGGTGACGCAGCTCATAATGAGCTTAATGAGATTTTCCGGGAAGTTGAAGAGAGTGAGCATCTCCCTAATAAAGCTCCACTCAATTCTGTCGTAGGCTTTTTCCAAATCGATCTTGATGGCCATGATCCCTCTATTTCCTTTGGTTCTTCCAATGGTGTGAATTAATTCTTGGACAATGATAGCATTATCAACACCTCTCCTTCCTGGAACGAAAGCTGTTTGGTAAGGAGAGACAAGCTTATCAACACCTCTCCTTCCTGGCAACATGCTTGTCTATCATATACCTTATTAAGTTAGAGTAGAAGCTATTAATAAGTACCATAATAATATATTTAATAGTTCCATTTAAAAACACAATCATAATAAATACCCATTAATAAATATCCTAATCCTAATAAATATCCTAATCCTATTTTATATTTCATACAAAAGCACAATCAAAATAAATGTGTATTAATAACTATCATAAATTTGAAATTTTCATAGTTCTATACAAAATAGAGTAATACTACAGACACAAACTATTTTACAATATTTTTACAAACTGCTAATGTGGCTTTAGTATTTTCCAAATAGTTATTGTAAGTAAAAATGTGATATTAGTAATGAACCCATATTAAAACTAGTAAGAATTTGCCACATCAGCAGTTTGTAAAAATGTTATAAAATTGTTTGTGTCCGTAGCATTATTCTACAAAATAATAGAGAAAACATCATTTTTGATAAATAAAATAAAATCATATTTTATTAAACCTAGTGTAACTTTCAATTATGTTACACCACCTAAGTAATTTTTATTTAATTAATATTTCAAAAATATTACCATTAGATTACATGTTCTCTATATTCTAAATATTTATACCACTGCGTACTCTTAACGTGATGATCACTCTACAAGTATAAAATTCTTATGAGGTAGGGACGGGGTGCAAAGGGCCAGGGTTCACACACATATATACTTAGTTTAAGTTAGAGTAGAATTTCTATCTTGTACAAAAAAAAAAAAAAAAAAAAAAAAAATCTATTAATAAGTATCATAATAATATATTTAATAGTTCCATTTAAAAACACAATCATAATAATACCCATTAATAAATATCCTAATCCTATTTAATATTTCATACACAAGAATAATCAAAATAAAAGTGTGTCAATAACTATCATAAAGTTTCAATTTTCATGTTTCTATACAAAATAATAGAGAAAACATCATTTTTTGATAAATAAAATAAAATCATATTTTATTAAACCTAGTGTAACTTTCAATTATATTATACCATCTAATTACTTTTTATTTAATTAATATTTCAAAAATATTACCATTAGATTACATGTTCTCTATATTCTAAATATCTATGCCACTTCGCACCCTTAGAGCGATGGTCATTCTATAAGTACAAAATTTTTATGGGATGGGGACAGGATGCAAAGGGCCAGGGTTCACACACATATACCCTTAGAAAAAAAAAACTATTAATAAGTACCATAATAATATATTTAATAGTTCAATTTAAAAACACAATCATAATAAATACCCATTAATAAATATTCTAATCCTGATTAATATTTTATACACAAGCACAATCAAAATAAATGTGTATTAATAACTATCATAAATTTTCAATTTTCATATTTCTATACAAAATAATAGAGAAAACATCATTTTTTGATAAATAAAATAAAATCATATTTTATTAAACCTAGTGTAACTTTCAATTACGTTACACTACCTAATTACTTTTTATTTAATTAATATTTCAAAAATATCACCGTTAGATTACATGTTCTCTATATTCTAAATATCTATACCACTGCGCACCCTTAGCGTGATGGTCTCTCTACAAGTACAAAATTCTTATGAGGTGGGGACGGGGTGCAAAGGGTCAAGGTTCACATACATATACACTTAAATTAAGTTATAATAGAATTTCCATCTTGTATTGAAAAAAAAAAGTCTATTAATAAGTACCATAATCATATATGTGGGCAAGCAAAAAGTGAAACAAAGGATTTATGATTGTATCGTGATCTAGTTACTCTTCGCTCACACAATGAATGTATAGAGATGGGATGCAAGGTCAACCTTACCCGTTATAAGACAAAAGATGAAAAAGTCCGATCAAAACCATGTGTGTAGTGATTAATATTCAACTGAATATAGCTTAGAAATGGCTAAGTGTTCGTCCTCGGGTTTAGTCTGAGGATGGTATTACAATTGGATGATTTTTCTCTCTCTTTTTCTCTCTCAAAACTAGGCCTCCCCTTGATTCAAGTGCTTCTTGGCTTTATATAACTTAGCAAAAATGCATTTGGATCTTACATTTAAAGAGTCATGATCAGAATTTCTTAATACTTGTCCCATCAAGACCTTACTAAAAGGTTTTTACACCAAAATATTAGCTGTGGGAACACTATTCATGGTCATTTCTCCATTAATGCAGCCACCTAAGTGGTTGCAGTGCATTTAATGCGGATGGGATGGCTGTCTTGTCGTTCCTTTTTTCTTTTCTTCCTTGTACAATACCAAGTTACATTTTTCCTCCTTAGGATTGCACCGTACTCCCTTCATTCCTGATTCTCGGCCTTCCAAGGTGAAGTGGGAGCACTTGGCACCCTTATCAACTGTAACATTCCGAACTTCTTATTATTTAAATAAGTTCTTTCTAAGGATACTTCGCGAAGTTCCCCTCCTTGGAAATGCCCTTGCCTATTTTATTAACTACTTTGGATCCTCGTCCCCCCACAATATATTTAATTGTTCCATTTAAAAACACAATCATAATTGTAGGGACTCAATTTGTAATGGACCCTTAACAATAAAATTTGTAGAGAAGTGGGTTTAAGGATTTGGCGTCACCGAAGTAAACTATGACTGGTATAAAGTTTATAAAAATTGAAGGCATGAGATCCATTGAATTCTAAATGTCAGAATTTGGCTAAGTGTTTATGAAAAACCTTTGTCCTCGGCCCTGGCCGAGGATCTATTACTCTCCCCCTCTTATTGAATGAACCCCCTCCCTATGTTGGGAAATCTCCTAATTATATATTATTTCCTTTTGTTAATCTTAGCCGTCTATCTGGCAATAATCTGAGCCTCTAGGCATAGGGGATTGTCCCATCATCTGTATTTGCAGGCTTTATGTTATTTCACAGCCGCCTTTGCAGGCTTTACAATAGTTGAAGTGACTGATGCTTTAGGGTTTTCAGGTCACCTTACCATTAAAGCAGTCAGAATGTTGGTGAGATATATTCAACGGATGTGGGATATTTTCCCTTTAATGAAGTCGGTGTGCCGAGGACAGGTCATCCTCGGCGCGGGCCTTGGATGTCCTGGGTTCTTCCCCATTGTCCTCGGCCTCAGCATTATCCTCGGCGCGGGCCTTGGGCCGCACGTAGTGGGCCAGCGTGATTAGTGCAATAGGGCCCCACAATAGCCCCTCAAAATTCTGCTGCACGTCCCCTTGGACGGGGAGGAGGATTTTGACTTTCTCGGCGCCTTTTCTCGACCTGTTGGGTTTTACCGTACCGTCAGTGTTATCGCTACTTCAGCTGTTTTTGCAGCTTTCTTTTTGCGCAAAGGGTCGCCCGAGGATGGATAGGCTTGGATCGTTCGTGCTATAGCGCTCAATTTCTCATAGTTTTTCGTCCTTAGTAGAGCTCATTACTTAGCGCCTGGGGGGGGGGGGGTTGGCTTTGCCACGGATTTGAACACGTGATTCATACTAAGACCCTGGTTTTTCTTAACACTTAATATTTCTTGAGGGAGCGGTCTCCTTATTGGCGGGAGTCCTCAGATTGCGCAGTGCTTGGGTTTGTTCAACACTTGGTTTTCTCATTTTAATCATCTGAAGTATCTGGTTTCCCCATAAGGTTTGGGTCCGAGGACCATGCAATGCCTTAGTTCTGTCCAGTACCTAGTTTTCTCGTTTTTATTATCTGAAGTATCTGGTTTCCCCATGAGGCTTGGGTCCAAGGACCATGTAATGCCTTGGTTCTGTCCAGTACCTAGTTTTCTCGTTTTAATCATCTGAAGTATCTGGTTTCCCCATGAGGCTTGGGTCTGAGGACCATGCAATGCCTTGGTTCTGTCCAGTACCTAGTTTTCTCGTTTTAATCATCTGAAGTATCTGGTTTCCCCATGAGGCTTGGGTCCGAGGACCATGCAATGCCTTGATTCTGTCCAGTACCTAGTTTTCTCGTTTTTATCATCTGAAGTATCTGGTTTCCCCATGAGGCTTGGGTTCGAGGACCATGCAATGCCTTGGTTCTGCCCAGTACCTAGTTTTCTCGTTTTATTCATCTGAAGTATCTGGTTTCCCCATGAGGCTTGGGTCCGAGTACCATGCAATGCCTTGGTTCTGTCCAGTACCTAGTTTTCTCGTTTTATTCATCTGAAGTATCTGGTTTCCCCATGAGGCTTGGGTCTGAGGACCATGCAATGCCTTGGTTCTGTCCAGTACCTAGTTTTCTCGTTTTATTCATCTGAAGTATTTGGTTTCCCCATGAGGCTTGGGTCCGAGGACCATGCAATGCCTTGGTTCTGTCCGGTACCTAGTTTTCTCGTTTTATTCATCTGAAGTATCTGGTTTCCCCATGAGGCTTGGGTCCGAGGACCATGCCATGCCTTGGTTCTGTCCAGTACCTAGTTTTCTCGTTTTAATCATCTGAAGTATCTGGTTTCCCCATGAGGCTTGGGTCCGAGGACCATGCAATGTCTTGGTTCTGTCCAGTACCTAGTTTTCTCATTTTAATCATCTGAAGTATCTGGTTTCCCCATGAGGCCTGGGTCCGAGGACCATGCAATGCCTTGGTTCTGTCCAGTACCTAGTTTTCTCATTTTATCTGTTTTATCTATTTATCCGTAGCCGTTTAATTTTACATTACTACAATTTACAATAAGCATTAAATAATCACATTTTTCAAGCAGGGTAATAATAATAATAAATGGGGCTGGAGTTGGTGGAGGATAAGACCTTGCCGTGTTTTGTCTCTTCGTTTGGTGGGACTCTTCTGATAACGAGGCGTCTCCTGGGTTGTCCAAGTAACGCGTTCTGACGCTTCGGTGTCTTCTCGTTTAATGAGGCGTTTCCTCATTAATACCGGCCATGGATCTACGAGGATCTAACGGTTGACAAGCCCCTTGGGAATTGAGGCGGCATTATTGCCTCCGGAAATCTCTCCCTGGGATTTATTGCAGATTGGCCCTCATCAATATTCCGCCTTTTATATAAGGCGTTTCCAGGGCAACCTTCTCCTTCACACTTGACAAACATCCATCTCAAATTTCTCCCAAAAATACCTCCCCAAAAAGGCTCTGCCAAACATAGCCGTCTGAGCCCCTACGAATGAGTTGGCCCTTGGAAAGGGCGATCTTGGGGATGCACAGCCCCTATCAGGAGCCGAGGATGGCACTCCGACCCTGGATGTCACATTGGGGTTGGAGTAGGGGAAATCCAAAGGTTCTCCTTCTTTTTAACCTAACCAAAGGAGGAACCCTCCTCGCCGTCTGGAGGAGGATCCTGGAAGAACGTAACCACCTTTCCTTGGGTATGGGTCATTGACCCTCCGAGCCGGCTGCATTGGGGGTGGGAGGGAAATCAGGCGGAACCCAAAGGTGGGGCCGTCCTGTGCCGCGACCTCTTCCACCTCCTATGTAGCTCTTCTTCCCTCTAATCCTTCTTCTCTCTTCTCCTTCCTCTTCTCTTGCTTCACTTCTTTTCTATCTTCTGTTCTTCAGCCAACTTTGCTTTCTACTTATTTGTTCTTCATCTCTTCTTTCGTTCCTTCTTTCTTTCTAATATTTGTTCTTCATCTCTTCTTTCACTTCTTTTCGATCTTCTGTTCTTCAACCAGATTTGCTTTCTACCTTTTGTTCCTCTGCCGGCTTTGTCAAGCGTCTGCCTTTGTAGTTAGTTTTAGAACAAGCCCCACGGGCTTCACTTGTAAGAGATGTAATTTTTCTTTATATATGAATAAAAGAAGTAGACTTGTTTTTACTCTTTCTATTTTTCGCATATTTTCGTTCTTGTGATTGTTGACTTCCGAATGATTGTTGCTGTAGTAGATTGTATTGTTTTTGATAAATTGTTTCTGAAAAAGTCGCCCTTGATTTCTTTACACCGATCACCGTACTTGCCAGCGCACAAATTCTTTCCCACAGACGGCGCCAATTGTAGGGACTCAATTTGTAACGGACCCTTAACAATAAAATTTGTAGAGAAGTGGGTTTAAGGATTTGGCGTAACCGAAGTAAACTATGACTGGTATAAAGTTTATAAAAATTGAAGGCATGAGATCCATTGGATTCTAAATGTCAGAATTTGGCTAAGTGTTTATGAAAAACCTTTGTCCTCGGCCCTGGCCGAGGATCTATTACTCTCCCCCTCTTATTGAATGAACCCCCTCCCTATGTTGGGAAATCTCCTAATTATATATTGTTTCCTTTTGTTAATCTTAGCCGTCCATCTGGCAATAATCTGAGCCTCTAGGCATAGGGGATTGTCCTATCATCTGTATTTGTAGGTTTTATGTTATTTCCCAGCCGCCTTTGCAGGCTTTACAATAGTTGAAGTGACTGATGCTTTAGGGTTTTCAGGTCACCTTACCATTAAAGCGGTCAGAATGTTGGTGAGATATATTCAACGGATGTGGGATATTTTCCCTTTAGTGAAGTCGGTGTGCCGAGGACAGGTCATCCTCGGCGCGGGCCTTGGATGTCCTGGGTTCTTCCCCATTGTCCTCGGCCTCAGCATTATCCTCGGCGCAGGCCTTGGGCCGCACGTAGTGGGCCAGCGTGGTTAGTGCAATAGGGCCCCACAATAATAAATACCTAAGAATAAATATCCTAATCCTAATAAATATCCTAATCCTGTTTAATATTTTATACACAAGCACAATCAAAATAAATGTGCATTAATAACCATCATAAATTTTCAATTTTCATATTTCTATACAAAATAATAGAGAAAACATCACTTTTTGTTAATGTTTATACCATTCAATAACTTTTAATTGGTTTAATATTTAAAATTATGGTTTTGGATGACTTACATACTTATTATCCTTAAGACGCATGTGTAAAAAAACACACAAGTCAAATTTCATGTTAAACATATGTTATTTACTATTAATACAAAAGGTTACACTTCTCAATAATTTTAATTGGTTTAATATATTTAAAATCATAGTGTTGGATGACATATATTCTCATTATCCTTAACACGCATGTAAAAAAAATACATATTTCAAATTTCATATCAAACAAATATTATTTACCATTTGATACAAAAAGTTACAATACTTAATAACTTTTAATGGGTTTAATATATTTAAAATTATGGTAGTGGATTATGTACATTCTTAATATGCATGTGAAAAAAAAAAAAAAAAAACCATGTATGTCAAACCAATGTTGTTTAATTTTTTTTTTTTTTTTTTTTAATTTGATAGTTACAAAGAGGAAGAGGGATTCATGCTATTTACTATTTGATCAGTACACTAACTTTTTTTTAAAATATTTATAAAAAAATTAGAAATAAAAAAGCAATGTGATCTTCTATCAATAATTTACATATTTCAACTCATTTTGATAATATATATATATATATATATATATATATATATATATATATATATTGAAATCAACCATCAAAGTTGTGTATCAAAAAAAAAAAAAAAAAAAACAATCAAAGTTGTAGTAGCCAAAATTTGTGCTATGTCATTAAAAACGGTTTAATGGGTTAGTAGATTTATTTTTACTTTTTAATTATATCTAATATTTATATAAAACAAATTTCATAGTTATGTTTCTAAAATTTATATGAGAAACAATTGATTATAAATATGGTATTTTTACTTGAGTTTCGTTACTTTGACAACAATTGAAATAGAAATTAAGCAAAAGGGAAAAAAAACATACTTAAGAAAACATTCAATCAAGAATATATAAAAAAATTATTGTGCACTTCACATTGGAAATAAATTAAATATTTTTCAATTCACTTAAGAAATAAGTTCATATTCCTAATTATAATAACAATAAAATTTACATTCATCTTCTTTGCAAGGCATGTTGTATAATTAGGATTAATTTCCTAAATATTATAACTCGTAATGAGTATTATATACCTAAGTAGTAAAGTATTTTTTTATAAAAATCTTTGAAATGAATTTATAGTGTATACATGCTTCACGCGAGACATTGGCCAGTTGGTTGAATGGAATAGATTGTGTGCTAAGAAAGCTTTAGTGTTCTGTGTATGCAAGTTATACGCTAAGAAATTGTCTTTTCTTTGTGGATTTTAATGGCTAACAAACAAAGCAATATGTTTTAGTATACACTACGAAATTGTATGTCTTTTCTTTGTGGATTTTAATTAATGGCTAACAAACAAAACAGTATGTTTTAGTATACACCATTGTTTGTTAGCCATTAAAATCCACAAAGAAAAGACAATTTCTTAGTATACACTTTTTAAGTTTTAATAACTTGCAAACGCTTTGAAGTATACACTTTTTAAGTTTTAGTATACACATAATACACTAGTGTATATTAGTTCTAGCAAACGCTTCAAGGGTTATTTTAATGGCTAATATAACCTTTGAAGTGTTTGTTAGCCATTCAAATCTTTTGAATATGTTAGGTATTTTTAACATTATATATAGTTGTAGTCTAAAAATTGCCTAGCTAAAGAAAGCAAAGATGAGTTCCGAAACATTCTTTTTCTTTTTTGAAAAAAAGTTCTGAAACATTCTTGATAGTATTAGTTTGTATATCAATTCTAGAAGGCAAAAACTCTCTTTATTGGATTGGATTTGATTTCATGCGTAGATAATACTGACAAAGTTTCCTCTGTCATGGATAACATTAAACTTGAGCATGGATATAAAGTGTGTATATGATAATATGAAAGTTTAGCCAAACAAATTAATTAGCATGACAAACTTTTTTTTTTTTCTGGTCCAGTTCAAAACCGGTTTTGATTATTCAATCTCAAGTTAATTAAAACCCTTGACATGTGGTCTAAAAATTGCCCATCATGTGATTTTTATAGCTTGTGATCACAGCAAATTTTCTAGAGCTGGGATGGTCAACATGGAATGGAAAAGGTAATTACCTTTTGAGGTACTGTGGCTATGCGTCCGTGTGGCTTTGGCCAATTGTCAATTGCCTTTTTCGTTCCTTTTTTTTGTTGGCTAGACATCTTAGCTACGACTTCGTTGATAGGATAGGAATCGATGCTATAAAGTGCTTTACAAACAAATGATTTATAAAATAAAACGAAATAAAACTTTAGATAAATAAATAAAAAATAAAAAATAAAAAGCAAAAAGCCTTTTATCTTTACCACATTTAGTACCTTGGCTAGGTACCACTTGAACTAAAGAGATCGAGTGGAACATAAATGATAGTAGTATTTTTATGATTTTCTAATTTTGTATAACAACTATACCTGATTGGTGTCTGGTTCCAGGTATAACCGGGCAATCTAATTTTTAAAATCATGCATATATGTGGCAGTTTTCAAATTTAGTAGTAGTACATAAAATCCTCAAAACAACCCTAGAAGTTACAAGCAACAACAAGAATCACGCCTAGTCCTAGAAGTTACAACTTACAATCAACAACAAGAATCAAACCAAGCGTCATTCAAGTCTAAAGAGAGAGACACACGTGATGAAATAACTGTCAGTAACCATTAAGGATCTCAAGTATAAATAGAGGAATTTACAAAAAATGGACACCACTCTCTACTGATAAACTTGCTTATAAAAAAAACATTCACTTTTAATTGTAGTTCATTAGTAATTAAATTCTCTTACTTTGTAGGGCTTTAGAAAATGACCGTGCCAATAAGTTACTCCTTATAATATGTTACTTTAATTAATCTTTTTTATACAAGTTTCGTTTAGTTTTTAGTACATAATCATTTTATTTTATTTTATCATTAATGCATTATCACTGGGCTCATTTGATGTTTAGTATGTTTACTTAGCCATCAATCTAATTGTTGCTTAAATTGTTTGGGCATCAATTTTTGTTATTAACAAAAAATCTTAGCATAATTATCAATTACTTGATTTCCTGGAACTAAATAGCATTGGATTTCACTTGGACTTTAGCCATTTAGGTTTGGTACGTGTTAACTTTGAATTTTAATTCTCTTGCTTTGGCGTAGTTCACAATTACTAGCATCTTCTCCATTAATCTTAAAATTCCTCTGGCTTCAAAAAAAAAAAAAATCTTAAAATTCCTCTTAATTAAGGCAATACCAAACCACATTGTTTAAGAAACAAATTCAAATACCTGATCCAAATCCATGATACACCAAATCAAAACTGGCAAAAGTCATCAATCAAACAAGCGCAATTGTTTGACTCAACTTGATTGTTCTTTGGAATTGGGTAGGCTTAGCTTGGTAACCCCAGGTAGACTTGTGGTTGGGCCGAGTAAGTATTAGAAGTTGGACTAGTGCCAACTATATCCATGTTAATATCCAACCTCAAAGCCCATATCAGGCACACTCTTGGTTAGTCATGGCTTCACTAGTTTCAGAAGAAAATTGGGCCTACCATCATTTTCATTACAAAAAGGCCCAAATATATACTAGCTTGTCCTAAGCATTTTCGGCCCTGTGAAAGAACCTTTTTGGGCCGAAACAGAAAAAGAACCTTGCGAATTCATTACAAAGCAAGTCTGGAAATCTTGGGCTGTTATTATTATTATTATTATTTTTTTTTTTTTGAGATAGTTCCAACCTATCATATCCGTTCTTGATAATTACTTTTTATCATTATACTAAGACATCAATTAGTTTTTCTAAATTTTGGGCTGTTATTTGTTGCAATAGATTCTGGATTTTTTGCAAGCAAAAAAAGAAAAATTAAGAATTAGGCGCAGGTAGGGTAGGGGATTTCTCAAGTCCTTGCTAGGGAGATAAATAACATTATATGCGAACTCTAAATTTAGGCTTCGCCAATAGCCCATTAAAAAACACTGGCTCTGCCCATTCAGAGCTTGATTTGGGCCAATGTTGGCCTACATGAAAATCGATAAAATTTCCTATTATAAACAACCATAATTAGCACAATTGTTTATCATCCATTTTGTTGGATTTTTGGGTTTTAAGAGTTACGCATCAACCCATTAAGTGTCCTTTTGGAAACAGTTTATTTAATTGAAACTGAAAACTTTTTGCTGAAAGTACTGTAGATAAATGTAAAAATTAACTGAATAGTACAATGAGAGCTATGAATAGTACCAAAAATTGTAGTAAGACTCATGAATAGTAGCAAAAATAAGCTGAAAGTGGAAATAAGCTGAAAAATTCAGCTCATCCCAAAGAGGCTACTTAGTGTGCACACACTAAGTAGCCTCTTTGTTTTTTTGTTTTTTGTTTTTTTGTTTTTTGTTTTTTTCTTTTTTTAGGGAGTAGCCTCTTTGTTAGAAGCATGTTAAAATACACCCGTAAATCCAAAAGTTTAAATCATAAGTTTCCGTTCAATTATATTATATTAACCACTCAATTTTATCTTTATCATCTAATATGAATTCTAGTTAGCTTAACTATTAAAGTTTTTTATGGTTGAATAAGAAATCTGAGATTCAATTTCCGCTTATAGCAAAAATTGATTGGAGTTTTAATGATGATAAAAATCAAATGTAAAGTCTCACTCTTTTTTTTTTTTCTATGATACTTTTAGCACGCAAAAAAAAAAATCATCATTTTTTATTTAAATTTTTACTTTTATCTATAATAATTTTAACAAAAAAGTAAATAAGTTGTTCCCAAACGAATACCTAAATTTTTTCACACATTTAACAGGAAAATTACCAAAAATTATATTTTTAAAAAAATACTATGCAAATAAGTTACTGAATATTATGAGGTACCCAAAGAAACACTAAATGTGTCACTGACTTTTTCACAAATATGATGTATTTTTTAGCTGTGGTGGATCCTAATAAAATGAATTTGTGAGAAGAAAAAAAAAAGTAAAATTTTCTATGAAAAAATTGGTATATGCATGTAGCATAAGTGCATAACTCATTTTTATATTATGAATTATTTTATTGAGGGTAATTATTGTTACATACGCACTCTTGCACACAACTGTATACACATAAAATTTGTATGTACAAAATTTGTATTGAAATCATGACTTCACTATATCGGTGCAAATTTCACATATGCATACAATTGTGTGCATTAATACGTGTGTATCAAATATCAGTCTCCTTTTTTTTAGATGAATTTCTATATCAGGAGCAAAACGTCACATAAGTAAAACATAAAACATTTCTTTGTGCTGAAATAACATGCTTATTTAGTGCAGAAAAAAACTAGGACACACCAACGCCTATGACGCATTTGAAAGGGTCTTCAATACGACCACCATTACATCAGAACTATTCATATTTCACATGCATGCACTATCAAAGTGCCATACATAGCTGTATGAAAACATTGAAATTAAAGACAATTAAGCACACAGAGAAACTGATTAAGTGGCCGTGACACCCTAAGCTCAAGGCATCGGCTTCTTCCCAGCATCTTCAGCTGCAGCCTCAGCAGGTTTGGTACTAGTCTCCGGTTTGTCATCTTCCAGCGTCATCATCTATTACCAAAGAACAGTTTACTTTAGCATCATCATCTATAAAACAAAACGATATCTACGTACCCAAGAGTTGCATGGTGCTTATAATTAGCAATAAATTTCTTAACATGATCTATGTAAGTTTCACAACAGTAGCAAGAGAGAGAGAGATGTAAAAACATAACGAGGATAGTGTGATACTGTGATGTTCTGAAATTTTGCTGTGAAACAATAATTTTACTTCTTAATTTGCTCCAAACTCTCGTTCTAACCAAACCAAAACCGTAGTGAATACTTACTGGGGGCAGCTCGTTCTTCTGCATGTATGCAATTAAAGCTGCAGCCTGCAAATGAATAATGATGGTGTTAGCCTTGAACAACAACTTCGCCAAAGAATACAAAGCAAGCACGAAAGAAAAGAAAAAATGGTAATAGTTCTCTCACATGTGTTGATATATACTTTATATGCACAACGTTCATAATTTCACGAGTAATTTTTATGTTTAAAACGTAAAATGTGTGGAGTGTATATAATATGGAGTGCGAGAGAATCAATGCCCTGAACCAAAAATCTCATAACAAAGAGAGCGAAAATGGTTAAAGATACCCGAGCTATCTCACACTGCTCTTTGGTCAGGGTTTTGGGTTCCCCCTCAACAGAAGTCAAGTGAAGGTTGTGCTTCATAGTAGGCTTCTTATCCATCTCCTTAGGAACACAGATTGGAAAATATGAAGAGAGGCTAGCAAGCTTATAAGTGGAACTATGTTTCTTGTGTGTGAGGGTTCAGGGAGTCCATGGCCTCTATAAATAATAGGTGAGGAAGTGAGTGCGTGTATGCGTTTATGTTATGAATTCAAGGTGATATGGAGCCATGCAAGAACGTGGCAGCCATGGCCGTGTGCAGAGACAGAGATGCGAACATTTGGCAAAATCACTTTGTCTCAGATGTAACCGCCTCCTTTAATTTATTACTTTTGAGCCGTTGCTGATTTGACTTTACCTAATTATAATTTGAATGGTTATACATATAATATATATACATTCCAGAATCTTCTACAATTACCTTCCATGATTTTACAGTACCTCATTTGTTAAGAATTCTTTTTCAATTGGAAAGTTGTCTAATGATGAACACAATGCAAGAGATATATACTTGAAACCATATATTGAAGGGATAATATGAATTATAACATTGTATTTCTACAACTAAAAACGTTATTCAAATATGGCCATTTGGCCAAAACCCTTTAAGACATGGACATATGCCTCAGTTCCTTGTACCATTTTTCTTTAAAAGATTTAAATTTTGGAGTTTTAACCAAAGTTCTCATATTCTATATTTTAACCATTCCTAAAATTTTCCATAATTATTGCTGCTCTTAATCCCCCTCTTAAAGAAGCATCAATAGCTATTATAAACTACTCACATTTACCATTTTGCATTGGATGATAACAATTAAAGTTAACTAATGGTGAAAATTGTGATAAAACGATGTGAAATCTCATTTATCCTTTTTGATAGCAAAAGTGATAAATTATGCTTAACCTATTGATGAGAAGGTGACAACTTAATATAGAAGATAAAATATTCAGAAAGAGAAAGATCGACAATAAATTCGTATACATTGTTAATACGATATTGTTGTACATTGTCGGTATGGATTTTTTTTTTTTTTTTTTGAAAAGTCGGTATGGAAAATTTTTAAATTCAACGGTTGTACACTAACGAAACAATTTTTTCATACATTGTCAAGATGTCGAGCTTTTCTTTAATTATAAAAGTAAAAAACCGTTAGTTCATTTTAAATTGTTGATATGATGACAATGTGCAACAATAATTATCACTTAAGATCATGGTCAAGATTATGCAAAATAAGAATAAAATAAAACTACCGAGCACCCTTGGTGCGGTGGTCACTCCACAAGTATAAATGCTTGTGAGGTGTAAGAGGTAAGAGCCGGAGTTCAAGTCTACAGAAGGGAGTTTCACACAAAAAGGAGTTCCAAAAATTCTTTCCAATACTAACTCTTTACTGTTTAGTTAGATGCCATGGGATGGGACCATACATCAATTTCATCCTTGAAAAGCTAGGATGCTCTTATATATTTAATGTTAACACAAGGCACTGAGCCTAGCTAGCTTGACAAGGTCTTGCCCATAAGCATTACATGATACCTACTGCTAACTAGATTACATTGTTCATGGTTTCATGTAATTAATAGTGTATACACAACTTCATGAGACACCAAGACAGCCGCTCGCTACTAGCAAAGCCATTCGTTATGCTAGCTTGTAGCTTCAGCCCACCCATCCTTCAGGTATTGGGTTTGATTATAGACATGAAGTTATTAACAAACGTCTACATTGAGTCATATTAATTGATTCTTCTTTAATGTTCTGGTCTCAGATTAATTACATGATAGTCTTCCTATCAAGTTACTTAGCAGGCTGCTGGCTTTCTATAGTTTCTATATATGTATTAACAACGGCTATAGATTAGACTGATTGAGACAGTAACAGTGCGTAGAGAGTGATATTGATGCCTCATAGGAGCACACAACATTAATGTGTTAAATGGGATAAAGGTATAAGTAGTGCACCTAATTAGACTCCCTAATTAATTTCAACCTTCTACATTGACTAATGAACCATATGATTGAATTTAATTATCATTGGAAAAGGCGATAATATTTTTGCTTTAATCATTACTACCACAAGAAAAATGCTTAAGTTCAATTTAAACCTTGAACGTTTTCATTGAATATATTAGGAATTGTCAGCCTTATCTCCCTTATGGTTGTGGATTGACCATTACGTAAAGGATGTGTTGTAATATCAATTTGTAAATTTTACATAGTAAAGTTTGTAATATTCCTAACATCACTCTTAATACAATAATCATGTGATGAAATTCAATTGAGAACCTAAGTTATTACAACTTATTAGGAATTTTATCTATGTTTAGCCTTTTTGACCATGAAATGTAACTGTGCCTATTCCAACCACTGGTATAAAGCCATGGTATGGTTTTTTTCATTTTTGAGCTTTATTACCTACCTTGTTTTAAATCATTATTTTTAATTAAAACCACTCTCTTATAATTAACAGTGCTGATCATTCAGACCCAAATTCCACTAAACATATTTTTATTTTTATTTAAAAAAAAAAAAGCAAATTACAAAGTCGAGAGAAAGAGAAATATATATATATATATATATATATATATTTTTTTTTTTTTTTGCTTTGAGAAGATTTCACATTTCCTTTTCCTTTTCTTTTTTTTTTTTCGCCTTCAGATAACAGTATTATGCTTCTGCATTTGCCTCAATCTCCCATAAGATTAGCCAGGTCTAAGTATATATTATTTAAGACTTAAGTATTTTGTTTGATTTTGTTCAAGATCATACATAAAAATTCTAGCTGTAGATTTTTTTTTTTTTTTTTTTTTTGTGTGTGTGTTTTTCCAATGGCTTTTTAACTTAAAACTATATATATATATATATATATATATATATGTTATAGTTTGTTTAGGCGGTTATAATTTTCTTTAGGAAATTGGTTCTTGCACATTCTTTATTGTATATTGTGTATAAATTACATATTTTACATTTTAAATGTAAACATTAATAATAAAAATAAAAATGCGGATACCACATGTTAAATTATGGATGTTGGGTATACGATGTATACATTAATTAATGTAAGAGAACAAGTATCGTTATCTATAGTTAATGTTTGTTGGAAACTAGTTATAAGATACGAAAATGCTAAAATTACCACCGCGCACCTTTGGCGTAATGGTCACTTAACAAATATAAGTACTCATTCTCAAAAAAAAAAAAAAAAAAAACAAATATAAGTGCTTATAAGGTGTGAGGGGTAGGGGTGTCAATTCGGGTTAGCGTGTCGGGTTCGTGTCGTGTCGAGGTAGGGATATTCGACTAAATGGCTCAACCCTAACCCGACCCATTTAATAATCGTGTCATGATCCTTCAACCCTAACCCAACCTGTTAATAAGGCGGGTTGACCTGACCCAACCCATTTGACACATTTAATAAACGAGTCGTGTTGGGTTGACACGAATGTAACACAACTTATTTCAACCTGCATAATATTAAATATAACATTCATCTAGAAATAATTATTTTTACATCCCAAAAAGCAGTGCATATACTTCAAATCTTCAACCCACATTCAAAATAATATAGTTTAACAAAAATATAACATTCATATAGCAATAAGTTCTTTACACTCCAAAAGAAATGTATACACTTCAACCCAAATTCAAAATAACAAAGTTTCACAAAAATAAAATGTTCAACAAAAATATAATATTCTTGGAACTCGCCAAATGCTAAGTATCAATATTGAAAGAATTTGAGCAAACAGTAGACTAATCCTGACTATGACCACGATTATCATCCATAGATTCTTTGTTAATGTCCAAATTCATAACATCTTCTACAAGCTCATCTAATTTCATTTGTGTAAGTTCTATGCCAAAAAAAAAAAAAAAAAAAAAACAGTATTAGTAGTTCTAAGGTCTGTAAAGTTTCAATTTCCAATTATATCCCTTATAAATTTTTGTAATTACTCATTTGTCTTTTTTAATTTAATATATATGTTGGATATAAAAGGTATTTGACAAATCTAAAATAAAATAAATATTTATTTGTTATATGAGTTAAACGGGTTGTGTTAAGTGAGTTATTTCGAGTTGACACAAATAAATTGGCGTGTTAAACGTGTCTATTGCAGGTTATGCGGGTTGACCTGTTTATGACCTGTTTCTTATCGTGTCGCTTTCGGGTCGACCCGTTTATGACCCAAACCCATTAAAGCCTAACCCTAACCCGGAAAAATCCGTGTCGGGTTCGTGTCATGTTCGCGGGTTGGGTCGAACATTGACACCCCTAGTGAGGGGCCAAGGGTCAGGATTCAAGTCTCTAGGAAGGAACTTCACACACATATATACTTAGATTAACCTAGATTAGAATTTCTATCTTGTATATATAAAAAGGTCATGCTAACGAGTGCCCTTAAGGCACTCTTTAAAAATCCATTTAAAGAAAGTTTTTATGGGAAAAGAAAAAAAAAACAATTAATATTTTGACAGCTTTTTTCATTTTCCATAAAAGTAATATCAAAACTTTCTTAAAATTAATTCTTAAAGAGTGCCATAAGGGCACTCGTTAGCATTTCCCTATATAAAAAATGCTAAAATTATGTTATTGCTACTTAAACAACGTAATAAATAAATGTTTGAATTACTTTTTTAGCATCATGTCAATTTGTCAAATTTGTAGTATCACTAAGGGCCTAAAATGGAGAGCAAGTGTCTGTGTCTCTAGTCCGACTTTAATATGGAATATGTGTATATATGAAAATAAAATTGTTTTCATCATTTAGTATCCGTATGGCATGATTAATTTTGCCAATTTATTTTACTATTCAGCTTATTTTTGGTATTATTCATGGGTCTCACTCTATTATATTAGCTAACTTTGACCTTTATTTACAGTACTTTCAGTAAAAAGTTTGCAGTTTCAGCAAAATAAGCGGATCCCAAACATACCCTTAATCTCAATTTATATAATTCTTTAAAACAAACTAACTGTTTTTTCATTATTTTCTATTTTCAAGCAATTATTATATTTTAGTCAAGAACTAAATATTCAGCAAAAACATTTAAATCTACAAACAGTATAAAACCACTGTCGGGGACGTTTTGCGACAAAGGTCGAGATTTCAGAAATGAGCCCAAAACTCCCCTTGGGTTTGTAAATTCATTAGTTATTTGGAGAGCCAAGCCCAAAATTTGCAATGTGAGGTACACAAAGGCTAATGGTGCTTTATGGAAAGAGAAACCAACACAAAAATGAAAATACAAGAAAGTGCAGAAACCATATATTCATAAGTCAGAAATTTCAACCCGCAGTTACTAAGAGGAAGAAATTGAAGGAGGTCCCGAGCAAGAGAGGGAGAGTTCCTCTGTATTAGTATTTTCACCTCTAGGCCTTCAAATCGTCCATACACTAGGTAGGTGACTGGGTTTTTGTGTCAAAGTTTTGGGTTTTTTTTGTAGGGAAAACGTTGTTCTTTCTTGTGGGCTGGTGATGTATATTTATATCAAGCTTTAGGGGTGCTTGTGACTAGTTTTTTAGTTGAGAGGAAGGCCTTGGACCTTTCAGATACTATTTCTATGACTTGGTGTATTATGTTTTATGCTTAGGGAAAGGTTTTGGTTGTTTTTTGCATGATTTTGGAAACAAAGTTTTTTTTTCTTCATAGCTACTGTCCTTGGTCTTTGTAGTCCTTGGAAAACTACATTTGGGTGGTTGAGTGGGCTAGGCTATTCAGTCTTTTTCTTAGAGTCAGCTGTGCCTTGGTATGGAAAAATGGAGCTAAGCTGAAAATTAGAGGCACAATCACCAAGAGCATGGAGCCAAATCTGGGGTAGAAATTTCTGACATTGGACCTATGTAAAGAGTCCAATGGGAACTAACCCAACACCCACTGAAACCATTCCTACTCAACTGATCTCTAACCATTCGCATGGGCTTGGGCCATGCAACAAAGCATAATACATTAATAAGATACATTTGTCGGACCCGCTAAGTAATTGGGCTTAGTCACTTCTATCGAACCATAAAATTTCACTACAAAAAAATCGACCTGTCCTGGCGTTTTTTTCCCGGCGTTTTTACAAAACGCTGTAACAGATAAGCCTGTACCAGCGCTCAAAACCGGCGCTTTACAAAGCGCTGCAATAGAAGGCCTATAGCGGCGTTTTTTAAAAACGCTGGTATAGGAAGCCCAAAAACGCTGGAATAAGGCACCATGTCCCAGCGCTTTTAAAAACGCTGGGACAGCTCTTTCTCAGCGCTGGGACAGCTCTTTCTCCATAAGGGAATGAGAATGACCTGTCCCAGCGCTTTTAAAAGCGCTGGGACAGATCTCTCCATTCCCGTATGGAGAATGACCCTGTCCCAGCGCTTTTAAAAGCGCTGGGATAGCTCTTTCTCCTTAAGGGAATGAGAATGACCTGTCCCAGCGCTTTTAAAAGCGCTGGGACAGATCCCTCCATTCCCGTATGGAGAATGACCCTGTCCCAGCGCTTTTAAAAGCGCTGGGACAGCTCTTTCTCATAAGGGAATGGGAATGACCTATCCCAGCGCTTTTAAAAGCGCTGGGACAGGTCTCTCCATTCCCTTATGGAGAAAGAGCTGTCCCAGCGCTTTTAAATGCGCTGGGACAGGGTCAACCTATTCCAGCGCTCCAAAAGCGCTGGGATAGGTCATTTAAAGCGCTGGGATAGGTGACCTAGGAAATGACTAAAATACATCTGAAACTAAAAAAATGACCAAAATACCTCCAAACTTAAGAAATGAACAAAACACCCCTGAAACCTAAAAAATGACCAAAATATCCCCAAAACCCAAAAAATGACCAAAATACTCTCGAAATCTAAAAATGACTAAAATACCCCTCAAAACCTAAAAAAATAACCAAAATACCCCAGAAACCTAAAAAAATGACTAAAATACCCTTGAAACCTAAAAATGACTAAAATACCCCCCGAAATGTAGAAATTGACCAAAATAACCCCGAAGTCATAAAAATTGATGAAAACAATCTCGAAACCTTAAAATGACCAAAATACCCCCTACAACTATAAAATGACCAAAATACCCCCCTAAACCTAATAAATGACCAGAATATCCCTGAAACCTAAAAAATGATCAAAATACTCTTGAACCTATAAAGTGACGAAAATACCCCTAAACCTTTGAAATGACCCAAATAAACCCAAAACCTCAAAAATGGCCAAAAACAACCTGAAATCTCTAAAATTACCAAAAATATCCTGAAACTCCTAAAATGACCAAAATACTTCTAAACCTATAAAACGACCAAAATACCCTTCAAAATATCTAAAATGACCAACATACCACTAATCCTATAAGATGAACAAAATACACTCAACACCTCTAAAATTACCAAAATAGGGGTTTAGGGGGTATTTTGGTCATTTGTTATGTTTAGGGAGTATTTTGGTCATTTCTTAATTTTATGGGGGATTTTGGTCATTTTTTAGATTTAGGGTGTATTTTTATTGACTTACAGGTTTAAGGGGCATTTTTGTAATTTTATAGGTTTCAGGGTATTTTGGTCATTTTAAGGTTTAGGGGTTATTTTGGTCATATGTAGGTTTTAGGGGTACTTTGGTCATTTTTAGGTTTAAGGGGGTATTTCAGTTAATTTTTAGGTTTTGAGGGTATTTTGAACATTTTTTAGGTTTCGAAGGTATTTCGATCATTTTTAGGTTTCTAGGTTATTTTGGGCATTTTTAAGGTTTCGGGGGTATTTTGGTCATTTTTAGATTTCGTGGATTATTTTGGTTAATTTTTAGGCTTCGAGGTTATTTTGGCAATTTTTTAGGTTTTTTTTTTTTTTTTTTTTTTTTTTTTTTTTTTTTTTTTTTTTTTCCGGTTTTGGGAATATTTTTGTCATTTTTAAGTTTCGAAGGTATTTTGGTTATTTTTCGGGTTTCATGGGTGTTTTGCTCATTTTTTATGTTTCGGGGGTATTTTGGTAATTTTTAGGTTTTGGGGATATTTTGGTAATTTTCAGGTTTTTGGAGTATTTTGGTCATTTTTTTTTGGGAGTATTTTGGTCTTTTTTGGGTTTTTGGGGTATTTTGGTAATTTTAGGTGAGATAGAGTATTTTGGTCATTTTATGGGTTTCAGAAGTATTTTGGTAATTTTTAGGTTTCAGCGGCATTTCAGTCATTTTTCTAGGTTTTGAGGGTACTTTGGTCATTTTGTAGGTTTCGTGGTTATTTTGGTAATTTTTTAAGATTTGGGGTATTTTGGTAATTTTTTAAAGATTTTAGAGTACTTTGGTCATTTGCACTTTAGCAGCATTTTGGTAATTTTGATAATTGGGTAATTGGGTGGGTTGGGGTTCACCCATAATAATTGGGTTGGGTTGGATTTGAGTTAGAAACAATTAGTTAAATGGGTTTTAATGAGCAAATGAGTTTTATATGTCCAACACAATTAAAATATTAAATTATATTTTAATATTATTGGTTCTCGAGTCTCATCTTACATTTTCTTTTTAGCTATTACATTATATTTTACTAATTTTTAGTGAGGAATTATAATTTATTAATTTGAAGTATTAAATTAAAATATATTAAATTAGTTTGAAGTATTATTTTAAATTAAATTTTGATAAATTGAATTATTAAAAAATATTTTCACTAATTAATATAATTTATTTTATTAATTTGTACTGTTAATAATAATAATAATAATAATAATAATAATAATAATAATAATAATAATAATAATAATAATAATAATAATAATAATAATATTATTATTATTATTATTATTATTATTATTATTATTATTATTATTATTATTATTATTATAAGAACTATATATATTATTATAGGTAAAATACATTCAAAAAATGTATGTTGCCTTAGTGGTAAGCACGTGTGTATTTCAACTTCATGTCCCAAGTTCAAACCTTCAGAATAGCTTTTTTTTCATTTTTTAAGTTTTTATTATCAAAACGACGTCGTTTTGAATTTATATAAAACTAAACGTCTAAAACTAAAACCCTAGCATCTCTTTCTCATTCAGCCGCCCAATCCTCTCTCTCTCTCTCTCTATCTCTGTCTCTCTCTTTTCTTCATCTTCGTTTGGGAATTTCTTTGAAAGGGTTAGAGAAGCTTGCCGTTTTGCTGTGTCTACCATTATTGGGAACATCTTCTCTGCGATTTGAAGCCTTTTTCTTTGCATTAGGTTGGTCTTTTTTTTTTCTCACTCAGATTCTATTTATTGTTTCATGTTTTTCTATGAATTGGCATTTGATTTTGTTTCCTGAGGTGGGTCTTGCAAAAAGATTGGATTTTTGGGCTTGTTTTTGTATTGATCTGTTAATCTTTGTTACCGTGATGAATTTGCTTGTTGTTATTTATATAGTTTGTTGTTTTTCACATTTGGGTTTTATTCCACTATTGAATTGAATTGCAAAAACTAAAATTTTGAATTCATTGAAGAAAGAAATGAATTTTATTTTTTTTTTTGGAATAAAAACAATATATAGGTATTGGGTACATGATATGTTTTTGTTGGATTCTGATTAGTATAGTTGAAGAGAACAGCTATAGCATGTGTAGACAAAGAGGTGCTGGATTTGTTATCCCTTATCTATATTCACAATACATCCATAACTAGGAGTTTCCTTCAGAATTAAGGGATGAATTAAACTCCTTCATTTTTTTAATGATTAATTACCTATTTGTACCATAAGGGTTTGAACACAAGACCAATTTCTCTATACCATGATGAATCACTACTTGTCTCAAAAACTTAAGCTATTAAGAAATAGTGAATCTAATCTTTTAAGCAATATTCTAGCACTGAAAACTACTTGTTTTCCTAAACTGATACTAATGGAAAATGGGCATTTGTCTTGGCAGTGGGTACCTTGTTAGGAGCTATGACTGGGGCTTTGATAGGCCAAGAGACTGAAAGCGGGTTTGTTAGAGGGGCTGCTGTTGGAGCAATATCTGGAGTTGTTTTCTCCATTGAAGTTTTTGAATATTCTCTTGTTCTTTGGCAATCAGATGAATCCGGTATTGGGTGTGTCCTCTACTTGGTGAGCAATTTAACTTCCATCCTTATTGTTGATGTGATATGGTGTTAGTTTAATGAAGAAAAAATTGACAATTTTTTTGTTCCTATTTTGTTTCCAAGCTCCAATTATGTTTCAATGAAATTCTGGTTCTTGTAAATAAGATTAGATAATGTAATCGAGATACAAAGTTCTTAACAAAAGAGTAATGTTTTATTATGTGAAAATAAAAGAGAAAAAAAAAATAATCAGTAGGACTATAGGAAAGTGGTCTGTCATATTGAGAAATAAATAGGCAACAAATGTCAATAAATCTTAGAACAAATTACATTATAAACCCTATACTTCAGATGTGGTTCAAATTAAACCCTAAAAACTAGAAATTATAACAAACTAAACCTTATGCAAAAGAATGGCTATTGAGTGGGTTTTTTATTTTTTATTTTTTTAAAATTTATTTGTGGCAAAGAAAGATAAGCCTCAGTCAGACTTTTGTTGTCATTTCCTTTATTTTCTCCTAATTGGCTCTTGCAGGAACCAATTAAAGGGTGAAATTTTTTAGCGTGTGTGTTTGTGTGTTGTGGCCTTATCTTGTCTTTTGGATTCATCATGAGCTGTTGAGGGTTCAGGCTAAAGCTTCCCTCTCCCACAATGATATAAATTTTGTTTTTATGTTTTTTAATTTGTTAAAATTGATATATTTTAAAATTTAAGTGACTAGAGCTTAGGACACGAGATTTAGCAAGAGTGTACATATCTATTAAGTGATTTGTGGGCTTCATGGTATTTGTGTTTGTAGTGTACTGGTAATGTTGTAGGAATACTTAATTTGTTTACTTAAGTATATCACTTATGTACTCCTCAAGTCATTGATCTTGTACTACATGGAGTTTCTCTCATATGCTTGCATTTTATATCTTTTATAGTATTCCCCCCACACCCCCCACAACCACCCCCCCCCCCCCTCCCCCACCCCAAAAAAAAAAAAATGTCAACAATTTTCTTCTGGCTGCATTCTTTTTCTGACAAGTTATTTTGACCATCCAAATTCAAATCTTCCTCTACTCCAAATCCAAAACATTCACAAATTAAAAGTACTTGGAGAAGAGATGGGGGTAGGAGGAATTGGGTTCACAAATGTCTGGTGAGAAGTGAGTCTAGTATGATGTGCCATCGTCCATCGCCTGTGGATTTCTATCTTCTTTTTCTTTTTTATGTGTTTTTTTATGATTTGTGCCATTTGATGGATTTTCTTTTTAAATTTTAATTTTTAAAGAAAAGAGGATTACCAAATACCCAAAAAAGAAAAAAAAGGAAAAAAAAAAAAAAGACTTGGGATATATAGACGGCTTGTCCCAAGCCAAGGAGAGCATATTTATTAAATATGCCTAGGCTTCTAGATTAGAATTTAGAAGCCTAGGCATATTTATTAACTGTATCTAGCCACAACCTTTTATGTTAATTTAAGGACGTTTTAATTTTCTTCTCGACAAAATAGTGGGTGTTTTAAACTTTTAATTTAGTTCTTGTTTGGTTTTTTGTTTTTGTTTTTTATTTGATAATTGATTTTCCATAAAACAAATGAGAAAGAGTATTTGAACATAAGTTCTCCGCTAGGAAGCAGCAGATCATAACTTTTTAATACGTATAGATTCACTAAGAGAATTTTTGTTTTTTTTGTTTGCTATATTAAATTTTTTTTTTTTGGTTGAGAAAGGACTTTTATGGTAACTCAATGCATGATAGAAAACACGTCTGGTTGTCACTAATCCTGTGTCCCTATAAAAATCTGGGTTAATTTTTTTGTATTAACATGCATGGTTGTTCATTTCACATGGGAACAAGTGGTCCAAGAATTAGCTAGGTTAGGTGCACTCTTTTCATTGGTAATTTAAGAACTATTCACGTACGATTAATTGTATATATGCGCATGCAACTGGATTTCTTTTCTAATCATACATTTGTTTTGTCTATAATTATAATTATTATATCTCTTTTGGCAATTTGCTTTTTTTGTTTGGCATCTTGAAAATTTACAAATGTTTAAACTCACTGGTATCAGCATGGCCAACAACATTTTGAAAGGCCGGTGCAGTGTTTTCAGATTTGTACGAGAGCCACTAATGCCCTTGGTTTCTCTGTCCTTTCTCATGTTAGTTAGGGGGCAAGGGCTAATTATACAATCCCATTTTATTGTATCATTGGCTACGAGGTGGGATTCAATACAGTTTTACTTGTTTAATTTAAGTTTATTTGTGTATTTTTTTTTTTTTTTTGAGAAGCATGATTATTTGTGTATCTTAGTCAGCTTAATTGCTTAAGTTTGTGGTCCAATAAAATATATTGTTTCAAACCTCATTTATACTAAGAGCATTTGTATCAGGTCATGCAATTTTTTTTTTGGTTTATTTTAGTATAAGAATATATATATATATATATATATATATATATATATATATATATATTATTTTATATACTTTTCTAAACTCCTGTTATCTATTTTACACTACATTTCATTTTTAAATTGTCTTTCTTTCTTTTCACATAACAATCATCATCTATTCTCTTCCTTCATTCTCAAGATACGTACCAAAAAAAAAAAACTTATACAAAATAAATAGTGTCAATGTAAATTCAGACAGTTACTGCAGCAACCATGTATTTTTACACAACTTTTTATAGATTGATGTGAGTGAATTTTTGGCCCAGCTTGACATGAACCGATCAAAGCTTTTGTTTTAGCACTAATTTGTGTGATAACCATTTGTTTATGGGATAGGCTGTTTTTGGGCCTTGGGAGCTTTCTCTAGGATGGGCAAGAGGCTGGGTCTCTTGGCTCGGACCATGTAGTTTTTATTTCAAAGTGCCTGGCTGGCCGAGTTTGGTCCATGAACAGTCCTAAGTAAACACCAAATATATATATATATATATATATATTTGCTAAAGGTAATACAAAAGGAAAATGCTAAAGGCACTCCAAATTGTATTACATAAAATTTACAAGCTGATTTTGCAATAAATATGATTTCTAGGCTTCAACTACCTCATATATGAATATTTGAATTACCTTTTTATAATTGGTGACACATCAATTTGTAAGTTCAAGATAGTAAAATTTGTAGTACCCATAACACTACTCAATACAAAATACTAAATCGATATGATTATCATATGAAGTTCTAAAAAAAATAAAAATATTATCATGAAATGTCATCTATGGCCACCGTTTAGTCTTTGACAGGAAGCTAGACTCCTTGAACTAGAAATCTTTCAATAATAATCTAGCAAAGTCCAAATAAGAACATTGTTTGTTCAATTTTATGTTCATTGAATTTCCATATATATATATATATATATATAAATATGTGCGCCTCAATTTCTAAGTATTTCCAACTATGAGCATCCATACTTCTGTAGGACACAAAAAGATGGGTTTTCCTGAAAACCATAAGGTTACATGTCTTATTGCAAAATTCTAGATTCACTCTAAGTTTGATGTGTGATGATAGATTGATAGTGTCTAGGTATGCTATATATTCTCTTAAGATATAGATAGAGATTTAGAAAGAGAACTTGTAACCTACTGATTGTTGAATAGAATAAATCATGACAGTATGAGTATCAGATTACTAGCTACTTCTTATTGACAATTTATTTTTACCTCTAATACGTACATATATTTGATTAACTCTGCAGACTGACATTACAGCCACAAATAAAATAGTAACGGTTGTGTTAAATATTGAGAGTCTTGCACAATCCTCAGATAGAGGTTCGGGGAGCCCAAAAGTGACTGTGAGTAGCAAATCAGCTACATTGAAATCTTCACTACTCAACTTGCATGAACTATAATTCAACAACTGCACTCTCACACTCTCTGTAGCGGGCACTCTTTTAGAAATGGTCTCATGGAGCAGACAGATGGACTAACAATGAAGAAGAAAATATAGATGAATCATCCAAGAAATTCCAAGTAAAAGGTAAACATACATAGAATATAAAAACCCATAAGCCTTTTAACTTGCAGTTAATACTTTTTCAGTCATTTAGGTAGGCATCCCTCAAACTTTAGGTTTTTAACCCTTTTCTAATTATGACTTTAAGTTTTCTATTGTTTTAATCACATACCTTGTGCTTTAAGATTGGTTAAATTATTTAACCAAAAAGAAGAAGATTGGTTTAATTACAAACCTTTTTTTTTAATCCATATACTATTAACAATAATTAATAGAGGTGTGTCGCATAAATGCCATGTGACTTATAAAAGTTATAAACCAATAATGGCCAGCATAATACGTCTTGAATAAAGTTTAGCACTCTTGTATTATCATCATTGTGTTATTTTAGGTTAATTTTTTTTTTTTATAATGACAATACTTGATCCATTATATTTTCCAATTAGGAATCGCTGAAGCTTATAGTTTAAATTATTTAGGATTTATGAATGAATGCTTATCCTATATGTGTTCAAAATTTCAAATTACTATATGTGTTCAAAATTTTAAATTAACTATCTCTTTAAGAATATTATTGGACTTCTTCTATTTTTATGATATTATTGGAACTATATTCACTTAAGTATTTAAAATCATTTGAACTAAACAAATCATTAAACTGTTTACTACTAAACCTAGGACTCTTTAGTCTTTGCTTATAAGTTAGACACAGAAGTCTCATATAATGGTTTTTGTGTTATGAAATTGTATGATAAATTTCCCTTCTTCTATCACAAAATTTTGGAAAGCTTGAACTACAATTTAATTAAGGTGAAAATACATAAGTGAGTTTATGTTATCCACATTTGTTTTTAGGATTCCCTTTGAGTTTGGATTATTGGAATGACATGTGTTCATCTTAGCATCAATTATTTGATAATTATGACTTTGTGTGTTTGAAGTTCTATTAATTGTGTGTGACATATAGAAACTTTACCGTAGCTTGGGTAGGTTTTTTAATAAATTACAATTTATTTCTCTTTGTTTCTTAAAATTAGCGATTTGCTTTTATTTCTCTATTGAAATAATAGAGATTATTGGTGTTTGCATTGTTTTGCACGTTCTGTTTCATGCCCAAAACCATGTTGTGCCTTATGGAATGTTGGAAAGGGGTGGGTTGGAAAAGGAAAAGGTAGCTTTGTTGCACAATTGTCCCACTGTGTTTGATGTGGTGCATTTGGAATGAGGGAAGTACACATGAAGTGATTTGAAGAGATGTTTAAAATTTTTAGGGGATATTGGATACTATATGTTTAAATATGCTACCATTATTTAGGTTTGAATGCATGTAGTGGAAGCATGAGAACTAAGTTTATATTGAAATTAAGCTCATTAATACATAAAATGATCTTGCCCATTGCACAGGTTAAAAGCTAGTTGGATTAATTCACGTCATTTAAGTTATCATAGTAGTGAGTAATGGTCAGTTTGCTTTTGCAGGAGTGGTAGCTTGTTTGAAGTTTACCTTCTTCTTTCTGTGGGCAAACACTGAGATTGCTAAAGGGTGAGTAAGATCTGCTTCTTAATTCCCTTCAATTGTAAAATAATGTTGTGGGTTGTTGTTTAAGAGCAAGCAGGTGGCTTGCATGGAGAGAAAAGGTGGAGTATATTGGGAGTGTTGTTTGTTTTGTAAATGTTAACATGTTCAATTTGTTGTCAATTTCTTGTATTTTGTCTAAGTAAATATATATAGTATGCTGTGGTGGGTGGTTGTTTGGGAGCAAGCAGGTGGCTTGCATTGAGAGAAAAGGTGGAGTATTTTCTATTAGGAGTATTGTTTGTTTTGTGACTTATATTTTTGAAACTCAATGTGCAATGGTGAAATTGTAGTGTAGGTGAGCCTAGACACTTGGATGTATTATTTTGTGTATATATAACATTCTAGACATTTGGGATGTAATTATTGATATGGTGTAATTAAATATATTTAGTTTCTTAGTTTAATGTGTTATTGTATTTGCTATTGGAAAATATAAATTGTGGTTCATTACAGTTGCTATAAAATAGGTATTGGAAAATATGTATTGTAGGTACATTACAAGTGCTAAAAAAAGTAAAATTTTTTTATAAAAAAAAAAATGGCCTATCCCGGCGCTTTGAAAAGCGCTGGAAAAGGGTTTGGAAAAATTTTTTTTTTTTAAAAAGACCTATCCCAGCGCTTTTGAAAGCGCTGGTATAGGCCTTTTAAATTTTATTCATCCATGACCTATACCAGCGCTTTTAGAAGCGCTGGCATAGGTACTACCTATGCCAGCGCTTTCAAAAGCGCTGGCACAGGTAGTAAAAACGCTGGTATAGGTTATATTCACATTTTCATAAAGGTTGTCCCGACACAAGTAAAAACGCCGGAACAGGGTCTGAAAGCGTCCCAGCGCTTTTCAAAAGCGCTGGGACAGGTCTGCACAACCCTATCCCGACATTCAAAAACCGGCGGTTTGAAGCGCCGGGAAAAAAAACGCCGGGATAGGAATTTTGACCCTATCCCAGCGCTTTTTGGGGCTATCCCAGCGCTTTTGAAAACGCTGGGATAGCCCCGTTTTTTTGTAGTGTTTGTCGCAAAAATGACCATTAACAACCACCAATCTTAAAGTGCTATTAGGTAAAAAGGACTTCAACCATGATCAACCATTACAGCTACATAAAAACATGACTTCCCTTGTGGTCGGATAAGTGATCAAATGATTCAAATATTAGCATGGACAATCCCTCATAGGATATAGAAATACTATTTATAATGATAATTAAAACCTTAGACAACAGGCCAAACTCGAATGATGTGCAGTCTGCAACCTATATATATGGCATAGTGATAGTAAATCAATTGTCGTATTCTTCATCATCTTCATCGTCATCAGAATCCGGCAGCGGATCAGCCACTTTTAGCTTCATCAAACTCTCAATAGGAGCCAAACCCTAAAACCATGATCAATAACTTTTCACGTCAAATATATTAATAAATTAGAAATATTACATAAGTTTCTGCTAGATTACAATACGAGTTGATGACAAAGATTTAGCTCAAATTGGAGGGTGGAGACAATACATGTTACAACTTAAAATGATGAGAAGAATGACTTATATGTATGTTGATTATGCCACATTGCCACATTCATACTAGAACAAAGTCACAAACTTTATAACCAAATAATAAACATTTAACTTCAATACCAGAAATGAGAACTTGATCATATGCTAGATATAAGATGGTTATGCTAAATTTATGTATAGCCTAAACATCAAAAACTGATGACATAAACTAGATATATTATTTGAATTTACCTCAAGAAATAATCTTAGCGCTTCTTCTTTGGTATGGTTATTTATTATTTCCAGGGCTGCCTTCTGCATTTATCAAACTTTCCAGTTAATATGAAACGACAAAAATCATCACATTATCAAAAGAAAAAATGAGAAAAAAGAGTGGCATTTTCAAACCCTGGCTGAGTCCAGTTCCTCTTGAAGCAAGGTTTTGGGTTCAGTATCAATGGAGGACTTCCTCTCAAGCTTATTATTAGTAGATGAAAGTGGTGGTATTGATGGTTTTTGATCCATTCTAGGTCCTTTTACACACTTAAAACAAAGAGTGAAGTGTATAGATAATAGTACTTGTGTTTGTATAATTAAATAATATAGGGCTTGTGTTGATGTTGTAATTAAGTGTCATTAATGGACGAACAACCCCAGCTGTGCTCTAAACATAATAATGAAGTATGAACGTGGCAGCCATGATGGGAGAGGTACAGAAAATGGTATACAAATGTCAATGAAACTGCTAGAAGAGGATGTGACAGTACAACCGTAAAAGGTGCGCTAGATTACAGGTTATAAGAGCTTAGTATAGTTTGGGGAGTAGACGTCTGTCTTTTCGTGTTTATGTGTGTGTGTCAATCACTTGCATTGCCAATTGCCATTGCCTTGCAAGCTGGGCTCGGTGCCTCTCTCATTGCCAAAAACCGAGTAGATATCCATTCAGAATTACGTTTTACCCTTTACTCTTTCTTTCTCTCTTTGATTATTGTCTATTTTTTTATAGCCTTTCTTAATTACCAAACACTCACTTATAAACTATTCTAAATTTTCTTGGTAGAAACTCTATGAACTTGAGATGGGGTCGCTCAAATTGTTGAAATATAAAAAATATTAAGAATAAATAAAGAGAATGTGAAATAGAGATCATAGAAAATTAGCATAATTCGGCTTGTATCTATAATATAAAGTCGAAAAGGAAGACAAATGTGGTAACCATGAAACCTAGCACATGGTATTACAAAAATTTCGAAATGCCATGGTATTATATACAAAACCATGACTGAAAGTATTTATGGTAATTTCATAATATATCAAGGTTATGTTTGGTAGCCGTTTTTGTTTTCTATTTTTAAAATCTTGTTTTAGGGATTATAAAGAAAAAACAATTTTTTTATATTTTTGAAATCAAAAGTATGTTTGGTTAGTTGAAATTAAAAAGATAATTTATTTGAAGAAAAAAATAGAAAATAGTACTAAAATACGTTGTTACTATGATTTGAACTCTAATGCTAACTTATTAAATAAGACAGATTCATTAAACTAAATTCGTATTTTCATTGACTTTTGAAAATTAGAAACTGAAAAGAACATTTTGCATATTTTTAGTTTCCTTCACAAATTAAGTTTTGAGAACAGTTTTTGTTTTCTGTCCATTTTGAATTGCCAAACAAGTTTTTTAGTCTCAAAAATATAAAAAATTGTTTTTGAAAACAGAAAATAAGAAGAAAAAATAGTTACCGAATATACCCTAATATTTCCGCCAAACTCAAGGTGAATATTAAAAAACAAGCCGTAAATCTAGAGTTGAAATCACCAATAAAAACCTGCGACCAAGCTATCACCCAAAAGGACACACTACTAAAGACGGAAGTTGGGATGAGGCAACTTATGTGACGGTAAAATCACCAATTAGCTAGGAAAGAAATTGTTAGGGAGGATGCTGAGGTTCGAAAGAAAAATAGGGTTTTTAATTCTAAAATATGATACCATATCAAAATATAAAAATATTAACAAATAAGAAGGAAAAAAATATAGAGATTCAACTTTAATTAATACCCCATCCACAATATAAAGCCTAGAATAATATATATTTACTATTTAGTCTGCTTCTTAGGTCATTCACAATGAGCTCAACAAATCCCTAACTTTCCGAATCTTGGTATGCGAAACCGAATTTAGTACCACTTTAGTAAATGTTATTACAAAACAATGTTAGATTATAGCTTTACACAAAATATAGTTCATAAAATATTTGATATTCCTACTGTAATACAAATTTAATCTATTTAGATTGCGTTTGGCATTGGCTTAAAAAGTTAGATTTTTTTATTATTTAGCTTATTTTTACTATTATTCAGCTTATTTTTGTTAATATTTATGGGTCTCACGGCACTTTTTGGTACTATTCATAGGCCCGCTGTACTATTTCAGCTACCTTTTAACTTTATCTACACTATTTTTAACAAAAAATTTTTAGTTTTAGCTAAATAAATTATTTCTAAACAAACTCTTAGTCCAAAGTCTTGTCACCAATTCAAACAGATCTAGTCCTTATACTTCTACCTAAAGTTTAGCTTTGACTTAATTAGATTGAGTCTAGTTTTCTACTATATTCTAAATTCATTAAGCCTAGCCAAAAGCATACTTGCAAGGAATTACACTAGGGGAAGACCTATGTTAGTTTCTTTATGGGTTTTTTTTCTTTTTCTTTTTGAAAGAAAATAACATCAAACATAAGTTAACTTCCTTCCTTCAATTCCTTGGCGAGGAGGTTCGAATAATGGTTAATTTCACGGTGAGTGAATGCTTAAGACTTTTCATCAATCAAAAAAAGAAAAGAAAAGAAAAGAAAAGAAAATTGAGTGCTAATAATTAGTTGAATCCATGCATCAGTACTAACGGGCCCAAGGCCCAAAGTGCATATGTGGGGCTGGATTCGAACCCAATGGTTCTCTTCTTGCCGTCTTTGTTTTGTTTGTACTTTCACTTTGAAGTGGCTTGTTGGGTAAGGGTGTAATATATACTCGTTTAATTCTTTAACTGATTTTTATAGTTTCAACTTTTAAGCAACTTCTATTAACCAAGGGATTGAATTCCGTTAGGATCCTATGATTCCTACTATCTCATTCTCACTTTATAAATTCCTATGATTCCTATCTCATAATTCCTTTACTTTATAAAAAAGAAGATTACTTTGTTTGTGTCGGCTTTTAAAATGGGCTTTCACAACCTTGATTTGGGCTTTTTTTTTAGATCACTTGTGTTGTGTGGATTTTGTGGGCTTCACTGGTGGAATGCGCAATAGAGTGTGAGCTAGTACACACACCATTTCCTGGTTTCAATTACGAATAGGACTTTGATGACAACCGCTTTACTCTCACTGTTTCACAAAAGTCTGACCATATGGGTTTGCATCCAATGATATTATAGTATTAACTTAACATAAACAAATTACCAAAATACTAGGGAGTATTTGACTGGCCTAATCACATATTGCGTTTACTTGGACTTAATTAAATGTTGTAAGATTATAAATAGTCAATAGCTGAGACTTTTTCTTTGGAGGCAGGAGAGGAAGTGTTGTGTTTAAGAGTCTTGAGACTTGAGACTTGAGAGCCAAACAATCAGGTCATATTCAACTTGATACCTCTTTTTTTTTTTTTTATGTCCAAATTGATACTCTTATTCAAAGTAGTTTTTTTGACACTTGCTGGAAACCTGGAATGGAATATTTCTTGGATTTGACAAATCTAGACTTGAATTGGCTTATGGGGTAAACCTTGGCGTGCCATTTACCCATTCTTGTAGGCAATAAATTACTGCTCTATGAATTTTCAGCCTAGGCATAGATGCTAGAATATATTCCTATTTAGTCAAATTTCTAAAGATTTAGAGCGGTTTGAGAATATATTATTTAGTTGAAACTAAAAATTTTTTACTAAAAGTTCTGTAGATAAAATTAAAAAGTAGTTGAAATAGTATAGTGAGACTCATAAATAATACTAAAAAGTGCAATAGATCCATAAATAGTAGTAAAAATAAACTAAATAGTAAAAAAAATGATTTTTTAAACTAATGTCAAACACAACCGTACTATAATCTTTTTCATTTTCTTTTCATAATCCCAAAAGAATAGCCTGTGTGTTTGGTAATTAAAAAATGAAGAAAGAAAGAAAGGATTGCGATCAAACCATAAAACAAATCTTGACCCAACCCTCTACCATGAACCCAGAGGCTGATTGGGCAGAACTCCATTTTCCTACCTGGGATACTAATGTGAGATCAATAACAATACAATATTGTATTCAGTAACAGGATGGAGGTACAATTTTTAACGATAATAAAATTAAATAAATACATGAACAATGCACTTTTGAAAATTAAAATAAAGAACCCTAAGTAACTAGTTGAGCTGTCTTGAGAAATATATATATATGTTGAGATTTGGGATCAGTTTGCTATATCGTGACTATATATATAAAGAATTATTATGGAAAATTTGAAAAACAAATAGGATTTTTTTTTTTTTTATAAAGTTTGGTTACGAAATTGATTGCCTGAGGCTACAAATTCATTTAATGTCTTTTTATTGGATGTGGATTTTGACAAATCTACCATTATATTATTATATTTTCTTCTTATATCCTCTATACTTACAAAATTTCTAAAAGATCAATAGTTATGCCATCAATCAATTGTTTAAATTGTAAGTTTTGAAGTCTAAAATTATGCAAAATAAGTTTAAATAAGTTTATGGATCATATAGTAAATAATATCTGATTTTGGTGCAAAATTTGATATATGTGTTAAAAGTATAAAGAACATGCAATGTAACGGTTAAATTTTCAAAATATGTAGTAATGTTAATTTTTTTTTAAAGAAAGTTGTAGTCTTGGCTATTAATTTATAGCCAAACTTTGTCTTTTTTTATTATTATATAAATACGATAGAATTTCAACTTATGGCATCCGCTCCATGGGGACGATTCTTTATTATCAAACTAAAATACCAATCAATTTTTAATATAAGCAAAATTTAAACCTCAAATCGTTTATCTGGCAACCAAATTAGCTAAGCTAGCTTTAACCCACAAAATATAATTATTATTAATTTAACCAATTTAAACAATAAAGTATGAAGAGCCGGCATCCTGCAATCCATATGGTAGCTTTGAAAAGCAAACTCTGACTTGACTGCTTCTCAATCTTCTGTGAGAAAACAATTGCTTCCTAGTAAGCGGCCTGGCTTGATTTTTTCCCAATACATTGTGATGAATACGTATTTAGGTATTTTTGCTCTAGAATCATAAACAGTAGGGCTGCCGTAAGACACTTAGAGTGTGTTTGAATACAGCTTATTTTGCTGAAAACTGAAAATTAAAAATACTGTAACAAAATAATTTTTAAATGTGTAAATAGTGCCGTGAGACCTATTTTTAATAAAAATTTTGTTGAAAAAAGAGTTTGTGGATTCTATGAACAGTACACGGACCCATTGGAAAAGTAGAATAATTGTTGAAACGCGCTTCTCAAAAAACAAAAAAAAATTACTGAAAAACGCAAACGCCTGAATCAAATCATATCAAACAAGCTTAAAATTAGTAGGTTACTCTAAGAGCCTGACAATACCATGTCAAAAGCAAGAAATTAAGTTAATAATGAAACATTTACGTCAACCAATAATGGTGATTGGTGAAGGTGTTTTGATTCAAATTCAGACAAACGAGTACAAACTTACCTAAGATTATCGATTTCTACTTCCATTTCGGTTGAGAATATTTTCATAGTAGATTGGATTCTGTCTGATGTTTCTCCTTTCGTTCATTGGAGATAATCTGGAGACCAATGGATTATGCATTATAAAGAAACTCTATCCTACCCCAAAATAAAAAAATAAAAATAAAAGTCTGGTCACATGGTATAATTGGTAACTATATCTGAGTGCATTTTCTATACGTAAAATAAGATAAGACAATTGAATTTGGATCTGCTCACTTTTGTATCTCTGCTTTTACCGTAAAGGAGACAAATTCTACTTTCTAAATTATTTACCCATAACAAGTTGAATTTTTATTTGAACATAGTAGGACTTATTTAGGATATCTATTTCAAAATAATTGAATCTTATCATGAGGTCCATGCACTCCTAACTCAGAAAATTACTAGTTATTCCTAAAAAACTGTAATGTAATATTCTCCTCTAACATAAGTAGAAGATCTTACCTTAAACTTAATCAATAAAATTTATATTGTGTGAGATAAGAGATAATCATGTCATTTTATACTCTTAAATTCTAAACAATTGGTTTTGCTAGCTCATCTATTTCTCTGTTTTATTTGTACTATAGGATGTGCTGGGTATAGTTTAGAAGTTGACTTATTTTTTAAGTTAGTTTATATACAATTTTTCAAAGTTTCACCTTTTTAGGTAAAATTATATTTTTATCTAGATTAATTTGTAAACAAAGTAAATCAATGAAAATAAGCCATTTCAAACACGCATTTAAATTTAGTAGTATATTCAACATTAGACACTTTTACTTCTTTTCTTTTTTTTCTTTTTTTGGATAAATCAACAAATTTTATTGGAAAACAAAGGGAATACAAACTGCACCCCTTCAGCCAGAGGGAAGAATCAAGGTTTATTATATACCAGATCAACCTAATCTGATTACAAACAAAGCATTAATGTATAAGAATTAACTAGCTTGATATCCTAATTCGCTTGGTTTAAATAATGGCTAACCATTTTGAGAATTGAGTAGCAGTTACCACCAATAAATTTTAATTTACCTTTGACATCCTCTTGATCCTCTTATTTCATTTCCCTATGGTAATAGGTAGGATTGTGCACAGATCCGCCATTGGTAGGTTGGAATAATTGCAAACTGATGCCGATCCACCAACCTTAAAAAATAACAAGTTCGATTGAAAATTTAAGCAATTTCAACTCGGTGGATTCAATGAGTTAGTTTTAATTATGTATCATATGCTAAACTTTAAAATTAATTTTGTCATTTATAGATAATTTTAAGTCGTATTTCCTCTAAAATAAACCATTGAGGGAAATCATAAGAATTAACCCACTTTCCCTTATATCAAAGTACATATAGCTATTTATCAATAAAAAAAAGATACACACATCTTAAGCTATGAGTACTTTCTAAATGTTTCTATACAAAAATAAATAAATAAGTTATGAGTACCATATATATATATATATATATATATATATATATATATCATTATGTATTCTTATGAAATAAGTTGAGAAAGTATTATTCATTATTCATATTAACAAGTGTACTTCATTCATGCGAGGTAGAAAATGTCGGACGGTGTGGGTGGATTAACCAAGTTATTGCACAAGCCCAGCCCCATAAGTGATTGAGAAAATCCCACCAAGCTAGTTCACACAAGGTAGCTCATGTTTTTTGCCTTTGAAATTTGTGATCCACCAAAACCCCACCCCACCCCCCCAACCAACAAGGTCTGTTCAATTTGAGTGATGGCCTGAAATTAGACATAAACTCATTGATCATTTAAAAAAAAATGATAATGCATCTTTACATTTTACAATACACACATTTACTATAACCAGAGTATCTCCAATTCAACTTTCTTTCTCTAGTAGGTAATCTATAATTCAGTGCCAGCCAACTAATGAATTGAGATAGCAACTTTGAACCAAATTAATATCCACCAAGGCAACTCTTCTTGCTTTGCTCTCAGTTCTTCTAGAAATGTTTTTATGCTATTAGCTAGTTTGTTCGTTGCTTCAATGGAGGCCAAGAGTGTGATTAGATGTAAAAAAAAACGTATCAAGTGATACTAGAATTGCTCAGTCAAGATATCGCACAATTTTATTGATTTATAGGTAGAACAAAGTGCTCTATTTATATTTTTCAGCTCTATCGATACCAGATTTTGTTTGTTCTCAATTAACGTGCATAAATTTTATTTTGGGCCTAGTAAAATTCATAATTTTTTTTTTATTCCAATACCAAGGGAATCATAAGTATTGAATGAATTTGTTCCAATTGAATAGTGGATTAACCAATTTCATGAATCATACGTATTGAGTTCATTTTTCTTTTTTTTGGTATTTTAGGTATGTTCTTTTTAACTTAAAACAGGTTGTAATATGTGTTTATACCCATGGCACAAGATTAGACTACAATTAGGAGTGGTGATGAGGAGGTTTTACTTAAGTGAATAAGAGGCTGTTTGGTTCATTAATTTTCATAACTCAATTCTCTGTTTCCATAACTCAATTCTCAAAAATGGTGGGATCCATAGCAGAAAGTCCGTTTGGCTGCACAATACTCTGTTTCCATAACTTTGTTTTCATCTCTCAATTCTCTACTTTTTGAGTTATGAGTTGTGGAAACTGAAAACAACTTTTGGCTGTTTTCAGTTTCCATAACTCATAACTCAATGGCATTTTTGTAATTAAACACACATGAGAGACCCACTAATCATAACTCAGCCGCAGCTTTTGTCTTTTTTCTTTTTCTTTTTTTTTCTTCATCATTTCTTCACCTAGGTTCACCGTCTCCCCTATTCTTCCTTTTTTTTTTTTCTCTTCTTCACCTGGGTTCACGTCTCCCCTATTCTTCCTCTTTTTTTTTTTTTTCCTTTCTTCAAGTGGGTTCACGTCTCCCCTGTTCTTCCCTTTTCTTTTCTTTTTTCCTTCTTCACCTAGGTTCACGTCTCCCATGTTCTTCCTCTCTCTTTTTTCTTTTTTTCTTTTTTCCATTCTTCACCTGGGTTTGATCTCTTGGTGTTCTTTCCTCTTTTTTTTTTTTTTTTCTTTCTTCTTTCACTGGGTTCGGATGATCTGAACTTTCCTTCTTCTTCTTTTTTTCCTTTCTTCTTTCACTGGGTTCGGGTGATCTGAACTTTTTTTTTTTCCTTTCTTCTGGGTTCGGGTTTGTGGGTACTCTGAAAAAAAAAAAAAAAAAGTTGCAGTGGGTTACAAAAATGGGGCCCACAAATAGGGTGAAAAATATTGAGTGATGGGAAATGAGTGATGGTGCCAAACAAACATAGTATTTTAGAGTGATGAGTGATAAATGATGAGTTATGAGTGATGAGTGATGAAAATTGAGTGACGGAAATTGAGTGATAAAAAAAGTGGTGCCAAACAGCCTCTAAGGAAGCCATCTCAACTTTGGTGTTGAGTTTTATGAATGGATCTTAGCACCAAAATTAAGAAAATTAAATTGGACATTTTGACAAAAATTAGAGTACAATTAAAAACTAATTTGAATTTGATTTGGATTCTAAGTATGATTTGACTTTAATATGATACGAGTTGGTAATCATGCAATACATGAGAAAGTTTAAAATAATATAATTTTTTTTTTCTATATATGAAATTTGATAATTAAAAGTAGTAATAAATAAGCAAAACATGATTGTGTTTATATATGGAATTATGTATTCTAGTATTAGACATTTACATGATTGTGTTTGTATATGAAATTTTAATTGAAGGTTTAAAAATAAAATAGAATTTAGACTCAATTAATATTTTATATATATAATATAACATAATATAATAAAATGACATGTGAAGTTATGAAACCTATAAAATTTAAGTGACATAATATTATAAAATGAAGCAAAATTCAAATATCTTCGATTATATATATATATATATATATATTATTAAATTATAGATTACAGATATAATGTCAATTTATTTTTACCTTTTGTTATATAGCTTTGTATAAGTTTACTTTTTCTAAATACAACTACGACTACATTTTTGCAAATCTTACTTCTTTTAACAAAATAAATTTAATAAAAATAAGTCTATTAAAACACACTCTTCATCTCATACACATTTTAATATCTTAGTCTGATTCAAAAAATAAAAAAATAAAACCCTAGTCTATCTTATCCTCTTCAAAAAACCAAATAAGAAAAAAAAAGGAGGTAAAACTCATATGCAATTCCTTAAATACTTTAGGTACTTTCCTTAATAATAAATAATTACTTTTTATCATTATATTAAGATACAAATTGATTTTTCCTTAGTAATAAATAATTACTTTTTATTATTATGTTAAGATATAAATTTATTTTTACGTGTGTGAAATTTAAATACAAATCCATAAATCCATGAAAATACACTTTACCAAACGCACAATTCAATTATTATGTGACCCTGACAATTGTAATTATACACAAGTACGTGGCAATAAACCCATACATAAATCACTTGGTTGAGCTATTTTTTGGTTAATAAACCAAGTAATTGAATTTGATTGAACAAACATAAAATACAATCATCAATTAGCTTCTCTTGAAAGAAAAAAAAACAAAACAATAATAACTTCGCGTCCTTGCCTCGCAAGCCAGGGGATAAAAGACAAACGCATAAGTTGATAACAGTGGACTGCTCTCAGAGTACCCTTCTTCTGCTCCCTAGCCCACAGCAACTGCTAGAGCTAGAGACTAAAATCTAGGTGCCACTATTTTATAGTACACCCAACAGAGTGTGCAATTTATTGCGGTACTTCCAATACACAGAATTGGAACTCAAAAAAAAATATATATATATATATATATATATATTATAATACTACAAATTTTTCCATTCTTTTTTCACAATTATTTTATGTAACGACGACTTGGCTTATTATTTATCACTTTCATATAGATATATTATTTTTTTCTTCACCACTCACTATAAGTCACATAGCAAATAGTTGTAACAAGTTTTTAATGCCACAATTTAGCCTCTAAGCCCCCGATAATAGTTCAATCTCTGTTTAAACTCAAAAACTTTTAATTTTTCTCTTTTTCGGATTTATAAATGGTCTGAAACTCAAAATCATCGAGTTAATAAAAACTTGTCAATTTAAATTTGTGAAATTTGTTACTGTTAACATTGTTCGTAAGTAATATATTACTATTATTATATAATGAAAGACACTAGGAGCACAACTTGATTATGTTTATGTGTCAAATCTATCACTCACAACTTGTCATATAAACAAATTATGACAAAAATTGTGGTCTTAGCATTAGTAGTACAGCATACAAGAGACAGTGAGAGAGAAAAAAAGAATCTTCTTTTGAAGCACTTAAGGTGAGGGTACAACTGTCAGCTTATAAGCAAAGAGTATTACAGTATTACTTACTATTAGCTTTAAACGGCCGTTATGCCTTCTCTCTCTCTCTCTCTCTCTCTCTCTCTCTCTGTCTCACACAAAAACATAACGGTGCCTTTCCGTCAATTCGAGTAACACGTGAGCCAATCCCACGCGTACCATGACTTCATGGCATGATACACGACATGACATGACTATGTACAACATCCATGCATTGCATGTTATGTACTATTATGCGAGTTATATATGTATGACCTTCGTTATGTATGTTTCTTTCTAGATTTAGGGTTTCTTGTTGCCCAGCTCCATCTGTCGTCATTTACGTCAACCTTAGGAAATTCTATCCGAAGTTACATTTATAACCTCACTTAATACCATGAATACCCTTCTCTATTTTTTTAATCATGGACTTTTTTTTTCTTAATCTTTGGAGGCAAGTGTTTTTTTAATAATAAATTCGCGAATGCTAGGTGAGTGTTTGGGACAGTCTATGAATGAGTAACACCTTATAACTATTTCTTTTTAGTTATCACTCGTAGTTGACCACTCATAGTGTATTTTCAAATTGAATGTGAAATTGGATTTGAGAAAATTTATAGACACCCATAATATGGAAGATTGTTAGTGTGTGTTTGAGGCTGTTTATAAGTTAATTTTTTTTTTTTTTTTTAGCTTTTATGTTCAACTATTTACATTTTTATTTTGTCTTACCTTTTCAAATTACAACTATACTTCAGTACAGTTTCAAAAAAAAAAAATTCAGCAAAAAATTAAATAAATTGTTCCCATACTGAACCAATACAAGCTTTGCTAACTTAGCAAAATTTTCAAATTTTAGTGGTTAATAAAAAAAATGATGTCAATAATGAGCTCAAATAAAAATATTGTCAAACTTTTTAGGTAAGTAGCATTGCTTTTTTTTTTTTTTTTTTTTTTTGCTTCATTGTAGCATTGCTTAATTGGTTAGTAGTATTGTTGCTTATTTAATCAAAGCCCTTAAGCGCATGCCATGGGGTTCTAGAACACTAAATATATGAACTCAAATTTTGACATATGACAAGGTACAAATGGCTAGAAATACGCAAAAAATGGAATTAAAGAATTAAGAAATGGTAATAGGTTGAAAATGGAAGCAATCAGATCTTTGTCCACATAAGACATGCTATATTGCTAGTAGGAATTAGAGTGGGGCCATTGCTGATCTACGTGGTAAGGCATGACTATGGCAATGGTGATGATCTATTGGATGAATACACGGTTTTTGGTTTTTTTAGAGTGTAGGGCCATTTTAGGTATTGCGGCAAAAAAAAAAAAAAAAGTGGGTTCCCTAAAATGAGATGTGCTAGAATTCTTTAGGTTGTGCTGATTTTGGGCCGTCAAAAAGGTGCGTAGGGAGTAGGGACACTTTGGGGTCTCAAAAGTAAACTTCACTGTGTCTGTGACCCTGCTCCTATTCACTGTCACAAACTTACACTGTATCATTAAAAAAACTTTCCATGACCAACGAAACATAAATATTTTTTAAATTCTTTTGCTGTTTTTTTTTCTTGAAAATTTTGTATCAATTAACAGCTACCAACAAACAAGGAACAAAATTGTATATATATATTTTATTTTTTAATTGGGATCATTTGTCATTACTTTTATGACTACATATAAAAAGCGCGAATGTTCACAGTGATTTGCTACAATGCGTTTGGTTTGGTGAACCCGCACTGTTCATTGGTTTTTTTTTTTTTTTTCTTCGTCGGTTTTGAATTTTGCTTTTTTGTCTTTTCTTTTATTTCTTTTTAATATTTATTATTTAAATGTACATATACAACTACACTAACTTAACAAATTCTTACAATATTTTTACAATTATTTGACATTTATACTGTTCATTGGCCTCTTTTTTCTTTTTCATTTTCACAATACGCCCGGTTTTACTTGTGCTCTTTTTTTCTTTTCTTTTAAATATTTATATGTGCATACACATTTACATTGACACTACACATTCTTAAAATATTTTCATAATTATTGAAGTGTCAATTTTTTAAAGTTCAAAATAAAATAATAAAGTAAGAGACTGAGAATTACTACCATCTAAAACTCAAAATATGTAAAGAAAATTTTTGGGATGTTAAAATTTAGTGAGAGTATTTTAGACGTTACACAATAAATACTTTAAGAATCATAAGTTTTCATTACGGTTTAATTAATAGAATAATAATATGACATATTTGCTATTTTCTAAAATATTGAGGTAAAAATTGTTTCATTTTAAAGTTTAAGGAGTAATGTTATGTTCACAATATTTTCACAATAATTTCACAATAAATTTTATGTTGCAAGGAATTTTTGATGGATAAAAAAGTGATATCAGTAGTGGGCTTAGTTTAAAACCAATAACAATTTGTCATTTAGAAATTGTTCTAAAAATGTTATGGATGTAACATTTCTCTCAAATTAAAAAAAAAAAATCTATTCGGATCCTAAAAATGAAGGTATTGTGAAAATGTTGTGATATTTTGTTGTATTCTTAGACTTCTTTTTTAGTATAGTCAAATTGGGTGAGCCAAAATTCACGGTTTCACACACAATTTTCTTGTGTTGTCTTTTTGTTTGTTTTTTTTTTTTTAATGCATAATTTAAAAACCAGTAATAATTTTTCATTTAAAATTTGTTGTGAAAATATTGTGGACGTAAAAAATAAAATAATAAAATATCAAACTGAGACCTACCACAGTTGGAAAAAAAAAATATTGCGAAAATGTTGTGACATTTTGTTGTGTTCCTAGGATTCTTTTTTGTGTAACATTTTGTTGTGTTCCTAGGCTTCTTTTTTTGTTTAGTCAAATTTGGTGAGCCTAAATTCATTGTTTTAGGCACAATTTTCTTCAATTGGCTTTTTATTTTTTTATTTTTTTTTAAATGCACGGTTAGAAGTGGTTAGCCCAATTTAAAACCAGTAACAATTTACCACCTAAATTTTATTATGAAAATGTTGTGAATGTAACATTACTCTAAAATAAAATTATAAAATATCAAACCAGAACCCGCCATAATTAGAAATAAAGTTATTGTAAAAATATTGTGACATTTTGTTGTGTTCCTAAACTTCTTTTTTGGGTTTAGTCAATTTGTTGAACCAAAATTCATTGTTTTATGCATAAATTTTTTAGGTTAATTTTTTTTTAACACATTGTTTCAAGTTAAAAAAAAAAAAAAAAAACACACACACACACACACACACACAAAAATTGACGAAGTTGCACTTTTCTCCTTTATGTTTGGGGTAGTTTCATTCTCCCCTAAACTAAAGTTGAATAATTCCTTCTTTTATATTTTGTAATTGAGCATATACTCCTATTGTTACTCTCTTAGTTAAACCCTAATGAATTCTTATAATTCCTAAAATATTTCATTATGTAATATCTAAAATCTCCTACTAAATTGTAATGTCCCAAAAAAATTCTTATTTTGAATATTATGTGGTAGACTGGTAGTCATGCTTGGAAAGTTAGAATGATGATATATGATGTTTATTTGTTACCTAGAGAATACTAATTTATTAGGTTTAAATCTTCTAGACTTATAATTTTATCTAATAGAAACTTTCATAATAGATGTCTTTTGTTATTTTGTTATTATTATTTTTAATTTCTTTTCCTACTTAAAAGAGTGTTCATTAAAAATAAATAAGCTAAACATCGTAGTTAGACTCATAAAATAAGATGATAAAGAATGAAGTATGAATAACAAAATCTTCATTGTAGATGGTTGCAAGTATTTAATTTGATGAAGATCTTCAAAAAAATTGTAGCATATATCATCATTCATTGTAAAAATTTAAATATTGTGGAAAGATTATGATATTCATTATCATTCTTTGTAGCATTTTTTGGTGAGAAGATACTACATTTAGTAAATAGATTTTAAGAAATTGTCATAGTAAATAAATATTCAAATAACTTTTTTAAAGTTAAGTACATGATTTCATACTTCTTTATATTAATTTTCTCACTAAATGGGCCACACGTGCCTTGCTCGTGCAACCCACACCAGTACTAATTATAATAAGGGATAGTATACCAATAGTTTTGAAAAAAAAAATTGTGTCATTAGATTTATTGTAAACAAGATAAGTGAATTTTGTATTCATCTTGGAATTTTCGCTTCAAAATATAATTACCCAATATTTTAAAAATTGAAATCAAGTACTTATTGAAAATAACAGGGTAAATTGCAAATTACATCACTAAAGTTTGGGGGTGTTTGGATTTTATACCTTAAAATTACAAAATTTAAAATTTACCTCCTGAAATTTGAGGGTGTTTAGATTTTACATCTTAACGTTTTAAAATTTGGATTTTATTCTCTAAAGTTTGGAAGTTTTTAGATTTTACTCCCTAAAGTTTGGAAGTGTTTGGATTTTACACACTAAAGTTTCAGAATTTTGGGGTGTAAAATTTAGGGGGTAAAATCTAAATCCCGAAACGTCAAGATGTAAAATCCAATTACCCTCAAATTTCAGAGGCAAATTTCAAGTTATGAAACTTCCAAATGTAAAATCCAAACACCCCTTAATTTTAAGGGTAATATGCAATTTACCCAAAATATTAGTCTTTAACTCTTTTGTTAAGGCTCTGGTATAAGTATTGTTGCTATGTGGTGTAGTGTATTGCTGTTGTATTTAGGTGCAATGGATGCTTGTACAAAGGTGCAGGGGATGCTTGTACAGAGTTAGTTGAGTAATGCATTAGAAGTTTGTACTTGGTTAGTTAATAAGTGACTAAGCTACAATGTATGGTACTTTGTTAGTTAGTGAGTAGGGTATAAGACTAAACACTGATTGTAATGTGGATTCATTGAAGAATAATACATTGAATAGTTCTCTTTGAGATGCTATTGGGGGTTGATTCCCTCGGAGAATCATTGGAGGCCTAGTTCCCTCGAGAAACTACCAGATTGAGAGTAAGAGAGACTAAGGATCATTTGATTTCTATCATCGATCATTTGATTCATATCATCTTTATTGACTTTTTCTAATATTGTTAGAGTATTTATATCGACTTTTCAAAATAGAATTTTCTCCCAATATTGACTTCTTTTTCTTTTTCTTTTTCTTCTTCTTCTTTTTTTTTTTTTTTACATTATGATTGGTAATGGTGAATGATCATGGAAATATTATATTTTGAATAGGTAATTGAGAAGCTTTGGGCAATTTATTTTATTTTATTTTTGGGTGATATTATGCATTTGATTTATGCCAATTTGGGATGTTAATTTGGAGGTCCATATATACCTTTGGTCATAAATCTGTGCGGAAATAAATATTTTTTGGGTTTTTTATTTATTTATTATTTAGAGAAGAGAGAAAGGTGAATAAAAAAATAGGGGACCAACCGACTGAGTCCTCCATGGCTTCATCGTGATCGTTGCTCCCGACATGAACCCTCCTCAACTGTTTTACCAGACTTTTCAAGTCTCCTCATGATCTCTCACCACCTTTAGGGTGTGTTTGTTTGGAGGTAAAATAAGGTATATAGAAAACTTTGGAGAGAAAATGTAAATGAAAACTTCTTTGGAATGTGTTTGGTTGGGTGGGGAGGAAGGAAAATAAATAGTGAGGATCAGGTATTTTCTTCCTTGACCCACAAAAAGTTTTCTTTTCATAATGAAGAGAAAAATGAAGGGAGGAATTGGGCATCATTTTTGGATGAAAATGCTCATGTGTAATTGCACATGGGCTTCATCTACGTTGCTTTTCTTCACACTTTTTTTTTTCCCTCTTGGACGTTGCCTGGTTTATTTTTTTTTTAGGACGTTGCCTGCCTCTACTTCATTTTTCTTTTTCTTTTGATTTACTGGGCAGGCGTTGCTTGCCTCTTCTTCTTCTTCTTTTTTTTCTTTTAATTTACTGGGCAGGCTTGTCCAGTATTTTTTTTTCTTTTGCTTTCTTTTGTGTGTTTTTTTTTTATTTGTTTGTTTAGATGTGATTTTTTTTTTTATGGACATGATTTTTATTTTTTAATAAATTTGGGTGATTGATTTTTTTATATTTTTTATCACTTTTTTTTGTTTTAATTGGGCATTATTTTTTAAGAAGGGTATATGCGTAAATTTATACAAACTTACTTTTTCTATTCCTCCATTTTTACACTCCCAACCAAACAAAAATGAGAAAAATTAAAATTTTTTCTATCCTCTCACTTTTTCATACTCTTACCATTTTCTATCCACCCACTTTTCTACCTCTCCAACCAAACGGACCCTTAATGATGTTTTTCGTCATCCATGTCCTGAGTTTCGCATTAGTTAAGATAAGTTGCATTTCCGCTGTTGGTGGCAATTGGGGCACCCTCTAAAGCCCCTGGAGGGAGTCTTCAAGCCAGATTTGACTTGAACTAGTCCATATATGTGCTTTTCTAGCACCAAATCGTTGGATCTTTGCATGGATTCTCTAGTACCAATGATTTCCTACTCTTGGCACCAAGCCCCATTACCATCACAATGGGGTGGGTCTTCTCTTCTAGATATGGTTTTTATGTCTGTGGGGTGGATTAAATTGTAATGTTCTTCTTGGAGAGTATGGATATCTACTAGATTGTATCTGTTTTCTCATAGAGCATGGGAATGTTTGCCATATCATATAAGATTTTTCCTAATCAATTTTGGACTGGTTTTGGTTGTAAATTTCCTTCTTTTTTTTTTAAGTGTCTATCTCTCCCAACATATATTGTTGTACTATTTTTTTTTTAATTTTTTCCTATAATTATTTTATTAAGTGTCTACGCTATATTTGTTTCAATGGAAAACTTTGTATAAATATAATTTTCCGTGTCTTCCATATTTAATAACACCAGGAAAAAAAAATGAGTTAATGGACAATTATCTTTGGTCAACATAAAAAGTATGACTTATTTTCAAAGATTGTTTTCTACTAAATTTTTTTGGAAAACAACTCTATTTCATTGTAAGCTAAATAAGAGAAGTTATAAGATTTTTTTTCAACTTATTTAAGGTTACTACCAAACATAGGAGAATGAGACAGTTTTATAGAAAATATATTTTTTGAAAAATAACTCATTTTCTAAAAAAACATTATAATCAAAACAAACAGAATTAAAAAAAAAAAAGTATGATCTTAATCCTCATTAAAAAAAAAAAAAAACATTTTTACTTCAACACTACCATTACTCTAGTAGAGAAAAATAATAGACAACCACTTATTTTTTGGCCTAATAAGAGTTATTTTAACCCAAAAAAAAAAAAAAAAAAAAAAAGTGGTGTTCCAGTCTATTCAAAATCAAGACGAGTATGAAAGTATGATAAATATACTCGAAATTTGGTTGGGTGAAGCTTAAAATGTTTCAATCATTTTTTAATTGTGACCTATTTATATAAGTGGCCGACCTTATAGTTATAGTAGATGAGTTGGTATGCTGCAGGATTGCCCTGAAGCATGATCTGTGTAGGACTTTCATTATTCACTCTACCGACTCTACCCCCTTAATATAATATTACTATAATAATATTTTATTTAGAATTTTTAAACCTGTCTACCTCATAGGGGCATTGTTGTCAATCTAAAAGGTGAGCTAAGATATGGTTGATTTGTGGTGTGGGCTATATTCATCATTGGAAATGATTTTTAGTTGAGAGAGAGAGAGAGAGAGAGAGCAAACAGCAAAGCACTATATTAGCTATAGCAGTGTCCATACTGAACCAACGTACCTGTCACTCTTTTTGTCAGCGGTAGGGCGTTTTCGTCATTTCACCACTACATACTACATGCTACTTCTAAACTTAAAGCACTTTTATAGGCACAGTGGCACAGAGATCTTTCACCAACGGCAGTGCCGCTAGCATCTCCCGTATAGTCCCCAGGCGTTTGATAGATTTGCAGTTTGTGCTTGCCTGTCAATTTATCAATGGATTTTTTTAGTGTCTATGTGCTCGTATTATATTATATTATATTATATTATATATAAAAATATCTAGTGCCATTCAAAATAATAGAAGTGTTATATTAACAATATTTTCAAAACACTTTCTAACAAAAAAAATATTTTCACAACAAATTATAAGTGATTAGTTGTTATTGGTTCAAATTTGAACCTATTACTGAGATTATTTTTTTGTCCCAACAATAACAACCACTAACAACCTGTCATTTAATATTTGTTATAAAAATGTTATGGACATAACATTTCTCTTTAAAAAATACATAACTTTTAACATAACTATCTATGTGATAGATTTTGAGTGACGGAGAAAAAGTAGTGATTCATGTGTAACAGTATAAGTGACAATCTATTGCGTAAAATAGTTGTAACTTTTTATATGGTACTAAAATTAATGATTATATGTTCAAATTCATGCACTACCATGCTACATGGTACATAGCCTATGTTCTACTTCATTCTATCTTTATTTATTTTTTAAAATTATTTTTAAGAATAAGGGTGATTGATTCCCTATATAAAAAATTAAAAAAAAAAAAAAAGGAAAAGAATAAGGATAATTCAAGAATTATCCATTGATTGGATATTCTTAGAAGATAATTATCATTCTTGAATTATTGATAAAAGTGTTCAAATTTAATAACAAAAAAAAACTGTTGGAGAATCCCACTAGATTAGGTATTCTAATCCAAGTTGGTCTCTCTAAAACTACTAAAATTTTCAAAACTATTAAGATGACAAATTGTCAATGGTAACTAATAAAGTGATGAATGTGAAAATTATTAGATATGTATTAACTCTTTTGGTCCCATGTACTTAATATATCTTTCCTTGTACTTCCTTGTATAGTTGTATTATTGTACTACACTACTAAGCTATCTTAATTCTTACCTCTCTACATTCTCAAAACAAAAAAAAAAAAAAATAATAAATAAATAAATTATTACCTCTCTAAATATATGGGCCCGGTATAGTATAATTCATCCAGCAAAGCATTGAATTGTATTTCCCAATTTGTACAGAAATGTTATAAATGTGTGAGAAGTTTTAATAAAATGCAAAATCTTATTGGTTATTTTCACTATATATATATATATTATAATTTTGAAAACTAAAGTTTATTGAATGATATTTTAAGAATTTCCAATTCATGGTTGAAATTTAGTGATGCATTGATCAATGGAGCAATGAAGTAGACAGAAGTTCATAGTTTTGTTTTTATAAAGCTGTTGTGGGGATATTTTATATGCATGAAAAGGAAAGGAAATAAAATTTTTAAGTGATACACACAATTCCAATTGATGACCTAAGAGTCCACTGTCTTCTGAATAATGCAAATCATCTCTTGACCAATGAATGCCTTTTTCTCTAATTTTTCATGATAATAAAAATTACCATGAATAATAATAAATTACTAATGTAAAATTTGATTAATTACCATGTATTGTGTAATTTTCTTTTTTCACCAACATGGTTGAAGTTTAGGGTAAAATGGATAGTGGGCCAAAGACCTTTCAACGACCATGACTAAGACCCTCAAACGAACAAAAGAATGTCTAGGCACATCAGTCCAATTAAAATTCAACACTTTGCGTTTAAATTATCTAACAAATGGTTTGACTATTGGTGCGTAATTTGGCTTACTACTACGTCTTTACCCTCACTTTTTTTTACGCGGTCAAATCAATGTTCGCTCAACTTTGTATTATGAAGAAGAAGACGAAAAAAATATAATTTTTTTAAAAAATGTGACAAGTAAAGAGGGGATAATACATTGTATAAAGGAATCTCAATAGTAAAGTAATTAGCTGAAATAATTTATCCAAGGAAAGAAACAGTAAAACCCAATGAAACTGTTTTAATTTTTGCAGCTTTATATGTTTATTTGTTCAGAGGGAGGTAAGGATTATTTTTTAAAATTTTTTTTTTTTTGCAGCTTTATAATTAATGACCATAAACACTTTTTTTTAATAATTAAATAATTAGAAGAATAAGAGGGTGTTTGGTATATGCACTTAAAAATTGAAAACATGTATTTAAAAATATGTGTGAAAATATGTATGAGTAAAAAAGTGTGTAAAAATACGTATAATGTTGTTTAAAAACTAAAAATATGTATTTAAGTCAGTGTACCAAATGGGGTCTAAGAATTTGAAACTTATATGATTATAAACACTAGGCACCAACTAACCTACAAGGCTCTTGGTATAAAATGCTTATTTTCAACTACTAACCTTTTGTTTTGTTTTTTTTTGTTTGTTTCCATTTCTTTTTTTTTTTTTTTACTCCAAACATAAGAATAAAACAGAGACCACACAAGCTACTTCTGAAATTAATTGGCATTCGAGCTTTTTTCTTTTTCGTTTTCTTTTTTCTCTATATGTTACAATAAATTACATAATATAAATTATCGGTCACTTTATAATCTATTGATAATATAATTCCACTTTGCCTTGTCTTGTTGTCATCCTTTGTTTCACCTTAGAATTCCAAATCATTAATTATAAAGGTCACAAGCCTTTTGCATAGGAGGGGAGCTTTTTTCTATCTATAATTATTTGTGGAAAAAATAAAATAATTATTATTTCATTTCTAAAGCTCTATTTGAGAAGCTTAGAAAGATTATTTACTAATTATTTTGTCTATTTATAAGTCTTCAATGCCTATGTGGACAAGGTAATCCAGTTACTTCTTTCTTCCCTATAAAGAAAATTCGAACCAAATAAAAGTAGGAATTTGAGTCAATCTTTAAAAAACAAGAATAGGAATTTGAGTCAAATTCTAACAAATCTCCACCTTCACTCAAAATCTAGTAACCAAGAATCAAATTTTACCAAAAAGAAAAGGATTAAAAATTGACCCAAACTCTATAACCGTACCAATTATACAAGTATATGCAAACTTTCCTATATGAGATCTTTTATTCTCTTTGATCTTAGCCAAAAGGCCGAGAAGTGTTTTTTTTTTTTTTTTTTTTTTATAATTATTTTTCTCTTTGATGGTATATTATCTTTTGAGTTATTTGATTATATCAATTGAAATTTGATATATATGCCAAAGTCCTTTAATTTTAAACGAGAAATACTTTGCTTGATTTTTTTTTTGGCAATTCTCTTATTATAAATGTATAAATCATGTTTTTTTTTTTTTTTTTTTTTTTTAAATTTTATGGAAAGTATAAATCATGGTTAAGTCCGTGTGAAGTACACAATCACATTATTATGTTAAATGTTTTTTTTTATTATTTAAATTGTAAGAGTTATTTTGCTTGTATGGTTTTACTCGTGCATAAGAGTAAATTGATGACCATAAAATTAATGTTTCGTTGAAAATAAATATCTTTTTAATAGACGAGGAACTTTTTTTTGGCTAGCTTAATAGATGAACATTTGTATCATATAGCATAGGGTATGCTTTTATAATGGTTAATTACCTTATCATCAAGTAAAAACAATAATTTGCTCCACCCTCCCTTAAAAGTTATCATGACTTTTGAGTGGAGTTGTGTGCCTTTGTGTTAAAACCCCTTTCCCTCTTCCTTGTGTGTGTGTGTTTGTTTCTCAAAAAAGAAAAAAAAAGAAAAAGAAAAAGAACAAAGAGAAAAAGTTGAAGACACTTGTGAAGCAGATTTAAATATTACAATTCTTAATACGCAAATAAATCCACTTACAAGGCCGTCCAATTTTTTTTTTGCTTTTTATCTCATACTTATCCTTGCAATCTTGATGACACGGCACGTTTCATCATAGATTAATCCCAATATCAATTTGATACAATTTGGGTTATGTATGGTAGGTTTTTCATCTCAATATCTACTTCACAAAACTTAGGTACAGTTGCAACTTAATTTCTTTGATTAAATTAAATTATGTAATTTATAAGTACATGCAAAATCACGTGATTTATATATTTGTCAATATAAATACCATGAAGTTGAATTTAATTAGGGTTTTTTTTTAATAAAATAATTCCAATAATTACACGGAGGGAAGTAGATTTTTTAAATGCTAAATGTCTTTATTGAAAAGTGAAAACACAAAGAAATGTGAATTAACCCTTGGTTAGGGAATACATGGCATAACATTTAAGAAACTATGTATATAATATATATGTTGTTATAACAAATTATTATACATATTACTAAAAGTCTTGTAACTCAACTATTTAGCATCTTTTGGTATTTCCAACGGAGATATTCATATTCAAATTCCTCGCCCCCAACTATTAGTCTATATAAAAAAAAAGTTACTAAATTGGCTAATAGAAATAAAGTATGATAGCTTACATAAAGAATGTCCACCCTAATAACAAGTTGCTATATTTTTTTTTGCTGTGATAACAAGTTGCTATATAACTTTTACCATTTTAAATATATAGTTGTAAAGTATGATATGTTGCATAAAGAATAACGAGTTACTATAGCTGCCAAGAGTCTTGTAACTCAATTATTTAACATCCGTTGGGGTTTCCAACAAAAATATTTAGGATTCAAATCGGTTGCATATAGAATGTCTGCCCTAATAACAAGTTGCTATATTAGATATTTAGGATTCAAATCGGTTGCATAAAGAATGTCCACCCTAATAACAGGTTTCTTTATTAGCTAAAAATAAAAAAGCTCATCCAAACCACAATAATATAATTAGTTAATATTAAATAATTATCTAGTATTAATTTCATTCTCTAAAAAACACTTAAAGAGTTTTATGGTTTAGCTAGTTGATACTTAGGGTTCATTTGGGATCTGCTTATTTTGCCGAAATTGAAATTTTTTTACTGAAAAGTACTGTAGATAAAAATAAAAGTTAACTGAAATAGTATAATAGACCCATAAATAATACAAAAAAATGCAGTGAGACCCATGAATAGTAACAAAAAGATAAAGGTAATAGTTTACTAAAATAGTACAGTGGGATTCATGAATAGTACTAAAAAATGCAGTGAGACCCATCAATAGTAGCAAAAATAAGCTAAATAATAAAATAAACTGACAAAAATATTTTTTGCCAAATGAATACTTACGTTGTTTCTAAAGAATACATTTAAAATTTAAATCTTCCCTTTCCTAATTATCCAATTATTTAAAAAAAAAAAAAAAAAAAAAAAAAAAAAACTCTGCAAAAAACGTTTGCAGCCATCTTACAGCTGGTCAAGTACAGATGGCAAGTGATGAACAACAATTAAACGCCATGATATTTTTTTTTGATGAACAAACACCATGATAAGGTAAGAGCAGATACACAAAAGAAAGTCCAAACCAAACCAAATCTGGGTAGTTCCGTAATAATATACAACTCTAGTGTCAATTCCCAAGTACAAAACGAATACTATTAAAAACTCAGCATATAACATCATGCATGATGATAATGATAATCATGAATGATGATAAATGATAATATGCATTCACATATAGCCTTTTAGAGAGAGAAACAAGAGAGGAAGAGCCGCATTTGACTTCATTTCTCACACACAGTGAAAGAGGAGAGAGAGAGAGAGAAAGAATGAAGAAAATTCAATCGGATCGAATACAATTTTGACGTCCGCAAGGGCACACACGCACACTCTTTTCTTTCTCACTCTAAAAAACTTTCTCTCTCTACAAAGAGTAGTTTTTTTTTTCTCTCTTGCTTTCTCTCTCTAGAATACAGCGAGGTACAGGGCGTCGAGTACTGAAGCTTCTTCAGACTGTTGTTTGTGAGAGAAGAAGAAGAAGAAGAAGAAGGAGAAGAAGAAGAAGAAGAGATGAAACCCTAAAGCAAAAAAAAAAAAAAAAAAACTTTCTTTTTTCAACTCCGACTCTGTTTCTTGTTTTTTCTTTCTTTGCACTTTGAATTCACATATATAGGTATTTATGTAATAGAAAGAGAAAAAAAGAGTTGGGTATTTGTTTTTTTTTTTTTTTTGGAATAGTATTTTGATCAGTGGGTATTGAAGACTTTGTCACTGTTCAATTTGCAACTCTGGTGAGTTCTCTTTTGGTAGTCTTTGACTCTTGACGCTTTTGAGTTCTGCTTTTTTTTGGGCTTGTGAGTTAGTTTTTGGACTCTGTTTTTTACTCATTTGAAGTTCTGGATCGTTGATTTGTGGAATATGGGGCTCGATCGAGAAGGGCTTAGTATAAGCAGTGTTTGTGTTGTAGTTTGATAAAGTTTCAAATTTTTTTGGTTTTTATTTTTTTATTTATTTTTAGTTGTGTGTGTTTGAAGTTTGAAATTTGAGCTAAAAGGGTGTGGGGAAAGGGGTTTTTCTTTGATGGGTTTTTGTTACTTCTATTGATTTTTTGTGGGTTTTTGGTGATGTGGGTTTGTTTGTAGCTGTTTTGTTTGGTGGCTTTTTATGAGAGTTTTTGGTTGATAGTGTGAGGAAATTGAGATTTGGAATCTGGGTTTGTGTGAGTGAATGTCTGATTGTCAATTGGTTAGTTTCTGTACAATGGTTGAAGCTATAGTAGATCTAAAAATTTGTTTATTGCTGTACAGAGATTCATGCGGGAGCAGCTCGGTGATTGCTGGTTGTGCAGAGACAGTGCAATTCTAGAATGTTCAGAATTGATACTTGTGGCTTGGTCTTGGTTTTTATCAGTATCTGGCTTGCCTTTGGAAGACGTGAACTTCATAGACACAAAGCTTACCCGTTTGGATTGGAGCACAATAAGGGTTTTGAACCTTATAGCCTTGGATGTGGGGCTGAAGTGCTATCTGGTTTGAGTTATTTGTCTGGATTTTCACACTTTCTTGTGTAACTTAAGTTTGTTCAATTCATGTTCTTTTAAGATAGTTTTAGTACTTAGGTGAGTGCTTGTAGATTGTGATTTTTTGAAAAATGGTGCCTTCCGGGCCACCCAATCCGATCGGTAGTGCCCAGTCGGTTACACCTTCACTCTTGAGATCAAATTCTGGGTTATTGGGAGCTCAAGGAGGTCCTATGCCTCCTCAGTCAGCTTTTCCTACGCTTGTGTCGCCTCGTACTCAGTTTAATAACGTGAATATGCTTGGAAACATGCCTAATGTGTCGTCTCTTCTAAACCAATCTTTTGGAAATGGAGGTCAGAATCCTGGGCTTTCTGGTCCTGGGAGTAGCCAGCGGGGAGGTATTGATACTGGCGTTGAGTCGGATCCACTTTCTAGTATTGGCAATGGTATGGGTTTTAATACTTCTTCATCTTCACTTGTAGCTTCAAACATGGCAAACCCTGGTTCATCCGGTCAAGGACAGGGTCAGCAATTCTCGAACCCTTCTGGTAGCCAGCTAATGTCGGATCAACAGCAGTCCCAGCAACTTGAATCACAGAATTTCCAACATGGTCAGCAGCCAATGCAACAGTTCTCTGCTCCGCACAGCACCCAGCAGCATCAGCAGCAGCAATATCAATCAATGCGAGGAGGCTTGGGTGGTGTTGGACCTGTAAAATTGGAGCCTCAGGTGACAAATGATCAGCACCAACAGCACCAGCAGCAGATGCAGACATTGAGAAATCTTGGTCAAGTGAAAATGGAACCACAGCAAATGCAGGCAATGAGAAGTTTGGCGCCAGTAAAAATGGAACCCCAACATTCTGATCAATCATTATATCTGCATCAACAGCAGCAACAACAACAGCAGCAGCAGCAGCAGCAGCAGCAACAGCAACAACAGCAGCAGCAGCAGCAGCAGCAACAGCAACAGCAGCAGCAACAACAATTCCTCCACATTTCGAGGCAGACCTCTCAGGCTGCTGCTGCCCAGATTAATCTTTTGCATCAACAAAGACTCTTGCAGATACAGCAACACCAACAGCAGCAACTATTAAAGTCAATGCCTCAGCAGCGGTCCCAATTACCGCAGCAATTTCAACAGCAGAATTTGCCTTTGAGACCTCCTGTAAAACCTGTCTATGAGCCTGGAATGTGTGCCCGGCGTCTAACACATTACATGTATCACCAACAACACAGACCCGAAGTAAGATTTTCTTACCATTTAGTCTTTTGTATGCGTATCGGGTGTGGGTGATTATGAACATTAATAATGCATTGGTTTTTTTTTTAATGTAGGACAACAATATTGAATTCTGGAGGAAATTTGTTAATGAGTACTTTGCTCCCAATGCTAAAAAGAAGTGGTGTGTTTCCATGTATGGAAGTGGTCGGCAAACAACTGGAGTTTTTCCTCAGGTCTGGTGCTAAATGACATTAAATTATTGCTAATGACATGCAAATCTACTAGAGCTCATCTTAGTTGGTATCTTGTATTTATTTTTATATTCATTGATATTTAGTATCATCTTCATCCTATTTTGAAGTAAACCATCTTAATAGTCTCTCAAAATGTTATTGGCCCTTCGGATTTCTTTGTATACATAACGATCAATCTTGTAAATTTTGCAGGATGTATGGCACTGTGAAATATGCAATCGCAAGCCTGGCCGTGGTTTCGGTATGTTTCATTGTTAGTTTTTCCAAGTTTTGTAGTTTTCTGCATCTTCTTGTAGTCCATGGTGTCCACTGCTACTCTAAATTGGTGTCCCCTCTTAAATATCTCGTCATGCCACGGGTTCTTTAGCATATTTGCTTTTCTACTGAATATTAATGTTAATTAGTTAAGTACTTATGCTATGTGTAAATGTTGTAAGGGTTAAGTTTACTATGTCTAACTGGCTTCTGAATTCTGCTGACTGTAAATTTTCAGAAGCAACTGTTGAGGTTCTTCCCAGGCTTTTCAAAATCAAGTATGAAAGTGGTACTTTGGAAGAACTTCTTTACGTTGATATGCCTCGTGAATATCAGAATTCATCTGGTCAGATTGTCCTGGACTATGCAAAAGCAATACAGGAAAGCGTTTTTGAGCAACTTCGTGTTGTTCGTGATGGTCAACTTCGGATAGTTTTCTCTCCAGACCTAAAGGTTATGCAGAAAATAAATTGGCTTCTTTACTTCAATGCCTTACAAGGTGTCATTCATTGACATTCTGTCTTGTCCTTCATTTATTATACCAGATATGCTCTTGGGAGTTTTGTGCTCGGCGGCATGAAGAGCTTATCCCTCGAAGATTGTTGATACCTCAGGTAAATGATGAAAAATGTTCACCTTATAACAAGAGAAGCTCTTTTGTTTTATTGTTGATTCCTGCAAAATATGTTGTCCCTTGTGCCATGCTGGGGGCAACCAAATTAACTGCCTGATTGTATTTATATACAATTTGTTCAGCGACAATCGGACACTTAAAAAAGAAAACAATTTCTTGAAGTATTTTGAAGGTGGTGATTTCTCTTCCTGTAAATAAACTATTCGTACAAGGAGGTTAAGCAGTTTATAACTATGCCTTATTGCTAATACACTTGTAATTCTAATCCTTTTCTTCAAGACTTCCTTGAGGAGATCTAGTTTCTTTAACATACAGATTAACAATAGAAGTTTATCCATTTGGTTATCCCTTTTTGGGTAGCTAGTAACATGCGCATTATTCAGAGGAACTATGTCTTGGATTTATATGATAATTGAGATTATTATCTTCAGTGCTTTGATAATAATGACCTTTTTTTTTCTTGATTGTCTGCATGTGTTTTCCTTTCCCTTATTTTTGTCAATTATGGTATGACTTAGGCAAATATGATTCATTAAGCTTGAATGTGTGAATTTTTATGATTTTTCTTTATTTGATTATTTTACCCCTCTTTTGGCTGATCTATCTGAAACCATCCCAGGGCATTATATGTAACAAGTGAAATGCATTTAGTTTGTCTTTCTGCATCATTTGGAGTGAGTTAATCATGTGTGATAAATGGAATCAGTTTTGGATTTGAGAAATTAAATCATTCATAGTTCATTATGATGGTTATGTTGCTAATGCTTGGTGTAACTCCATTTGGAGTGTTGTGCTACACAAGATATTAAAAAAGATCTCTATTTAAGCATGTCAATAAATCTGGAAACCAAATTGACTGGATTTAGAAGTACCATGAATCCTATGAGGGTTCTTCTATAACATCATTGCTCCTAATATATTAATGCTTTACCAGAACAAATGCAGATCTACAAAACCAAGCTTCCTATTTGTCAAAGGGGTTTATTACTTGGAGAAGAAATTGGAAGTAATTTTGTCTTGTTTATATTCTTGTTCTAGGTTGCACTGTCATCATTTTTTCAATTTTCATGATTTTCTTTATTTTACATATACTGTTGAAGCATATCCTGGATTTCTATTCTGGATACCTGTTTGCCATTGATTGAAATAATATCCATGGGATGTATACGATTTTTGGATTCAATGTCCATCATAGCTTGGTCAGTTTGTTTTGGATGTACCATTAGAGTATGTATCTTACGGGATCTGTGACCCAGTTACTTTTCCATGAAATGTTCAATAGACGCCTTGATCAAATATTGTTGTCCAATATTGGTGTCAAAATGTTGATTGTTGAAATGTATGCGTGGGGGCATTAAGTATTTTTGCCACTATTGGATATTGTGTGTATTTAGTAGTTGTAATTTTTGCTTCTCAGGTTAGTCAACTTGGAGCTGCAGCCCAAAAATACCAGGCTGCTACTCAAAATGCACCATCCAATTTATCCGTTTCAGAGTTGCAAAATAATTGTAATATGTAAGTCCTTGATCGTATGTTTCCCTGTTTGTGTGCTATCTCTGAGCGTTTTTCCTGTGCTTTATTTTTGTCCAGATTGAAATTTGGTGGTTCAATTAGTTCCTTAAAGGAAAAAAAGAAAAGAAAAGAAGATAAAACTTTCCATTGGTTCCTCCTTATTTCATTCAGAATGTTTCAATATCTACAATGCAGCAAATGTTCATAGATTAGTTATTTTTCTCTGCATTTGCCATATATTTATTTTCTTCACTTATGCTCTGTTTACGCACTTGAGCAATGGTGTTCCTGGGGAAAGTATCTGTTTTTTACACTGTTCCTGTTGATGCATACTGCAAGTTTTCATAAAGTTTAGGTTGCACAAGTTATTAAGTTTGGCAGTATATAGAGGTTAAAATTTAAGGTTTTTCTAAGAACCTGCAAAAGACACAGGACGTTGGATTCTCAAATTTGCTTTGTTTATGACAATATGGTTTCTATTCTCAAAAAATTAATTAGGCAAGGCTGTGAGACAGCCTAACACTATAATATTTTATTGCAACTAGTTGGTTCTTTGATTATTTATGGATTATCATGACATGCAGGGAAAGTATTCCATTTTTGTTCCCCCTCTCCCTCCCTCTATTCTCCCCCCACTGGCCAGGTGGTTACGGGTGTATTTATGTGTGAATTGTTGCTGTGACACTCTGATTTTTGATTGTATTTCCTTGGTTCTTATCCACGTTGTATGATGTGTGAACTGTATGATCATTGAGGCCTTATTCTTTTTTTAAATTTTTCTTTAGGTTCGTAGCATCGGCTCGACAATTAGCAAAAGCTTTGGAAGTTCCATTGGTAAATGACTTAGGATATACCAAGAGATATGTGCGTTGCCTTCAGGTAATGCCCCTTTTTTGTTTAATGGGCTTTTAGTATACTGGCTTCTGTGTTATACCCTATGTATTAAAAAGTTGAATGTTGTTGGTATTTTCTGCATTTAAAAGCTGCAGAGCATCTTACCATGACAAAAAAAAAAGGTGAAAAGAAAAGGCAGTTTAGGAGTTTAGGGATATATTCTTGAGGTCACTGCAACAGAGTTTGTATTTTGCTTTTGAGTACTGTTGTATTTGGAGTGTCAGCGGTATTGTCTTTGATGTAGAACAATGTTCACATTACTGATACTTATTTGTCGAGTCTTTTTTTTTTTTTTGATAAGTAAAACAATGTCACTGCAACAGAGTTTAGGAGTTTAGGGATATATTCTTGAGGTCACTGCAACAGAGTTTGTATTTTGCTTTTGAGTACTGTTGTATTTGGAGTGTCAGCGGTATTTTCTTTGATGTAGAACAATGTTCACATTACTGATATTTATTTGTCGAGTCTTCTCTCAAATTGGCATGTAACATTATCTTATTACTGTAGTACCCTTTCTGTTTTTCTTTATTCATTTTGGTGGGGGGTTGGGGGGAAAAGTATTCTTATCGTACCTTGCTAGTGGATAGTGAAACTCTCTTCCAATGCCTTCCTAGAGAAAATTTTGTGATTTAAATTTGTTTCTCTTGTACACATCCCCTGTACTAGGGTTCCACACTTTTTTTTTTTAATTGAAATTTGTTAGAAGATTCTTTGTTTGACACATTTCTTTCTCCTCTACCATATCTGTTAAAAATATATTCCATTTCTGATATTAGGTTGAATATGCTCTTCTTAGGTCAACTACATCATGGGTTGGACTAGATGATTCTCTCCATTGATTGAGCTTAACAGTTATCATTTTTTCTCCCTATGCAAGTACATTAAATTAAGTCTCATTAAATCTAGCAGTTCCAATGCAATGCCATAGTCATACTTTCAAAATATTTTTTATGTGCTTGGGAAATTTTTATTCCTATTCTATTGGCTTTTCCACCTTACTCATGAACCCAATATGCAGCATTGAACCCTTAAAGTTTCTTATCTCTCTTTGAACCACAATAGTATACTCTAATTTAAATGCTCATCTGCAGATAATTTGAAGGCTCAATTTGGAAATTTCTGTAGAATTATATGTTAATTCTTAATTGGTATAAAAGGTTTTGGCTTCTATGCAGTGCTTAAAGTGTATTTGATATTTCAAATGCTTAGAGATTTGCTTGCAGCATTGAGTTTTTGTTATAAGTTTTTTATTTTTATTTTTTATTTATTGTAAATTGATGTTATGATTATGGTCCCTATGTGGAATGCTTCCATCTCCACTGCTGTTGCATTACGGATGTGGTGTTGTTAAAGATTATAACTAATTATATGCCAGATAAATTAGGCTTCTCTTGGCTTCGCTCTATGTGAACTATATATAATTTTATAAGTAATAATCTATGATGAACTATATTAATGAGACTTGTGTGCAGTGTGATTGATCACCTAGTTTTTTCTCCCATTCTTGGGCACGCAGATATCGGAAGTGGTTAATAGTATGAAAGACTTGATTGATTATAGCCGAAATACAAAAACGGGACCTATGGGTAAGTTTGATGTGAATTTTCTTTCAGTTAAACTTTTACCTTTACATTCATATGCCACATTTGTGGTCTCTTTTCCAAGGTGGAGTGGAATGTTAGATCTGAGAAATGGAGTGTGGGAAAATATGGTGTTCACGGTTATATTGATATACTATCATACTAACGTTGTTAATGTGATTTTATGAGGCGAATAGCCATTCAATATATTAGAATTTGATTTATTTTAGAAATTAAGGGAAGTTGATTTTTCTACATTTTATGCAATAGAAGACTTTAGTGAGAGGTTTTTTTCAATCTAGTCCTGATATCTAACCTTCAACCCCCCCCCCCCCCCCCCCCCCACCCAACAAAAAAAAGAATAATAAAAGAAATTGTGATATATATATATATACATATGTATATATATAAAATTTAATTGTTACAATAATTGGGGAGGGGACTTTGAACTTTGGTTTTCCTCTTAAGGAAACTAGGCAATGCTATTGAGCTACAAGGCTTGTCACATATATGCTTGTCAAAAATGAAAAAGGGTTGAGTAGCTTCATAAACACCAAATCATTTGCAAGAGGGTTGATCAAATGGACATGCCATCTTAGAATATTTGTTGTTTAGTAGCTCAATGCTTGTTGGCATAATGTGCCCAAACTTGTTTCTTTTAAAGCTTCTAATGATATTTGCAAGAGGCATCAGGCTTTCAGACCTTTTTAGTTTGAGGGGCTTTTTTTGTGGGAAAATATTAGATCTGCAAATACTTGTTTATGATTTCTCATCAAGGTAGTCTAATTTGAAATGTGAGAAACAAGGGTTTATGCGATGTGAATGTGAAGCAAACCTCTGGTGGCAGTTTTCAACACACACACACACAAGTAATTGATTTAATTAAGATAGCAGCAGCAGTTTTCAACATTTAAGGACCTGATTCTGACAAATGAAGAGCTGCTCCCTTCTACCCTAAACTATTTTGCTGACAGTCTTCTGGTGGAACATGGATTTTTTTTTCTCCCGTGTATTTGCATGTGAAATGGCTATCAAAATCTGTGTAGTTAATATGGAAAAATGTGCAAGTGCATTGTTATTCCAGTTCCCTCAGATTTGTTTGTGCTAGTGATTTTTGCATGTTAGCTGCATCACAACTCTATCCTGGATATCAAATGCCACAGGGTAACTCATTTTTTGTCTGTTTCTTCTCAGAAAGCTTGGCCAAGTATCCTAGGAGGACAAGTACGTCATCTGGGTTTCATGGTCATTCTCAACAGCCGGAGGAACAGCAACAACAGCAGCAAACAATGGCACAGAACTCAAGCAGTGAACAAGGCTCTGTCCAAACTGGTGCTATGCCACTTGCTGTTAGCAATGGTGTACCTAGCATAAATAATTCCCTCAACATGGCATCCACATCAACCTCAACAAGCACCATTGTTGGGCTTCTCCATCAAAACTCCATGAACTCCAGACAACAAAATTCTATGAACAATGCAAGCAGTCCTTATGGAGGAAGTTCTGTTCAGATTCCGTCCCCCGGTTCCTCCAGTACTATTCCGCAGGCACAACCCAACCCTTCTCCATTCCAATCACCAACACCCTCCTCATCTAACAATCCCCCACAAACGTCTCACAGCGCCTTGACAACCACCAATCACATGAGTACCTCAAATTCATCTATGTCCTTGCAACAGCCAGTTCTTTCCGGTGAGGCTGACCCAACTGATTCGCAGCAGAGCTCAGTCCAGAAAATCTTACATGAAATGATGATTTCCAACCAACTTAATGGCACAGGTGGTATGGTTGGTGTTGGTTCTCTGGGGAATGATGTGAAAAATGTTAATGGGATTTTGCCAACAAGCAATAACACAGGTCTCAATGGTGGCAACTGCTTTGTGGGGAATGGGACAGTCAACAGTAATTCAGGTATGGGGGGTGGTGGATTTGGCAGTATGGGTGGACTTGGTCAATCTGCCATGGTTAATGGAATCAGAGCGGCAATGGGAAATAACTCCATAATGAATGGAAGGGTAGGAATGACATCAATGGCTCAAGACCGAAGTATGAATCATCAACAACAGGATTTGGGAAACCAGCTGCTTAGTGGGCTGGGAGCAGTTAACGGCTTTAATAATCTTCAGTTTGATTGGAAACCGTCCCCATGAAAGGCTTAATTGATATCACGCCTATGGTTCCAGTTCTTAACTATAGCTGCTTATGCAGCATGAGAAATGGCAGAATTGCCGGAGGCCCTGCGAAGATGGTTGTATACGGTGAAATATTATTACAGGGCTTTGCTCCTCCACTCTGTACTAATCTGTTATTTATATATAGAAAGGAAAATTTGGTGGCTGGTGCTGGCTGGTTGTGTGGCAAAAGGGGCTAATTCGCTGTGATTTATAATGTACGTTTATATATATATTTTTTGTTTCTAAATTTCATATTTTCTTTACATATAATACCCCTTTTTATTTTTCTCCTTTCCCTTTTTTTTTTTTTTTGTGTGTGGGTTGTGGGGGGTGGGGGGGTGTGGATGATGAAGGTTTTGTGCATGACCAAGTAGATAGTCTAGCAAGCACACTAACAACGAACCATACAATCAGAAATTAAATCAAAAAATGAATGAAGAAGGTGATGCATTAGGAAAACTGAATCAGCTATACCCATTGTTGTAGTATCTTTTCTTTATGAGAAAGTATAGGGCACAACAATATTTTACATTCTCGCAACACCTTTGTTTTGAGCAATTTTACATTTTCGCAGAACCTTCGTTTTGAGCAGTGGTGGATCCCATTATAATTTTTATATATTTCGACCTATAATGGGTTGAGCGGTTGACAGCTTAGCTTGTGAGATTCGGTTGTGTCCGTAGTAGAACTCATTCTTTATTCTCGTCGTTGACTCTTCTCAACTCTCAAGCAACCGTAACCTATAAACCTTATTTACGTCCCTGATTTGAAGCTGTGTGTAGATAAAAATGGTTATTCTATTTGCACTGGCTGTCCAATTAGAGCTTTTGGGACGAATTTTCTTTGCCTGCCGATGTGGCCATGTGGGTATGATAGTCTGGAAACTTTGCTCCAGAATTAGCAGACATAATTACTCCTACTAAGTAAGCCTCTATGGTCTGAAAGAAAGATTATCCAGTTGTGGAGGGATTAATAAAGGGTTGAAGAACCAATAATGAAAAAAACAATTCAATTGTTATGTTACTGAATAACTCGGGGAAAAAATTCGAGGTTGGAAAAAAGATTCAGGGACAGAGAAATTAAAAAGGCATTCTTCAACACATTGAGCTAAGCAAACATGAAAATGAATAGGCCCTCTTGATATCTACCCTCACTTATGCTTTGAGAAAATGCATGGATACATAATTGGAGTTTCTGGAAGAGAATGAGAAACTGAAGGCATTCTTGAATGCAGAAAAGGTTATTTAACATAACATGTACCAAATGAAGGAGATAATGAGTATGGTGTTAACATTTACATACGAAAATGCTCTTGAATACTGGAATAGTGCCTTTTGAATCAACAATAAATTCATTGACACAATATTAGTGTCCTTATGCCTAAAGGTAATGTTTCTCATTTCTCTCTTCAAGCTTCAAGCCTCAACATATTTCTCGACAGTAGCAGATAAGGTGGACTTGGGCACTGCACCAATTACACTCTCTTTCTTCTCTCCATTCTTGAAAAACAGCACAGTTGGAATGCTCCTGATTCCATACTGAGTGGCAATGTTGGGGCAGTCATCGGTGTTGAGCTTGAGGCACAGGATCTTTCCTGCATATTCTTTTGCTAGTTCCTCAATCACAGGGGCAATCATCCTACAAGGTCCGCACCATGGTGCCCAAAACTCCACCAGAACTGGGTTTTCACTTGCAATCACAAGGTTATTCCAGTTTGAATCTGTCACCACTTGAACTGCAGATTTCAAGCATTTCCATAAATTAGCAGTGAGAAACTTTTTGAGAGAATCATATTTACTGCAACTCAAAACTACTTTCTGTAGTCTTTCTCATAACTCATCAATTATGATATATAGAAGGCAATAGTATCATATCCAACTTAACGTTTCTTCCTTAGAACTTTTAAGTTTTAGGGTAAAATTTAGATACAGTTCTTTAGGCGCTGTATCTTAAGTTCTCCAAATAAATTCAACCAAGCATTTGCATTGACCAATGAACCACCTGGTTATATTTTTAACTGTTTTTGAAAGATAACACTCTTTTTGTTTTATTGATCAATACAGACATATGGTTAAATGCAATTGGAAAACCTAAGCTACAATAACTAAGGAAGCATACTAAGTTTTCCCCCAAGTCTTAACAGCAAAATCACAAGGTTATTCTAGATTAAATCTGACGCCACTAGAACTTTAGATTTCAAGCATTTGCATAAATTAAGTAAGCAACTTTTTGAGAAAAAATCAAATTTACTGAACTCAAACTCCTTTCTGTTGTCTTTCTTAGAATTCACCAACTATGGGATATGGAAGGCAATAGCAGCGCTATCCAACTGATTTTTTTCTTCAAGAACTTTTAAGTTTGAACAGAAAATCCCAAGAAGTAATTATGAGAAGTTTAGCCAAGCTAGAAAAGATAAAAATAACAAGACCAAAGCAACAACAAAAACATCTTTAAGATTTTGGCACTTAGGCTTATGAGTTTCATTCATATGTTTCCTCATTTTAACTACTAAGCAGAAATTGATATAAAACAAAACAAAAAAAGCCAGGACTTAAAGTCTTCTCTTTTGAAGTTGCTTTAAGCCTTCAACAAACCCTTCAGTTGTTTGATAGACTAAGATGAGAATATAAAATGTTCAAGTCAGCTCTACTACCATTTTTTGCTTAGATTTATAAGTACTTAAAGACCATAAATGAAAGGGGATATAATTTTTACAAGCCACTTTGTAATCTACTATCAATAAATAAATTATGTTATAGAGTGAGTACTGAGTAGCTAACCTTCATCCACAGCTTCACGAGCTTTGCAGACAATGCTTGGTTTTCTGGGTTTGACACTGATTGAATGAGGGTACGATGAAGATGATGAAGAGCATGTGACTGATGTGAGTAATGACTTCTTCAATGCATAACATGTCGGAAAATTAAGCCTTTCCTTTGAAGAAAATGGATGGAAACATTGTAGAGCAGCAGTTCTAGTAGTGCACACTGTGCTCAGTTGAAAACAGTTTTCCAAAGCCATATTTTTTTTCCTTAACAGTTGTGTGTGTGTTTTTTTGGTATTTTAAGAGTGATGAAAAATGAAAAGAGATTGTTTTTTTTTTTTTTTTTTTTTTTTTTTTTTTTTTTTTTTTGGGGGTCTATTGGGCAAGTGACTACACAAGTTTTTCTATTGATTCTTTTTATTTTATTCTTTTAGATTTTATATTTTTTGGATTTCTTTAAAAATTTGTAAGTGGATATTATTACAAGATTCTAAGGTGCAAAGAGTGCTCAAATTCGTGTGGATGACATTTATGTACTGCACTCTCAACTTGTGCCACTCAAATATATGATGCTCTCTATTTTTATGGAAAAGTCCAAATCACCCATTTTCCAGGATTTATTGACCTGTTATTGGTGGACCATATACTTCTCATCCTTTTGGTAGCTTTGCCTTCTTGCTTTTTAGGGATGGTTTTTTCAATTCAGTAATGCTATGCAAAGAATTTATTTATTTATTTTTTTTTTTTTATAACAAATTTCACCATTGTTAAAGCGATGAATTTGAGTGATGGACACATCATGAATTAACTATTCTTTATCCATCGCTCATACTAGTTGAGTTCCCGCACGATGTGCGGTGCGACTTATTATTAGTTTTCTTCAATATTTCAATAAGTTTTGCCAAAAATCTTGTTACTTAACTACCTCAATTTCCAATAAAAACATTCAGAATTCAAATCTCCACTCCCAATTATCGATGTATAAAAAAATGTTTCTATAAATTTCATTGTAAAAAATTATAATATTTCATTATTTTATATATAGACAAAATAGAAATACACTAAGAGTAGTATAATGATTTAATCATACTATATATAAGTGTGTTTACAAATTAAAAATTGCATGATATAGTAGCTAATATAAATTGAAAATTAATATATGCATTTACTCTATTGGTTAATTCAATGAACTAATACTTTAATATAAATACAAACTTTGTTGAAGTAGAAAACTAAATAAAGAGAATTTCAAGAAATGCGCCACATGGCAAAACCTTATTCTCTCCAACATAAGGTCTCTGCTTTTATATATATATATATATATATATTGATATATTGATTTGATCACTGCAACCATTATGAAATTTATTAAAATAAAGTTGTGTTTGCAAACATTATTGTCGAAAACCAAATTATGGAATAAGACTTGAATCCTACAAATTGATTTGACTAGTGAAAATAATGGAATAACTAATGCCAATTTGCGGCAGAAATTAAGATAGCTAGTGATGCCCCATATCATTTTTTAATTGGAATTTTGGCGAAGCCTAGCATTTCTAATTATGAATTGCCTTTAGCTATGCTTAAAACCATAGGTAATTCTAGGATGAGAAGTTTGCCTGACGAGTACCATCACTTGGGTGTAGAAGATTCAAACCGCCACCAACCGAAAAGGGTTCAGATTATTGACCTAGATTCCTCTTAGGTCTGCACCCAATTCAACTCAGTATTTTGGCAAATCCGTGAGACTGCTTTGGTTTGGATCAGATGAATTCAGTAAAATTACTGGTTATCTACTCACCATTAGGATGTTATTACTATTCAATTAATAATCTCATTCTTTATGCATAATTTTAAAATACAAAAACTTGAAATTCAAACATTTAATAGATGAGATAGTTATTGATCACATATAATCTTGAAATTTTGCAAACATAGTATAAGAAGAAAATGTAATCCAACGATGGATTATCAAAATTCATATCTAATAAAAAAATATTGAGTAGTGCAACTTGAATCTTGTTATGTATTTTTATATATTATGATTTTATGAGAATAGCATAAAACTTGAGGCTAACTATTGTTTCGCACTCTCGGATGTGAAATGTTTTAGATAATGTTCATATTTTTACATCAAATATCACATTTTACACATAATATAAAAGATTATAAACATGATATGAAAGACTATGACCACAGTTAAAAGTGAACTTAAGATATCATGTCAACCTAATAAAGATATGTACTGATATATTAAAAAAAAAGAAAGAAAAAAAGTCTACCGCATTAGATTTTTCCATTATATTGAAAAGTTTAAAATTTCAAAACCAAAATGAAAATAATTGATATTCTCAGAATTAGATAGAATTCTTTTTGCTTTCTTTAAAATTCCATAAACAAAGTGGTAATTTGACAATTAAGATATTACCAAGCCACTTGCCAAAGTTGCTTCCTTTAGATAACCCTTTTGCTTTATCATATCTCCAGCAAATCGGTATGAATTAACATCAATCAAATTATTCCCAATTTCAGCTTCTTTCTTTCTTTTTTTTTTTTGGAGAAGCTAAAAGCATAAAAAAGAAAATGGATAATAAAGCCCAAGTTGCTTTAAAGTCGAAACCCAATGATTTTGCGAGACCCATAAATATAGCTGCACTCAACCTTGTGGGCTTCATTCTAGGAGGTCATTTCATGATCAAGTGGAGTCCGTGGACTTTTACCATTGCAAGAAAGAAATTGATCAGTACTACACATTTCTTTGCCCATGTCAAAGGAATCAGTCCGTATTAGCATCTGTTTTAATCAGTTGATTTATATATTCTGTGTAGTTGCCGTTGTACTAGCTGTTACACTAGTTTTGTATTTGTTAAGTTTATACTTTATACTCACTCTTTTTCCAGCTTGTATCCTACCTGTTTTTTTTTTAAATTTTATTATCATTAATAAAACTTTCCATCTTTTATCTCAAGAAAAAAGAAAAAAAATTTGAGTAGTACATGTCTTTCCGTTTGGTTGAAATGGTAAAAAAGTAGAAGGACAGAAAATGAGGAAGAAAAGACGCTAAAAAAAAAAAAAAAAAAAAAAACACAATGTGAACATAACTCAAAGCACAAACACAATAACAATAGAAAGGGAGGGGCAAATTTGGTCTTTGGCTGGCATAGTGTTTTCTCTTCAATTTTCTCTCAAATTTGGGGAGAAAATATTTTGGTGAGCTCGGAGAGAAAATACTTGAGCTCCACCAGTTTTCCTTCCACAAATCTGCCCAATCAAATACCCCAATAAATTTCTTTCCCCCCCCTTTTCTCTTCATTTTTTTTTCTATCTTTTCTAAAATCCATCTAACCAAATGAAGCCTTAAATTTTTTTTTTTGTCAAAAATGAAGCCTTAAATTTTAAATGCATAATAACTCACTTATTTCGTTGCTTCCATTACTTATAAACAATTCAGTGCCAACACATTCCAAAACGTTTTAAAATTAGCCAAGGTCTCTAACCTTCTTTTTTCTTCTTCTTTTTTAATTTTAATTCTTTTTTAATGTGGATGTCCGAGGTTCTTACTAATTCACATGTATGTAGTGAACCAGTTCCTATTTCTTCCTTGCTCCTCTGGTTAGTTAGGCTTTAGAAAGAGATGGATTTAGGCCCTCTCTTTTGTTGTATTCTTTTGTGTGGGGTTTAATAAAGCATTTATTCACCCCCCCAAAAAAAAAAAAAAAACCTCATGCATGTAGATTATAAGGGTGATCCTTTTGCTCTACACATTAAATAATCATATAAATAAATTCCTCAACAAAATGAACCCAACGTATCTATTAATATACTTTTTTTTTTTTACTGATTAGAAATATCGTATTCTAAAAATATCTGTGGGAATTGTTGAGAACCATTTAGATTTTGCAAGTAGGTCCAAATCCAAAATGCATAACGTGCACACAAAATGACATGAACCAAAATCCATCTTGGGTATGCATTTGCCAATAGATATCTGTCAGACTCTTGAAGCAACACGCAATGTCATTTCAATAAATGACGCGTAACATTTAATATAGTAGCTAGTAAGAGACGAGTAAATTTCAGCGACACAATCCAAACAAGTTGCTTCATTGTTGATATTTGAATATGATTGACAAAAACAGTATATGTGTCAGTGTATACGTTTCATATCCCCCCCTCCTTTAATCAATCCACCAAGGCGGCACAACTTGTATCCCCTATTTACCTCAATTAAGCTTTGTTTGGCAGGACCAAACAGTAAGAGAAAATAAAATATAAAGAATATGGAAAAAATAAAAATAGATATTTTGCATAAGTATCTAGTAGGAGGGATTGAAAAGTCTGACGGATATATATATATATATATATATATATATATGGACATGGATTTCCTCCAAACATGTTTGCAGCAACTGCTACAAACATGGATAGGTGTCAATCAAATAAGAAGACACTTAAGCAAGGTTGCACATGACCCATTTTAAGAGGATTGCTGTTAACCCTAACGTTAACAGCGTTAGCCAAACAATCTTTCTCCTCAAACACACTTCTGCTTCCTCTCACCCACAGCAATAGCCTCACACCTCCCTCCACCTCTGTTTTCTCAGCAAACTCAGACCGGCAAGAGCTTGGGTGAACAAGCGGAATGGACGGCGGCCACCCACTGCACATGGCCAGTTGTCCATTTCGCCTGTACACACATATACCCCCCCCCCCCACTTTCTCTCTTTTTTCTGGAGTTGTCATTTCTTATTATAAAATTTGCAAATTCTTGGCAAATCCATCAAAACTCTTTTTGTGTGTGTGTGTGTGCGCGCGAGCGCGCATGCTGTGGCATCTGATTCTGGTACCTGTCTTGATATCATTTTCATGACCCAGTTCGTGGTTCTTGATTTTCTTGTCGTTCTGTTGTACTGCTTGTGAATTCCATTTTCATTGATTTCAAATTCCCAGCTTGGATCTGTCAGTTTATGCGTTTTTTAGAGTTTGGGATTCGTTTCTTGAGTGAAATTCTTTAGTTTTTTTTGTGGGATTTTTAGTTTTTATTTTTATTTTTGGTCTTTTGGCTGTCGAGAAATCCGAGGAGGAATAAAAAATTTTGAATTCTCCACTGTTAAAAGTTGTATGTTTGTTTGTTCCAGCGGTTAGGTAGGTAAATCACATATTTTTTTTTGGGTTCTGATTCTGTATTTTCTGAGAAACCAAACAGAAAACTAGTGGGGTTCGAGTTTGACATTCAGTTATATATATATATATATATATATATTTCTGAAATTTGAGAGTTTGATGGATCTGAGTGGTTAAAATAGTAGTTGGGTGTGAATTAAAAATGGGCCATTGAATGTATGTGACAAAGAGAGAGGCTGGCCATGTGTAGTGGGTGACCACCGTCCATTTCGCCTGTTCACCCAAGCTCTTGCTGGTTTAAGTTTGCTGAGAAAATAGAGGTGGAGGAGATGAGAGAGAGGCGTGAGGCTGTTGTTGTGGGTGAAAGGAAGCAGAGGTGTGTTTGAGGAGAAAGACTATTTGGCTAACGCTGTTAACGTTAGGGTTAATAGCAGTCCTCTTAAAATGGGTTATGGGCAACACATATGACTCTTGCTTAAGTGTCTTCTTATTTGATTAACACCTGTCCATGTTTGCAGCAATTGCTACAAACATTTTTGGAGGAAATCCATGTCCTATATATATATGTTTGTAGCAATTGCTACAAACATTTTTGGAGGAAATCCGTGTCGTATATATATATGAGCAAGACTTAGGCACAGTATTTAGGTGCTGTTCTTTAGGTTCTCCTTTTAAGATTTTGCTATATAGATTTTTTCTCATGGGATGAAAGTGTATTTCGTAGTTAAGTAGTCACATGGCTGAATCTTAAGAGGAAAACTTAAGGAATAGCACTTGAGGTACTGTATCTAAATTTTGTCATCTCTTTCTCTGTATATATATATATATAATTTTTTTTTGGGGAAAAACTGTTATACAAATATGTGGATTCATATACTGTGTAATAAATACTGCCCTTGTAAAGGTTAGGTCGGTAACTTGGCATAGAAAATAATAACTCTCTCTCTCTTTTATCTTTTGACTTTTCTACTTCATCTTTGATTTTCTTTCCATATATATTTTTTTTTCAATTTTTAAAATATATTTTCTCACTTTCCGCTTAACCAAACGCATTTAAACACTGGAAATATCAACAATCCAAAACCAAGGCTAATTAAGTTGTATGTTTTTTTTTTTTTGGGGAAAAAATTAAGTTGTATGTTAGCTAGAAATCACAAAAGTGTGTAATTAATATAAAATAATTGAACTCAAATTAAAAATTTTAAACTTTTAAATTAAGGTAATCTCTTAAAAATGACATTTCCAATAGAGTTGTCCAAATTTTGAATCCCCTCTATTAAATCGCCACTTTGTACCAATAAATTATTCTTATACTCAAAAACCCATTTTGACGGGGCAACGTTGAAAAAGTTTTATATAAATTACTGATGGAATGCTTTGAAGATATTTGACGTACATCATATGTCTTTTATGTTAACTTAATTAATTATTAAAAGATAAAACAAAATTAGCTTTAAACAAATAAACTAGTAGAAAATACAAGATGAAAACGCATTAGCAGTTATGATTACAACTGTTGGAAAAAATTTACCAAACACGAAATGTGATATCATGGATTACTAGAGTACTCCCCTAGTTACATGTCTATTGTGTATGTGCGTTTGATATCAGTTTATTTAGTTTTTTGTTAAATTAAAAAAGACAGTTTTAAAAAACTATATATAAAAGCTCAAAATTGAAAGAAAAATTAATGCCAAACACACACTTTTTTTTTTTGTAAATTACAGCAGCCTCTTTTGAGGTTTCATGAAATAATACTCATTTCTAACGGATATTCTATTTTTTTAAAAGATTATTGTGCAAACTATGAATGAATCAATGAAATGTCATTCCGTTTGGTCCTTGAGGTTTGTGGATGATTGACACTCCCCATTGAGATTTGTATAAATTAGTAGAAATATGTTTTAAAAGCATAATATAATATAATAATATTATGTTAATTAGGAGAATTATGGTGTAAATGTGCGGGCCTAAATTTATTGGTGGCATGGTAAAATCTCATAGAAAGATAGTATAATATCGCACACTCCAATATTAAATTTTATAAGGGTTTTGTATAAAATCTCTTATACCACTATATTAAAAATTATGTCGACAATATTTTATGTATAATTATCAAATTTTATGTAAGAAAAATGGTGGTTGAAAATAAAGAACAAGAAACACATGGATTTACATAACATCTTTCTTTGGAATGCAGTAGGAGAAAAAAGAAGCACCGTGTGCCTTACCAATCTATCCAACGACCAATTGGTGAAGGATGAGGGAGTACAAATCTTTTATAACATTCGATCGCAGACCAAGCCCATTGGTATTAGAGCAAATTGTGAAATCCCTTACACACCGCTGCCCCATTAAAACGACCCAACCCTTCTTCAACATGCAGCTAATCAGCTATATATCTGCCGGGGTCCCATGCTGATGCAACCACACGCAATATAATGATGAGCGATGTCTTCTCAGTTTTCAGTGATGATAGCTGGTACCATTTAATCCAAAACTTGCAGAGACAACCTTTAAACAAGTTGCATGATAATGATGAAGCCAATTAATAACGCATGGATAAGTTATCACAATCCCGAAAATTGCATGGCTATAGGCAAATCCAGCACCTAACTAGTAATGGTATTTAGTGATATGCTTGTTTCATATCCTCATTTCCCATGGCCTCCATGGCAGCTGAATCCAACCTTGGTTGCTTTTATTAGAAGCGCCCTCACACCACTAGGATGATCAATTTGCGCATTCACAGCTCAGTACGTAGTGTACGTGATAGACCCATGTTCATTGCAAATCAGTTTACATTTCTCCACCATACTACACTAGGACAGTCCCACCATTTATTGAACATTTAGTATGTGGTAGTCCCATATTCATAGAGACGAAGAGCTATGTGATTTCCATGATCGATGGGATCTAGAGCTTTCAAATTTCCATGATCAAGACCTAGAGCTATGAAATTGGGTTTGAGATTTCTGAGTTTTGTGAGAGAGAGAGAGAGTTTGTGGTAGTCACATTTTTTAGTGTTAGGATGCATGGCTAATTACCCTTGCTTGAAACACTAGTCCTACGGAGTCAGCTTTACTACTAGCTAATGTACTAATAGAATTTCGCTCAATTTTGTAGGCCAATCGAGTGATTTTCACTTTGTCATGTTCATTCAACCCCATTTGAAACTTCCAACTTACTTCACTCAATCGAGGTTGAGCTCCTAAGTTTTATTGCTAAACAATCTTATCTTGGTAGTTGCTGCATTAAGAAGAGAGTGGAGTTTCGTATTCAATTTTATTCTTACCATTCACTATATTGAACATTTTTTCCCCTTTCTATCCCTTCCTGTAAAGCTGACAATTATCTCTCTGGTTCTTGTTTTATCATGTTTGGATGTAATTGAGGGTTAAATCAAAATTTTTAAGATCAATAGATAATTATGGGGGCCATCTAACAAGTAAGCTTAGGATCTATATCATAATTCTTATGCAATGAAAATTGGATGTGTTTTGAGTCTCATTTAATTTATGGAAATAAATGGAAGGGCCCCCATTTGCCAATTGCCAAGAGACTGAAAAGAGAGTATTTATGTAGAAAATTGATTCACTGATTGAGACCAACCAACAACATAAGGCCCATGTCTCTTATAGGAATGAAACCATATTTCCACGTCAAATATCTCATGAATATGAAGACATCAACTCTACAAAACCATTCCCCGCAAGTAAATGCACTACCACCTTGATATTGAAGATAAATTGCTTCATAATTCTGTGTACCATCCTTGTTTGAATTTTCAAATTTCCAACACAATACTTAAAAAAGAACTATACTCTTAAATTGGCTGGTATACGAGGGAAATCACAATCCCCATGACATTGTCATCCACCACATAGACAGCTATGGATATTAATGATGAAGCTACAAATATGGAATAGATAACACAAATATGGTGGGGCATATATAACGCATTAGTGTATAACACTGTTAAAGATAAGAAAGCCCAAAGAAAGAATAATGAAGAAAAACTTGTCAATTTAAAATTTTAGAATGGAGCTGTTTAGATTGGAATTGTGAAACAAACTGAAGATATATGGGAGTACATCACTAGTGTATGTGTTACTGTATAAGGCTTAATTTTATTGAGTTGATTAGATTATAAAACTAGTTAACTATTATAGTTACTTTTGCTATGTTCTAGCGATCCATGACAAAAAACTGTGGATCCTAATTAACTCAATTAGTAAATTCACTTGTTATTGAATGAAAAAAAAAAAAAAAACAAAAACAAAAAAAAAACAAAATCTACTAGTAAGTGCAAAAAATTGTAGTCAAACCCAAATTTTTAGTTTTTTTGTTGTTCTAGTGATTAATCGTGTGACAGGTTGACATATCAGGAGGTATATGTACTATCAACACAGGTTGATTTTCAAACAAAAAACTGAAATAATCGAATATGGGTTATTAAAATTATTTGTTAATATTTTGATGGACTTGTTTTGGATTAGCTTTTTTGAAATTTTTATGTGTTTATTTAGTTGGCAAAAGTATATCGTAATTAAAAAAGAAAAGAAAAAGAGGTTTTGAAAAATTATATATAAATTAATAAATTAACATAAAAAAGTTAATCCAAACCCGCTATAATTCACCAACCTTTTATTCAATACAAAAAGTAGACATATACCTAGAGATATTGCAAGTCGAAGGTAGGAAGCTCAAGTTTACTAACATGTACATACAAGTAAATGAAACAACTTCAAATTTCATGTTCAATTATTCTAAAACAACACCATTTGTCATAACTTTTATAACAATTTGATATCAATATGTATGTCATTATGATTGGTGAACTATTATTTTCACATAAATCTACCACTTTCTCTCTGCGAGTCGCACATGTCACGATTGCAACAATAATTGTGGTACAAAAGTTATGTCTATTGACTTTCTCTTTCACATCATGTCTATGTTTAGTTGTAAGTACTCAGCTAAAGCACCTACATATGAGGAGTTTTGAGCACCCAAGCTTCCACTTTCAATATCTCTGTATGCTTACTTTCTGTATTGAATCAATATAATTAAATTATATCATACGCCAATGCTTGATTCTTGTACGTTTGGGTTACCATTTTTTCCCCACATTAGGTTATTAGTACCATATATCCCTAGGCATAAATCACTTCATGCAATTCAGCTGCATGTCTAGATTGCTAAGGTATCAATCACTCTTAGGATCATTTTCTTGTTGCCGTAACCTTTAAGAAATTAACTGATGTGGTCATACACGCTGTACATGCAAATTAATGCATGAGAATTCATGACAAAGACGTATATATATTACAAGGTTATTGGAAACCTTATTTAGTCCAAAACAGCAACTTCTGCTCTGCTCTGCTTCTGACTCTCTCCCTCAAAATGCCATCTTGGTGGGCAAGAAACTCAAAAAGAAATGCACAAGAAGGTCACAGGAAACAAGTTGAAGAAGCCAGGAAGAGCCAAGCTTCAACTTCTACTAATTACAACAACAAGAGGAATCTGAACAGAGAGAAGCAAAAGAGCTTGGATGAAGCAATCTTCTTTGCTCGGAATTCTAAGATAACAAGTCAAGAATTCATAGATTCTCCCATTTCTGCAAATGGGTTCTCCGTGTTTCGCTGTTTTGATTCAGATATAGGAAGCCTGACTGTGGAGAAGAAAGCATATCCTCTTCCTCAGCCTCCTATAAGCGCTAATAGGTTTTATTCTGAGACCGTGTCACTTTCAGGTTCCAGTGAGAGTTCATCTTGGTGTTCTTGTGATAAGTGTAATGAAAACAATGGTGATCATGAGGAATTTGGTTCTTTTAGGTTTGTTTCTTCCTTCCCCTATTCTGGCTTTTTAGTTTCTGAACTTCTGTAGTTCTGTTGGTCAGTTAAATTCAGGTTCTTTTTTTATGATATAGAACTATTAGAACTTGGCCTCCATTTGCATTTTGATTTCTATGTTCTCTGTTATATCTTTCCCAGATCATTTTAGGCCAAGTAATTGCGTGAGGCACAAAGGTAAATAGGTGTTTCTATGCCCAACCGTTGGAACTTCAATACTATGCTTCAAATCAAGTCATTTTTATTTTATGTCTTTTTTAAAAAAAAAAAAAAAAAAAAAAAAGCAGTTTAAAATTTACAGTTAAAAAAAAAAACAGTTGAAAGACAAAAGTAGGAGTTTGTTTTATAAAGAAGGTTAGAAGCATGTACATAACTGTTTTCTTTGCTAGTTTGTAAATATGGATTTTTGCAAGTTATTTTGGAGCAAAAAGTCTTCTTTCTGCCCTTTACTGCAAGTTGTGTCACTCTTGTAGATCAAAACAGCAAAGATTTTCTGTATTTGAATAAAAATCATTAACATATGTTGCTCTTAAGGATTTCTTTAGAATATAATACTTTTCCATAAAACATAATAATTGGAAAACCATTATAAAATCTTACCAAAACATCAAAAACAAAACCAACTTCCTCTGATTTGTCGTGTTCCTTGTCACCAAACTTAAACCGGTCATAACTGCAAAGCAATGGCACAAAACAAAATCACAATAGAGTAACAAATTTTGAACACAATTGTCCAGAAGAAAACAAGCAAAATACTCACAAAACAAAACAAGCAGAATACTCATAATTAAAACACCATTTTCCAACCAAGTTTACCAACCGCAATGAGATGTTGAGAATAGAAGTGGTAAGGGCATTTTTGGTGGTAGTTATGGTGATTTGGTTTTGGTGGAAGTAGCCACCAAGATGGCTATTTGGGTTAAAAATTCATTAATCAGAAGGTGATCAAGAGCCACACGTTCTCTTTAGTCTATTCTTGGAGGTTAGCTTAGCAATAGTTGGAATTGATTTCTATCTACTCTCTATGCTTTGGCTTTTTGAGGTTTGAGTCTGATTCTAAGATATTTTGTGGAGTTATATATGATGAAATGAGTTTTTGATTGAAGTAGCAAATTGCTGTGGAAGTTAAACATCAAGAATTCATCCATTATTTTGACAGTAATTGTGTAATCTTCCACTTTTTAACAAAAGAAATGCTACATGGTTATCACAGACTATTTGAAGAATCCCGGTGCAAATCATGGTCAAGAATTTCATGCCTGGAATCCAAAACTTTGACAGCTTGCACATTTCCTCAGGATCTGCTCTTATGTGATACAAGTTTGGAGTCTCCATCTGTAAAGCTTGAAAGTAGAAGGCATCCATGTCATGCTCTTCCCCTTCCTCCAGGTTCTCCACCTTCAGAGAAACTTCAGTCGAAGTGGAGAAAAGGAAGGCTTCTAGGAAGAGGGACATTTGGGCATGTTTATGAAGGATTCAATAGGTAGCATAATTTTCTCCCTCTTTTCGACTTCACTGCTTTCTTGTTGGGCTTCAATACTAGTGAAATGCAAAAGATATGGAGGAGTGGAAAAAAAAAGCTATAGTTACTTGGATATTGATGTAATTTAATGTTGTAAATACAGTGAAAATGGACAAATGTGTGCAATAAAGGAAGTAAGGGTCATTTCTGATGATCAGGCCTCAAAAGAATGTCTCAAGCAACTGAACCAGGTGTGTCTCTCATATTTTTCTGCAAAAATGAAGGATTGCATCTGCATTGTATGGCTGCTTTTTGTTCTTTATTGAACCGATTTTGATATTTGTATCTAAAACACTGAATTTGAAGCATCATGACATAGGTATTAGATTTGTAACACATTCTACATGTGTGAACAGGAGATAACATTGCTTAGTCAGCTGTCACATCCAAACATTGTCCAATTTTATGGAAGCAAACTGGTACGCAAACTTCAATAATTTGAATTCATTTTTCTACTGTGAAATCCATGTTATTCTCAGCTTTGAATCTATCTTTTGGGTTTGAAACTCAAAAAAGTTGCTTATCAAGTCAGCGGGATTAACTACCACACAGCGGTATAAAAATCTGTTGATTGATTCAACTGAAGTGAGTTTGATGACAAATTATGTTTATACGATATGTCCGATCCTTAGGAAGTGTATATACTATCTTCTTTGGATCCATTTCCAGATTTGAGATAGTACAGTGTTTTACATTGTACCCTAAAAAAAGCATTTGTTCATGTATAATCCTCTATGTTTTGCTAGAAAATATAATGGATAAAGATGGAGAAACGGTTAATTTATGACTCCTGGATTTAAATCCGCCAAACTACTGGGAAAGGAACGTGTAACTGGTATAGCAATTTACATTCTTTATAACAACTCTGAATTCTTGATGCAGGGTAGAGAAAAACTTTCAGTTTATTTGGAGTACGTTTCTGGGGCCTCAATTGATAAATTACTGCGGGAATATGGTCCATTTGAGGAACCTGTTATCCAAAGTTACACCAGGAAAATTCTTTCTGGGCTAGCTTATTTACATGGAAGAAATACAGTGCACAGGTTATGGATGTTTCAAAAGTTTTAGTTGTTATGGTTCTTGTGGCATATACTTACATGGAAGAAATACAGTGCACATGTTATTGGATGTTTCAGTAGTTTTAGCTGTTATGGTTGTTCTGGTATATAGTATTTAGTTTTAGGAAATGAAACTTGTATTTCCTTTGGCAGAGACATCAAAGGCGCAAACATATTAATAGATCGTAATGGTGAAGTTAGACTCATCGACTTTGGCATGGCTAAACATGTATCTTTCTTCTATATTTCTTTTGAATAATTCCACAGTTATTGTGTTCGTTCCTAAACAAATCATCTCTGATCTCCTATTTATTTCTTTACATCAGACAACATCCTGCTCTTCAATGCTTTCTTTTAGAGGCAGCCCTTATTGGATGGCGCCTGAGGTAGTAGTTTCTTCCAAATTTCTCTCCTTCCATGTCATTCTCACTTTCTTCTTCTTACCTTCGACGTTTATAGTTTGGCAATGATTGTCTTTCGTAAATAATTTCTCCAGGTGATAATGAATCTGGGTGGTTATGGTCCTGCGGTTGATATCTGGAGCCTAGGTTGTACTGTTCTTGAAATGGCTACTTCAAAGCCACCTTGGAGCCAGTATGAAGGGGTATGTCATCGTAGATTTATAATTTGCATCTCTTTGGTTTTAGGACCAATCTCATATTATTTTATCTTTCACTAGGTAGCTGCAATATTTAAAATCGCAAACAGCAAAAGTTTTCCTGAAATCCCTTGTCACCTTTCAGAGAATGCACATAGTTTCCTTAAACTTTGCTTGCATAGGGACCCCTTGGCACGTCCTAAGGCTGCACAACTACTACATCACCCCTTTTTCCAAGATCAAGCGACAAGAAAGTTATGAAAGTTGATAATTTCTAAAGTCATCAGTGAACTTGCCAGATGAGGTGCAAAAGTTTGGTTTTGCATAGAATTTATGTACAAATAACTGTCCAGAAGCAACTCTGTTCTATACTTCTATGTGCTATGCAAATGATGGAAGTTGGCTTTTCTGACTTATGCCCTTATAAGGGTTTGGCACTTGCAGAAATTCTCTATTTCTGCAATTTCCTTCATGGTTAAACGTTCAAGACCAACTTTTGCTAAAATTTCATAGAATCTGTTGGCCAATTGCATAAAAATTTGTATCATAAGAAATTTTCAGTAGCAGAGATGGACATACTAATAGAGGTCAGGAGTTTAAGCTGCCTCCATAGTTTTTTTAATATGTAAAAAAGCTGTATATATCTTGTCTTATGTTTTCCATAAAGATAAGGGCACAACTGCTCTGTATGAAACAACAAAAGAAATGATATCTGTTAATATCACTATGATAATAATACCAGAGCTTCATGCCATATTTTTCCTCAAGAATATTAGTGTAAGAAACACAAATGTCTATCCTACCATATTAATCAGATATAAATCCAGTTATTAAACTAGTTTCCAAGAGTCAAGACTAAGCCTGACTTGACTGTTTCTCATACTCCATTATGCTCATTTAATTTGGGGGGGGGGGGGGGGGGGGGGGGGGGGGGGTGGGGGGCGGGGGGGGCGGTGGGGTGGTGTGTTGTTGTTTGTTGTGGGGGGCATATTATAGTTTCAAGTTTCAACAATATGATGGAGGTTAGCAGGATGGCAAGAAGTGCAGGAATTATCAGCCATATAATTTAAACTCATGTATAAACTGTAGCGGGTATGACAAGAAGAAAAGTGGAGAGAGATTGAGAGGTGGCGAAAAAACCAGGTGCACCGGTAGTATGAACATAAGTTGGATATCCTTATTGTCCTGCTATTATCTTTAAACGTATGGCACATCCTTTGCCCATAAAAATAAAATAATGGTTGATTGGATTACTGAGATCAAGAAACAGCTGAATTAAAAACAGATTCACTACAAAAATAATCATGCGTTCAAAAATCTGCTGTCATACACTGACTCAATTCACTTCACATACAAAAATGCCTGAGAGAGAGAGAGAGAGAGAGTAAATTCAAATCCTTGTGAGCTTTGATTATGCAATCATCTTTTGATTTAAGGGAGTTCTACACAACATCACAAACACCTTTTACTAGTAAATTGAAAGCAGTATGTCCTTGTCAAAATTGGCCTAAAAGTACTACATAGGATCATGTAATCTATATGTGGACATTGATCAACCTGCACAAGCTCTCAAAGCATAAGGTCCATCCTAAAATGAATAATCCTTTAAATCTGACTTTAGGTCCTCCACTTCTATGTCAGCCATGCACTCTTCTTCAGTAAGGGGAGGGAGTTGCCTAGTCTTGCGCTTTACGTTATGCTTGTGCCAATCACTCTTAAAGTGATCCCTGAATCCGCTGGCATCCCCAAAAAATGCATTGCATGTGCTGCACTTGTTTTGCTTTCCCTCCACCTTGGCATTCTCATTTCCGACAGAGATAGTAGTCTGCTTTTGTAAATTTTCACTCAGTTGGGACACAGAGTCAGCAGATTCCTTGGGTAGGTGTGATGGGCCTGATGGTGCATCATCATAATCATCATAATGATCCACATGGGTGTCCTCCTCCACATGCACAGAGTATGCAAGGACTTCAAACCTTCCTTGCAAACTGCTTACAAATTCACTACAGTCCCGATATAAACCAGGATCCACTTCACAAATCTGCACAACATTTAAACAAACATAGAATACATAAGTAAACAGAGTTACCTCGTTTCAGAAATCTGCTTACCAACAAATAAACAACATAAACAACACAAACTGCTAAAAAGAGATTAATGATCATATATAAGTGTATGAGACTCCACTAAGCTAACTAGCATGCTGGAAGTGTACCAACTGATATCATATTGTACTTTAGGAAAAGGAAACAAAATTTTCATCTTACAATGCAAAATGCTCTTTACAGGAAAATTAAAATTTAACAATTATAAACTGCTTTTTTCGTTTTCTACATCAGAGTATAAAGGACTTCAGATGCATCTTGAATTGTAATTTTTTGGGGAGTTAAAAACCCCCCCAAGTAACATGCTGCTTTATGTGGGTTAATTGGAGACCACTTGGGCCTATGAAGGTAGTATTTGATTCTAGGTCTGAGGAATAACACCAATAGAATTTATTAGCTAAATTGAGTGATAGTGCATAAAACTACAAAACTTTAACTATCAAACACTAGGAGCACAAGCCTGAGAGTAATAGTGAACTAACGCTAACCTAAGCAAACTGATCTGGGATAAGAAATTTTTTTTTTTTGGATAAGTAATAAGATTTATTGATATCAAAAAAGAGACACCCTAGTACACAGGAAGTGTACAGGGGTCAAAAAATCAAGTACAAAAATTACATAAATCAAGAAAATCAAGAAAAGATGAAAATGATTGGTTTCACAAAGCTAACAACCAATCCAATAAGGTTCTACAGAAAAATAACTTGAAGTCTGGCATGGATCTCTCATTATCTTCAAAACACCTGCTATTTCTTTCCCTCCAAAGACACCACATTAAACAATGGGGAACAATTATCCATGTATGTCCATTATAGTTAACAGTAAAAGACATTTGTACATTGATAACATAGGACCTGAACTTACAACAGATGGATGACTTCCAGACTCATCTTTTGAGGTGATGCTAGCATTCCAGACATTCAGTTTCTCCAGAAGTGAGGCAAAATCCTTTTCCGGAACACCAATTCGTAATCTCATTGGTGACCGTTTTATTGGAAAGTGCTTCTGAAGCTCATGTATAACTTCCAATGCCTGAATAAGATACATCAATAGTTCAAAACACCTCAGAGTAAAATCACTGTAACAAATAACAAATTCCATGATCATCACACACTCGTTATTACACACTCACTGAAAATTGTGCTTTCAGTGTGTAACAAGATTTTCCCATTTCGTAAAACCATGTAGTGATCAAAATAAAGCATATTATTGTTATTATTTATTAATACCTGCTTCTTAGAGTTGCTATGAGGATCAACAGCAAAATGGATATCGCGCATAAGCCGCTCAATCATGCCAATGGTGTAAGGACGCTGAGTTTCGGTATTGAATGTCTTCTGCATAACAATGGTGGCAATATCGCGAAACTGATTGGACAACTGAGATTCCCTCTCCTTCCCAGCCACTTGAAGCTCTCCTTTATCCAAAATCTGCCCAATCAAACAAACACAATAAGCGAGTCCCGTTTGGGATGCACTTCTAAGCCAGGTTACTGCTAATTTTTCCTACTATTTGCGAGTCTCACACGGGACACCTACTTATTTTATTTAACTTTTGCTTATTTTTTCTACTATTTGCGGTCTCACGTGAGTCAGTATTTTCAGTTAAAAAGCAAAATAAACAGTTCCAAACGCACATATATCTCAATACAAAATGAAGCTAACCTAGAACATTTAAAAAAAAAAAAAAAAAAAAACAAATTGAGTCTATGTACAACAAATAAAGATAAAAGATAAAAGAGACCTCCAAGCAAATTTGAGTCTGGTCATCAGTTCCAAAAGCTTGAAGCAATTCTTTGGACTTGGAAAGAATTCCTTTGGAGACATTAGAATAAACGGTGTGTGATTGCAACACTTCATCCAAGTCTTTCTCTCTGTTCCAAAAATTACAATAATAATAATAATAAACAGTATGTGATTGCAAAACTGAAAATTTTCAGGTTCTATTATTAGGTTTAAATTACAAAAAAAAAAATTGAACAGTTAAAAAAGAGAATGGGAATGGGAGAGAGAGAGAGAGACGTACACGCCAGAGCGCCAAGAGAGGACCTTGTTTTTGTAGCAAGCGATCTCGAAGCGAGTGCCGTGCTTTTTGAGGCGGACCACTGCAACGTTGGTAAGCCTCTTTTGCCCTACCGGCTGCACCAGCGTCCGCGACATGACTCGCTATTCCTCAGACGATGGATATTGATTGTTGCGTTTTTTAGTCGATGGGTATATTTTTGCTTTGTTTCATAAAAGCCTAAAGGGGTTGTTTTTATAAATACTAGTACTAGTAAAGTAATAGGGGCAAAATACAAAATCAGTTTATCCTCAACTTTTGGCTCATGCTAGCAATTACCAATTTCTATTTCTATTTTTATTACCTATATTAACAAGCGCGAATGCACATCTGAATAGTGCTTTTGTCGAGCACTTTTTCTGCTATTTGTTTATTGTTTCAATACCCTTTTTTGTTTTTGAAAAATGCTAACGAGTGCTCTTAGGGTATTAATTAATAATTCATTTAAAAAAAAATTTATGGAAAAAAAAAAGCAATTAATATTTTGGCAACTTTTTTCATTTTTTATAAAATTGGTATCAAAACTTTCCTAAAATAAATTATTAACCAATGCCCTAAAGACACTCGTTAGCATAACCCTTTGTTTTTTTGACCGACTTTGTCCAGCAGCTTTTTGACTTTTTTACCCTTAATATACAAGCAGACTAAAAGGGTTTGTTTTGTCTTTTACTTCTATTTTATTTGATTTTATCCTTTTGTTAACCTTTTTGGTCAGCCACCTGCTCTATTGATGGACGCGAACACAATAGTTAGAACAAACATAGGATCCAGGTGAGGGCCAAATTGGCCAAATACCATTAATTTTTGAAATATTTTGCATGAAGACACTGTTTTGGAAATAATTGGGGATGTACCACTTTTTTAAGTACTCGAGTTTGGTGAACTCGAGTACTATGTTTTATAACTCCACCGTGGCATGGCTGACATGGCAATTGTGATTTAAAAATTCCAAACAGTACTCGAGCTCAGGAAGCTCGAGTACTGTTCAATGTTACCCGAGTCCACTAAACTCGGGTATCAATCTGTATTGGCCCCAATTGCTTCAGCAGCTATGCAAGTGAGCCATTGATACTCGAGTACGTGAAACTTGAGTACTATGTTAAGTACTCAAGTCCACCAAACTCGGGTATTAGTCTGTTTGCCAATTTCTGGAGAATGCAATCTTCAGCAGTTATGCAAGTGAGCCATTGATACTCGAGTACGTGAAGCTCGAGTACTGTGTTCAGTACTCGAGTCCACCAATCTCGGGTATTAGTCTGTTTGCCAATTTCTGGAGAATGCAATCTTTACGTCCTAGTTCTGGGGTTGTGGCTGCCCTTAGCTAAATTCACTGGTAGGTCCACTTGGCTAGAAGCTCATGCTCTCTCTCTCTCTCTCTCTCTCTCTCAATAAAAAAACAAAGAAAGAATATGTTTTTTTTATGTGGTTTTGGTTAGCCATCTAACTCAAATCATTAGAAACAGAATACAATGGCCCAATGGTTTCTGTAATCAGTTTGGTTCATCTTCTTCTTTTTGCTTATATTTTTTCCCAATTGGTTGATTTTCTTCCCCCTACACCTCCCTTCATTATTATATTATATTATATTATGACATGCCTAAGGTTTTTTAATACTTACATGTGATCAAAATGGGTGGTATATGGAAAGGTTTGTTATAAAATTACCAGCATCATAACTCATTCAGCACCCAACTTATATGGTAACCTTGAGAACTCAGAAATGGTATTATTTGGGCATTTTCACTTAATCCCAGTGTTAATTTGTATAATTATTTTTTTCAAAACAGTTCTATTTGTTTTAGAACTTAACATCCCTCCAAGCCAAATAGAAAATTTTATGAGCTTGTTAAACTGTCCAGTAATGCATAGGTCATTGCAATTTGCAAGTTGTTGCTCTTTACATACTAAGATTCACCCCCATCCCCCAAAAAAAATAAAAGAGAGAAAATCTCCCTTGCCAGTAATAGTATAATGCATGGGAAGCAGTCATCACCCATGCTTTCCCATGCATTTTTGAATTTGGAGACTCCAACTTTCAACATGTAATCAGCTGCTACAACCTCCAGGTCCTCTAGCTGGTATTCATCTTCAACACCATCATCCTCTGTCTCACCAGTGGTTGGATCAACCTAACTATGATATGTTTGATATTATCAGTGTTTCAGGTGTCAGTACCCTGCCTTTCAATTGTGAGTTGGTGCAGCAAGTTTGATATTATCTACAACATGACGTTACAACTGAATAGCTAGCGCACGACGATGTCATGTTCATAGAGTTATTTTGATTAATTCATAAAAGTACACTAAATTGAATCAATCAACACCATCAAATTACTCTATATTAATGCTGCCTTAAAACAAAAAGCTTTAACTTAAGAGCCCAAATCCGAAGCTTAAGAAAATAATTACAAAATATAACACAAGATATGTAACTAAAGAGCAAAATAACTCTTCAATGGACTTGAGATGAAGTTGATATCATACAAGAATCCTCAGTAAACTTGTCATCCATTTCCAATCGTTCTTTATCACTTTCAAACTTGCATCTCTTTTAACCGTTTCCAATATTCCCAGTTCAGTCAAACTTTTCTATGGCACATAATCAGGTGCAAGTAGTTTTCACAAGTAGAAAGGGGCAAACTTTTGTGAATTTTCTGTTAGAATTTGTAGACATACTGATATTAGTATGCCACACAGGCACATAAATAAGAAAATCTGTAGCAGGACCCTAGAACAGCAATTGCTCGAACAACGCGAAGCTGCAATGACACAGTTATAGAGTTTGAATCACAATTTCACTAAAAGAGAAAGAAAATGAAGCAGGCCAAAGAACAGAATTTAACCTTCGTTATGGAGAACTCCAAGCCCAGTGCAAAAAGAAGAAAAATTGCACCAAACTGGGCCACTGTTTCAACCTATGTGCATTCATCAGGGGAAAAAAGTAAGTGACCTGTAGAGACATCTGATAAAAAAAGAATATCAAGATGGAATCTTGATTACCACCAGAGAGCATCTTGTGACAATAAGAGCATATGAGCCTAGCAAATAACTACATGGGCAAATCATCTTTATTTTCAGTTGCTATTATACAATGAAGGCCACCATTTCATGCTTGATGATTTGTTTTTAAATTTTTGTTCCCTTGACTCCTTCATAGCAATGTAACAAAATGCATGATATTTAGTAAATTTTTGACATAGGCACATTGACACAAGACTTTATATTAGCGGTCTCAATGTGAATGCAACTCCTTCATTGTTAGGTTCCTTTGGTTATGTAAAAATGCATTAGTTCTAATTGGATGCAAATATAAACCTTATAATGGTTTGATGACCATTCATATAAATACACTTTATAATTTACAATAGCTTGTGAGTTATAATTGACAATAGCTGGTGAGTTAATAGACTGAAACTTTCCATCAATACAAAATTTGAGTTGATAGATTGAAACTGTCTATCAATATAAATTTTGGAACCTAAAGGCTAGAAATTAAAATGGATCGAAGAGAAGATTTCTTGTTATGAAGATGATCTTCATTTTCTATAACATGGATGTCATTGCCCCCTATGCTACCAATGAACTTCTTAGTCATTGCCATGCTACCATGTATTTTTTTTCTCAATCACAAGTTACCAAATTATGTGAAAACAATACAGCTTACCAATTACAAACTAATAAAAATTTACACGTTTATATTCTAAGTTAAAATCCTTGCTAACACAATCTTATTTCCAAACAATGTTGAAGTAAGGAAAAAAAAATCATCTCTCTTATTGGTGATAGAATTGTTGGGAGTAGAGAAGCTTTGTAAGCTAATTGGAATTTAAGTAAAACAATACACAAGTTCAATAATTTAAATATAAAGAGAAAGTCATCATCATAATAAGCATAATAATTTGAAGTTTTGAACTAGTGCAATCAAAGACATTTAGGAGGAACTAAAGCGTGCAATTGTGATTCTTTAGGCAATTCCTTTGATTCGTAGCAATGTTTAAGAACAAGTCAGAAGTTAGAACTTTTACGATGAGCATTAAAAAAATGGAAAAATTTTACATTTAAAAGGATGCCATGGTTCAAACTTAGCGTACCTAGTCCGCGAGACCACCACTCGTCGGTACCTTGTTCCGCTTAGGGCATGTTCTTTGGTTATGGCCCTCTTGGTCACACAACCCGCATTGCACCTTCCTCCCCCCCTCCTTCCATGGTGTGGTTCTCGGCTGTCTCCCGCCCTCGTCCATCTCATTCCAAATTCATGTTGAGACAGGGCGACCTTTCTCTCGGATTAATTGAGGGTTAGGGAGGACCTTTCGAGTTTCTATACCATCCGGCCATGATAATCTATCTTTCAACACAGGGAAAACGGAAGCATAGCTCCGGAACAGTGCGTCCACGCTATAGCATGGGTCAATGTACTGCTCTGCATCATGTCGATACCTAATACAAACTGCAATGACATGTGAACATGGTATCTTGTACAGTTTCCATTTCTGACATGTGCAAGTTCTTTGCAACAGATTAACTCCATGTGTGTGATCCCCACGTCCAGCAGTCCCTGGATTATGCGATGTATTTACTTGATATGATTGTTGTTGCGTGCTCAATCTCGTCACCCTGTGATTCTCCACCTTCGCCTTATTTCTCATGAAGATATCCAAGGCATATTTAGTCCATCTTTGACCCGATTTCAACTGCGCTATGCTCTTATTGCGACGATCATCAAAGTAAGCATTTAGTTTGAACCATGTGTATTTCACCATTGCCGTAATAGGCAGGCTACGAGCACCCTTTAGAACACCATTGAAGCACTCGGACACGTTTGTAGTCATCGCCCCATAACGATAACCGTTGTCAAAAGTTAGAGCCCATTTCTCTTTGGGCACATCCTTCAGATATCGGTGCGCATCCCGGTTGACATTCTTAATTGAATCGAAAGTGGCATTGAACTTTCGCTCCTGGGTAGCACTTGCTGCCCTCCATACTAGATTCTTTAAAGTTTCATTTTTCCATCTAGTGTTGACATTACTGCATAGATGACGAAGGCAGTAACGATGTTCTGTCATGGGAGGCCGCAGGGAGACATCTCGATTAGTGTCTCTGAAGATAGCTTGTATCCCAGGGTGTCTGTCAGATATGACACACAAGTGTCTCCAGTCGGTAACATACGTTCTTATACAAGCCAAGAACCAACCCCAAGTCTCTGTGCTCTCGCTCTCGACAACGGCGAAGGCTAGTGGATAAATCTTATTATTAGCATCTGTCGCCATTGCAATCATCAATTTCCCTTTATATTTTCCATAGAGGTTGCATCAATGCTAATCACAGGCCTACATTGCTTGAACCCAACAATACATGGTCGAAACGCCCAAAATACGGACTTGAATGTACAGGTTCCCCTTTCATAATTATCATCCACTATTAACTTATACTGTGTACCCGGACACTTGCATCAGTAAGTCCTGCTAAAAAACGCGGCAACTCTACATAAGACTCCTTAAAATCCCCGTATATAACTGCAACAGCCTTTTGTTTGGCATCCCATACCTTGTATGTGAATTATGATGATTAAGTTAGAAATGAATACAAGTAATTATAGTTGAAGAAAACAAATCAAGACTTGTAAGGCTATAAGATGAAGATAATATTTCTTTATCTTTATTCCTCTTTTTGTTTTTCTTTTTCAATTTCAATTTTCATAATATAAAGTATTCACGGGTTTTGGGAAAAAATATCATGCAAAAAACTTCACAGAAAACTGATGTCTCTACATTGTATTGAAAAGAGAATGCAAGTTAAAGAATACCTTGTAGTGAGATATTTCGTGTTTTAAGTCTGCCAAAACAACGTGGCGTAAGTTCTTTATCTTATACGCAGGGTCTTCTCGTATATAGCGCTCAAGTACGTATGCTAGGAACGCGGAATCAATCATCCGACCATCATGAGCATTCTGAATTTTGTCGCACGTGTGAGGGCCCTTGCATTTTGCGATCTTCCAGACATTGTCTCCCTTGCAACAAATTGCACAGACTGACCATGGACATGAATCATCCTCACAACTCACCATAAGCCTCTCTGAGTCTGAATGCTCTGTTTTGAAGCTAAAATTCTCTCGCAATGCGTACCAAGTTAACGCATGTCGCACTGCCAATTTAGTGGCGAATACCATCCCTTTCAGTGGCTGCTCCCCAGGCGTCCAACTTGATACTTCCGCTTGCATAACCGGTGATGGATCAAACATATTATCCCAAGTGTTTTTCATGAACCATTCCGGCATAGGATCGGGACCGGGGCATGTGTCTCTATTCTCTTCTACAACCACATCTTCAATATGATCAACATCCTCATGTTCACCCTGGTTCGCACTTCTCCATAATCCTCAACTGTGATTCAACCTGTCACAAGTATACAAGAATAGTGTTAGTAGGTTGAACTAAACTATGCGAAGCGAGGTACATTTATAACGGAACAGTGTTTGAAAACTTACCAAAGTGTCCCAGTACGAGGTCTCTCTCGTAATATGGCGAACAGTGCGAGGACAAAACCACACCATATAATCGTCATTGTAGCTCATCTCCCCATGAAAAGGCGGTGCTTCGGCAATTGTGGCATGCGCCGCCCATTTAGCAATATGTGTTCTATGTTCAACAGCCTAGTTTTTTTCGTGCTTGCCCTGAAGTGTTATCTTGTGAAGTTCAGTTGAAGTATCGACATTGATCGGTACGTCTTGCTTCATCCTAAACTGTCGGAGAACACGTTCTGGGTGATGGCCTTCAACCACCCAAAAATGTATGAGCGGCACGATAGACCTCCATATGCGTTGGCCTGCCGTACAATATGCGGGCAGGGAACCCAAATAATTTCTGTATGGCTCCCAGACAATCTGCAATGATCCAACAGATGTAAACAACCATATTAACAATATAATTAGAAAAAATGTGTAGCGGATGTGAACAATACATGGCAACAATGTTTAACTCTGAAATAAAAAATGTTTATTCATTCCCATTTGTAAGTATGACAACTACATGCCAAAGCGATTTCCACTTGTAAGGCACAATACCTGATTTGGCCGTAGTGAAGTGAGCGACAAACGATAGGCGCGAAGGACGTGCATTGGATGTTCAGTTGTTATCTTAGCCCCTTTCCATCTACCAAACAACACAGACATAACCTTCATATTAGTTACTTACATAATTCCCAAGCAAAAAAGATAATACAAAAATGTAAAACGGTAACTATCTAAGATCCTACATACCTGATAGTAAGTGGACCTGGGGGCAGTGCTTGGTGTGGATGCCTCATCACAGGACATATGTGTGGAAACCTCTCCCATGCCCACAACTGCATCAATAGCACGACACCGCCAATCTGCTTAGCTCCCTTCTTTGATGCCTTACAGAGGTATCTATATAGCCAACTTAGTGCTGCACTACCACAACTATATCTCTTTCTATTGCTAATTGGATTGAAAAATTGCAAATACATAACTGAGTGCCGTTCGCCAGACTTGTCTATAAACAATATACCAGCCAACATCTCCAGTATGTAAAACCGAGCATACTGCTGCACAAGCTCCTCACTGGCATCAGCCGGGAGAGGGTTCCTAAACTGATCCTCAAGCCATTTGGCTTTTATCCTCAGCCCTTCCATCACTCCAGTGTTCTTAACTCCACCAAGTTCTCTCGGCGGCTTATGCACTAGCAAGTTAGCACATAGATCACTCTAATCAGCCATATGGGTATATCCCACCTCTGGCAACCCATCTACAGGTACCCCCATTATAACCTCTATGTCTTGCAGCGTGATGGTCATCTCACCGAGGGGCAAGTGGAATGAGCATGTCTCCGGCCGCCATCTCTCCACCAAGCCGTGATCAAGCTATGGTCAATGTCTATATTTGGGACCCGAAGTAGTCCATCTAATCCTGCATCCGTGATATGACCGGCGATACGTGGGTCTAACCCACCTTCAAACAAACCTTCAAGCAAACCTTTGTCTCGGTGACGACAAGTCAGTACACCTGGCACTTCCTGCAAACAGAGCAACTTAGTATTAATAATAGCATTCACTAAGCACGTAATAATTATGCTTCAAACTTAAATGCCAAAAATCTTTCTACTACATATATTGACAACGATTTTGGACAAGTGCATACCTCGCTTGCCAAACGAGCATCCCAAAGCAAACTTGAACGATGCACATCCTGCCTCGTCAAGACATCTTGTATAGAGGGTCCCGCTCTATGTGAGTCCATATCTGGCATAAATTAAAGGTGATTAATGTAGAATCAAATATAACTAACTACTTCTACAGGTAAAAATAAATAAATTGATTTGTATTGTGGCACTATGCATCGAACTTATATCATAATAAGCAAGGGGCATTCTATCTTACACTTGAGTTTGTGCACTAAGATGCAAAAGTTGTGGAAAAGTCATGTTCAGGCATAATGTTATGAATTGGAATCCCAAATCTAGAAATAGTGAGTTGTAAGCAAGTTGCTTTCCATGACTATTGCGAGCTTAACGGTCATCAACCAAGGTGTTACAAAGATTTTCACACTATGCTTTACACACCAATGACATATTTGCATCATACATTCAGCAATCATAACTCTACTGACATCTGTCAGGGACAACAACCAAACAAAAGAAATTTCAGAAACTCTTACTAGAATCACTATCTTATCAGTAGAACAAAGACCAGTTGAAAGTATAATAGGAAATTACAACTTAAATCATAAGCTCCTACAAATATTTTGGTCATATCCTAGTGGATGCATCCAAAACGTTTAGAAAGCAATTGAAAGAACAACATCCTCTCCATAATGGAAATTCTCGTCTTATTTACCACCAAATGCAAACTTATTCCAAGTGCTAGCTGTGGGAAGAGTAAAAATATTTCTTTTTCAATCTCATTGAGGATTTTCTTCTTTTTATTTATGTTTCAAATGTCCAAGGAAATTATACTCTAATGAAGAAACTTTATATAAAATTTAATTGGCAGCCTGTTCTTGTTTTATTTCAGCCAAACATCGTATAAACTCTTTCTTGGTTAAGGCAAAATCTACAGCCACTTTACATCAGGAATTGGTGCATGAGTCATCTATAATGGAACAACTATATATAATATCCACATCAGCTGTTTCTGTTGTACAACTTACCATGTAGAGGGGTACTCAACCTGAGAAATCCCAATATCCCAACACTTTACCCAATTTCTTTCTAAGCTTGCTAGCATACTCTCTCTTTCTCTCTCTCTCTCTCTCTCTCTCTCTCTCTCTCTCTCTCTCTCTCTCTCTCTCTCTCTCTCTCTCTCTCTCTCAGATAGGTAGAAAGATAAAGAAGGGTTTCAGGTAACACTAAAATTGGGATATATGGTATAATCACAACAAACTATGAACTTATAAGAGACAAACAGTTTCAGGCAACGCTTTAAATCACATGCAGTGATCAACTCCATAATGGAAGGCACACTAGGTGATGAAGATCAAAATATGCAGGTAAACTTTTTTTTTAATTAATTTTTTATGTTTCTTTGTAATTTTCAGAAATTTTTAGAAAAAGGTTTTATTTCTTTGTTTTAAAGAGCTTTTAGAAGTATTTTAGTCAAAATTGAGTTTTTTTTATGTTAGGATGTTAATTAGGATATATTTAAGAATTTTTTAGTTATTTTTCCTTTGTTAAGCCTAATTTCATGTTCACCGTAGTTTTCTAGGGCTTCCAAAGGGTGTCCTACTTGACCTAGGATTTCTTTGTCATAAACTAAGCCTTCTCAGCATTCAGACTATTATGAATTTGATCTATAAACTTTCACAAAGGTTTTTCCTTTTCCTTTTTGGTGGTTTTAATTAATTTCTTTGTGGATTCAAAGGTTATTTTCTTAAGATAAATGTGTTCTATTTCTTGGGACTTTCCACCCACATTAGTTGGTATTAGAGCCTTATCCTTGCTCTAATGAGCGTTACGTTAACAGTTTCATAGACTTAGATCTTCAAGAGGTCCATAACATGGATGAATTCTTTAGTTTCAGTGTGACACCTAACAACATCAAAGGCACACCTAACAATCCTATAGAATACTCGACAACTATTTCTTGAAAATTAAGCTATTTTTTTCAACCCATTATAGCTAACTATTTCTTTAAAATTAAGCTTGGAGCAATTTTTTCCAACCCATTATATGGTCATGTGACTAAAATTACATATGGATTGTCTCTTCATTCACTACATCATGAGCTGAAGCAAGATAGCTCCAAGCCAGTTTGAAGTTGGAGCCAAACTTTTTCCTTAATAAAACAATCCATAATCTCCAAAGAAATCAATCTTGTAACAAATGCTTATTAATTTATCCACAGTTCTACAAGTACGAAATAAGATATTTATTACTCGTGCATGCATAAATTAATTACCCCTAGAAAACTTATTTATTCTTTACATACTCCTTCAGGCTTTCTCAGGTGTAATGAAAATTAGCTGCTGGACAAAACAAAAGGAGCAATAGTTGTCACCAAATGAAGTAACCACATGTGCTTCGCATGAAAGTGATAGAAAAAGAATAAAATACTACAATCAATCAATCGTGATTATTAATTAAATATAAATACTTCAAAAATTTATGGTTAAGAATGTGGATTGAGCCCTCACACCTAAAATCTCTAAACTGCAATTGCAACTACCGATCTTCCCTCACCCACCAATACTTACCACAGCTCTCACATTTATCAATTCAAGATCAGCCTTAGTTATGACCTAGATAATGGAAATTTTCATTCAACTTTGTCTATACAATAATTTAATCAAAACAAAGCTTGTAAACTTCACAGTTTTTAATCCACATTTCTATTATACTCATGATACATGATAATACATCATATATGCAAGTCATAGAACCAATACATTTAGCATTTAGGCCTTTCTGATGATGTTCCTTCTTTCTTCCAAACTGTTTTAGTCTCTCTATGTTGGGTTGTAGAAACAAAATCAAGTCCTAGAAACTAAATTTGCATTACAAACCCACAACAAAGTTTACAGAAATATAAAATAAAGACAAACCCAAAACAAATCATTGAAAATACTATGAAACAAAACGCACAAACAAATGAACAAAACCCCAACAAAACCCACAATAAATCAAATGAAACCCAAGCAAACCCACAAATAAAAAAAAATCAAATGAAACCCACATCCTAGAGCCTATATGGATTCAGATTTAGTACAAGTAGAGGATTAGAGAGGTCAACGAAGAAGAGAAAAGTTAGAGTGACGAACCTGTGTTGCCGTGAGAAATGGAGAAAGAAGAAGAGCTTGTGGTGCCGAAGAAGAGAGTGAGAGCGAGACTGAGAGGGAGATGATAGCGAGATTGAGAGGGAGATGATAGCGAGACTGAGAGCGAGAGGTCGCCGACGAAGTCTTCTACCGCTGACGGGTTTTCTGCCGCCGATGGTGTGAGGGTTTGGGCTTTAGGTGTGAAGGAGAGTGAGAGTGTGTTCTGGTGAGTGAGAGTGAGAAGTGAAAGTGAGAAGTGAGAGTAGCAAATAAGATTGACTTTAGTTGCTTACCCGCACAGTACTCGAGCTTCCTAAGCTTGAGTATTGTTTGGAATTTTTAAATCCAAATGCCATGTCAGCGTGCCACGGTGGATGCATAAAATATGGTACTCGAGCTCACCAAACTCGAGTACTTAAAAAAGTGGTACATCCCCAATTATTTCCGAAACAGTGTCTTCGTGCAAAATATTTCGAAAATTAATGGTATTTGGCCAATTTGGCCTCCAGGTGAGAGATAAGAGACACAAAAAAAAAAAAAAAAAAAAAAAAAAAAAATCAGCCATGACCAAATTGATAGAGAAAGAAAAGAAAGAACGAAAAGAAGAAGCTAGAGAGAAAGAAAAGGCTGTCACTGAACCTAGGCATGTTTCTAACAAAAAAAGGACCTAGGCATGTACACTATCAAAGATAGAACATTTCTTTTGGTCAATAATTCCGTAAATAACTCTTAGGCTGGGTTTGGATAGCAGCAGACCGTGTGCTTGTGTTTTTTTTTTTATGGGTTTCGTGCACTGTTCATGGGACCCACAAGCACTTTTTTCAGCAAATTTTCCTTTAAAACTAGGTCTCATGGCACTATTCACATATTTAAAAATTATTTTATTACAGTATTTTTAGTTTTCAGCAATAAACTGTATCCAAACAGACCCTTACTATTAGAATGTTTATTTATTACGTTTTTCATTTTAGGTGTTGAATTGAGGTTGATTTATGTGATGAAACTGGATCATTGCTAGCTATCATGTTTGGAAACAATGCAGAAAATTTCATAAATTGCACATCGAAAACTTTGATGCTAGCAACCACTGAGGTATAATACAAGCACACTTATAAATTATATTTATTTGTTTTTTAAACTTATGAAGATATAGTTTAATAGTTCATAAATCTCTTGTTTTGAATATGTTTGAAAATATATGAAATTCTCACATTATTGCTCTAATGGTAGGATGGAATACAAAATTTAGAAAACATTGCAAGGCTTTCTTCGGACCAAGAGTTCATTATTCATCTCAAATATGCAAGCTGTGACGTTTGTGGAGAAACGCACAATAGATTTAATATTGTTTCCATCTTTGATGTGCCAAATGAAAGTGAATGAATACAAGCTACTGTGACAAGTAAATTAATATGTATATGTGTTTGAAAACTTCACTAGAGATCAAAGAAAAAAAAAAGAAAAAAAAAAAAAAAGAAGAAGAAATTTTGAAGCTCATGGAAGCCAGATAGAGACATAATTATTACTCAATTATGTATCAATTTGTCTTCCCTTTTGTAGATCAAATCAAAGGTGTAGATATGGATACATTCGTTTCTTTTAGACCTATTTTTTTACACAACATATACTCATCTTTATAAACTACGCTTGTGATATTGAAGCTCTTTTTTGTATAAAGTCTAATATAATCTACATTATTATTATAGTTAATTTATATAAAAAAAATTCATGTATTTAGATTTTGACATAAAATATAGCATAAAAAATTATAGGCAAAAATGCAAAACTGACCCTCTAACTTTCACGTTTTTTCATTTCAGTCCTCTATCTTTCAGTTTTGTCAATTCAGTCCTTTAACTTTCAATTTTTGTCAATTCAAGGCTCCGTTACAAATCCGTTATTGCTGCCGTTATGTTCAGCCAAAACGACGCCGTTTTCTTTTCTTTTTTTTTTTTTTTTTTTTTTTTTTTTTTTTCGGAATTAAAAGAAAAATCTGAAAAAAAAAAAAAAAAAAAAAAAAAGAAAACATTAAGGGGAACGACGTCGTCGTTCCCCTTCCCTGAATCAAAACAAAAACAAAAACGATCACTTCCCTTCACTGAATCAAAACCAAAAACGGGATTCACTCAAATCCCTAACTTTGAGTCCGAGAGAGAGAGAGAGAGTGAGCCGGTTTGAGAGAGAGAGAGAGAGCGACTGAGTTCACAGCGGTGTCGCCGCCCCTGCTCGTCGCCTCGCTGCCCCAGTCGCCGCCCCTGCTCGTCACCTCGCTGCCACAGTCGCCGCCCCTGCTCGTCGCCTCGCTGCCCCAGTCGCCGCCCCTGTTCGCCGCCTCTGCTCGCTTCCCCAGTCGCCGCCCCTGCTCGCCGCCCAGCCACTTTGCAGGTATATTTTTGCAGCTTAATGACTAAACACTTCACTCATATTTTTGCAGCTTCTGAATCGATCTCTAATCTGTACATAAATGGGTTATCTCATAAATCTCTTCACCCACCAACACTTCTCTCATAAATACCCAGCAAAGAATAAGCACAGGAATAGTTTTAGTGTGTTTTTTTTTGGGTATATGTAGCTGCAGAACAATGAGACGTGTATTTTATAAAGCTGGTGACTTTTTGAAAGTATTTTTTTTGCATTTTGTTTGTTTATGTTGGACTTTATTGACTGTTAGGTGAGAATGGGATAATCTCCTTTATATGATTTATTTTTTCTTTTTTTGAGTGAATAATATATATATTTTTGTCTGTTTGCTGAACATCTTCACATGTAATTTTATTGTTTCGAAACAATTTGGTCCCCACTTGGAGGAATTGTTTGCTGTGTGGGGTATTTAGATGTCAGCCCTTTATTTTTCTGTTGGGCTAATGGTGTGTGTGGGGTTACTTAAGACTGTCTTTGTTACTGTCTTTGTCGGCTAAAATACTTATGTTGTGTGCTGACTTTTTTTATTTTAAACTTTCAGAGGGAAGATGATTGGTCAGAATTTTACGTTAGTTCTTCACTACAATGGAGTATTGCACCACTCGGTTAAGAAGAGGAAGTATATAGGTGGCAAGGTGAAAGTTTATGATAATGTGGATTCGGATTGCTTTTCTGTACCAGAGGTTAAGAATTATTGTGTGGAGTTAGGGGTATTGGATTCTGTTCAGTTTTATTATCTTGTGCCTGGGTTGGATCTTGACAATGGCTTAAGATATTTGTCTACTGATGGTGATACTCATGAATTATTTAAGTGTCTTGACTCCATTGATCCTAAAATAGACATTTATGTAGAACATGCAACCCCTGTTCAGAAACAATTGTTAGTCAGGGATGTTAGTGTTGTTGATGCTGCAAATTTGGTTGGTTGTGGTGTTGGTGTGGAGGGTGTGGGTGTTGATGACATTGATGGTGATTGTGATGATAATGATGTTGATGAAGTTGATGTTGAGGATGGGGATGGGGCTCTTGCTGATGATGAGTTTGAGGAGGGTGATAATGTAGTCGATGAAGGGAATGGTGTTAGGGGCAAGGATGGGAATGGTGTCGTGGGAGATGTGGATTATGAATGGTATGACTCTGACTATGATGACCCAGCCAATGAACAATTATATGAAATTACTGTGGATGACTACATAATTCAGCCCACCATAACCCATAACAATCAACCCTCACAAGAACTCACAAATGACATCCATTCATTGTCACACCCACCTAATTTTGCAAACCAATCACTATCCCACCTAGATCTAGTTCCAACTCTTTTTAATTGGCCGTTGGATGAAATTCCAAGTGGATCCGACTATGCATCCTCGGACCAGTTGCATTCTCCCAACAATTCTGATGGTGAGCAAAAGAAAAAATTACCTGAATTTAGAAGTGAATACTTAAAGGATCCTGAGTTTGTGTTGGGGATGTCATTTAGGGACAACAAGCAATTCAAAGAGTTTGCACGAGCTTACAAATTGAAGCATGGATATGGCATCAAGTTGTCAAAGAATGAGAAGGCTAGGGTGAGGTATAAATGTGTTGAAGGTTGTCCTTGGAAAGTGTCTGCAGGTATTGATAAGGAGGCAAACTTCCGGATTAGTGCGTTGTATAATACTCATACATGCATTAGATCTTTCCATAGTAAGCAAGTTTCTGCACATTGGGTAGCAGAAAAGTATGTTGATCAATTTCGGACTAATATTGAATTTAAAGCTAAAGATTTGGTAGCTGCAGTGGGGCGGGATGTTACTGTGCAGCTTGCCTTGTCGAAGGCATATAGAGCTAGAGATATTGCTAGAGGCATGGTAAGAGGAGACTTTTGTGAGCAATACACCAAGGTTAGACGCTATTGTGCGGAGTTGAGAAGATCTAACCCAGGTACTACAGCTAAAGTCACAGTTGCTGTCCCTGATCATAATTTCAAGAGGGTCTATGTCTGCTTAGCTGCATGTAAAGAGGGATTTATTAGTCATTGCAGACCATTGATAAGTTTAGATGCTTGTCATTTGAAGGGTGTAGTTGCTGGCCAACTTCTAGCAGCTGTGGGTATAGATGGAAATGATGGTATGTACCCAATTGCTTATGCTGTTGCTGAGGCAGAAAATAAAGAGACTTGGACATGGTTTTTGGAGAATTTAATAGGTGATATAGGGCTTGTGAGTAACCATGGATGGTGTTTTATTTCAGACCAACAAAAAGGTTTACTTCCTGCTTTAGCTACTGTGGTCCCAGACGCATACAATAGATTCTGTGTGAGGCATTTGTTTGCTAACTTCAAGAAGAACCATCAAGGAAAGGAGTTAAAGGACTTGATGTGGGGGGCAGCTAAGGCATCAACAAGAGCAGCATTTGAAAGTTATATGAAGCAAATGGAAATAGTGAGCAAGGAAGCTTGTGATGATTTAAGAGGTAAGTCTCCGATGCAATGGGCTAGGCACGCTTTTCCCTATTATCCAAAGTGTGATATGCTATTAAATAACCTTTGTGAGACTTTTAATTCGAAGATTGTGGAAGCAAGAGAAAAGCCATTGGTCAATATGCTTGAAACCATTAGAAGATATCTCATGGTTAGGATCCGTAAGAATAGGGATTCAATGGCTAAGTATGAAGGCCCTATTTGTCACAAGATCCAGCAAAAATTGGAGAAATGTAAAGAGGCTAGCATTGATTGCACATCTATTTGGTCAGGTGGGGCGAGGTGGGAGGTGAATAGTGGTGGCAAACAATTTGTGGTTGATGTGGAGAAACGTTCATGTGCTTGCAACTGCTGGGATTTGACTGGGATCCCTTGTAAGCATGCAGTGCACGTAATAGGTTTCAGGAAAGAACGAGCTGAGGATTATGTGCATGACTTCTATAAGAAGGATACATATATTGCTTTATATTCGCATCTCATTCAGCCATGCAATGGTCCTGATTTGTGGCCGGAAGTAGATGGAGATGCAATACTTCCTCCAATCCATAAAATCCAGCCAGGGAGGCCTAAGATTGATAGAAGAAAAAAGGATAAAGATGAAGTTCATAATCCTTACAAGATGAAGAGGAATCAAACAAGTTTAAGATGTGCACATTGTCATCAATTGGGTCATAACAGAAGGACCTGCAGGAGCAATCAAAGACCACCAGGAGTAGCAACTGCCAAGGGCAAGGGCAAGGCGGCAACAGACAAGGGCAAGGGCAAGGCAACAAGTAGCAGCAGAAAGAGGGTATTTGAATTCATTTAAATTATTTCCTTAATACAACATATTATGCACATTTCTAATGTTTTTCACATGCAGGCCGCCAGTACTGAGGAGCACTTCATGGGATTTAGAGTGCAAGTAGATAGTGCATTTAGCAGCCAACAAAGCAATGTATGTGTGACGTGTATATATATATATATATATATATATATATATAGCTAGCCAGCCAACAAAGTAACATCCTTTGTTTATTTCAATGACTTTGAATTTTATGAATTTTGTTAGTTGGGTATATACATAACCGAAGCTTGATGTTTATGAATTTTAATAAAATACCAATATGGCAGCTAAATATATATATATATATATATATGTTTATTACTTTTATATCTTTTTGCTGTCAATTTCTAATGTCTGTATACTTTTCACATCCAGGCTGTTAACATTGAGGGGAACTCAAAGAGATCTAGAGCAGGAGGAGTTGATGGTAGTCAACAAAGCTGCAGAAATTTTAATAGTCAACAAATTAGCAGAACTTAGTTAATTCTAGGAACAGTACTTCAGAACTTAGGCATGTAGTTTGTTATGTAATTGGCCAAACATTGTCACATGGCTATTATTTTGTGATGTTATTGCTAAACTATTAAGGCAATATAGTTTTTGAAGTAAGTAGACTAATATTACAATTATTTTGTGACGTTAAAGTGAAAAGGCAAGGCAAGGTTTCCTTTAGCTTGTGGTGGAATTGACCAGTTTGATTGATTTCTTGTGTTGTGTGGAAGGTTTGTTCCATTTATGCATTTACAGGACAGTTTGGCTAGATGTACTAAATCGAGCTAGATGTAGTTCAATTTAGCTTCAACCAGTCTAATATCTCTTGCAATATCAACCTTCAGCTTAAATAGTATTCCACTCTTAAGTTCTCTTATTGAGGAATGGCCTGTGAATGGCCTTGGTTCAAGCAGAAGATAAATGGGAGAGGGCTTGGAGGATAGGGAAGGCTTTATTCTGCTTGTTGATTAAGATTATTGCAGCATCAATAATTATACAAATTTGGTTATAATAGCAATCTAACGACATACAATTTGTATAAAAGAAGAGCTCATCAATTGTCAAAATCTCCACATATTTGTATAAAAGAAGAGCTTTATAAAAGGTATATATTTACGCTCATGATTTACATACAATTTCCTCAAAGATGCCAAATCAAAAAAGCTAATTACAAAATTCAGGTCTATGAATGAATTGATGAAACAAAATCACAAGCCAATGTTCAAAGCAAAATCATATACAAAGTCATAACCCCCTCTGTCTTCATAGTCTTCATGGCACACCCACCACTGATTCAGTCAAGGCAGAGCAGCGAGGGTGAACACTGTCCAGAAAAGTCACTCTTCAACAAGATTCACAAGCACATATTCAATCAGTGACAGGTTATTATCTTCCTTCACAGTGAAATCAGCAGGTTCAGTGACTTCAACACGGCCCCACTTGTCCATAGCAAGCCTCATTGATCCTTTGAACATGTCAATTTTAGCATTGAGCAATATTACAGTGCTGCCCTCTTTCATCAAGTCCACTAAACAACATCCAAGATAAATAAAATCAATTAAAGGAGAAAATTTCAGACAAACTACATGAATTGTTTTTCCATCCCTAAAGTTTAATTTTTGTCATTTTAGTCTCAATGCACGCTGTGTGTTAATGATTTTGTATTCTCAATGCTCATAATAGAATGAAAATGTTGTTCACATTCCCCTATATTTCAGTTGTGTTGTGCAATCCAAATGAACTTTACACTGGCCATAGAAGTATGTATGTGTTGTAATGCATTGGTGACTAAAATCTGAAAGGTGTTAAGGAACACCCATCAAAAGACCAAATTTGACAAGAGGCATAAATATCTTCAACTACACAAAACAAAAAATCAGGCAAAATAAGACTGCCAATACCTGAGGTTCTGTGAACTTAATTCCGGGGCTTGCAGCAAGACCAGCCAAATCATGCTCCATATATTCAAAAACAAGGTACAAACTACACGACATCCTCGAAGTCACCAGACCTTCCAATTTTACAACATTGGGATGATCTAAACAGCGTAGAATGAGAATCTCTCTGGCCATGAACTTCACACTCTCAGGCTCCAAATTGTCAAACCAAACCTTCTTCAATGCAACAATCTTCCCCGTCAAATTATCCCTAGCTTTGTACACATTACTGTATGTACCTTGCCCAATCTAATCATCATATACCAAACACACATTTAACGACTAACAAATCAACAACATTTTCTTCTTTCACCAAAAAAATCCAAGTTAACCAAAATTCCTAATTCTAGTACAGTAACAGTATGCTATTTATTAGAAACCAAAGTTAAACCAAACAAACATAATTATCATCAACAACAACATTTTCTTTTCTTTTTTCTTTCTCCTACATTGAAAGCCATTAATAACTTCTTCAACAACAACATCATTATCATCAAATTAAAAAAAGAATTAAACACAAACATAAAATACTCCGAAATTCAAGTCACTAGCAATGACAATAAATCAAAACAGAACTCGAACTTGCCTTGTCAAGTTTCTCAAATGTATCGGCCCGCCGCGGCGTCCAGCCATTGATGGCCTCACCGGCGACCGCAGAGAGCCAGGAGGGCCACCCGGCAGCCACCTGCTCGCCGTGCACGTGCTTCAAACGAGCAGGGGCAGAGCAGTGAGGTGGTTTACACGGCGGCAGGGGCGGCGACACCGCTGTGAACTCAGTCGCTCTCTCTCTCTCTCTCAAACCGGCTCACTCTCTCTCTCTCTCTCGGACTCAAAGTTAGGGATTTGAGTGAATCCCTTTTTTGGTTTTGATTCAGTGAAGGGAAGTGATCGTTTTTGTTTTTGTTTTTGTTTTGATTCAGGGAAGGGGAACGACGACGTCGTTCCCCTTAATGTTTTTTTTTTTTTTTTTTTTTTTTTTTTTTTTTTTTTTCAGATTTTTCTTTTAATTCCGAAAAAAAAAAAAAAAAAAAAAAAGAAAAAAAAGAAAACGGCGTCGTTTTGGCTGAACATAACGGCAGCAGTAACGGATTTGTAACGGAGCCTTGAATTGACAAAAATTGAAAGTTAGAGGACTGAATTGACAAAACTGAAAGATAGAGGACTGAAATGAAAAAACGTGAAAGTTAAAGGGTCAGTTTTGCATTTTTGCCAAAATTATATTATCTACTTAATATAACAAATACTACATTTTTTTTTATGTATGTGATCTTTGATAGTAAAATATAAAAAATAGCATTTACGAGAAAAGTAAAGGAAACAGGGCTAAAATATTGATATCTGAATATTTTGAAACATTTAAGCGTATAATTTCTAGGCAATCCAATAATTAATTAACTATAAATAAATTCTATTTATATCCATAATTGTAATCTTTTTACTGGCTAGCACGTGCTTCAAAACTAGTGATATACAAAATACCCAATTTGGTCTTAACCACAAATGTTACTTTTTATTTTTTAAAAAATACTAAATATTTTAACACGCATATAAAGAGAAGGGATAAGATCTTAAAGAAGCTGACAGTAGTGTATATTCAAAAGGATTTAAGCACAAACATTTATTAAGAATTATCATTTATCAAGCTACCTAGACATCCTTCTCAAAAAAGCTACCTAGACATGTTCCAATGTTCCATTGCCCCACCGCCCCCCCCCAAAAAAAAAAAAAAAAAAAGTACCTAGACATATAATTGCCCTTGCACATATAATAATGCTATAAAGCAGTTATAGAATGGAGTAACTAAGAGCATCAACAGTGGGGCTTGTATATGCCAAATGTTAGGAACATTTGACATTTAAGCCCCAAAACTGATCAGCAATGGGAAGGCCATATCCCATATGCAAAATTTTTTTTGAGATTTAGCTACAGTACCATCTCAAATGTAAGATGGTACTGTAGCTGAATGGTATAAAAAAAATATTTTTTTAATGCTTTTTAACCCAGGAATTTCTCTCTCATCTCTCATTATTTCTCATCTTTTCTCTCTCTTCGTTCTCTCTTTCTCCTCAGCTCTGTGCTCTCTTCAGACCCAATACTCTCTGCGATGCCCCTCTCTCTCCGATGACCCTCTCTCTCTGATTGTGATTTCGTCCGTGCTCCGATCCCTTTAACGATTCACTCATCCCTTTACCGATTCACTCATCTCAAGGGTTTGTGGGTTTGGATTAAGATTTTGTTTGCAAAATCTCTTCACAAAGCTCCGTCGGTCTCTCAAATCAAATCAAAATCAAAATCAAAGCAATTTACTAGGTGGGTTTTGTGTTTGTGTTTGTGTTTCTGCAATAAAAAGGGGGATTCAGCTTGTGTTTGTGTTTGGGTTTTGATATAAGAATTGTTGTTGATGTTTGCAGAGGTGGAGCTCATGGGTTTGATGTGGTGGAGGGTTTCTGTGGTGGTGGGGATGGGTGATTGAGGGTGACGGTGTGGAGCTTGCTGTCGGCGTGGTGGAAATCGGCGTGGAGCTATGAAAACGGGTTTTGTAGTGATGGGTTTTGCAGAGATGAGAGCGGGGTTTTTTTTTTTTTTTTTTTTTTTTTTTTTTTTTTTTTTCTGTTTTGCCGATCTGGGTTGATATGAATGATGGAGGATAAAGGAATGGAGTTGTGTGGAAGAAGGTGATGGGTTTTGCAGCGATGTTGGCGACGCGTTTTTTTTTTTTTTTTTTTTTTTTTTTTTTTTTTTTTTTTCTGTTTCGCCGATCTGGGTTGATATGAATGATGGAGGATGAAGGAATGGAGTTGTGTGGAAGAAGGTGATGGGTTTTTTAGTGATGGGTTTTTTTTTATTCTTCTATTTCTGGGTTGATATGGATGATGAAGGATAAAGGAATGGAGTTCCGGGGAAGAAGGTGAATAGTAAAGTTAATGGAGGAGTCTGGATGGTAGCGTGTGTAGGAGAAAATTGGGAAAAAACATATATATATATATATATATATTATTTTAATGAATAGAATTGGAAAATAAAAGTTGGGATGTTGGAGAATTGTAAAATTGTATTGTATAATTGATAAAGTTACTTTTTGAGATGGTAAAATAAGATGAGATATAGAAACCGGTTGCGGATGCTCTAAGGAACAAAGGGGTCGTGACGCCCCCATTTAATATAATTTAAAGTTTAAACTTTTAAAATTTTCGTTTAATTCTCCTTGAGAATGAAGTTGGTTAAAAAAGACCTCATAATTAAAAACGACCAACTAGCTTAAGCATATGCATATGCCCCCTCTTACCACAAAAACAAAAAGGCTTTCTACTTTATAAACACCTAAACTTGTTTTCACCAAAAAAAAAAAAAAAAAAAAAAAAACGAAACTTAAAGAAAAATGCTATGTTCACAACATTTTCACAACAAATCTTAAGTAATAAGTTGTTATTAGTTGTTACAGGTGGACAAAAAAGTAAATTAAGTTATGAATTAAAATTAGAACCAATAATAACTTACCACCTATAATTTGTTGTGAAAGTGTTGTGGATGTAACACTTCTCAAACTTAAATGGAATTATGGCATTGAAGGTTTTAAGTACCTAACGAAATGTTGCCAATTCATCCAAAGACTAGAAATATTGATTAGGGTATTGGCTCTCATTCTCATTCCTTTCCCCATATTTTGGAACTTAAAAGATTGAAAATTATATTATTTCTTTTCATATTTCGTTAGTTTATTTACTAAATTAAGTAATAAGAATAATTTATATTTTTTAAAAAATGAAGAAAATGTAGATTAACTATATCTATATGTTTTGGTATTGATATAACTAACTTCATTAAAAAAAGTATTGATATAACTAAAAGAAGGGAGAACAAATTATGTTTTGAAAGTCATCTTTGTCTTTTTTCAACATAGCTTGGGTGAGTATTTATAATATAATGTTGAGTAATTAAGATAGCATCGAAATTGAATGTGTTATTTTCGTATCAAATTGTTTGGATTTTGTGTTTTCTTAAAGTTAGATTTTTCTCTTATCATCATAGTTGTGGGAGCTAGGGTGAACTCAAGGAATCGTGGGCCTAGATTGGACCCAGAGAGGGCCCATATGAACGATAGTAAAAAGGGTCTTGGCCCAAACCAAGCGATCTAAAGAAGGTACAAATTTGAAGTCCGAGCCAAGGAGAAGGGAAAGCTCGAAAGCTTAGGCAAATGACTGAAGATTGTCAAGTCATGCTTAGGATAGTGTCTGACAGAAGAAATACTAATTTGCCCGAATGAAAGTTAGAGGAAGTTTCCTAACAAAGCCATTATCTCCTCCACATTAAATTCATTGCACCAACCAGCCATGCTGCATTTTATGACTAAATGACCTTCTGAACAGTGTCCCAACAGCTTGTTACCTACTTAATTCAGCCTTAAAAGGAGGGGAATGGGAAGATGTGACAAATATCTCACCAAGAGGATCTTTCACCCTACAAATGGATGGCTAAGATGGCAGCAATGAAACTATAAATAGGAAAAGACCCCACATGTCAGGGGGATTTGAAAAATATTAAACCTAAGAAAGAGAGATTATTGTAAACACTTGAGTATTTGTATTGCTTTCACACCATAATGTTCCGTGGCCAGCCTAAGGAGAGTTAATAAACAGTAAAACATTGTTCATTTTTCCTTTATCTTAATCTTCAAGTCTTTCCTTGTTGAGTCTCTTTCCATTACCTAATTGTTAGCTTTAAAGTCCACTTCTACAAATTAATTGTTTCAGATAGAGGCCCAACCTGAGAGGGTTAATAAGTTTTTACCCCATACAATAGTTATCAATTTATCATTTTTTAAATAGTTCTTGAAATTGATTTTTGTTATTTGTTCTCAAAGCTTCTTCTCTTTTTGTGTGTGTTTGAAATTAGATGCCAAATAGGATATGAACAACATAGTTTTATTTATATATGGAAATTAATTGTAACCTCTAGCTTTAGAATAATGAAAATTGCTATAAAACTTAATATACTTCGATAGATAATAAACTTGAAATTTATTAAGAGATAGTAATTATCTTTTTAAAATATATTTATATTTGTTAACACTTAATAGACATGAGTTTTTTATTTTTATTTTTTATTATATATATATTTATTAATTAATGGTGAACCTTTTATTCATACTCTAGACTCCTAAAAGAGAAATACTGGCTCTCTCTTTGGTTGTGAAACTTGTATAGTTAATACAAACTGTTCCAAAGAAATAAGGACTTGATGCAGCAAGAACTTTCAAATTATGGTAAGTGCTATTTGTACTTAGAGAGAAAATTAAAAATAAAAAGTGTTTTATTTTTTTTTTGAGGGTGAAAAATAAAAAGTGTTGATATAAATTATTTCTCAAAAAAAAAAAAAAAATTATTACACACAAAGGTGCAAAGGTGTGTTTGTGTGTGTGTATTTATATGTATATATATATGTATGTATATTTATTATTGGTATTTCACCCTTATTCACATTTCCACCAATAAAACTTCAGCCCGGAAAATTAATGTTAGAATCCCAAAGCAGAAGCTTGACCCAAAAAACCCTAACCCCGAAATTATCCTATAATCGGCATTGGGCTGGCCCATGCAATTCATCATCCTATGAAAGGGTTCATGTTGCCGTAGCTTCGAAGCTCTCTGTTTCCTTCTGTGTATCTAAAAGTGTAATTTCCATTGACTCAGAGAGACACACACACAAAGTCCCAACTATGCTCTCTCAAAACCAAAAGTGCAAAGCTTCTTCAGCTTCCGAAGAAGATAATCCCACCACCAATAACCAGCGCTCCGATTTCCTCGATATCTATGGACCTCAAGTACTACAATTCTCTCCCTTGCTTTTTCACCTTTTCTTTCTTTCTTAATTCGAGTGCTGTACTTCTTTTTCACTACGTTATTATTATTATTATTATTATTATTTGTCATTAGTAATATAGAAATCCTGATAGATTGCCCACACCAAATTCTAATTTATAATGTACATGTTTATCAAGTTGTTAGCTGAATCTTTCTTTAGTATTATGTTCTTTTATTTTATGATTGGTTTTTTTTTTTTTTTGAATTGAAATGATTTATTTACTAATGGGTTTTATTCAAAAAACTGATATATGTTGCATATCAAGCTGAAACTTTTTTTTTTTTGCTGTAAATTATGAAACTTCGAATTTGACACATGACAAATGTTCATTTTCTTACTCTATCTAATAAAAAACAAAATGAAATGTCTATTTGTCTAGGTTGTGGGTTCGAGTTTGAGAATCTTAGAGTGCCTGCCAACTACCTTTCGGCCTTGTGCATTGGGATTGGGAAAGGGCTACTCGACCCGTCGTCATGGTGCAGCCTAGTGGTTGGAGGCTTGGGATGAACTGTAGACCCAAACATCCTAGGTTTGATCCCCACTAGGAGTTCCCTTGGATTACCTGATATACAGTTCTAGCGGGTGGGGTCGTGTATTTGTGGTTTATTCCCAAGGGTTGGAGGTTCTGTTTCATTAAAATAAATAAACTTGTACTCATTTTAATCACTCCCTCTATTTTTTAGTTATTGTCTCTACCAAAATAGTGGTCGTAATGTTTCACACAGCATGTTAATAGGAACAGACATAGTGTTTGCTAATTTGGGTTATAGAGTTTCATACTTGATAGAGGGAGATCTTACCGCTTGACTGCAGTCCATTATTTTTCTTGCTGAAGGGACCCTTATGGTGAATATGTGGATTTGAGGAAACTACTTATAAAGCTATCTTCTCTTTAGAAGTAATCATGTAAAATTTTGGGATGGTGTTTTGATAATCTGCAACAATACTTGATAAAAGCCGTTGTCTTTAAACAACTTTGTCTGATGTAAAAGAGATGCCTTTTCTTTGTACCAAGTATGCTGGTCCGGTGGGCGGTGGCTCTTGGAATATATTGAATCATATTCATTTGTAGAAGACTCATCCTATTGCAAAATTAGCTTGTCAAATGTGTGACAACCCAATACTCATGCACTTTTATTACCTTAAAAGCATGCAAAACTGAAGCATGTTACACATTTTGTCTATGTCAAGAACTTACATAATAATTGTTGTAAAGATTCCTTCACTATCATTATTTTTTCATTATTGATAGTTTTGCCAAATTTTAATATATATATATATATATGGTCTGGATTTTTGCAAGTTGCTATGTCTGACATGCCATGTCCAAGCTGGAAACATGACACTTTTGTCTGGTCCAAATATCATAAATCTAATTTGATGTGCCTTTACAGGGTAAGGCAGAAATTATTTTCAAGACGCCAGATGCTAACTCAACTTTAAATTTCCAAGTAGGTCTCTGCAAACAACCAAATTTATTGAAATCAATTTTTGCCAAGGAGCAAGAAAAATTTGATCAGTGTTTAATTTATGATACAGGATGTTCAAGGGCTTGTAACTTGGGTGCTTGCTGAAGGATTCTTGCCATCATGGGTTTTTATTAAGGTAAAGGAAAAAAAATACAGCTGAGCCCAATTAGTTTGTTGATGATCCATAGCTAGCCCAAAATTTTTGGAACTTAGACTTTGTTGTTGTTTTAAAGAAAAAAATTTACATATCCATACAACACTATCACAGTAGCATATGCTCCTGTTGTTTACTACTAGTGAGCTCAAAACTATATGTGATTCAACTAATTGCTTAGGTTAGAGATTGTCTTTATTCTCTAGCAAGATTTTCTCATATTTCTTGTGCTTGTGATCAAAATAATAGTGCACTTTTACTTCATATGAGGCCTATAGCTTGGCTGTTTTTTGCCTGTGATTGTCTCATTACTGTTGGTATTGGTGGAAAATATGAGAGTGCGCTACTAAAGCGCTAAATATCAAAAGAGGACACATGCTGAAGGTGGCTTTTCTTTTAAATAATAGATCATGTGGCACTTGCCTATGGAGCCCTCTAGAGAATTTTAATATCTTTTGCTTCATCACAAGCACATATTCTTGAAATTTTATTTTTCAGCTCTCTAAATATATGAATGCTTTGCATCTCATAGATTTTTTTTTCCAACTTCTTTTGGTCGTGGTTTTTAAAATAACATACAAGTCAATAACTACAACCCCTATTAATTGAGGTTGGCATCCTAACTAACATAGGGTAGAGCTGTAGTCACTGATACAACAATCTTATGAACTGCAGAACAAGCCTCTTATTCCAAAAGTGGTTATGCTTTATGTCCCAGGCCTGGATGCAGCTTTGTACTTATCACAATCTAAAATACTTCGTAGTTTTAAAGAATGCTGTGGCAATCCGAGGGCAGTGTTGGCTCTTAGGTTAGTAATGAATGTCTTTTCTTTTACCCTTTCAAAATATTATTGTGTATCTTTCTCTTCTGTACGGTCCTTATGGTTTATGTTTTTTTTTTTTTTTTTGGCTAGTTGTGTATCAGATGGAATGCAGACAATAGATGCACTCCTAACTTGCAAGCGGAAAAGAAAGAGAGATGAAATTGATTCAGTATCAAAAAAACTTAATCTGGCTTCTGAACAAGGTCTTTAGTCATTATTCTGTCTTGAAATCATCATTTTGCATAATGAAATTAGGTGTTCAATAATTTTGTACCTGAGGAATTTCTATTCAAACTAGTATGAGATGGTATTTCAGTAATTTGTATGAGCTATAAAGAAGGCATGAAAAGGGTTGCATGGTTATTGGCAGTGGTGCAATTGCTTGCTTTACTACTTTTTGGATAAGTAATTGTTTGCTTTTCTACTTGCTCCAGTTGGCTAGTGGTCTGTTTGAAAATGGCACTTCGTAGCTGGGCAGTTTCGTTATTGCTAAATTAATAATGCAAGAGCAGGAAACTTGCAAGTAGATAATTGAGCCTGCCCGGGTAGGGGGGTGTCTCTTGCATTAAAACCTTAATTCCATGTATGTTTGGAGGGATTAAAACCTTAACACTATTTTTATTTGGAGGGATTGGAGGAGGGTTGGAAAGGGTTTGGAGAGAAACGAAAAGGGAGAATAAATCCCTCCATTTGGTAAAAGGAAAAAATGGAAGGAGAAGGGGAGGGAGCAGGAGGCAAACACCCCTGGCCCACCAAAATCCTTCCAAAATGGGCAGATTGGAGGAGGGAGAGATGGCCTCTTGAGAAAAGTGTGTGAATTTTCAATTTCATCCTCACTTTAAACTGGTAAAATTCTGTCTTTTATTTGCTCATTCCTTTCTCTTTTCTTTCCATCCTTCCAAACAACAAGAGTGGGAGGTGGACTCCCCTCACTTCCCTTCTTCCCCTTCTGCCGCTCTTCATCTTTGCTACTTTGCATCTCTCCTACCAAACTTGGTGTAAAGACAAATATGTACAAGATTGTGATGATCATATATCAAACAATGTATGCTGCTTCAATAGAAGTGTTTGTGGCTTTCTTCATGCTGTCAACCATTTGCGTTATTAATTAACCACTCTCACCCTCATCTAGAAAGAATAGTTTCTACACCTGCCAGGTCAAGCAAACTGCAAGTGGTTTAGCAGTTTCTGGTTCAACCACCAGTTCCGATGTGTCAAAAGTGGTTTACTATGAAGACGATCATAGAGAATAATGATGGCCAGTCCTGAGACTAGTCAACAGTAACAGCCCATCCAGTCAGACCAACTGGTCCAAACTAGATTTTAAATGAAGTGCACAGATGTGTGTTCATTACTTTGTCCAAAGAGAAATGTATTAACTTCTTCTCAACACAATCATTTGATGAAATGGCATTGTCATTATGCAGAACGATGCGATACCAGTACAGATGTTCCATCCTGTCTTGAACTCATGAAAGATTTACCTTTCCCTGTTACATATTACACACTTACAGAGAAAGAACTAGAAGACAATGGATATTGTCTCAATCAGCCAGGTGAAATAAATATAGAACTCTGATTTATCTTTAGCTACACTTATTATGCTGGTGATTTTTTTTTTTTCAAAATATGTTAGATGGTTCTTTAACTTCTACTTTGATTAAACACAGGTTTTCTTTCTACTCTTCCAGCTCCTTCAGGATGTTCTTTCTATGATATGTTGGCACTTGATTGTGAGATGGTAAGTCCATAGATGTCAATTTGAGTTAATAATGAGGAAATGCTTTATCATATAATAATTAGCACTGAGATAATTGTAAACTAATGTTAAATTTGGGCTTAGAAGAATTCAGTGACAGAAAAATTAGTACAATCTTCTATTCATATCATAGAATACTTGTTAATGGCTCCTCGATTGGTAGAGTTTCCATTTATTGTATCCTATGGGAGTCAATAGTAGCGTTGCTTGTTGGCATGAAAGCAAACAGGTGAAAAAGTGATCTTGTCAGTATTGTTAATTTTTTGAGTGAGGATTATGACCTATAATTGCTTAATTTGATGGCGATTCATTATTGAGTGCAAAACAAGATTTTAGAAGTTGACGTCATGATGCCATTATGTGTATATTTGATGCTTTTGTTGATTTCTTTTAGCCATTTTGTCCCACTTGAAGTGAGAAGTAAGATGTCCTCTGTCTTATATTATAAAACCTTCAGCTACATTGCTGATTCTTTGGCTTTGAGTGAGGTATTGATGATTACTTTCTACCTTCACATTTCTAATTTGTGCTCATTGATGTTAAACTCTTTTTCTTTAAGGTGTCCTGAGGGTAATTTTTACCCTTAATGACCTATATTGATATATATTAGAAAGCGCTTTGATCATTTGATAAACTCATGTTATGGCATTTTTCCCTGTAGCACCTATTTAGTTTCCTTCCTATCTTCTCATTTGGTTTTTCCTTTAACGGCAAATTCCAATCTGTCTGTAAGTAAACTTGGCTCACTTTATAGGTCATTAAGCTGAGTCAGGTTTTTTGTTATTTAATATTAAAATCCTGTTGTATTTGTATTAAGAAGTCGAAGTAACCTCAACATTATCTACATGAAAACCTAATTTACAAAAAAGGGGAAAACTTGAGGTAACCTCTTGACGCATGAATTTCTTTCCATCATTATTTATTTGTGTTTGAACTTGCTTTGCTTTTTCCGTCCTTTTAATTCAGTGACCTTTGAATTTGTAATTACCTTTTGTAGTTAGGTTCTTGCATCATATATGTGAGCAATTGTCTTTTTTTTTTTTTGTTTTTTGTTTTTTTGTTTTTTGTTTTTTTGTTTTTTTTTTTTTGTTTTTTTAAAATATTTATATTATGTAAAACTCGAGCAAATTTCCTTCTAGCATCATAATTTCTCAGAATGCCTAATTGATTTTTTATTTTATAGGTTCAGTGCATTAATGTCTTTTTTTTCTGGTTTATTCATTCTATAAAATTATACTGCATAAGACATGCAAAACACAATTTGGTCTGCTTTTGTGGAATTTCCTACTAGAGAGTAACATATGTTTGAACTTCAAAATTCAAATTTAGGTTGTTTATCTGCTGAATGTTGTCTTTTGAAAGCATGTTCTTTACTGCCCTGCTTAAAAATTGAATATAATTTTTTTTCCCTACTTTCTAGTTAAGAGTCACTGCGCTATTTTAAATGCGTCTTCTCTTCATATGACTTGTTGGCACTTGATAGTCACAGTTCAGCCTTTTCTTCCGTAGCAGATAGGTCATTTGTGCACTCACATTTTCGTGATCTTTTTTTTTTTTTTTAGTGTATCACAAGTGAGGGTTTTGAGCTTACAAGAGTGACCTTGGTGGATATTAGAGGAGAGGTATGCTCTATCTAATTTTGTTTTTATCCCTATTTTGCAAAAGGAATTGGATTATCATAAACGTGTTTTGAATGTAGACTATCTTTCTGTTGATTTCAGTCTCATTTTTGTTACACTAAAATGTTGCATTTAGTTGCCTAAATGTTCATTTGTCTTGTGTGATATGCTTGCGTAAGTTTGTGTGAATGAAATTCATCGTTATCATGTTCCATTGCCCAATGTGGTATGACATTGATATTTCACATTTTCAATTTACACTAGGCTTCTCTCAGCCTCACCTTACTAATATATTTATGTTTCATTGTTTTGTACTGAAGTTTGTAAAAATGGAAAAAGCTGGTTTTTTGAGGTACCTTGTATCTTGATGATCCTCCCTAAATAGCAGCTGCATTTTGTTATTGATATATAGTTTTGAAGATATTGGGTTTATGTTATTTATGTTAATGTAAAATGGCCCAAGAGGCCCAATATATTGTAAGCCCATGTAGGGCTTATATATACCCTACTAGAGTTCATTGTAATCAACACTTGAGAATACAATAAAGATATAGCTGCCACGGTTTTATCCTGTGGATGTTCGCCATTGGCCAAACCATGTAATCCCTTGTGTTCTTCTCTCTTTCTTGCTTCTGCTTCTCTATATTATTTTATTCTCGTCTTTAACATAAAGCATGCTTGTATCTTGTAACCCTTTCAATACTAGTATATTATTACTAATAAAAAAATATCATCATCACTGACATCATCAATGACTTATATCCCAACATGGGGTTCACAGTGTGTCAAAGCATTGTATTCAAATTTCAAATACATTGAGATACAGCTCGTCCAAAATTTTGACTGTCCATTCTTCATTAAATTTTAGTGTAAATACTAAATACCTAATTATTGTTTTCTTTTTAATTTTATAATTAAAAAGCAGTATCACTTGGTGTTAAACATTTGGATGGGAATCAACGTTATTTTTCTTGGATGTCTAATTAGCCATGACTGAATTTTTCCAGGTTGTGCTAGATAAATTGGTTAAACCATCAAACACTATCATTGACTACAACACCAGGTACACTTTCGTTTGAGCTTCTAGTACACATTTATACACTTTTGTTTGAGCTTTTGGTAGACATTTATTTGGATATTTTTGAGCTGATTTTTAAGAAATGAACTCAACAGAAATATTTGGGTTTTTGGATATCTTCTGTTTTCATCATTAAAGCAAGCTGTAATGCTAAGCAACTTTGTTGGAGTTTTAGCAACTTCCCATGATACATATTGATGTTCCCAGTATGTATCATCAATACTGTCTTTTTATTTATTTATTTATTTAAGTAGGACTGTTTTCTTATTTTATATATCATATACTATATAATAAAAGTTGAGTCCTACACGCTGTGACTACCAATTGGATGTCCTCTCTCTCTCTCTGCATGTATGTTATCAGTTTTCATGTCCTGAGTGTTCATCATCATGAACAAGATGTTCATTTTATTCAATAAAATTTTTATTTCCTATTTTAAAAAAAAGCATATATATTATCAGTGTGTCTAAAGTGACTTGACTTGACTATTTTCCATTAATAATAATTCATTGTGGATATTCAGGTTTAGTGGAATCACGTGTGAATTGCTAAATGGGGTGACTACAACTCTTAAGGAAATTCAGGTTTGTTACTTGGGTGTATGCTTACTTGATTAACATGATTGTATGCTGTTGCTTCGCTGACCGATTGCATGTTAAGACTACTTTTTTTATTTATTTACAGTTGCTTCCATGTTCAGGAAGATTTTCTAAAGCTGGTTTACAAAGAGACCATCCTTGTTGGGCATTCCTTGGAGAATGACTTGTTAGCACTAAAGATCTCTCATGGTTTGGTGATAGATACTGCAGTATTGTACAAGCACCCCCGTGGTGCATCTTACAAAACTGCTCTAAGAGTTCTTGCCAGGAAATTTCTTTCTCAGGAGATACAGCAGTCAGGCAATGGTCATGATAGTATTGAAGATGCAAAAGCTACTATGGAACTAGCACTTTTAAAGATTCGATATGGCAAGTACTTCTTTTCCATTGAACCATTAGCAAATGGAAATTTGGGCAATAGTGGAGATTTGGAGAATTAATAGTTTGATTATTTGATAGTTCCAACTTGGAAGATCTTTAAGAAAAAAATAGCTTTTATATATATATATATATATATTTATATACACACATACATTCATTAAGAAAAGCAGGTGGAAGATATTAATTATCATCTTTGCAAGATTTTTGCTACTTTAAAACAAAATTGGGCTCATTACACCAAACATGGTCCTTGTGAAGAGCCATATTTCAACTACATGAGGTTCCCTATTAATTGAGGCAGGGAATGGAGCCACTATGTAGAAGTTTCCAGTGTCATGGAGGATACTAGTGGAGATATAAATGTAGATGTCATTGTCATTGTGGCTATATAATACTCATATCTTGTCTGTAACAACCTGTGTTCTGAGTAACTTATTATGAAACATAGGGAAAATATTTATCTGTTAAAATATATTTAATTTTCTTTTGTAACCCCTTTAGAGGTTATAGTTTACACTTGTACTTGCTCTTATTTTCTTTTCTTTTGGAATTAGGACCTGAATTTGGTTCACCTCCATCTTACATGCGGGAAAAGCTCCTTACAATTTTGAGTCAGTCTGGCAAATCCTCTTCTTTTATTGATGATATCTCCATAGTGAAGCGATACACCTCTGAGTTATCCCATGCATTTCCTGTGTCTTCTGATGAAGAAGCTCTAGCAAAGGCCAGAAAGGAGGTAGATCGTTATAACGGGTTGTAAATGTCCCTTTCTCCTTATGTGTTAACCATCTACATAACAAGCTTGTTACATCTCTTGTTACTTCCAGGTGAAGAATGAACGGGTGCACTTTGTCTGGACTCAGTTCTCAGAACTTAATTCCTATTTTAGAAAACAAGCAGAGGATGCAGAGAAATTAAACGGAAGACTTGCAGAGATGATGTCACTGCTTACATGTCATAAGAAGTCTGCTAACAGAAAAGGTGTCAAATGCAGCATCAAGCCTGAACTAAAGGAAATTCTAACCCGCTTGGATGCTAGAATCCGCAGCCTCTATGCCACATTACCCACTAATACTATGCTTATAATTTGCACTGGCCATGGTGACACAGCAATCGTCCATAGGTAATGCTTGTTGGATCTGTTTTATGCATTTACTATGCCATGTTTCCTTTTTTTGCACTCCAAAAAAATAAAACTTTTTATTTAAATGCCAATAGCCAAGTAATTGACAACATATTTGGACCAATATTTCCTTATACCCACATTCAGATGGTTTTTGATATGTTTGGAATCCATACATTATCTAGAGGAACTCAGCCTTGTATTCTTCTCTTGCTTTAAAAAAACACACACACACACAACTACCATGTTTAATTTGGTGCCACTGCTACCAGGTTAGAAGAATGATTATCAACTTAAACACAACAAAATGCTACCACTTTTGTATTGTTTAGCTTCTTTTCTCAAGTAATGAACAAATTTGTTAGTGGTAGTGGTACAATTCGCTCATTCTCAGCCGGATGTTTTTTTATTATTTATTGGTAAAATTACATTTGCAGGTCATGAAGTTGAGAAAATTAAATATAGTTTATGCCAATAATGAAATCTAACTACACTATATCATTAGACATGTTATCAAATTATGGCACTCATGACAAGTTCTACACTATAACTCCACGTCATCTTCCTCAACCTCCTTTATTAGTAAATAAACATGTATTAAAACAAAACAAATTCTGAATCCCGATTCCTGCAACCATCCCCTAAAAGCCAAGCTTTGTGAAAGTTTGCCAATGCCACCTCCCAATCTACCATCCTAAACAACTCAGCACAACCACAATACTGCACAAATTTCAATACTTTCGAAATCAGAGCATGCCATTCATCACATCAAGAAACCAAACTTTGGCAAACTGAAATTCTGTCCACCTTTATTTTGTTTCTAAAAGTGGTTGAGAAATCAGAATAAAAGATGTTAGTGTTCTTTAACCTTATTGTGAGCTCTATTTCAGTGTTTCTCCACCTAAGAGTTTCAGCGTCTCTTTTTTATTTTTAAATATTATTTTGATCTGTTGGATTATCGACAATCCATGACCTGGACAATGATTGAGTATTTTAGGTGATGAATCTAGTGATAGGTTCTGCTAGTGTGGTGGAATTGGATCTGGGTTGCAGCTTTTGCCAATCACCTCCCTCTCTCTGTGACCTGCCGAACTTTGGTGGGTTATTGAGTATAATGGAGAGTGCCTGTGTGAATTTCACTTATTTCCTCACCACCAAAGTTCATTTACTGTTTTAGTGGCGAGCAAATTGAGAGATGAAGTTCCCCCTTCCCCCCTTTCTTTTTTTAATAGACTTTATCTTCATTTAAATTTAAAGAGGTTGGAAGGAGATCATGTAAAGTTGATTTTGTAAAACTTGGCTTGGATTGGCATGATGTGATTTTTAACGTGTTGAGTGACTTTTGTGGCCTAAGTTACATTAATGCTGTGAGCTATTTACCCCTATTTCCTCAACTTCAGAGGGTGGGGGGGTGCAAGTCATAAACTGGAACTACAAGGGGTGACTGTTTTAGGGCCTAGCCAAGAGAGGTTTAAATATAAGTTCCCCTTATAAATATACTATTACAGGGAAATCCGATAAATTCATACACCCTTGGTAAATCAAAACTGCATTTGTTTTTACTATGAGAACCAAATTGGCCTAAACATGCACTGCCTTAATTTTAGGCATAAAATTAGGTCCGTATAAGAAGGATGTCATTAGACCTCAAATATTGAGGAAAGATGTTTCTATTTGTCTTCAAGTGGCCACTACCCCATAGATTGGCTGGTCTTGCACCTCCATTCAGCTCATAGTATCTATTACTTCAGTAATAATAGGGTTGAGCACACTTATGGTCCTTCTAGTTTGTTATGGTTTAAATTTTGGTACTTGTGTTGCTGAGTTGTTCTTTATTACTTTTTTAATGAGGGGAGAAAAAAGCCATTGCAATGTACTATCCAATGACTCCAATCCTGACAGGCCAATGAGCTCTAGCTTAAATGGTGCCTCCCCTTGTAAGACCAAGGTGGAGGGTAAGGTTTTGGGTTCAAGACTCACCGGGTGTATGTGTAAAAAATGAAATCAAATTCCTGATGGGAGTGTTGGAGGTTATGAAATTCTTTTTAGGTCTTTTTTTTAATGGTGTGTCACTCATCAATTGGCATGGCATAATGGGAGGCTAATACGACAATACTGTGACAGTGCAGTTGATATGGCAGTAATGTGGCATATTGAAATTGAGAGCTTCCATGCCATGTGCATTGTAAAGCACGCCTCCCATAAATGCTACATCTATTGTGTGTGCACATCATAAAAGCATTGTCATCTAGGAAAATTCCGTAACCTGAATTTTACTGTCATCAGGAATTGTATTATTTATATTTGATGGCAAAAATCAGTTACACATTGACTAAATTGAAACCACCAAAAAACTTATAGCCCATAGTAGTAGCATAATGATAAGAAATTTTTTTTCACTTTCAATGAGAGAGGGAGCGTGCTCATTCGAAGTGCACAGATAATACAAGGGTAGATATTGATGAAATCATATAGATTTTGAATAGTTGCATAGCATTTCATAGCAAATATATTTCAATTTTCCTTCTACTAATTGCAATTACTCTCCGTCTGATGTTTGTTCATCTTTTCTCTCCCATGGATGAAGATTGAGGAAAATGCTTGCAGAGAAGAGTGAAACCAGTCTATGCCGTGAGAAGCTGGTAAAGGTATTGGAAGAGCTCCAGGCCCAAGCTGAGGTGGCTTTGTGTTTTGTAGGTGTGAAGAATTGAACATAAAATATATGCAAGTCTTAAATTTGTTCTCCTGATCTTGTATTTTAGCTAGCATTTACCCTAGGAGTGAGGCTTTCAAAATTTTGATAGAAATAGGGCATGAATACAATTGTTGGAAAAAAATTGTAAAATTTAGTCGTGACAGGACAAGTATTTGATGTTCTGTCGGTGTCAACTGTGCAAGTGATAAAAAAGTGTGTCCAATCTCATTTTTGCCTTCAAAGAGCAGGTATTTTACTGACTTTTCATTCTAGATTTTTTGACAAACTATTCATGTTAGACCTATGTAATTGAATATCCTTATCATGACACGATAACACCTATGTGATCGAATATCCTTATTTTGACACGTCACTACCACCAATACAAATTGTCACTCTTATTTGTTATTTTACCCATATCGACTTCCACTTCTTGTGGAAAGTTTTGAGTTGATAATATCTACCTCCATTAACCACCCTTAGAAACAACAATCTTTGTTGAAGCATCATTGGCCCCCCAAAACAGCATCTCTAGTTTTCACATGAGCAAATTTGAATAGGAACAAACCTTTTTGTCCATTTGAGAATTCTTGGACTACATCATATAGGATTCATGGAGCCTTTACCGACATCTTCATCAGGAGGAATGGCTTTGAGTTTTCTAGAAATTGCCCCACAAAGATTCAAATTCCACTTAGCATTAATTTCTTCCACAACTTTAGGATTTAGCCCTCCATTTCACAACTAGCCCTCCATTCACACTAGTGTGAGAGCAAAGCAAAATAGTCAAGCTTTGTAGGCTCTGAATGTTCCTCGTGGCAGTTGCCCCCAATTCTTATTTTCATCAATTCTGGGCTTACTTTCAAAACAGCCGGCTTGATGTCCAAGTCCAATTCTTGGCTAACACGTCCATACATATTTTTCTTTATTTTATCTTTAAAAAAAAAAAAAAAACTTGTTTTTTATTTTTTGAGAAGAAAAAAAATACATGTTTTCTATAGTATAAAATATGTATTAAACGCATATTGTGTTATACTTGTATGACAATTAAATTATCAAAGAATTGTTTTAAAACTTTATTGACATTATAATTGTTTATTTTGTTTAGGTGTGTTATTATAATGACAATCAAATTATCAAAATTAATCTTTTTAGTTCCATGTTTTTCCATTTATATTAAAATCAACATTTCATAATTTTATTATAACCTTGAATTTTAATTTATGAAGATATTTCTCTAATTTGAATGATTAGGTAATATCATAATATGTACGTATGATAATTAGATTTAAAATAAAATAATTTTAAATTATAATGATATAAGACAATAAATACTTTTTTTTTCTTGCTAAATAAGTTAATGGAGGAATAAATGTTTCCTTTAGTAACTGGTTATATATTTTTCCTGAAAACATAACTAAAAATTGAACAAATAAGTATACTAAATACATTAATGCTCAATTAGTTGTTTTTTTTTTTAATAATCTCTTATAAAATTATATTAAGATAACATAAATGTACTATTAAATTGTAATATAATATAAGAAATAACTTAACATATATTTATTTAAATTTCTAAAATATCTGTACCTACATTTATTTATTTATTTTGTGTGTCTTTTTTTTAATTTCTTTTTTTCTATAAAATATCAAATATTTGGGGTTTTTTTTTTGTATATTATATTAATGATCCAATCCTCAAGGCCCATCATTGGGAATTGTTTGATTGTCTTTCTATGCAAAAGAAGAAAAATAAAATCAACTTGAATTAAGGACAACTATTTGAGATGTTGGTGTGGGTTCCTGTTTTGGACAGTACCTAGGCCCGAATGATGATAAGGATCCTGGGCCTCCAAAGAAATAATGTTTGATGGTTGGTGGACTGGGCTTGGTTCATTGTAGCTGTGTTGGGTTGATTACGAACCAATTTGTGCACAAAACATGGGCCTTACAACACATATACATTCATACATGCGCGCGCGCGCGCACACACACACATATATTGTAAAATAAGCGACTGAGGAACAGTAAAGGAATTATCAAGAAATGAAAATTCGAGCAGGAACATCAGGGATCCTCACAAAATAGAGCAATAGCTCATTATGTTAAGTTTTTAGGTACATTGGACCCTATTTCTCACTGGGATATGCCACGAGGTTCAAGTAAGTTCAAAAGTCACAGACTTGGATAGCTCTTTCCAGGCTTCCAAGACTTGTGAGGTTTGAATCCCCTTGAATCCAAGTGTATCCTCAAGCAATTGTTGCAGGATCCTTCACAATGCCTTTCTTTTCTCTCTATTTTTCTGAAACTTAGTGAATCTCTCTGATGCTCTTTTTATGCTCTAATTAATAGTTGCTGAATGCCTTTTGCTGATGACTTAATCGTCCTTCTATAGTACATTTCTAGGGTTTTTGGCATGCCATTGATTCTCTCTTTTTGCTGCCTAGGGTTCCAGAACTGAGGCTGGTTCTTTTCTTATTTTCTCATTGCATTCTTCTTTTGAGGTTTTCCTCCCAAAAGTTCCTAGCTGACCTTCCTCTTTTGGGGGGTCCTGATGGGGCAGGCTTCTAATCATTTTTCCAAAGCTTCTAAAGAGACTTTTCAAAACCCCTTTTTGGCTGCCTCACCCTTTGTCATTTTTCTTCAAATAGGTAGATATCTCCCTGTCATGTTGAAAGATCCCTAGCCCTTCATTCATGGTCCACCCTTTCTTGCTCTGCCTGAGGTTTTGGTTCTTCCTATTAGGTATTGGTCCCTAGCCACCATCTGTTGCATAGTCTTCTTCTCGGCTATGGGTGGCTAATGGGACATGACCCCTTTGTTCTTAGTGTCCAATGGCATGCCTCCTTGTGCTATCCACATCCTGGTTGGCCTTCTTCAGCTCTTCCTGAGGATCCCCCCTGGATCTGGTAGTCCCAAGTTATCCTGATCCAGTCTTTTTCTCCTCTTGGGCTCTACTAGGGATCCCCTTTTACACAGGGCTAGGCCAAACTTCCTTTGCTTTCTTCTTTCCTCTCTAAGGCCCAAGGCTTACCCTATCATGGGCTTGGGCTCCCTCTTGCCTATTCTTAATGGGCCAAACCTTGGCTCATGGATTGGGCCTTCCTTGGTTTTGAGGGCCCATTTGCTTTGGATCTTGTAACATTTTGAACCTCAACAGTTGGTAAAAAACTGGATTAATTATCTTATTTTTGCTTTTCGTGAAAAAAAAAATACCAATTGAAGTGGAGAGTTTCTTCAAACAAGTAGCTGGGTCAACCAAATTTTACAACACTTATCTATATTCTGTCTCATATATTATTATATTACTAACTATGGTTAGAAGTTTCGTGAATAAAAGAAATTGTGCTATTGTAGTTGCTGATGAATGTTTGGCTAGTGGGTAAGGCTCATCTTAATTGGCAGCATAATAAGATTTTTTTTCCCCTTAAAAAAAAATCAGCAATCATTGATTTGTAAGGCTAGTTGTCATCACTGATACAAACAATAACTGTAATCATAGCCATTAAGTTGAACTCTATTAAGAAATTGAGAAATGAGGAGGATACTTAGACTAGTCAAAGTTCATGCGGACTTTTGAAAATATAAACGGTGATTAAGCACTATGTTTACTTTAAGTCTATCCTGTCTTGTCCATCAAGGAATTCCATTAATTCTATGGACTTGAGTGGTTAGTTGAAGTGTTGTTTTTCTTAATCTTTCTTTTCAATTCATTGCTATCGATTCAGGGTCTTTCAAAATGTAGCCATATGGAAATTTACCTAAATATCATCGTCTTGACTTATCTAGATGGTTCAAACACGGATCCATAATTAGGCTTCTCAGCATTTAGTTTGGTTCAAAAGGAATAAACAGTAATGATAATAATAAAATGATGATAAACAATGTTACAAAGCCGTAAGATGAAATTCCTTTATGAATGTTAGATAAACAGCAATCCCATAATCATCCTCGGACAATTCACTTCTTGATAACATTAACAAAATACTTATTTCTAACTAAGATAATACATCAGCTTGCATCTTGATCTCACACAATATTACAAATACCACAAGCAACAAACATGCTATTAGTAACTCAAATGATGTATACATATCACCTCCATGCTGAAGCAACAATCAAGTTTTTGTCTTCCCACCCAAAATGAAGTGCACCCATTTCCTTCTTCACCTTGTACCTGTCACAGTACTCCCTAATTAGATTTTGGATTGTATCAATCACTTTTGGTCCCATGGGACATGAAGTGAAACCAGCCATTGTCATCCTTGCCCTCCATTTGCCTGCTACCTCATACCGCTCTATCCTCTCCTCTCCTTCACACGCAACGATGTTTACAATGTCCCGTGCCAGGCACTGCCTTTCAACATTCATTCTATCTTGACTCTCCCTTGGGAGAGTTGCATCAAGAGACTCAAAAACAGCTGAATAGTAATTGTATGCTTCAACGAATCTAGGCAAAAATGGAGATGTGTTTGTGTTCACATCTTGTTCAACAACAGTAACAAGTTTTGGATTTAGGCTCTTAACCATCCGAAGGAGCTGGTCTCGCTGGTTTACTGTTGACACGCTCTCATCTGGCATGTGGTGAAGTTGAAAGGCAAAGTTCACCAAAAGTGCTTCTCCTGGTCGACAATTGAGCATTGATGGAGTTATTATTGAAGTTTTTGATGCCACAGCTCGGAACTCAAATGGTACCTTAAGTGCTTCTGCTAGCTTCTCCAGTCTTTGTCCAATAATTTTTAGGCCTCCAACGGAACGTTGAACTGATTCAGGGTCATCAACCCCAGTTAATCTCACATGAGGTGGCTTCCCTAGGTTATTGGCAATTGTTTGTATCAGTGTTATATATTGACTCCCTTGGTTGATATCAAAATCTACTATATGGACTCTTTTCTCATCTTTAAATGCCTCTATCATTGCACCATTTGCTGCCATAAATCCAAATTTAAAACAAGGGCACACCTCGAAGAGGATCTGCATGGCCGCAAGCCGGTCAGAAGAGGGGGGCTCTTTGCATTTTAGAGCTTTATAAAGACATTTGCCAGAGGAAGCCATGCGAGCTGCAAGACCTTCCACCATGTAGGCTGCAATCCTCTGAGGAGGATCCCCCTGGATTGAGACCATGTTTCGGAGGTTATTTATCATAGCTGATGCTTCCATGAAGTTTCCATCTGCAAGTGCACCAGCACAATCAAGTAGCATTTGTCTGGGAGTACGAGGAGATACTTGTGATACTTCCTTGGTGCTGCTGATGCTACTGAGGTTTGAATCTGTAGATGAAGATTCCTTAGGAGAGTCATGGAGCAATGTGTTGTGACCTGGGTCAGCCCATTCACCATCAATTTCCATGCCGTGATCTGTACCAAAAATGTCATCGTCCTCATCATCATCATCATCATCATCATTATCTTCAAGCAGTGCTCTTTCCAATTCTTGAAGCTTCAGTCTCATCTTATCTTCATCATAGTCTACTGGATCCGGGCTTTGGCTTTCCAAGTAATCCGATTCAAAATTGGATTGATAGGCATCACGATGCCTCATGGACATCAAAGAAATGTCAAATGGGTTTCGAGTGCCCATGGAGATGCCATCTGGATGAAATGAATTTCCAGAGATGCCAGAACTAGATGGCTGTATAAGTTCCTCTGTTGGGGAGTCAAGGAAATACTTCTCATAACTTTCACTGGAGTAAGAATCAGTCACATATATAGTCTTATGCTTATCAGAACCTAATATTTGGGTGGACAAGCTGGGGCTGTCATCACTCCCCTTTAGCGAATAGAGCTTGGAATTTCTATATGATGGCGCAGATAGCCCTGCAGACCTAACTAAAGACATGGCTTTCTTCTAACTTGCTGAGTGTTAGAGGAAGGCTGCTTCTACATAGAACGAGCCCTGTATCAGGAACTGTCACATAATTAGAGAGAGAAATTCTGATAAAACTGTTAAACTTTTGAAACTAGCAATTTTTTGTTTTCTTGTAAAAAAAACAGTACATAAAGCATTTGGGTAAGGTTAGCTACTCACCGTTTAAAACTCTGATGCTTTTGGGAAGCCTGCATTCAGCCAGAGCAAAGAACAATAGTTTAGCAGTGATAGCAGAAACTGTACAAATCAGTCAATATGAGTGTGCACACACGGAAACATGGAAGAGAGAGAGAGAGAGAGAGAGAACATTGTGCAATCAACAATCTGAAGCATGACTATTGAGTCTATGAGCTTGATCGTTGGTAACACCATGGTAAAGAACTAGCAATTGAAGGCAATATGCAGCAGCTGGCTGCATGAAATGTAAACTTAAGATTGCCCTTTGAAGCATAACTGGTTACACTCAAGTGCAAGTAATAGTCCCTAAATTGAAATTTTCACATCATTGATCAATCAATGAAAAGGGCTACCTAGAGAAGTGTGTCTTAGATGAGGGTCCCTTCTTTAGTTCCTGATGAAAGAAAAGGAGAATATCTGGTATGAGACAACAACCTTTTAAACCCAACCAGGTTTGTCTCCTCCTCCCCCACAAAAGGAAAAAAAAAAAAAGTTCTGATAATTCAAAAATTTCCAACATGCAGTCCCTAGCTGTACAAGACATAATTTATGAGTAGAAGAAAAGTGTTTTAATACTTGGAACACACATTGTGCTTTCGTAAATTTAATTAGGTAGTAAATGAAGTAATTTAGAAAGTGAGTTGGGGAATGAACTCTTGAGGTCTTTGTTTATTTAGTTCTCAATTGTTATTTGCTGAAATTTTGTATAGAAGTAAAGACTTTAAAGAATAATAATTCCTAAATTGGTAACAACATATCATAAACTATTATTCATTGTTTATGATGTTGGTTTTGAAGTTTAATCAAGAAATGGATATATTTTACAAACGTTTGTCTCTTTACAGGAAAGGCCATAAAGCAGAGGTCATAAGAAACTGATTTTAAAGAAGTAGGAACTAAGACACTTGTATGCTTCACTTCAGCCTAAAAGAATTTCATGTAAATAGTTAGTTGGTGCTTGGAACTCCACTAAATTTCAATGAAGTGTTTCTGACATTTCAAATCGAGAAAACCTATTACAGAACTTAAGAATTCCAAATTAGTGTGGCTAGATTGAAGCATTCCTCCAGTGTGTTTGAGAGTTTATAATGGACAAGGAGCTGAAAGGGAAGAGATGCTCCCATTCCTTTGTTTAGATGTTAAAGAAAATAAAAAGGAATGGAAAGGAGAGAAACATGTTATATCACTTACTTTTTATTATGCTTTTATTGAATTGGAGTGAAAATGTTATTTCCTCTCAATTAATGAGGGGAGTGCAGCACTCACACAAAAGTAGGCTGAACGCAAAACTGAGGAAGGAATGGAACGGTTCCCTCCATCCTTTGGGATCCACAGTTTCCTTGCATTCCAACCCTTTGGAAGTCCCTCCATCCAAACAATATGTATGGAAAACATTTTCTCTTTTGCATTTTTTGGATTTATGTCACAAGATTGTAAAAAATTCAGTCAATCAAACATTGTAAATATGCATGAGAATGTAATTCTTGTTGAGTTTCAATCTACCATAGTTAAATTCAGATTCAGGTAACAAAGTATACATTTAAAAAAAGAAAAAAAGAAAAAAAAAATGTCATATAAAAGACAATTGAGGGACTACACACTGCAGCCAAGGATTTGGTTCCCTTTTATTATAGTAGATCAATTTCAAGAATATTATATTTAGAAGCAGAGACTACCTAGATGCAATACTATTATAAGATAAAAGATCCTCTCAGAAAACACTTTTTCCAACATACAAACCACCAAAGATCACAAGTATAAGATTTCATTTATTTACCAAAAACAGAACATAAGTATAAACTAAATCCATCATCAGCTGACATTTCTGATGAGGGAGAGGGGAAAGATTCCAAGTTCTATGAATATTCAATTAACAACAAAAAGCAGCATATTGCCTATGTTTTGTCAATCAATTTCTAGATTACAACATAAAAAAGTATGCTGTCAGAAAGAGAGCCACAGCTAGCAGCATAGATAAACTATCTGGAAAGAATTCATGCAAATACAAGGGAATTCAATCCCTGTTGAAGAAATTCGAGAACAAAAGATTAAAAAAAAGGAAAATTGAAGAAGAAGAAACTAAAAGCATATACCTGATGAAAGAGGAAGACCTCAAGAGTCAAGAGGAAGCAAGATAGATCTTATCAGAAGTCAAATTCTGCGAATTAAGTTTACACCCATATGTAGATGAAACCCAGAATTGGCTTTGAAGGTAGAGAAAAGCTTTGGTTGACTATGTGTTATGGTTTTAAGGACAAACCAAAGAGGCAAAATATATATTTATTGGCATATCTACACTAAACAATTGTAGAAATTGAGGTTAGGTAGGCTTAGAAGCAACTCACCTATAACAAAATCAAACAAAGCAGCAAAAACAAAAAAACAAACTTGACTAATAATATAAACAAATAAATAAAAAAAGCAACACAACCCCAGATGGCACAAATGAATTATTATAAAAAAAATTATATATTTGTTGGGAGGGATGTGAACTACCCTATTTAGAAGCTGAAGAGATGAACAAGACAAGACCCAATACTTATAAATCTATATGGTATGAACATCCAATCTTCTGGAATTTGAGAAAGTATGACAAGTAAAAGTAGTAAGAACTAGAAACTCACCTTAGATTTCCTTCAAAGATACATGTTAGCTTCAGCACAGGTTCTTGTTTTTTGCTTTTTGTTTTTTATTAATCTCTGCTCAGTTCTTTTACTTTTTCCTTTGTGCGTTTATGTGTGTCTGCATGTTTATACCAACCTGTCTGACTGAGGTTGTCTGACAGTACAATGTTAACATGTCATGCACATATGGTGCGCTACTAGAAGCAACAGTAATATAGGTCTTTATCATTCTCATCAGTCAATCCTAGCCGCCCAATTTATTGACCAATTCATCAAAAAAGTTGATCTACGCGTTGGTGATTTGTGATGTAGTTTTGGGACATGGGAATGAAGTTATTGGACTGGTGGTAACATCAGTGACAATTGTACGGTAATGTTTCAAAAGTTAAGGTGGTGCTTTGTGACATTTGGGTGAACATAATTGCCTATATGAATGGGGACTGAAGAATCCTAGCACTTGTGACAAAGTCAAAGGTTTTGCAGGTCATCTTTTCTAATAGCCTTAAAAGACAGTTATTTCAGAATACAATGGGCCGTTTTTGTTTGTATTTTTTTGAAATAAAAATGGGTAAATAAATATATAAAAATATATGTAATAATGTTTAAAAATTAAAACTATATTAATAAATCATTCTATCAAACGGGTCTAAATTTTGTCACAACTTATACTATTACATAGACAAAACCAATTTAATTTCAATTTAATATAAGAAAGTTGTGTTAAAGTTTTTACCTTGAGAAACTTTTTACCACTTTTTACCTTAAGAAAACCGATCTTTCTAGAGATACCACTTTTCTTTAGCGTGTAGAATCTAACGTTCAAAAGCGTGTATGAGTGAAAACTAGAAACACAGACAAGTTTCTGAGAATTTTCGTGGGCGTAGCACAAAGGGAGTACGTGTGAGATCTAAAGAAACAGTTAAAAATGAATGTGAAAGTCAAGATGTCTATAATTACCAAGAGAAGAAAATAAATGAGTTTGGTTTAGTAACTGTCTAGTGGGATCAAAATTTCTCATTAATTATTGGCTTGAATTTGAATTTTTCAGTGATTCGTGAGGAAATTACATAAAAGGTCAAAAATTTATATCATGTTTCATAATAGGTCTTAAGGTTTTTAATTATGTAAGTCCCAAACTTAAGAAACCATTCCAATTTTGAAGTCCTTGTCTGTCTCATTTATTTATTTTTATTATTTTGGGTAGTAGCAAGACATAGAAGAACGAGAAACTATTAGGTTATGTTTGGTAAACTGTAATAGACTTATTCCTTAGGTTTAGCTATTCAGTAATTTGGTTATATTTTTAGGGAAATGCTAACGAGTGCCCTTAGGGCACTAGTTAAAAATTCAGTTAAAGAAAATTTTTATGGGAAAAGAAAAAAAAAAAACAATTAATATTTTGATAGCTTTTTTGATTTCCCATAAAAGTGACCCATATTTTTATTACAAGGAATAACCATTCCTTATGAACAACTATTCATTTCTAAAAGGGATGTAATAGCTGATAAAAAAAAAAAGATGCAATAGCTATTTCTTAGTAGGTATATTAATTTTTACAATTAATATATTTCTAAATAAACAAACTTTCCATATGTATATAACAATTATGAAAATAAAAAATCATAAAAAATAACTTATTTTTTTTGGTTGATACAAGATAATATTCTACTCTAACCTAATCTAAGTGTATATGTGTGTGAAACTTTTCCAAGAGACTTGAACCCCGACCCTTACCTCCCACACCTCACAAGCACTTATACTTGTAAAGTGATCATCGCACCAAGGGTGTGCGGTGGTCATAAAAAATAACTAATTTCTCTTTCAAATTAAAAAAAAATATTTTTAGGAAATATAATTATATGAGTAAGATATTTCCTAATATATATCTTAAGTTTGATTTAAAATGCTTTCATTTCATTTCTTCAAAGTTCTATTATTATGTTGTCATCAAACAAATGAATACTAATAAACATCACATTACAGTATTTTGTATTCCTTGTAACATTTATTTTCATTCCTATGTAATTACCGTTACAATCTACCAAACGTGCCCTTAATAAAATTTTTCTAATTTACATAGGTAACCAATGTCAATTTCCTAAAAAAATGTCTTGCTCTAAGTGAAACTTTCTCTATCTTTCCATTTTGCTCATTATCTACCAAATTATTTTATAAACAAGGTTAAATTGAAATGCGAATACCAAATTAAATTTATAAACAAGGTTTTTCTTTTTTGAGAGAGAATTTTAACTTATGGCGTCCGCTTGTGATAGTAACTCTTTATTATCTAACCAAGACATTAGTCAGTTTTTTGTGTAGGTGGGGATTGAACCTTAAATCTCTTATTTAATTATAAAAAATTTAATTAGTTGAGTTAACTGGAACCTACAAATTTATAAACAATGTTAAGTCAATTTCCTAATGTTTAATTAATTGTTTCTCATTTTTCTCTGATTCGTCACTATAATGGAAATGAATGCGGATAGGGACAAACTACAAAGACTTCAAAATGGAAGGATTCCATACAACTGGGATATTAATTGACAAAATTATAGACCCGAAACTTTATCTAAAATACAAAACAAAATCTAGGCCTTTCATGTAATTTCCCCTCTAATTCTTTTAATGGTCACTTTCAAGAGATTTATCTAAAAATATATGGGATTGTGGGACTGCAGAATTCATAACCAAGAAATCTGGAAAAACCATGAGAAGGGTGATGGTTTTACCAAGAACAGTAGAAAACGAAGACTGTTTAAACCCATTTTGCAGATCTAAGTGGGAAATGAATCTCAGGTGTCAACAATCAAAGTTAGGGAAGTAGAAGAATTATTACGCTTAGGAAAATTTTTCCAGGACCAGGAGATCGATATCATGACACAAACTCCAATATTCTAATGTTAAGTCCTAATCATCCTTCCCTTATCTTATCCAAATTGAGTGTGTCGGAGTGTATATTCATAAAGGATTACTATGTAAAAAGAGAATTTGGTGGTGAAAAATAGGAGGAAAAATATTTATTTAACAGACACGATGGCATTTTAGGCGTAGAAAGAAAGATTGAAAGATACATTGGCCAACTTCTTTTTGTCATGTTGGATGGTTGCATGGTGAGCACAACTAAGTGAGTTTGGCATCAAGGTGATGTTTTAAGCTTTTTTAACTTATTAGATCATGTACAGATTTTAAATTCTTAAATTTTTATTAAAAAAAGTATAATTATATTTTAATAAACTTACAATAAATAAGTAATAAACAATCAAAAAAAAAAAAAAAAAAAAAAAAAAAAAAAAAAAAAAAAAACAACAACAACAACAACAACAATGGGAGTTCACACTTTAGACCCTGATTTTACAGCTTATGTCAATTTAAGCTAATTACAAAATTAAGTTGAATTGTTATCTGATTAGGCAATTAACACATGCATGGATAGGCAATTGTAATAGAAAATCTCCATCAACAACACATGAAAAGAAAAACCCAAAATTGGGCAAAAAAACTTCAATGTGGCCTATAGCATCAAAACCAATTTCACTAAAAAGAATGGTTGCAATACACCTTACTTAAAAACCCTCCGAGTTAGTAAATGGCAACGTATTTGAGCTCTTTGCTCTTGCTAGCAACTAATTCCACGAATCTTTTTTCCTTGCTAGACACTAGTTCTATGAATTGAGCTATCATTCCATGGCCACTCCAAGGCCTCTTGAAGATTTTGGGGTTGTTCCAGTGGTTCTCAGCACCCAACGACAAACAATGATCACTCAAGGATACTATGTGTGCATTGGTTTTAGTCTCCTCTCAAAGAATTTGACAACTGGAGAGGAGAAATATAGAGAGAACAAATGGGATTTAGCTCTAGGGTAAAAGGGTTGCTCTCTAGCTCTTCAATATGGGAATTGGGTATTGAATCTCTTGGGTTAGAGAAATATATGAGAGGGCTTGATTGAAGGTACAGTAGAGAAAGTGACAAAATTCTCCCAGGTCCTGCTAATCTCACTCGATCGAGAGAAAGGCGAGAGAGAGGCGAGATTGTTGGTTCAATAATAAGAAAAAAAAATTGAAATAATTTAAACATTTATAGATAAGATAGTTTTTTATTTTATTTATGATTATCTTAATATTTTGCAAACAAAGAGAGTATAATAAGACAATATAATCGAATGTTGGATTTTTCAAGAAAAATCTAATAAAAAGTTTTTTTTTTGGTGGTAATTCAAGAGTTGGGAGAGAGAGAGTGTTTGAACTTTGAACCCTAGACATCTTCATTGAAAATACTAGGAAGTGTCGGTTGAGTTACAAGTCTCTTGGAAATTTAATAAAAAGTCATTTAATGTGTAACATTTTTAAAAGTTATAATTACCATGTGTACTTGTAACGTAATGTAAACAATAAAAGATAATAAAAAGGCTAATTAGTGGAGGACAGTTGGAAGGCATCGAAGAATGTGCCATCATCCTCATCCTCCCTCTCTAGGTTCCAACACTGCCTAGTTTTTTTAACGGATAAAATCACTAACTGGAATAAACACCATTTCGGCAATTTATTCCACTGAAAGACCTGCCTCTTAGCTAGACTTCGAGGTATCCAGAATGCGTTAACTAGAAAACCCTTAGCTTTTCTATACTTGTTGGAGCGATAGCTCATCCAAGAGTATAATACCACCCTCCACCTAGAATATCTCTATTGGCAACTCAAATCTCGGATCATGTGGCTTAATCATGGAGATGCCCATACGAAATACTTTCATTTGAAAACTTTACAGTAACGTAGCCATTCTCGAATTGTGACTCTAAAAGATGGGACAAGGTTATGGCTTTCTAGGGAAACTTTAACTACTCACATTATTGATGCATTTAAAAACTTGTTTATGGCCACCTCGGCTCATCTGAGGACAAAGGCTAGTTTAGGATAGCCTGTTAGCAGAGATTGGTTATTCCCCCCCATCAGCAGAGATTTCTAGGACTCCCTGAAGGCCCCCGGGCCGGATGGTTACCACGCTTTCTTTTTCCAAAAGAATTGGCACATTCTTGGGCTAAGTGTGGTTTAGGTCATTCAAGAGATTTTTGAAAAGTCATCTATTCCTCCTATTTGGGGAATAACCAATCTTGTCCTTATCCTAAAAGTAGCCCACTCAGACCTGATTACTCAGTTTCGACCGATTAGTTTATGTAACACTCTTTATAAAGTGGTATCTCGTATTATCTTGTAGTGTCTCAAACCCCACATCGTAAATGTTATAAATCCCTGTTAGGCAGGATTTGTGCCAGGGCTTCGGAAAAGTGATAATATTATCTTGGTCCAGGAGATTATTAAGACGCTAACACACAAAAGAGGTGGACAATGTTACGTAGCATTAAAATTAGACCTTGATAAAGCCTACGATCGCTTAGAATGGCCTTTTATTAAGGAATCGTTAGAATTTTTTCAAGTCTTGCCAAACCTTATCATGCTTATCATGAACATAATATCTTCCACCTGTTATCAGACACAATGGAATGGGTTCCCGCTTCTGGAAGTGATTCCAAGTAGGGGAGTGCGTTAGGGTGATCCGTTATCCCAATATCTGTTTATTATGTGCTTGAAGTGCCTCTCCCTTATGTTGGAAGAAGCCGTTCGGGACAAACTTATCCACCCTATAGGGTTCAGGGGACAGGTTTGAATCTCACATTTAATTTTCGTGGATGATATCTTTCTGTTCACCAAAGCCAAGGTCATGGCCCACCAGAACCTAAGTAGAATTATATAGCAATTCTATCACTGTTCGGGCCAAATCATGAGTACTTATAAATCTCGAATATAGTTTTCTACTAACACCCCTCAGCGAACAAAAGATTAGGTGATAGGAATTTTTGGCATCCCAACCATGGAGCATGCAGGCCTTTACTTAGGGACCCCTATTTTCACCACCCGTTGAAAGCCTAATGCTCACTAGTATTTAGTTGACAAAATTCAAAAGAAAATAGAAGGATGGCAAGCCAAATATCTTACTATGGCTAGCCGAGCCACTCTAGTTAAATCATCGACGGCTTCCATTCCCATCTATGCTATGCAAACGACATTGATTCCTTATAAAGTTAGTTGGCAACCAGACAAATTAAGTTGCCAGTTCTTATGGGGGATACAAACCAGTACCGGTGTTGTCATACGATTAGCCGGGATACGATAACCTTACTAAAGGATGTAGGAGGGTTGGGGATCCAATCAATCCGACACAGAAATAGGGCAATCCTTATGAACCAAGCCTAGCGCCTGTATCATAATCCCAATACGCTTTAGGCCCAAGTCTTAAAAGCCAAATATTTCCTATGTACGAGCTTGTTTGAGAGTGCCAAAACCCTTTAAGGGTCACATATTTGGAAATCCCTGTTTGACGGAATTCAATGGTTATGATATGATATGAAATGTATAGTACGGGATAGGCAGACTATCAGGGTTTGGGATGATCACTGGCTCCCTGGAGGTACCCTCCGTAGTCACATTGAAGGACCACTCATGCAAAATGACAAAAACAACCGAGTTAGCTCATTACAAGCTAATCATAATTGGACCTTCCACTCTCTCCACGTTCCTCTCCCACTACAACTTGAACAACTTATTCGAGGTATCCCCGTGGCACGAGTTGCTAGGCTATCCGATACCTTTGTTTGGCCCTATAATAATGGGACTTGCTCGGTTAGTTCCACTTCAAAATTTTTATACCAACAAAAACATGCATCTTTAGATAAACAGTTGTGGAATTGGATCTGGAAATTACAATGCCCCAAGAAGATCCAATTTTTCCTTTGGAAAGCTATGCGTAAGCGGCTTTCCACGAGGCAGTATTTAGCCTTTTCTCGCCCATACATTAACAACCTCTGCCCTAGGTGCAACTCTCCAGAAACAAAAATTCATATCTTATGTGATTGCCTTTGGGCTAAGGAGGTTTGGGGTCAATCCCCGGGGGTCTTGCCTCTCTCCTCTTTCCACATGCCCCTACAAGCTTGGCTGAGGAGCAATGCGACTACAAAGAGTGTAATTATGCATCAGCATCTCCCTTGGAAAATATATTTTCCATTCTTATGTTGGAATCTACGGTTAGCTCTTAATGGACGGATTTTTAAGAACCAATCTCGTCCTAGCATAGCCTAGTATACACAATCGTGCAAGCGGCAACAATATACTTTTTCTTAGCCGGCTCTGATAGACTAATTCAAGTTAGGACCCCGCATCTTATTAAATGGGTTGCGCCAATTGAACCCTACATTATGCCTAATATGGATGGTAGTTCCATATGTAACCTAGGGATGGTTTGTGCAGGTTGGCTACTGCGTGATAGTTCTGGATTCTGGATATCAAGATTCTTTCTAAATTTGGGTACAGCAACAAATAATGTGGCTGAATTGGTAGCCGTTAGACAGGGTCTCTTGTTAGCATGGGAGTTGGGATTCAAGTTTATTCAACTTGAGATTAATTTGGTTACAGTGTTATCTTGGTTATCTAATATAAATTTTACTTACCCCCCCTGATGTGATGTCTTTAATATGTGATTACAGGAGCCTCATGGAGCATGCATGGGAGGTGTAAGCACGTCATATATACCGTGAAGAGAACGGATGCGGACTAGCGAAATGGGGAACCCATAAACAACATCTTTTGTCTGTTTATGCTACCTGTCCAAGTTTTGTATACCATTGTTTAGTAAGGGATTTGGCCGGCCTTGGGAGTAATAGACTGTGCCCGAAGGTCGAATAATGATGTTGTTGTATGGACCTTTTGTTTAATTAATTAAATAAGACCTCCTGTTTCTAAAAAAAAAAAAAAAAAAAAGGCCAATTTTGTAAGACTTGGGAAAGGGATGCCTATTGGGAAAGATTTCTAAACTTCTTAAAGTGTTGTCACAGGTCGATATAGGACTTCACCACCCTCCTACAGATGTGCACCCTCGCACTTGTGACCCATGACTGGGCATGGCTTATGACATGTGTGGCCCCACCAATGAGTAGGTGACACGTGCATAAGGATTACACAAAAAACTGATAAATGGTATCAAAGCCAACCTAGTAATGTCTCAAGAGTATTGCAATACAATGTAGTGATAGCCAAGAGTATTGTGCAAACACGGTTAAGTTCCATATTAGGTATTTATTAAGTCAGACTATATTATACAAATTATATATGAAAAACCATAATTGCAACTTAATTAGTCATTTTGAAGTAGGGCTGACCCTAAGCTTAGGCCACTTAGGCCATTGCCTAAGCCCCATCCTACAAAAAGGCCCTAAATTTGGGGGCAAAATTTTTTTTTTTGGGAAATATTAAAAAAAAATTTAGTTCACTTTTTTTTTTTATTTTTTTTACTATTAAGAAGACCCAAAGAATTAAGTAATGCTAGAGATAGAGATAAGACAAATTTAAATAATAGGTCTTAGAAATAGACGTATTACTAATCACAAGAAATTCAAATAGTAAAATGTTAAAAATACTACAAATTTTACTACACAACTTTTATAATTTGATGTGACAATGAATATGATAGGTGGACTTCAACAAACTATTAAATGTATTTTTAAACGAATTTTTGTGATTGGTAATATACCTTTGTAGTTCTCATGTTGTAAATTTTATAATATCTCTAGCATTTTTGAAGCCTCGTGTCACTGATCACATCCATTACAATATTAGTTTGTAAGCCTTGTGGTGACACCTTGAATGTGTGGATTGGAGCAGATTAAGTGTCCGTTTAGGATTCGCTTATTTTGCTGATACTGAAATTTTTTTGCTGAAAATATAAATGTAAAAGTTAGATGAAATAACACAGTGAAACTCATAAATAGTACCAAAAAGTGTAGTGAAACTTATAAATAGTACTAAAAATAAGCTGAATAGTAAAATAAGTTAACAAAAATAATTCAAGCGTAATTCACGCTAAATAAGTCTGTGTCGTGCAAACGTATACTGAGACTCTCGTATCAAATATTTATTAGGCGGAAGTCAAACTGAGCTATATAATCCATATCCGCTAGGTGGAATGTTAATTGCAATTGACAAGTTTTGTTGGGATACATAGATCCGTTTGGATACAGCTGAAAACTGAAAAACACTGTAGCAAATAATTTTTAAATGTGTAAATAGTACTGTGGGACCCATTTTTAATGAAAAAGTTGCTGAAAAGTGAAATTTGTGGGTCCATGAACAGTAAAATTTTTGTTGAAAAGTCAAACTTTGTGGCTACTGTTCAATGAACAGTAGCCGCAACAGTGCTGCTACAGTAAAATTTAACTGGAAACGCGTGAAAAAAAAAAAAAGTTGAAAACGCAAACGCTAGACGCAACGCGCAAACCAAACGTACACATAGTAAATATGGCCTACGCTTCTTTATATAGTAGCAAATATTTTGAAGAATTTCAAAAAAAAAAAATTTTGTTTTTGAATGGAACAAAACTTTATGGGTAAAAAAAAAGAAAAAAAAGTCATGTCCAATGCATAAAGCCCCTTTCCACATTTAATTTGCAATTGTCCATGCTAACTTTGAGGCCAAACTTGCGATGCATTGTTTGCAAATGATTGCTAGTCTCATGTGAAATTGGATTTTATGAACAGGCCAAGTAGGCATATTTTAAAGGGTAAGAATTAAGTACAGTACTTAGGTAATGTTGCTTTAGGTTATTTCTTAAGATTTTACCATGTGGTTTTTTTCTTATGATATGAAAGTTTATTTTTAATTGAGTGACCATATAGCAAAATCTCAGGAGGAGAACCTAAAGAACAATATCTAAGGTATTATATATAAGTTTTGTCTTATTTTAAATATAATTTTGTGAAAATATGTATACGTGAATGTTAATTTTAAAGTAAAAATAACAAATTTAAAAATTTGATCAGGGAGGAATGTGTATTTGAAGGAATCAAATTTAAAAAAGCAAACTATTTTTCATATGAAAAATATTAGTCTCATTTTGAAAACATTTTTTTAACCAAAAAAAGAAAGAAAGAAAAAAAGAGACCAAACTGAAAACAACAAAAACAATGTATACTGTACACACAGGGACAAAACCACTTACTAGGGGGGAAGGGGTGTGCAGTCAATCTGCCAAAACCGACCTAACTCGACTCATCAGGTTGGGTTGGTTTTTAAGAGTTGGTGGGTTGGGTTGAGTTATGAAATTTTTTTTTCCCGGTGGGTCAGGTTGGGTTCGGGTTATGAGATTTACAATTCTACTTTACCTGACCCGACCTACCTATATTTAATATATTTTCAAATTTTTTAAAAAATACATTTAAAAAATATATTATATAATTTTGTTATTTACTTTTTTGCCTCTCTTCTTAAATAAAACCCAAACCCTAAGCTCTTCTCATATAGGTTGTGTTTGTTTGGTGTTATACTCTTGATTATTTGGTTATATATTTACTCTTATTTGTGGTGATGTTATTCTAATACTCAATTTAATAATAATAATAGTAATTAAAAAAAAAAACTGTCAAACCCATGGGTCCAACCCGACCCAATCTGATCCATGTGGGTTGGGTTGGGTTGGATCCTTGTGATGGGTTAGGTTGGGTTGGATTTTTTTAACCCAGTGTGGTAGGTTGGGTTGAAAAAACTCTTCAACCTGACTCAACCCGACCCATGCACACCCCTGGAAGAGCATGGCCTCGTGAGTTTTATTTTTATAATATGTAGTAAATCATTTTAATATATATTTAATTAAAATTAGAAGTTTAGACTTCAGATTTTTTTTTTTTATCTAAGTCCTCTTAAGAATTAAGCTAGAACAAAGAGACCCCAAAAATGAACAAGAATACATGCTTTACTCCTATGACTTCCTACGTTGTGCTGTCCCTTAGAAACAGAGGTTGCATTTATCGTATGGGATCTTCAAATTGCTCTTGAGAAAATTGGGCACTAATTATTATGGAGGGGGTGCAAAAATCTATTTTGACTCTCTAGTACCTATGAGCTCGAAGGGAAAGCAAGTGGACTGGTCAATCTCCACCTTGCTCATAGATAGTATAGTTAATAAATACTTAATCTCAAGTGGTACTAGTATATTGAAGGCTACTTTAAGAAGTGTTGCCACTTTATCTATGGACCACTAGTATCTCAAGGTTCTCAATGCTATCCATGTCATTGGCTGGAGTTAGGGCTCTCACCCCAACCCGTCTAGTTTCTCTCCCTCTTCTAGAATTAATTTTAAAATTACATTTAATTTTAGCTATCTTATTAATGATTTTGTTTTTAAACCACAACATACTTAAACTTTGAGATTAACAAAAAAAAAAGTAAAAAAAGGAGAGTCAAATAGAAGTTTTGTATAAAGGGCGCTGTTAATGGGTGCTCTACAGCACTCGTTAATGTGATAAAATTAAAAATAAATTATTCACTTTTTTTTAGGGATGTGAAAAAAATTGAATATACATTACATGTGTGTCAGTTTAGATAGAGAAAATCAAATTATTTTGTAATAAACCACGGCTGAAAGTAAAACTTTGTCAATTTCCAATGCAGTGGGATTTGTGACAGGTAATAAATGAACTACAGCTAGTTCATTAACAGGTGCTGGCCGGCACCTGTTAACAAAGTCCTTGTATAAATAAGAGAGAGGATCACGTGTTGGATGATTGAAGGCTTAATTATTTGCTATCACATGTCCACAGTGCAAATTAATCTTTTGTAGAATTAATTTTTAAAAAACTATAATTTTTGGATTAATCCATTGCTTCCAATACAAAAATTGATCTTGATTTTTTTATATAACTCTCATTCTTAAAGGTAATTTTTTTTTGTTCATATTCTGGCCACTCTGAGATGAAATCCTTGTTTTTTTTTTTTCCATGAGTATACATATATACTATTTTTGACAGGTATAATTTATAGTTTCCAAACACACATAAAACCCACATAGTTTAACATCTCTCAAATCAATTAAGCTTGTTAGTTTATAGATAGCAGCTTATGCTAAGTTGTCTTCATGATATTTAGAAAATCCAAGATTCATACAACTTAACCAGTTAAGCTTGTTAGTTCATAGATAGTTGTTCTCCATAATACTAGACAAGACAACCCATGTCTTCTGGCATTGGATTCCATTTAGATAAAAATAGATAGTGAAATGAAGCATTTTGGATAAAATTAAATGGATTATATACTCATAAAAAAGAAGTTAATTAATGTTGGGTACACTAGACTAATCGAAATGGTAGCTGGTCTACACCTGTGAAATGGTCAATCTTCTCGATCCCTTTTTGTGCTAACAAGCTGTGAATTTATAAATTAATTATTCAAGTTTACAATCTTTGTAAACAATCTTTGCCAATTAGATCTGTTGGGCAATCAACTTATTATCTCTGAAGAAAAAGGGGAAAAGGGAAAGAGAGAGTTGGTGTTGATCAGGTTTATGGGTCAACCTTGGTTGTCTTCACATAACAAAGGCGACCACAGAGAACTTTCGATACTTCGTAGTATGCAAGTATTGAATTCCACCTAACAAAAGAAGAAAAGAAACCGGGGAGGTGGGGGTGGGGGAACTTTCTTTAATGAGAGACTGTAGCGACGAAAATTTTTGTGTCACAGTTATTGTCAAAATTCTGAAATGGTCGACAATGTGTGGTGGAAAAAATAAGTGATGGATCTATGTGAAATAATTTTATGCCATTCACAGTCGATCACTTCAACAAATTGACAAATAGTATGGTCATAAAAAGAACTATTACTTAATATTGGAGCTTTCTTGGTCATTGACAATATAAGAGGTGGGGTGGGGGGTGTTGATAACAACTTATGATGTCTTCCAATTTCCAAGTAATACACTAAAGTTATAACTTAAATTTACATTACCTTTTCTCTTTCCTTACACTCATGTAAAGAAAACTTTTCTCTCAAGGTTTGTGCTCAAATGACACACAATTCCTAACCTTTGTCCGAGTTTCAAGATAACAGAATCTGATTGAAGTTAGATCTTTTTCTTTTTCTTTTTGGTGTGTGCCTTTTTGAAAAGGTGCATCCACCTTAAATCATATCTGATAATCCAAAAATTATATATAAAAGAAATCTGTCACTTACAATGTTTGTATGAGATGGGATTATGACTCGACATTTGATTTTGGTACACACGTGCCCATATCATAGACAGGGGGACAATGATCCAGTGACTAGGCAACCCAACCCTAGGACTAGGGGCAAGGGAATTCTGGGTTAAGGTTTCGAATAAAATACCAATCTAGAGTGAGATTTGGTACAATAGCCCCATGCAATTGTGAGAGGAAAAAGTTGAGAAGGTAAAATGATAAAAAAGTTAAAAAGTTTTGATCCAAAGATTAAGATTAAAAGTAAGTTTTTAACTTTCATTCTTAGCCATCAAAAGCGCTACCTAATTCTAATCCAACAGATCTAAATGGAGTTCGTAGGCAAACTGCTTCTTTTTCCAACCATAGCTTAGAGATTGCAGCATCACTTTGATAATGTCTCTCTTTTGGGTGGAATCTCTTGGGTAATGTTGTTTTCGTGTGCCTAATGGCATCCCTTCTGCAGCCATTACTTATTATTATTCAATTTATATTATTTGGTGTCATGAGTCTTGTAACTTAATTAATACTTACTAATATTTTTTTTTATTCTAAAAAAATAATATATTCAACGGAAACATGTAGGGTTCAAATCCTCTTTTCGCTTGTTATAAATATTAATATATATATATATATATATATATAATACCATTTATCATTTATCATTTTTATCTTTAAAACTTTTTAGGTTTGTTTGTTTTAGTCTTAAAATTTTCATTTATTGTCTATATGATCATTTCCTCAACTTTCTTTTAAAAATAAAAAATGCCCTTAACTTCCTATAAAATAATGTATGTTTTTAAAAAAGCAAGAGAAGGAGGGGTAGGGAAAAATAGAAGGCTAAAATACATTATTGATCTATGAAATTTACTAACCGAGCACATTTGGTCTCAGAAATTTCAAGCGAGCACTATTGGTCTCTCTATCAACTTTTGTTATTTTCCTTACCTATGTCTTTGATGAAGCAATGATGTGTCATTTTTTAAAGTGACATGGCAACTCTTTTAATATTAAAAAAAATTACACATCGGCCCCATACAAACCCGGAGCAACCCATTTTTTTAACCTGCCAATTCAAACCTTTTTCAATTGGTTTCTCTTTCCCCAAATCAAACCCAAATCTCTCTTTCCTTGAATCAAATCCAAATTGAACCCTATGCACATAGTCCCTAAATCTCATTTTTAAATCCATTGGAAAAAAGTATCTAAAACCATACCTTTATAAAATACAAATTTTAAATCTCATTTTTTAAGGTATAGCTTTTCAAATAATTTATTTTTAAAAAGGTGAAAAATAAGAAGTACCAAATGAGTACAAATGAAAATTCTTGTATCTTAACAAAAAAGGGAAAGATTAACGAATTTTCTAAGGGAATTGATTTATGATGTACATTTTTAGAAACTTTATACGAGAAAAGAAAAGAAAAAGATTTTTTGACAACTTTTTATAATAAAACTTTAGTAAAATAATCTATTAACAAATGCTCTAAGGACATCCGTTAATTGGATCTAAAAAAAATTGTGTTTTCTCTCTAAATGTAACCCTTCCAAATGCCTAGTGAAATAAAGAAATGGAAACTTTCAATGTTTGGGTGTTCGAGTGTATCTGGTATTGGATCAACAATTCATAAGAGTTGTTTTGTGTGTGTACACAAATTTGTCAATCATTGTCTTGAGCTTGCCAAAGGCCCCAAACAATTCTAGTCCAGACCCCAGCTAAGGTTTCCGTACTCCCCCGGTGCATATAATAGATTAATGGGCCCATCAAACTGATGTTGGACAAGTGTAAAGGCAACAGACGGGTTCGCCACCCATTAAAAAACAATCATGGGCTTAATAGAAAGAGTTCGAGAGACAGTATGGGCTAATTATTTAACACTGCGCACTACTATATTGATTAAACCCGGAGGTTTCAAAGAAAAAACAATTTCAAAACAAAAGGCCAGTGAAAAAAAAATCACTTTTTCCTAAGAATGCCATTTAAGCTGCGTTTGGTTCGATGTAAATCAAATTCCGAGTTTAAAATGAATGCAGGGAAAAATATTTTTGGAAAAGGAAATATTTTTAAGTGTTTGGTTGCATTCCAAAAAATGCTTTGGAAAATATTTTCTAGTGTTTGGTTGTGTTCCTGAAAATGCTCTAGAAAACCTATTTTTATCATGTTTCTCAAATTTTCTTAGGATCCAAACATATATTATTACAGAGAATCAAAATATATAAACAATCAAAGAAACAAAAATCAAAACATAAAAATCAAAATCCCAAGACCAATAGTGAGAGGGACTTAAGTGACAAAGAGAGAGAGATCGGTTCGAGGGTGACTTGTTGGTGGAGACAGTAGTGGCGACATGGACACGGTGGGTCGATCTAAAGGTGGCTTCTCGGAACCGTGTCTTGTCTAGCTCTTCGAATCCCGCAACAAGCTCCATGTTGCATTTGCCATCCTTGACTTCTTCCAATGCTTCCCAGCAGCACCAAAACCTCACTTGACACTCTAAAAGGGTGTGGTAAGTGTTTGGGCTATCAACCTTTCAATGGTATGGAAATGGAGAGGTAGGAGTTGAGGAAAATCCACAAGCAATTATGTAGAGAATTGTGGGTATAACAATCTCTAACTCTCAAGGTTTGTGACTAGGGTTTTCTCTCAGAAGTACTCCTCAACATTTGTGGGTAATGTGGGTATATATAGTGTAGGTACAGAAAGTGTGTATCAGATAGCACAGTCTGGCAAAACAGAATGTTTCACGGGTGTCTCGCGGGAAGGCCTTACCTGTGAGCTACTCGTGAAACATAGCTGTCTCCATCCTATCTTAACTCTTCACATTCCAGCATGTGCAGGTCACATGATTAATTTTCGGGATGCTTAGTCGCAAGATACCCGCAAAAACTCTTCAGTCTTCAGTTGCTTGAGTCTTCACACACTCTCTCTCTCTATCACACAACCCTTACAATCAAATCATACAATAAATACAGGGTACAAAAGATTAAATAAAAATTACAATCAAATTTGGCACGGAATAAAAGCCAACAAAACACATAGTTGTAAATTACAACTTTACAAGAGAAGTTTCAGATCTAGTACAAAACCTTTGTCCCTAGACTCTACAATCTTCATAAATGAACTTAAGTAGAAACTTTCTACCGCTTCAGAACCTCTGAACTCTTCAATATATGAATGCCACCCTTTTGCACGGATCCCAGTACGTGACTAACCAATGATGCACGACTCCTAGTACGTGACTAACACACCAACTTGAAGAAGATTGTTGGCTGCAAAGTTCTTCACTTCATCAACAGCAAAGATTAATAAGCACTTGGTTACAAAACCTTAAGGCGCAAAGACGCAATAGCTTCTTTCAAAGAGAATAAGGCATCGGTCACTTTTTGCATGTGTTCTCCTTGTATTCTCTTGTATGACGGCCTTTAAAATAATTCTTATATATGTCTAGGGTTGTGAGGAAAGAAACCCTACACAAATACATAAGCATGGGTCGAAAATCAGATCTGAAAAACTAATTTTTGTAATTCTCGATAGATACAACTATCGAGCAGCTATTGAGACCTCGATAGATAGAATCTGTCGAGACTCATTAAACCTCAATAGATACTATCTGTTGAGAGCTGTCGGTAATCTGTCCAGCTTTAATGAACAGCCCTTATTCACTTGTTTCTTAGATAGACTTGCATGACTTTAACACTTGAACCTGAAACCTTGTTCCTTGAAGTATTAAACACATCCTAGATCTACCCAAATACAAGTAAAGTGTCATCATTTCCTAATAGTTTAAGCTTTTAGGACATTAATGGGGAAGTTTAGGCCCACAAATGAGGGGGAGTGTTAGAATTATGTTTAAGTGATTAAATTCATCATTTCTTAATAGTTTAAAGTTTTGGAAAAATTGGTAATTCAATAGTTTCTTGTGTTGAGAGAGAGGTTATGTGGGAGGTTTATAGTGGTTTTTGGTTGCTAAAAAAATGAAGAAATAATAAACCAACAATTTTTTTTTTTAAATCAATCTAGTTGGAGCACTTTTTAGTTGCCTATTTAAGAATAACTCTAAAAAAATAATAAAAAATAAATAAAACTGATCAAAAATCATACAGAGGAACACATTACCACATAGAAAATATAGGTGGATTCTCGAGGTGCTAAAGGTTTCTCTACGGTGACAAGGTCTAGTGCTTTAGCTCTACCGTCTCTCCCACTGTAGAATAGATTGTCCCTTCTTTTTTGAAGGTGTCCATAGCATCCTTGGGATAACACTTTTATTCCTTGGCTTGTTGGGTTTTTTTTTTCAAGGGTATAAGAAAACAAGTACCAACTTTATCAGTCCAATTTCTGTCAATCCCATGGACGATCTAACATAATTATGGAACAGTTTTCCTCTTTTAGAGAAAGAGGGTCTGGGTTACTGCCTTACCAATGAGGATAGTACCACAGAATGATAGGCCAAAAACATATTGACCCCTTGTGATGAATTAATTGATTAATTAGCCAAATTTAATTAATTAATCAAATCAACATGCAAATGCGTGGTAGCACAAACAAATCACTAATTAAACTAATTATGCAGCGGAATTGAAACAGTGATTTGTTTACAAATGGGGAAAACCTACACGGCAAAAACCCCACCGGGTGATTTTAAGGTCACCACTCCCGAAACTCCACTATTATCACAACAAGCAGTTACAAGTAAAGGAATCCTAGTACCTTATACCAACTTACAGTTGAACCATTACCCCAATACCCAATTGGACTTGTTTTGTAGTGACAGTTCCTCCTTTTGATGCACGGCTCCCAAGTACGTAACTAACCAATTGCGCAGATCCCAGTACGCGACTTCAATCACCAGCTAGAGAAGTTTGTTGGCTGTAAAGTTCTTCAGTTTATCTAAATGATGAAGATCAAGAAGATACTTGGTTACAAAACCCTACGATGCACATACACAGCAACTTCTTCAAGAATGATGAACTATGGCAAAACTTTGTCTCCGATCACAATTTGCTTGAAAAAACTTTTCTCAATGCTTGTGCAAATTGTGAACTCTTTGACGACCCTTAAAATAAGTCTTTTATATGTCTAAGGTTAGGAGAAAAGAAAGCCCAAAGACACATTCACAGATCCCAAGAAAATCATTTCAGAATTCTGAAATTCTTAAACCTCGACAGATAGGAGCTGTCGATTAGCTGTCGAGCAGGTGTCGAGCACATGGGGTTGAAACAGCTTTCTTAAGCTCGATAGATGCAGCTGCCGAGCCAGCTGTCGAGTTTTAACGAACTTGCACTTTTCAGCTTGTTTCTTGGACAGACTTGAATGGCTTTAACACTTGATCTTGAAACCTTATTTCTTGAAGTATTAAAAACACCTAGATCTACCCAATTACAAGTAAAGTGCGTTTTGTCCAAGGATTAGCCAATTTCATAAAATAGTGACATATGTTCTTAACAAATGAACCACATATGTCCTAACACAGAATTTTCTATTGCAGCAAAATTCCTTACTAAAAGAGCTCTTAGTGTTGAAGCTCTTGCTCAAACTTTTAATCCACTATGGAGAGCTCAAAATGGCTTCAAGATTCAGAATATCAGTTACCATAGAATACTTTTCACTTTCGATAATAAGGATGATGTAGACAGAATCCTATCAAGTGAACCACGGAGCTTTGACAAACACTTGGTGGAGATGCAACGATACAATAGCAATATGTCCATCCAAGATCTCAAGTTTGAAAAGACAACTTTTTGGGTTCAAATTCATGGCATTCCGCTTAGGTACATGACTTAAAAGGCGGCAATAAAAATTTGTGACATTGTAGGAGATGTACTTCAGCCAGTGGTACCCAATGTTTTTTATGGTGGTAATTTTATGCGAGTCCAAGTCTCAGTGGACATATCATTGCCCCTATGCCGTGGTCACCTTATCTACCTAAACAATAAGAAACAGGTCTGGGTTTCTTTTAAATATGAAAGGTTACCGAATATGTGTTACTGGTGTGGTCCATGACGATAGAGATTGTGAGCTTTAGATTGAGAGCAAATGGACATTATGCGCTGATCAAAAGGACTCTGGGCTGAATGTTCGAGCACCTCCATTCATGCTCTCAAAGAAAGATGTGCTGACTGTTCTAGGATTTTATGCTGCCAAGCTAGAAAATCAATCGCAAGGACGGTCAGCAATAGGGAGGAAAGGTTTCAACCTAATCTCAGCCTGCTGGCAGTACCACCGTGCCAGAGCATTCAAAAAGTCCAATTGGGAGTCACACAACTCCTGACAGTCCTATATCAGTACGTTACGCTAGAGGAGTTAGCTTTCAAGCTGAGATAATGGATTTCACGCTGCTAGTGAATCAAGCGATTGGTAACGCTAGCAATGAAAATATTCAAACAGAGGTAACGAGTGCAACACAATCAGTAACTCCCGTGATTATGGAGAATTAAATGATTTTGATTTAGTAGTTAACGGTGGAATAACTTCTCAAGCAGCATTTGAAAATCAACTAAAGGAAATTTATGAGGAGTTCATGAGATTTTATGATTCAGGCCTGAATCAGTTAAAATTCTTTGGTCCACAGCCACGTGCTAAAGTAAGTGAGTCAATTAACCTGGCTGCTAAACCACTTAGTGAGCCACGTGACCAAAAAATTCCCACCAGGGTTTCCAAACATCCAACACAGCTACGAGTTCTCCCTACCTAGACACGCAAACACAAGGAACTCAAGAAATCTAAGAAAGGCACAAGCAACTAAACCATTTAGGTGACCAACCAGAACAACTCAGACAAAAAACTAAACCTAGTTGCAATTGTTGAACAATCGGACCCACCTTTAAAACGGCATCATGTTCTTTAGACCAATGAGGGTGCATCTTCTATATTGGTGGAGGCTGATCATCAGCCCCGCCAACAGTAATGAGTTACATAGCATGAAACTGTCATGGGCTTGGGAACCTACGTACAGGAAGGGAGATCATACAGTCAAAAGATCCTTCTATCATGTTCTTGGCCGAGACACCGGTAGATGATGCTAGGCTGGAGATTGTACAAACTAATATTGGTTTTGATCATCGTTGGGTGGTTCCGAGAGAAGGTAGAGGTGGTGGATTGGTTCTTTTTTGCACTCAACGATTAATTCAAAGACTCCAACAAGACTTATATTGATGCTTTCATTGACAAGAGTTCAAAGAACGAATGGAAATTAATGGGTTTCTATGGGGAACCCAAGATAGCAAGGAGATTTGAAGCATGGAATAAACTCAGGAATCTCAACACACTTCTTGAAATGCTATGGTTATGCGTAGGTGATTTTAATGAGATTATCAGACTTGATGAGAAAGTTGGGGATGCAGTCAGACCCCACAATCAAATACAGCTATTTCGAGATGTAATCGATGAATGCAAGTTCATGGATTTGGGCTTTGTGGGACCGAAATTTACTTGGAGTAGGCACTTTGAAAATGGCAACTTAATTTAGGAAAGACTGGATAGAGGCTTGGCTACGAACAATTGGTTTCTAAAATTTCCTGGATCAAGGGTCCATCATATACGTTGCAACTCATCTAATCACTGCCCCCTCTATGATACTCTTTTAGATTTAGTACCACCAACTCATAAGAGATTGTTCTGTTTTGAGGAGATGTGGCTATCATATATTAGCTGTGAGGAGATTGTTTATTCGGCCTGGAATAGTATGGGTTGTCTAGAGGGGAATCCGAACATTCTAGCTAAGGTGGATAAGTGCGAAAATGATTTGGTTTGGTGGAACAAAAATGTTTTTGGTAATGTGAGGAAAGAGTTAGATCGATTGAGAAAATTGTTGGGTAAGGCTGATGAGGAAATTTGTAGTGACATAATAATTGGGTTAGGTAGTTGAAAGGTGAAATTAACGTAATTTTAGATAGGGAAGCAACGATATGGTCCCAATGTTCTCGTTTGTTGTGGGCAAGGGAGGGTGACAAAAATACTAAATAATTCCATAGTAGAGCAATTAAAAGATACTGGAGAAATCTAATTAAGGGCATTAGAGATGATCAGCGTAGGTGGCATGCTCATCCAGAAGATATATCCCCAATCCTGATTAAGTATTATTAGGACCTTTTCTCTTCTTCTAGGCAGCAAGTTTCAACCTATGTGTTGGAAGTGTTCCACATGTTATTACCGAGAAGATGAATTCCTCCCTTTATGTCGAATTCTTGAAGAGTGAAGTTGGGGCTGCCTTACAACAAATGGCTCCTCTCAAAGCACTCGGCCCAGATGGTATGCCTCTGCTTTTCTACCAACACTTTTCGGGTACAGTCAACAACAATGTTACATCCTCCATTATGTCTTAGTTGAATTCAGGTACTTTACCACCACCTCTAAATCATACCTTTATTACTCTTATTCCCAAGATGAATTTGCCTAAGTATGTTCACCAGTTTCGACCTATTAGTCTTTGTAATATGCTGTATAAAATTTTCACCAAAGTTCTTGCCAACCGTTTGAAAAAAATCCTTCCTAAAATTATTATCGAGCATCAATCGGCCTTCACCAAGGATAGATTGATCTTCGATAATATTTTGGTGGCTTTTGAGACCCTACATTGCTTACAAAAATATAATTCCAAAACCCATGGTTTTATGCCATTGAAATTAGACATGAGTAAGGCTTATGACCAATTTGAATGGACTTTTCTTGAAGAGATAATATGAAATGGGTTTTAATGATAGATGGATCAACTTAATTATGGTTTGTGTCAAGTCAATGACTTACTCGATTTTGTTGAATGGTGAACCGTGTGGCTTGATCCAACCTACCAGAGAGATTAGGTAAGGAGACCCCCTTTCTCCCATCCTTTTCTTGCTCTGTACTGAATGGTTGAATGGGTTGATAAAAAAAAGGCTGATATGGAAGGTGATATTCATGGCTTTTCCTTGTGTAACCCATCTGCTCTTTGCAGACGATAGCTAACTTTTTTGCAAGGCAACCATGGAGGAATATAGTAATGTTTTGGAGATCCTGAATATGTATGAAAGGTTCTCGGGGCAAAAAGTGAATAGGAGCAAAACAGACCTTTTCTTCAGCAAATCCACCTCGGCTGAAATGAGATCCACCATTAAAAGGACATTGGGTGTGCAGGAGATAATGCAATATGAAAAATATTTGGGTTTTCCATCTCTAATTGGGAAAGGAAAAAAGGCAAGCTTTAGCTACATAAAAGAAAGGGTGTGGAGAAAATTGCAAGGTTGGGAAGGAAAGTTACTCTCTCAAGCCGATAGAGAAGTTTTGATAAAATTTGTTATTCAAGCTATTCCTACATACACTATGGGGTGTTTCAAAATTCCCTTGGGACTATGCCATGAAATTGAGGCATTGATTAAAAAATTTTGGTGGAGACAAAGGGGTGACCGTAGAAAGGTTCATTGGCTAAAGTGGGAAGACATAACTAAATCGAAGAAGATTGGAGGAATGGGATTTAGAGATCTGCTCTATTTAATGATACTCTCTTAGCAAAGCAAGCATGGTGACTATTGCACAATAAAACATCCCTTTTCTACAACATGTTCAAAGCTCGTTTTTTTCCCAAACACTGCTATTATGGAGGTAGCTTAATCAAGGTTGGGGTCATATGCATAGAGAAGCATCCTAAAAGGTAGAGACGTTCTACAAAGAGTAACAAGATGGTGGGTGGCAAACAGTGAGAAAATAAGGATTTGGTAGCATCATTGGCTGCCAAGGAAACACCCTCCACAAGTAATCTCTACTCCCATTGAATCCTTTGCGAACTCAACCATGGATTTATTAATAGATCCAAACTCAAGGCAATGGATCACGGAGGAGGTGGATGGATTATTTGCACCGGAAGAGGCAGAGATAATCAAGAATATGCCGCTCGCACATGGGGCCTCTGAAGATGTCCTGTTTTGGCCTTATTCGGGCGATGGTAATTACAATTGCAAGTCTGGTTATAGATTCCTTAAGGAGGAACCAGATCTGGTGGTTTCGCAGGAATTTTCAAGCCAAGAAAAGCATTTTTGGAAAGCTTTGTAGGCACTGAATCCGCCACAAAAATTAAAGAATTTGCTATGGCGAGCTTGTCGTAATGCTTCCATCATCAACGACCCACTGTGTGACCGCTGTCACTAAGCTTCAGAAACTCCATAACATGCATTATAGATGTGTTCAGAGCTCGATAATGTTTGGGCAAATACGATTCTTTGGGGTTTTCGTAGGTCTACAACATTCCAGGATTTTAGAAAGCTACTGTCTTGGATGATAACACATGGCAGAAAGGTCGACCTCTTCACTTATATTGTTTGGGCAGTCTGGACTCCACAGAACCAAGTCCGACTCCACAAACCGGCCCAAGCTCTTCATCAGTTGCCTCAACTATCCAAGGAACAGCTGTCAATGTTTTTATCCTGCCAAATATCCTCACATGCTCGACCACACCCTGCAACTCGATTCAGGTGCCGTTGGAAATTGCCATCTTCACCAAAATTTGTGAAAATTAACTTCGACTGGGTGGTTTTTCGGAATAGAAATCACTCTGGCATTGGGGTAGTCATCAGGGATACCCGTGGGCTTGTAATTGCATCTTACTCGAGAAAATTACTTTATGCCTATAATGGTGTTGAAGTCGAATCCTTGGCAGTGACAATGGCACTCTCATTTGCTTCGGATATTGGTATTTCAAGAGCTGTTCTTGAGGGCGATTCATGGGAAGTTTTCAAAGTTTTGATAGATGATGAACTTGCTCTAACTCCCTATGGTTTGTTGGTTAACAATGCTAAGGTGCTCTCTAGAAATTTTGATCAATTACTTTACTCTCATAAAAGGAGTCTGGCTAGATATGCTATAAACATACTAGATTACTTAGTGTGGATGGAGGATGTTTCAAAACAATTTTTTTTTTTTTTTTTTTTTTTTTTTGTTCAAGCTGATTTAGATGGCTTAAGTTAATAAAAATTCCTAATTTTCCTTCTAAAAAAAAGGAACACATTACCACAAAATCAAGTTTATCATTGCACAAGCATCAATTAGACTTCGCATCTTACATGCCATTCTCTTTTTTTTTTTTTTTTTTTAGAGAAAGAAGACTACTATTTTATTGAAAACAAATTAGTCGGGATCAGCAAAGAGTACATCATATAGGTGTGTTGGAATATCCTCCACCCACACCGACAAACCTCTAACATGTCTAGCATGTTTAGCTAGGTTGTGAGCTACTCTATTACCACTTCTACGGATATGTGAGAAAGCAATACATTTACTTGTAACAAAAGTAGATTTTGCAGGCTCTAGAAGATGGCCAAATATTGACAAGGAAGCTTCTGTGTTTCGGAGGGTGTTTATCACTACTTCCGAATCTCCTTCAAGCATAAACTCAGTGATTCCAATTTCCTGTGCAAAGGTCATTGCTCTTGCAGCAGCCATGGCTTCCACAATAACTGATGCGAATGGTAGCGGTGCTTGTTCTGATAGAGAGGCAATGGCATTTCTTTGACTGTCGTGGACTACCACCCCCAGACCAGCCTTGCCCAACTCCGGAAAAAGGGCCCCATCAAAGTTTAGTTTGAGACAATTAGCTGGAGGAGGACGCCACTGGACATTATGCTGAGAACGTGTAGCTGTTGCGTGGTTTGTGAGGGCATGTTGGGACTGTTGGAACGAAACGAGAGCCTGTGAAGCTTGTTGGAAGATTTGAGCTTTGGGAAGAACGCTGGAGTGAGCACGCAACTGGTTTCGCCGGTGCCATATCGTCCACATTACCATAGCCATGAGATTCACGTCCTTTCTTTTCCCGTGAAACAGGTTGATCAATTCTCTGATATTTGAAGCATCAAACTGTCTCCGATCTTCAAAGCCTGGAATGTTTTGCCAAATCTCATCCAACGTGGGACATTCCCATAGAGCATGGGCTGTTGTTTCAGACTCCACGCCACACTCTTCGCACTTGTCTTCGGTTAGGATCTTCCTCCTCAACAGATTGTGCTTAGCTGGTATGGCTTCTTTGCAAGCCCGCCACAAGAAGTTCCGCACTTTATTCGGGACGTTGAGCTCCCAAATTAGCTTCCATACCTCATTTTGCTGCATGTTTCCTGCAGGAACACCCAAAGAAGATAAATTAGCTAAGAACTTTGAACCCGAGTTTACTGTGTAGTTACCTGAGGGAGTAAAAGGCCAGATGATTTTGTCCTCCACAGGGGTGCAGCTCAATGGAATACTAAGAACCAGTGCGGCTTCTTCAGGTGACAGCAACCCATGCACTAAGTTTGCATCCCATGTTCTTGTACTTTGATTGATAAGATCAGCAACTCTACTCTCTTCAAAACCTGGTACAATATCTGATAGGACCCGTGGATGTTCTTGTGATGGTAGCCAGGCGTCATTCCAAACACTAATATCCTCTCCACACCCCACCCTCCATCTAGCCCCTTTAATTAGGACATCTCTTCCTTTTAGGATACTATGCCATGCGTGTGAACCAGAGCTAGAATCCTGGGCCTCCCATAAACTACAATTTGGAAAGAACTTCATTTTAAAGACTCTGTAAAAGAGAGAATCCTTATTGTGAAGTAATCTCCAAGCTTGCTTAGCCAAGAGAGCATCGTTGAAATTGGCTAAGTCCTTGAATCCCATTCCACCTTCTTTTTTAGGAAGACAAAGTGTTTCCCATTTCACCCAATGGACTTTTCTTCGTTCTCCTTTCTGACCCCATCAGAATCTTCTTATTAGGCTCTCAATTTCTGAAACAAGCCCTATTGGGAGTTTGAAGCAACTCATGGTGTAGGTTGGAATAGCCTGAACAACTGCTTTGATTAATATCTCCCTTTCAGCTTGTGAAAGGAGTTTCTCCTTCCAACCCTGCAATTTCTTCCACACTCGATCCTTTATGTAATTGAAGCTTGCTTTTTTGTATCTGCCTACCAATGAGGGTAACCCCAAGTATCTTTCGTACTGAATAATTTCTGGAACTCCCAATGCCAACTTGATTTGATTTCTAGTATCATCAGTGGTAGATTTACTGAAGAATATTGTCGTCTTGCTTCGGTTAATCTGTTGACCTGAGCATTTTCCATACACATCCAGAATGTCCAAAACTCTTTGGCATTCCTCAATGGTGGCCCTGCAAAACAGCAAGCTATCATCTGCAAACAAAAGGTGGGTTAGGCGTGGGCTATTTCTACAAAGAGAATAACCCTTAATATATCCTTGGTGAGCAGCTTTATATATTAACCCATTAAGACCTTCAGTACATAGTAAGAAAAGGAAAGGAGAGAGAGGGTCTCCCTGTCTTATGCCCCTAGATGGTGTGATCATGCCCTTGGGTTCGCCATTAACCAGTATAGAGTAGGTCACAGTTTTAACACATAACATCATGAGATTGACCCAGTGCTCTGTGAACCCCATTTTTTCCATGACTGATTGCAGGTAGGACCATTCCACTCTGTCATATGCTTTGCTCATGTCCAGCTTGATGGCCATATAGCCTTCCTTCCCTGTGTGTTTCTGCATGCTGTGTAAAGACTCAAAAGCTACCAAAATATTGTCAGAAATGAGGTGGCTTTTTGTAAAAGCACTCTGGTTCTCAGTGATAATATTAGGCAAAATTTTCTTAAGTCTATTTGCTAGAACTTTAGAGAAAATTTTATATAAAACATTGCACAAACTGATTGGTCTAAATTCATATGCAGATTCAGGATTATTCTTTTTAGGAATGAGGGTGATAAAAGTGTGATTTAGATGTTCGGGTAAAGTGGCAGAATTAAGATAATGCAACACAGTTTTAGAGATGTCATCACCAATTAAATTCCAGTAGTGTTGATAAAAGAGAGGTGGCATACCGTCCAGCCCAGGGGCCTTTAGCGGGGCCATTTGGTTAATGGCTTGCTTAACCTCCAGATGAGTGAACTCGGAAGAGAGCTTCGAATTCATTTCCTCAGTAATCACTGTCTGAATAGAATCTGTAGCCGAAGAACAATATTGCTGATTTGTTGAGCAAAATAGGTTTTAATAGTACTGTACCAGACATTCAGCTATGCCTTCATTGTCCTCAACCACAAGACCATTTGAATCCTTCAACTTCCGGATTAAATTTTTCCTCTTTCTCTGTGAAGCGTGGCTGTGAAAGTACTTTGAGTTTCTGTCTCCAAATTTTGCCCATAGGACTTTTGATCTCTAGAACCAAAGTCTGTTTTCCTTATCAACCAGTTCAGCTATTTCCTTTTTCAAGTCTCGGACTTGTTGGTTATTTCCCGATCTCATAGCTACTTTTTCAGCCTCTTTTAATTCCTTTCTCTTTCTGCTTAGCACCATTCTAACATTGCCAAAGCAGTTCCGGTTCCATATTCTTAATTCTTTGCCACATTTGTCTATTTTACGAATTACATGATCATGAGCACCTTCTTCTTCCCTAGACAACCACACCGCTTCTACAATATCTGAACACCCACGATCTGAGAGCCACATTTCTTCAAACCTGAATGGTTTTGGAAAAGACGGAATGTCCAAACCATCCAAGGTGATCCACAAAGGAGAATGATCAGAGGAGTCTGAATGTAAGTGGTGTACTTTTGTACCCGAAAATTTCATGAACTAGTCATGATTGGATAACCCTCGGTCTAGTCTTTCCCAAAGTGAGTGTCCATTGGCAAAATGCTTTCTCCATGTGAATTGCTCTCCCACATACCCAAGATCAAGAAATCCACATTCATCAATTACATCTCTAAAAAGTTGCATTTGAGCTTGACTTCTGTTATTGCCTCCCAATTTTTCTGAGTGTCTTGTTATTTCATTAAAGTCTCCAGCACAAAGCCAAGGAAGGTCATGTTTATTATTGAGCAAGCGAAGTTTGTTCCATGCTTCAATCTTCTTTTGTGTAGCCGGCTCTCCATAGAAACCTGTAAATCTCCATGCTTCATCACTTCCTTTATTTATTATTGAATCTATGTGATATTTAGAAAAAGAATCCACATGTACATCAAAGGAATTTTTCCAATACAGAGCCAGGCCCCCACCACCTCTAGGATTTCTCTCCACGTAGAACAAATTATCGAACTTAATATTCCTTTGAACTTCTTTTAGCCTAGCTTCATCCGCCCATGTTTCGGCTAAAAACACGACGGAGGGATCTTTAGCCCGAATCAATACTTCAAGCTCCTTCCTTGTACGCAGGTTCCCAAGCCCGCGACAGTTCCATACTAAAAGACTCATTGTGCTTGGCAGGGCTGCTGGGCAGCCTCCACCATTGAGCTTTGTTGATCCTCTTCCTTTGAAACCTGTAATTTTTTGGTAGGTAACTCAGGAAAGAACTCCATGTCATCATCTCTGTTTCTTTTTGAAGCCACATGTTCCTGTGTTATTTCAGACTTCTGAGTAATTTCAGTTTCCATAATATTCTCACGTGCAAGTTTTTTCCATGTGCGAAGTGTTTTGTTTGCTAAATTAGGAGGTAGGGAAACCTCTGTCACGTGATGTGCTAGCTCTTGGACTATTGAAGGATGAGCTGACATGGAGGGAGGTACCGGCTTCTCCTTGTTGGCTGGAAAGTGTGATGTGCCAGCTGGGTTATGCTCCACATGCTCTTCACATCTGTCAAACTTTCCTATAGCAGCATTTATATCCTGTATCTGTGATTCAAAATCAACGGAATTAATATGGCAAGTAGATAATTTTGAATTGGAACTTAATACCTCAATTAAGGGAGAGCAGATATTTCGGGATTGTGGCCTGCTTTGCGCCTCTGTTTCAGCGATTTCCATAACTGTGATTGGATCCCGGTCAGCTCCTTCATTCTCGCCGAGATCAGCCCTGTCCGTTTTCTTTGTTTGTCTCTCCGCCGTTTCAGATGGCTTCTCGGCCGTTGGCGTGTTTGAAGGTTTTGTGGTTCCCCCCAAACCATCGCCCATGCCTGAGACCACAATGAAAGAAGTTTTTCCTGGATTGAAAGGCGCAGCTCTCAGCCATGGACCATACTCATGCGGCTTTGTGTTCACTGGTTCTTTCCTTGCTAGTCCAACATCACAGTCCTTCCCATCGTGTGCTATCAGACCGCACCAGTAACAATAGTTTAGTAGTTTTTCATACTTAAAAGAAATCCAGGTTTCTTCATTGTCTTCAATGACCACCCTTCGACCTCGACAGAGAGGTTTGGAGATATCGATCTCGACACGAACCCGTAGGAAATCGCCCCCCACCAATTCAGTGGGATTCTCACATGGTATTACCTGACCAAGTGATTCTCCTAGTTCCGTTGCCGTCTCAGGATCGAGCATGCGCATCGGCAAACCGTATATTTGCACCCAAAATTTCAGTTTTGTGAACCTTAGGTGTCTCAGCGGTGTAGTGCCATCAAACCTCTGTAGTAGGACTGCGTGTTTATCGAAAATCCATGGTTCGTTGGCCAAAACCCATTCTGCATCTGCTTCCAGTTCGAAAACAAATAAGAGAATACGATCTCCCACTTCTCGCACTGTGAAATCTTTTTTGGCTCTCCATAGGGGCTTTAGGGTACGACCAATGGCTTCTACATTAAGTGCCCTTTTTGTGAGAAACTTGGCAGCCAAAACAAACTCTTTGCTTCGTAAATTCTTTGATCTTGACAGACTGAGTTTGACATCTTCCTCGTCTGTCAGTGAAAGCTTTTTCCAATCGTAAAGAATATCTTCCATGGGTGTAAAGCAATGTTGAAGAGGGTAAAAAGAGAGGAGGTAGACCACAAGGGTCAGGGAACCCTACTGCTATAAAGGTTTAACAGAGGGAAAGTGTTATCATTCCGGGGAAGATAATGGAAATTCCACAATCTAGTGTCTCAGAGAGAAACTAGGACGAGAAATTGAGAGCCTAATAAGAACGGGTTTTGGCCATGAGTTGCTTCAAACGGGTTTTATAAGAACATCATTTATTGTTTTAGGCTATTCCAACCTACACCATGAGTTGCTTCAAACTCCCAATAGGGCTTGTTTCAGAAATTGAGAGCCAAATAAGAAGATTCTGGTGGGGTCAGAAAGGAGAACGAAGAAAAGTCCATTGGGTGAAATGGGAAACACTTTGTCTTCCTAAAAAAGAAGGTGGAATGGGATTCAAGGACTTAGCCAATTTCAACGATGCTCTCTTGGCTAAGCAAGCTTGGAGATTACTTCACAATAAGGATTCTCTCTTTTACAGAGTCTTTAAAATGAAGTTCTTTCCAAATTGTAGTTTATGGGAGGCCCAGGATTCTAGCTCTGGTTCACACGCATGGCATAGTATCCTAAAAGGAAGAGATGTCCTAATTAAAGGGGCTAGATGGAGGGTGGGGTGTGGAGAGGATATTAGTGTTTGGAATGACGCCTGGCTACCATCACAAGAACATCCACGGGTCCTATCAGATATTGTACCAGGTTTTGAAGAGAGTAGAGTTGCTGATCTTATCAATCAAAGTACAAGAACATGGGATGCAAACTTAGTGCATGGGTTGCTGTCACCTGAAGAAGCCGCACTGGTTCTTAGTATTCCATTGAGCTGCACCCCTGTGGAGGACAAAATCATCTGGCCTTTTACTCCCTCAGGTAACTACACAGTAAACTCGGGTTCAAAGTTCTTAGCTAATTTATCTTCTTTGGGTGTTCCTGCAGGAAACATGTAGCAAAATGAGGTATGGAAGCTAATTTGGGAGCTCAACGTCCCGAATAAAGTGCGGAACTTCTTGTGGCGGGCTTGCAAAGAAGCCATACCAGCTAAGCACAATCTGTTGAGGAGGAAGATCCTAACCGAAGACAAGTGCGAAGAGTGTGGCGTGGAGTCTGAAACAACAGCCCATGCTCTATGGGAATGTCCCACGTTGGATGAGATTTGGCAAAACATTCCAGGCTTTGAAGATCGGAGACAGTTTGATGCTTCAAATATCAGAGAATTGATCAACCTGTTTCACGAGAAAAGAAAGGACGTGAATCTCATGGCTATGGTAATGTGGACGATATGGCACCGGCGAAACCAGTTGCGTGCTCACTCCAGCGTTCTTCCCAAAGCTCAAATCTTCCAACAAGCTTCACAGGCTCTCGTTTCGTTCCAACAGTCCCAACATGCCCTCACAAACCACGCAACAGCTACACGTTCTCAGCATAATGTCCAGTGGCGTCCTCCTCCAGCTAATTGTCTCAAACTAAACTTTGATGGGGCCCTTTTTCCGGAGTTGGGCAAGGCTGGTCTGGGGGTGGTAGTCCGCGACAGTCATGAAAATGCCATTGCCTCTCTATCAGAACAAGCACCGCTACCATTCGCATCAGTTATTGTGGAAGCCATGGCTGCTGCAAGAGCAATGACCTTTGCACAGGAAATTGGAATCACTGAGTTTATGCTTGAAGGAGATTCGGAAGTAGTGATAAACACCCTCCGAAACACAGAAGCTTCCTTGTCAATATTTGGCCATCTTCTAGAGCCTGCAAAATCTACTTTTGTTACAAGTAAATGTATTGCTTTCTCACATATCCGTAGAAGTGGTAATAGAGTAGCTCACAACCTAGCTAAACATGCTAGACATGTTAGAGGTTTGTCGGTGTGGGTGGAGGATATTCCAACACACCTATATGATGTACTCTTTGCTGATCCCGGCTAATTTGTTTTCAATAAAATAGTAGTCTTCTTTCTCTAAAAAAAAAAAAAAAAAAAGAGAATGGCATGTAAGATGCGAAGTCTAATTGATGCTTGTGCAATGATAAACTTGATTTTGTGGTAATGTGTTCCTTTTTTTTAGAAGGAAAATTAGGAATTTTTATTAACTTAAGCCATCTAAATCAGCTTGAACAAAAAAAAAAAAAAAAAAAAAAAAAAAATTGTGGTGAAACATCCTCCATCCACACTAAGTAATCTAGTATGTTTATAGCATATCTAGCCAGACTCCTTTTATGAGAGTAAAGTAATTGATCAAAATTTCTAGAGAGCACCTTAGCATTGTTAACCAACAAACCATAGGGAGTTAGAGCAGGTTCATCATCTATCAAAACTTTGAAAACTTCCCATGAATCGCCCTCAAGAACAGCTCTTGAAATACCAATATCCGAAGCAAATGAGAGTGCCATTGTCACTGCCAAGGATTCGACTTCAACACCATTATAGGCATAAAGTAATTTTCTCGAGTAAGATGCAATTACAAGCCCACGGGTATCCCTGATGACTACCCCAATGCCAGAGTGATTTCTATTCCGAAAAACCACCCAGTCGAAGTTAATTTTCACAAATTTTGGTGAAGATGGCAGTTTCCAACGGCACCTGAATCGAGTTGCAGGGTGTGGTCGAGCATGTGAGGATATTTGGCAGGATAAAAACATTGACAGCTGTTCCTTGGATAGTTGAGGCAACTGATGAAGAGCTTGGGCCGGTTTGTGGAGTCGGACCTGGTTCTGTGGAGTCCAGACTGCCCAAACAATATAAGTGAAGAGGTCGACCTTTCTGCCATGTGTTATCATCCAAGACAGTAGCTTTCTAAAATCCTGGAATGTTGTAGACCTACGAAAACCCCAAAGAACCGTATTTGCCCAAACATTATCGAGCTCTGAACACATCTATAATGCATGTTATGGAGTTTCTGAAGCTTAGTGACAGCGGTCACACAGTGGGTCGTTGATGATGGAAGCATTACGACAAGCTCGCCATAGCAAATTCTTTAATTTTTGTGGCGGATTCAGTGCCTACAAAGCTTTCCAAAAATGCTTTTCTTGGCTTGAAAATTCCTGCGAAACCACCAGATCTGGTTCCTCCTTAAGGAATCTATAACCAGACTTGCAATTGTAATTACCATCGCCCGAATAAGGCCAAAACAGGACATCTTCAGAGGCCCCATGTGCGAGCGGCATATTCTTGATTATCTCTGCCTCTTCCGGTGCAAATAATCCATCCACCACCTCCGTGATCCATTGCCTTGAGTTTGGATCTATTAATAAATCCATGGTTGAGTTCGCAAAGGATTCAATGGGAGTAGAGATTACTTGTGGAGGGTGTTTCCTTGGCAGCCAATGATGCTACCAAATCCTTATTTTCTCACTGTTTCCCACCCACCATCTTGTTACTCTTTGTAGAACGTCTCTACCTTTTAGGATGCTTCTCTATGCATATGACCCCAACCTTGATTAAGCTACCTCCATAATAGCAGTGTTTGGGAAAAAAACGAGCTTTGAACATTTTGTAGAAAAGGGATGTTTTATTGTGCAATAGTCACCATGCTTGCTTTGCTAAGAGAGTATCATTAAATAGAGCAGATCTCTAAATCCCATTCCTCCAATCTTCTTCGATTTAGTCATGTCTTCCCACTTTAGCCAATGAACCTTTCTACGGTCACCCCTTTGTCTCCACCAAAATTTTTTAATCAATGCCTCAATTTCATGGCATAGTCCCAAGGGAATTTTGAAACACCCCATAGTGTATGTAGGAATAGCTTGAATAACAAATTTTATCAAAACTTCTCTATCGGCTTGAGAGAGTAACTTTCCTTCCCAACCTTGCAATTTTCTCCACACCCTTTCTTTTATGTAGCTAAAGCTTGCCTTTTTTCCTTTCCCAATTAGAGATGGAAAACCCAAATATTTTTCATATTGCATTATCTCCTGCACACCCAATGTCCTTTTAATGGTGGATCTCATTTCAGCCGAGGTGGATTTGCTGAAGAAAAGGTCTGTTTTGCTCCTATTCACTTTTTGCCCCGAGAACCCTTCATACATATTCAGGATCTCCAAAACATTACTATATTCCTCCATGGTTGCCTTGCAAAAAAGTTAGCTATCGTCTGCAAAGAGCAGATGGGTTACACAAGGAAAAGCCATGAATATCACCTTCCATATCAGCCTTTTTTTTATCAACCCATTCAACCATTCAGTACAGAGCAAGAAAAGGATGGGAGAAAGGGGGTCTCCTTACCTAATCTCTCTGGTAGGTTGGATCAAGCCACACGGTTCACCATTCAACAAAATCGAGTAAGTCATTGACTTGACACAAACCATAATTAAGTTGATCCATCTATCATTAAAACCCATTTCATATTATCTCTTCAAGAAAAGTCCATTCAAATTGGTCATAAGCCTTACTCATGTCTAATTTCAATGGCATAAAACCATGGGTTTTGGAATTATATTTTTGTAAGCAATATAGGGTCTCAAAAGCCACCAAAATATTATCGAAGATCAATCTATCCTTGGTGAAGGCCGATTGATGCTCGATAATAATTTTAGGAAGGATTTTTTTCAAACGGTTGGCAAGAACTTTGGTGAAAATTTTATACAGCATATTACAAAGACTAATAGGTCGAAACTGGTGAACATACTTAGGCAAATTCATCTTGGGAATAAGAGTAATAAAGGTATGATTTAGAGGTGGTGGTAAAGTACCTGAATTCAACTAAGACATAATGGAGGATGTAACATTGTTGTTGACTGTACCCGAAAAGTGTTGGTAGAAAAGCGGAGGCATACCATCTGGGCCGAGTGCTTTGAGAGGAGCCATTTGTTGTAAGGCAGCCCCAACTTCACTCTTCAAGAATTCGACATAAAGGGAGGAATTCATCTTCTCGGTAATAACATGTGGAACACTTTCCAACACATAGGTTGAAACTTGCTGCCTAGAAGAAGAGAAAAGGTCCTAATAATACTTAATCAGGATTGGGGATATATCTTCTGGATGAGCATGCTACCTACGCTGATCATCTCTAATGCCCTTAATTAGATTTCTCCAGTATCTTTTAATTGCTCTACTATGGAATTATTTAGTATTTTTGTCACCCTCCCTTGCCCACAACAAACGAGAACATTGGGACCATATCGTTGCTTCCCTATCTAAAATTACGTTAATTTCACCTTTCAACTACCTAACCCAATTATTATGTCACTACAAATTTCCTCATCGGCCTTACCCAACAATTTTCTCAATCGATCTAAGTCTTTCCTCACATTACCAAAAACATTTTTGTTCCACCAAACCAAATCACTTATCCACCTTAGCTAGAATGTTCGGATTCCCCTCTAGACAACCCATACTATTCCAGGCCGAATAAACAATCTCTTCACAGCTAATATATGATAGCCACATCTCCTCAAAACAGAACAATCTCTTATGAGTTGGTGGTACTAAATCTAAAAGAGTATCATAGAGGGGGTAGTGATTAGATGAGTTGCAACGTATATGATGGACCCTTGATCCAGGAAATTTTAGAAACCAATTGTTCGTAGCCAAGCCTCTATCCAGTCTTTCCTAAATTAAGTTGCCATTTTCAAAGTGCCTACTCCAAGTAAATTTCGGTCCCACAAAGCCCAAATCCATGAACTTGCATTCATCGATTACATCTCGAAATAGCTGTATTTGATTGTGGGGTCTGACTGCATCCCCAACTTTCTCATCAAGTCTGATAATCTCATTAAAATCACCTACGCATAACCATAGCATTTCAAGAAGTGTGTTGAGATTCCTGAGTTTATTCCATGCTTCAAATCTCCTTGCTATCTTGGGTTCCCCATAGAAACCCATTAATTTCCATTCGTTCTTTGAACTCTTGTCAATGAAAGCATCAATATAAGTCTTGTTGGAGTCTTTGAATTAATCGTTGAGTGCAAAATCACCTACGCATAACCATAGCATTTCAAGAAGTGTGTTGAGATTCCTGAGTTTATTCCATGCTTCAAATCTCCTTGCTATCTTGGGTTCCCCATAGAAACCCATTAATTTCCATTCGTTCTTTGAACTCTTGTCAATGAAAGCATCAATATAAGTCTTGTTGGAGTCTTTGAATTAATCGTTGAGTGCAAAAAAGAACCAATCCACCACCTCTACCTTCTCTCGGAACCACCCAACGATGATCAAAACCAATATTAGTTTGTACAATCTCCAGCCTAGCATCATCTACCGGTGTCTCGGCCAAGAACATGATAGAAGGATCTTTTGACTGTATGATCTCCCTTCCTGTACGTAGGTTCCCAAGCCCATGACAGTTTCATGCTATGTAACTCATTACTGTTGGCGGGGCTGATGATCAGCCTCCACCAATATAGAAGATGCACCCTCATTGGTCTAAAGAACATGATGCCGTTTTAAAGGTGGGTCCGATTGTTCAACAATTGCAACTAGGTTTAGTTTTTTGTCTGAGTTGTTCTGGTTGGTCACCTAAATGGTTTAGTTGCTTGTGCCTTTCTTAGATTTCTTGAGTTCCTTGTGTTTGCGTGTCTAGGTAGGGAGAACTCGTAGCTGTGTTGGATGTTTGGAAACCCTGGTGGGAATTTTTTGGTCACGTGGCTCACTAAGTGGTTTAGCAGCCAGGTTAATTGACTCACTTACTTTAGCACGTGGCTGTGGACCAAAGAATTTTAACTGATTCAGGCCTGAATCATAAAATCTCATGAACTCCTCATAAATTTCCTTTAGTTGATTTTCAAATGCTGCTTGAGAAGTTATTCCACCGTTAACTACTAAATCAAAATCATTTAATTCTCCATAATCACGGGAGTTACTGATTGTGTTGCACTCGTTACCTCTGTTTGAATATTTTCATTGCTAGCGTTACCAATCGCTTGATTCACTAGCAGCGTGAAATCCATTATCTCAGCTTGAAAGCTAACTCCTCTAGCGTAACGTACTGATATAGGACTGTCAGGAGTTGTGTGACTCCCAATTGGACTTTTTGAATGCTCTGGCACGGTGGTACTGCCAGCAGGCTGAGATTAGGTTGAAACCTTTCCTCCCTATTGCTGACCGTCCTTGCGATTGATTTTCTAGCTTGGCAGCATAAAATCCTAGAACAGTCAGCACATGTTTCTTTGAGAGCATGAATGGAGGTGCTCGAACATTCAGCCCAGAGTCCTTTTGATCAGCGCATAATGTCCATTTGCTCTCAATCTAAAGCTCACAATCTCTATCGTCATGGACCACACCAGTAACACATATTCGGTAACCTTTCATATTTAAAAGAAACCCAGACCTGTTTCTTATTGTTTAGGTAGATAAGGTGACCACGGCATAGGGGCAATGATATGTCCACTGAGACTTGGACTCGCATAAAATTACCACCATAAAAAACATTGGGTACCACTGGCTGAAGTACATCTCCTACAATGTCACAAATTTTTATTGCCGCCTTTTAAGTCATGTACCTAAGCGGAATGCCATGAATTTGAACCCAAAAAGTTGTCTTTTCAAACTTGAGATCTTGGATGGACATATTGCTATTGTATCGTTGCATCTCCACCAAGTGTTTGTCAAAGCTCCGTGGTTCACTTGATAGGATTCTGTCTACATCATCCTTATTATCGAAAGTGAAAAGTATTCTATGGTAACTGATATTCTGAATCTTGAAGCCATTTTGAGCTCTCCATAGTGGATTAAAAGTTTGAGCAAGAGCTTCAACACTAAGAGCTCTTTTAGTAAGGAATTTTGCTGCAATAGAAAATTCTGTGTTAGGACATATGTGGTTCATTTGTTAAGAACATATGTCACTATTTTATGAAATTGGCTAATCCTTGGACAAAACGCACTTTACTTGTAATTGGGTAGATCTAGGTGTTTTTAATACTTCAAGAAATAAGGTTTCAAGATCAAGTGTTAAAGCCATTCAAGTCTGTCCAAGAAACAAGCTGAAAAGTGCAAGTTCGTTAAAACTCGACAGCTGGCTCGGCAGCTGCATCTATCGAGCTTAAGAAAGCTGTTTCAACCCCATGTGCTCGACACCTGCTCGACAGCTAATCGACAGCTCCTATCTGTCGAGGTTTAAGAATTTCAGAATTCTGAAATGATTTTCTTGGGATCTGTGAATGTGTCTTTGGGCTTTCTTTTCTCCTAACCTTAGACATATAAAAGAATTATTTTAAGGGTCGTCAAAGAGTTCACAATTTGCACAAGCATTGAGAAAAGTTTTTTCAAGCAAATTGTGATCGGAGACAAAGTTTTGCCATAGTTCATCATTCTTGAAGAAGTTGCTGTGTATGTGCATCGTAGGGTTTTGTAACCAAGTATCTTCTTGATCTTCATCATTTAGATAAACTGAAGAACTTTACAGCCAACAAACTTCTCTAGCTGGTGATTGAAGTCGCGTACTGGGATCTGCGCAATTGGTTAGTTACGTACTTGGGAGCTGTGCATCAAAAGGAGGAACTGTCACTACAAAACAAGTCCAATTGGGTATTGGGGTAATGGTTCAACTGTAAGTTGGTATAAGGTACTAGGATTCCTTTACTTGTAACTGCTTGTTGTGATAATAGTGGAGTTTCGGGAGTGGTGACCTTAAAATCACCCGGTGGGGTTTTTGCCGTGTAGGTTTTCCCCATTTGTAAACAAATCACTGTTTCAATTCCGCTGCATAATTAGTTTAATTAGTGATTTGTTTGTGCTACCACGCATTTGCATGTTGATTTGATTAATTAATTAAATTTGGCTAATTAATCAATTAATTCATCACAAGGGGTCAATATGTTTTTGGCCTATCATTCTGTGGTACTATCCTCATTGATAAGGCAGTAACCCAGACCCTCTTTCTCTAAAAGAGGAAAACTGTTCCATAATTGTGTTAGATCGTCCATGGGATTGAGAGAAATTGGACTGATAAAGTTGGTACTTGTTTTCTTATACCCTTGAAAAAAAAACCCAACAAGCCAAGGAATAAAAGTGTTATCCCAAGGATGCTATGGACACCTTCAAAAAAGAAGGGACAATCTATTCTACAGTGGGAGAGAAGGTAGAGCTAAAGCACTAGACCTTGTCACCGTAGAGAAACCTTTAGCACCTCGAGAATCCACCTATATTTTCTATGTGGTAATGTGTTCCTCTGTATGATTTTTGATCAGTTTTATTTATTTTTTATTATTTTTTTAGAGTTATTCTTAAATAGGCAACTAAAAAGTGCTCCAACTAGATTGATTTAAAAAAAAAAATTGTTGGTTTATTATTTCTTCATTTTTTTAGCAACCAAAAACCACTATAAACCTCCCACATAACCTCTCTCTCAACACAAGAAACTATTGAATTACCAATTTTCCCAAAACTTTAAACTATTAAGAAATGATGAATTTAATCACTTAAACATAATTCTAACACTCCCCCTCATTTGTGGGCCTAAACTTCCCCATTAATGTCCTAAAAGCTTAAACTATTAGGAAATGATGACACTTTACTTGTATTTGGGTAGATCTAGGATGTGTTTAATACTTCAAGGAACAAGGTTTCAGGTTCAAGTGTTAAAGTCATGCAAGTCTATCTAAGAAACAAGTGAATAAGGGCTGTTCATTAAAGCTGGACAGATTACCGACAGCTCTCAACAGATAGTATCTATTGAGGTTTAATGAGTCTCGACAGATTCTATCTATCGAGGTCTCAATAGCTGCTCGATAGTTGTATCTATCGAGAATTACAAAAATTAGTTTTTCAGATCTGATTTTCGACCCATGCTTATGTATTTGTGTAGGGTTTCTTTCCTCACAACCCTAGACATATATAAGAATTATTTTAAAGGCCGTCATACAAGAGAATACAAGGAGAACACATGCAAAAAGTGACCGATGCCTTATTCTCTTTGAAAGAAGCTATTGCGTCTTTGCGCCTTAGGGTTTTGTAACCAAGTGCTTATTGATCTTTGCTGTTGATGAAGTGAAGAACTTTGCAGCCAACAATCTTCTTCAAGTTGGTGTGTTAGTCACGTACTGGGAGTCGTGCATCATTGGTTAGTCACGTACTGGGATCCGTGCAAAAGGGTGGCATTCATATATTGAAGAGTTCAGAGGTTCTGAAGCGGTAGAAAGTTTCTACTTAAGTTCATTTATGAAGATTGTAGAGTCTAGGGACAAAGGTTTTGTACTAGATCTGAAACTTCTCTTGTAAAGTTGTAATTTACAACTATGTGTTTTGTTGGCTTTTATTCCTTGCCAAATTTGATTGTAATTTTTATTTAATCTTTTGTACCCTGTATTTATTGTAGGATTTGATTGTAAGGGTTGTGTGATAGAGAGAGAGAGAGTGTGTGAAGACTCAAGCAACTGAAGACTGAAGAGTTTTTGCGGGTATCTCGCGACTAAGCATCCCGAAAATTAATCATGTGACTTGCACATGCTGGAATGTGAAGAGTTAAGATAGGATGGAGACAGCTATGTTTCACGAGTAGCTCACAGGTAAGGCCTTCCCGCGAGATACCCGTGAAACATTCTGTTTTGCCAGACTGTGTTATCTGATACACACTTTCTGTACCTACACTATATATACCCACATTACCCACAAATGTTGAGGAGTACTTCTGAGAGAAAACCCTAGTCACAAACCTTGAGAGTTAGAGATTGTTATACCCACAATTCTCTACATAATTGCTTGTGGATTTTCCTCAACTCCTACCTCTCCATTTCCATACCATTGAAAGGTTGATAGCCCAAACACTTACCACACCCTTTTAGAGTGTCAAGTGAGGTTTTGGTGCTGCTAGGAAGCATTGGAAGAAGTCAAGGATGGCAGATGCAACATGGAGCTTGTTACGGGATTCGAAGAGCTAGACAAGACACGGTTCCGAGAAGCCTTGTAGGAGTAGTAGCTTGGAGGGCTTAGGTACATCGGGTAGATTAGGCTTGGAGGGTCTCTTGCTAACCCATGTATCCCAACTGATTGTCTAGTGGATCAATTATCGCTTGGAGGGTGGTAGAGAGGTTTTTTGCTGAGTTCTTCGGTTTCCTCTTTGATAACACATCTGCGTGTTATCTTGTGTTTGCATCTTTCTTCCTTACTCTTTTATATTCCATTTTACTGCTATGTTGTCTTGATTATGGATTAGAGTAGCTTATTTGTTTATCCTCTCGCATTTACACTATTCCACACTTAGTATTAAGTTAGTGTAAAATCTATTAAGCCGTAACTTTTATTTGGGGGTCTAAACAGCTCTTGTGTTTTCAACACATTTTTGTGCTTTCAATTGGTATCAGAGTAGGTGCACTAGTTATGGTTTAATTACCTTAGTGCGATCCTTGACCCCGTTTGAGATGGACCGGTCTCAATCTTTAAATGTTCCACCATATTTTGATGGTAGCAACTATGCTTTTTGGAAAGTCTAGATGAGGGCATTCTTATGTTCAATTGATGATACTGTTTGGGATGCTGTAAAGGTAGGATGGATTAGGCCGGAGGCTGCTAAGTCCACTTGGGATAAGGCAGCCCTTGTGGCAGCTAATGCTAACAGTAAAGCTTTGAATGCAATTTTTTGTGGTGTTTCTCCAGATGAGTTTCATAGGATTTCTCACATAACAATTGCCAAGGAGGCATGAGAGATATTGGAGACCACGTATGAAGGCACGAAGAAGGTGAAAGATACTAAGTTGCAGATGCTAACCACTCGGTTTGAAGAGCTGAAAATGAGTGAAGAAGAGTTATTCGACTCATTCTATAGCAAGTTGAATGAGGTGGTTATTAGCAAGTTCAACTTGGGTGAGAAAATGGAGGATTCAAAGATAGTGAGGAAAATCCTTCGATCACTGCCAGAGAGCTTCCGAGAAAAAGTTGCAGCTATAGAGGAAAGTAAGATTTGGATGAGATCAAAATCCAAGAGCTCATTGGGTCTCTTCAAATATATGAGCTGGGACTGCCTTCTCATAAGTCAAGTAAATCTCTTGCTCTTAAAACCATCACTGAAAGAATGGATGATTCCTCCGGAGAAGATGGTGTGGAGAAGGAAGTAGCATTTCTTGCAAAGAACTTTCAAAAATTTCTGAAGATGAAGAATAGTGGGAAACTGTTCAGCAGAGGGAAGTTTTCATCCTCCAAAAGTGATAAGAAGAAGTTTAAGAAGAAGATGGGAAGGATTCTCAATCCCCCCCAGGCATTGTGTGTTATGAATGCAATGGCCATGGACATCTCAAGAAAGAGTGTCCCAACTATCTAAAAGGGAAAGGCAAGGCGTATGCCACAACACTTAGTGATTCAGATTCTTCCAATTCAGATTCGGAAGAGAGCTGTGATGGAGAAGGGAATTACTCCGCTTTTATGACTATTGCTTATGTTGAGTCCTCGGAGGACTTGAGTTTGCTAGTGGAAGAGCTCGGGGAACATAGTGAAGTGGAGTCAATGGGAGTAGGAGAAGAATCTGATGTTGAAGAAGATGAAAGTGCAGTGGGACTTAAAGAAAACTACAATTCCCTCATTGAGAAGTCAGGAGAATATACAAGGGTGGCCAAGGCAGCTGTTAAAAAGATGAAGAAGGTAGAGGAGGACTACAGAAGTCTCCTCGTGCGATATAAAGAGGCTAAATGTGTAATAGAGACGTTGAATGGAGAGCTGACCGAAGCCTACTCAAAGATAAAATTCCTTGAGCTTGAGGTGGTTCAAGCCAATGCTAAAGTAGAGCGAGTTACCTCTAAGAAGCTTGATGAAGTCCTTTCTCATCAAAAACCTTTCTTCGACAAAATCGGATTGGGATATACTGGAGAAAGTAGTTCGGCTGTCAATGTCTCCAAGGAAGTGAACTTTGTAAAAGCCAAAGAACCGATGGTAACTACCACAAAGGTTGAGAAAGTGAAGGAGGAGAAGAATAAGAATGTGGCTGACCGACGGGTGTTAAGTAAGCCTTCTAACCAATCAATGGTCAAGCCTAAGGTTTAAGGGAAATCACTCCCAAAGTCACAAAGAGGTCTGAGAATTCAACATTTCTGCCATCACTGTGGATTTCAAGGACACACCAGACCAAATTGTCATAAGCTGAGGGCATTGAAGAATGCAAGCGATCAGAGGTCAAGAGGACCAAGAAATGACAAAAGGAATTGGACTATTGAGCAATCAAGAGGTCGAGATGGTGATTCTAGAGTGAGGGATGTGATGAGAATGTTTAATGCATTCACCACTTGTTTGGAAAGTTTCTCTAGAAGGTTTGAAGGCCATAACACTCGTACCCAATCCTATAGGGATATCACCCCAAACGCACGTGACGTGTGGGTGAAAAAGGGTACTCATGCATGATCACCTCCTATGTCCATGCATTAATACTTTCAATGTTTAGGATCATAGGTTCATGTAACATATCATGCATTGCTTTCGGTTTATTGCATGTTTCTTTTACTTGTTTTGGTTTGTACCTGTTTTTATTGATCTTACTTTACTTGTTCTATTTTTGAGCGTGTTCAAAAATTCAAAAACCCATAAAAATTGAAAAATCTTCAAAAAGTTTGATCGCTTGTGTTGTGTGTATCACATGTGAGTTTGGCCTAGTACCTTCGTACTAATGGCGTAGTGCATTTTCGAGCTTAGCTTGTTCTGTATGCACATATATTTGTGTGGGAGAAATCTTGAAAACTATGTGTGATTGTTGTAAATAGATCTTCAAGCTTGTCATGAATGATTGGTCAATAGTCTTGATGGTCTTGATACTTGCATAGACTTGTGCCTGTATATCTTCCCACAGTTTTTTTAATGTTTTTGCAATAGAGCTCACCAAATGTAAATCTCCAAATGAAAAGAGATATTGAGCTACAAAAGCCTGTCACACATACTAGTATTTGATTAGGAAAAAGGGAAAGCAACTTTTCTAATGAATTGTATGGTTCTCAAAAAGCCAAAGGCTAACTTTCAATGTTGAAATATCAAAAATTTTAAGCATTGATCTCAAAAAAAGATGTATTATCCAAAAAGGATCAAATGTTATGATTTATGCAGAAGTAAAATGAAAAGCTTCTATGTCTTATAATCAATCTCTTGTGGGAGGTCATATATGCTCATTTCTATAATTGTGATAGTTCACTTGATTTTTTTCCAGTTGCGTATGACTTGATTGAATTGATCATTAAAGCTTCACTCTGGTCTAAGGACTATTCCACATTTGATACTCACCCACAACACACAAGACTTTGATTCAAATAATGCTTATATCATTTGTGTGATTGTACATGTTTAAATGTGATGTGTATGCTTAAGTACTTGCTGATCAAACCCAAAAATATTTTTGAGTGTTTTATATATTTTTGAAAGTGATTTTATACTTTCGTGTCTTTAGTTTTTGATCAAAATGCATTCTTATGTTTTTCTTCAAAAATTGGTTTAAAGGTTGCTTCGCGAGAAGCTCACGACTTAGAGCTTCCTGCGAAATGTGTTTCAGGGAAATTAAAAAGTCACATTTTCATACAAAGAGTCTCACTACTGCCTCAAGAGTATTTCACGACTAAACACTTCTCGCGAAACATTTTTAGGCAAAATTTGGAATTTCTCAATTTCATACAGAGGTTATCGTGACTGTCTCGTGACTATCTCGCGACTAAAAGCTTCTCGTGAAAGCTTTAGTGTGTCTCGCGACTAATTTCGCGACTGTCTAACCCGCGAAAAATGCGTGTTTCTTGTTTTTATGTAGCAGATGTGACAGTTTTTCAAAACCTCTTTACTTCCCTCGCAGTACCTCTCTCGAACCCTGTCTTACCCAAAACATCTTTTCTCTTAAACCCCATCTCTCTCAAGCCTATTTTCTGCATTTCCAACTTCAAGGTATGTTTTCTAAAACATTTCTTCATGTTTTTATGAGATTATGCAGAAATTTAATCTAGGGTTCTAAATTTGGGGATTTTTTTTTCGAAAATGGGTTGGAATTCTTAATTTTGAGAAATTTTTTTCAAAATTTTGATTGGGCTGAGTCCCATTTGATCTTTGTGCATTTGTGTTGGCCCCATGTGGCATATTTAGCTTGTATTGAGGTAGTTTTCACCATGTTCATGCATTGTTCATAGTTGTAGTGCATTATTGCGTGCTAGGTGTTTGATAGAATGTCCTAGTGACACTCTTGTGTTGTATTGGACTCAATTGAGTTCCATTGCTTGGGTTTACTTTTGATTGAACATGCTAGACATGTTTTGGTCATTGGATGTGTGTTTTACACATTGTGCCCATTGTGTGCCTCTCAATGCCATGCTATGCACACACTGGGCATCCTCTAGGCACACCCAATGCATCACCTGTTGCACGCACATGCATCAGCACATGCACAGCCCAGACACACACATGCACTGTCACTTAATTCATGCATTGTATTTTTGTTTACATGTTTTAACATCTATAGCATGTTGGTTTAAGTTCATTTGCCTTGGTTTGAGTTGGTTATGCTTTGTTTTTAGGTTGTTTTACCTTTGTTTTGAACTAACATGTTTCTAATCATGTTTTAGTGTTCTGTTTTGTTTTGCATTTGTTTCCTTGCCTGGTAACTATGTATGCAGATGTCTCCATTCAAGACTTCAGCAGTGAAAGGAGGGAGCAACAAAGGAAAGGAGCCTGTGATTGATGTTGATAACCTTTCACCAAGGCAAAAGAGGACTCGATCATCGATAGGAATTTTTTATCAGAACTATTTTAGATCCTATGCTGCATCTCAGAACTTTGAGAACTACTTTATGGAAGCTCCATTGTTGGTTGAAAGTGCTATTGACAAGCCATCTCTCCTTGACACCAATATTCCATAATGGTTTGCCACCAAGGATTGGAACTTTCTCATTTCCAATCTTGATGACGCATATGAGAACTTGGTGAAAGAGTTCTATGCCAATGCTATTGTTGACGGAGAGGAGCTAAAATGTTGGGTTAGAGGAAAAAGTTTCTCAGTAACATCGGTTTATTTGGCGGAAATCCTACACATTAACCAGCCAATACTACCCATACCATCGGTATATGATGAGCTGAATCCAAATGAAAAGATTCTTCGAGAAGCTTTAGGAGCTAATTTGGAATTCTCCTTCAATAGGAAGTCAATAAGTGTGGCATCTCTTTCTCCTGAATTGAGACTGCTCACAATGATCATGTTTAGCAACCTCCATCCTTTGTCAAGCACCGGGTTCATGAATCTCGGTCGAGCACTATTCTTGCATGATCTGATCACTAATGAGGAGATTGATGTGTGCTCTCATATATTTCACATTTTGGCAAAAACGGCTGAACGGACTGGTTCGCGGAATTGTCTTCCTTTCTGCCGCCTTATATCAAAGATTTTGAAGCTCAAAGGCGAGCATCCCTCGGAAGATGAGCGTCCATATCCTTGGCCAAGTCCAATTAACATTCGTACACTCCATGCAAGTATGAGTTACACCAAGAAGAGTACCAAGCAAGAAAGTAATGCTGTTCCGGGAAGTTTAAGTTTTACCTCCTATGCTTATGATGAGCAGCTAGACAACATCATGGTTGCACTTCAAGAAATTAATACCAAAATATCTGGACTAGCAACCATCATGCACTCCCAGCACATTCGCTATGACACAAAGTTCACTTCTCTCCAAACTTAGATGGACCAAATTCAATGGAAGCTAGAAGAACATGGAGACTAGCTATTCCATGACAAAAAGGGGGAGATGGTGTCATTGATAGGGGGAGTGTAGTGATAGGGGGAGGAAAAGCTAGAAGTTGCTTATTATTTGTTTTTACTGCTTTTCTTTAAAGCTTTTAGTACTTTGTTCTTTATTTCAGTTTATATTCCGTAGTTGTGTTTATCTCAATGCTTTGTAGCATTTTTCTGTACTTTTAAGATATTGCAAATATGTCTTAAGTACCTCACTCTTGTGCTCTAGTAGGATCTTGTTTCCTAGATGCAAATACTTCACGTATTTGCATCGGTTGAGTGTTGGACATGCAATTGATCCTTGGGATTGTTCTTAATTGAATTGCGTGTCTGATGAACATTTACTAGCTAAGTGTTCATTGTAGTCATTCTTTAATGACAATTTTTGTATGATCAAGTTTTGCTTACATGTTTTATAGCATTTACAAACTTGATTGCATTTTACTTGCTCATGTACGTACCATGTATTCAACTTGTCATAAGCTTAATGAAAGTTTTGTTTGTGTGCAAGTGTTTCAGGTTATAGGTATATACGTGCAAGTGCCTCACAGCTTCTAGATTAGGTGTGAGTGAGTTTTGCCACTGTTCCCAAACTCACATTTAAGTCTAGAGTCTATTTTAGGGGTTTTGTCACGGAATAGCCAAATGAGGAGATTGTAAAGTTGTAATTTACAACAATATTTTTTGTTGGCTTTTATTCCGTGTCAAATTTGATTGTAATTTTTATTCAATCTTTTGTACCCTGTATTTATTGTGAGATTTGATTGTAATGTTTGTGTGATAGAGAGAGAGAGTGTGAAGACTCAAGCAATTGAAAATTGAAGAGTTTTCGCGGGTATCTTGCGACTAAGCATCCCGCGAAATGACCTATGTGACTTGCACATGCTGGAATGCGAAAAGTCAGGACAGGATGGAGACAGCTGTGTTTTACGAGTAGATCGCAGGTAAGGCCTTCCTGCGAGATACCCATGAAACATTCTGTTTTACCAAACTGTGCTATTTGATACACATTTTCTGTACCCACACTATATATACCCACATTACCCACAAATGTTGAGGAGTGTTTTTGAGAGAAAACCCTAGCCACAAACCTTGAGAGTTAGAGATTGTTATACCCGCAATTCTCTACACAATTGCTTGTGGATTTTCCTCAACTGCTACCTCTCCATTTCCATACCATTGAAAGGTTGATAGCCCAAACACTTACCACACCCTTTTAGAGTGTCAAGTGATGTTTTGGTGCTGCTAGGAAGCATTGGAAGAAGCCAAGGATGGCAAATGCAACATGGAGCTTGTTGCGGGATCCGGAGAGTTAGACAAGACACGGTTTTGAGAAACCTTGTAGGAGTAGGAGCTTGGAGGGCTTAGGTACATCGGGTAGATTAGGCTTGGAGGCTCTCTTGCTAACTCATGTATCCTAGTGGAGGGCGGCAGAGAGGTTTTTCGCCGAGTTCTTCAGTTTTCTCTTCGATAACACATCGGCGTGTTATCTTGTGTTTGCATCTTTCTTCCTTACTCTTTTACATTCCATTTTATTGCTATGTTGTCTTGATTATGGATTAGAGTAGCTTATTTATTTATTTGCTTGCATTTACACTATTCCGCACTTAGTATTAAGTTAGTGTAAAATCTATCGAGCCGTAACTTTTATTTGGGGGTCTAAACAGCTCTTGTGTTTTCAACACATTTTTGAGCTTTCATCTCTTTATTATAGTGGATTGCTTTTCAGGAAGGTTTCCTCCCAAGTTTATTTTACTGTGAAACTAGTTTGTTTCATTGGTTTTCCTGGGTTATCATATCTTGTCTTATTTTAACTTTCCGCTGTGCATGATATTGATGTTTGTTTCTTTTAACAAGGTTTATTCATAATAAATCTAATTAACAACTTGGGTCTAAAACTTGTTAATTCTATCAACCGGGGTCTAAATTTTCCAACAACCATAATTCCAACACTCTCCCTCACTTGTGTGCCTAAACTTCCCCTTAATAAGTGGGGGCCCAACCAGTGAGAATTTAACATTTTAAATGGGAGGCAGAGTGAAGACAAGGATTGAACTCAGGATCTTCTAGTCTGATACCATGTTAAATTACTGATTGTTACAAAAGTTTAAGTTATTGAGATATGGTAACTTTAATCATATAACTACACAATTCTAACACTCCCCCTCACATGTGGCTTGAAACTATCTTTTAATAGGTGAGGCCCAACACGTGAGAATCTAAATGGGAGGTAGAGTGGAGGAGACAATGATCGAACTCAGGACCTCTTGCTCTAATACCATGTTAAATTACTGATTGTCCCAAAAGTTTAAGTTATTAGGAACATGGTTTTGAAACTAGGACAGGATCGTACGGTCCGACTGGGTTAACTGGAAACCGTTCATCAACACGGTTCTTTGAACCCCAAGAACCGACCTATGTGAGAAAGTCAATGAACTGTTCTGACTGCGGTTGAACCTTCCGGGTTTGAAAACCGTAAACGGTTTTCACAGGTTAGACCGTTAGAAGTTTTTTTTTGGATACTTACTGGTTTACTGCCATTGTTGAAGGCTGAAGCTTCAGCCATGTGAGATGCTATTAGATGAGATTACATTGCCATCTTTCTGTTCTTATTCTTTGTCTTGCTTACGCTTTTTCTCTCTCTGCATTTTTCATTTTTGCTTATGTTGTTTCTGCATTTTTTGGCCTCTGAAGTATTCAGTCTTCTTCTTCGCTGCTTCTGAAGTCTTCATCTTTGTTGTTGCTTGCTTTAGTGTCAACCACTAATATTTGCTTTGCTATCAACTACTAACATATAATGCTTGCTTGCTGTCAAGCACTTCCTTCTTGGGTTTTGTTCTTTATTTAACTTTAACCAATTTTTAAATGCATTGACATCTTCAGATCTTCTAGATTTTGATTTTGATTTATTTATTATTCATAATAAATGGTGAACACTGACTATTCAATTGGGTTTGGGAAAAAAAAAAATGATTGGCAGTCAAATGGGCTTGGCCATGGCCCATGGGCAAACAAACAAATTTGTCTCTTAACTATTTTATTGGGTTTGATAAAATAAAAATAAAAATAAAATTTATTGGGTACTAAACTATACTTTGTCATGACTTAAAAATAATTTAGAAACTCTTATTTGTATTATGAAATTTATCTTATAAAAAATACTATGTTTGTTTTGGAATATTTTAGTTAAATTTTCAATTTTTACTAATTTAATATATTTATTTATAATTTAAATAATTATTAAATTAATTATGAAGTTATCACGGTTCGACCTCAATCCAACCTTAAAAACCTTGAATCTCTCCCTTTTACAGTTCATTGAATGGTTCGGGTTTCAAAACCATGATTAGGAAATGATAAATTTAATTACTTAACCATAATTCTAATAGAAACATCGCAACCACCTTGAACCACCATCAACACCACTTTATAGCCATTACCTTCCCTAATCATACACAGACTAAAAACCTCATTGCCTTCAACCAAACCCCCATTTTTAAAGAAAAGTTGTTTTATTAACAAATTTTATTAGTTAGAGTTAGTGTTTTTTCCCCTACCAAATTTAAATTTAAAAAAGATATTTTAATTAAAGTTTATTTTAAAATAGTTTTAATAAATTTTAATATGATTTTTTTAAAAATTTTATTAAAAATTAAAATTAGTCTATACTCACAAAATCTTTCTAGTCTTAGACAATTTTTAACCTTAGCAAATGACTCATTCACCCCTCATTTTAATGGCCCCAGAACTCTAAAATTCTTCTTCAAAAATCTCCTCCACAATTGCACTCATCCACAACCAATAGATCTGATACTCTAAAGAAAAATTTGGGAGGACACACTAGTGAATTCATTGGTAAGGGTTAAAAGTTTATGTGGTTTGAATGATAAATCCACTAAAAGAAACTTTGGAAGGAACTCACAAGGAGAATACTTAGGATTTTTTTTTATTATCAAAAATTTGTTATTTATGATTATTTTTGCTTAAGAAGGTTTGCTCTCAAAAGGATAGTAGTATGACAATCCCTTTCCTCTAAACGTGTGCACCAAGAGGGTTGGTTCATCAGGTTAATTTAGAAAACCTTCAAAGTCGATTTGCAATTTGATATAGTTATGGTTGAGTGGAATGTAGTAAGGGACTAAGGGTTGAGACTTGAGAGAACTCTCGAAAACATGTAGGGTATCTATAGCTGCGGTTTAAAAAGCGCTGGCTTTAAACTGCAGTAATAGGTCAACTTATTGTGGCAGTTTCTAAAAGTGTTGTTGTAGGTTTCCATATTGGCGGTTTTCAAAATAGCCGAGAAAAAAAGCCGGCTGTAGAACAATTTTTTGTAGTAACAACACAGTTGTGTGAACTTCAAATGGACATATCTCATTCATTTCAAATCCAAATTAGGTAAAATTTATATTTGTTTTGAATCCCTAAATGTCTAGTTTCTAATTAACAAAATTTTCACTAAATAATTCATTATGGTGTAAAAAATATAAGAAAAGATCATCAATTCATTATCCTTGTGTAGACACTTGATTTTGCACCCATAATTTAATCTAGGAAGATGACTAGAGTGACCATTCTTATACCCAAAATTTAGAGTTTCATTACATGCATTAATTCATTCAAGTCATATCATAAAAATGATCTTGAGGTTCTAACGGTCATCACGGTATGTCCGATTTCCAAATCGGATCGTCAGATTGAAAGATATTGCATGATTAGGTTTGCACGGTCTGCGTGCATTTTGTTTGGGTGGAACCAACCACGCATGATTAATTTAAATTAATTCTAATTGGTTGGACAATTGAAATTAATTAAATAATTTTGTGATTGGTTGTTAGTTAGTGTTAAAAATAGACTTGCTTGCATGGGAATAAAGTAGATAATCAAATAACAAAGAAATTGTGGATAATCAAGACTTTTTTTGGAGTGTTTATTTACAAGATAATTATCACTTTAAAGACCTGAATATCTAGAAAAGGGGATTAATTTTTAGAATAAGGATTAAAAATGCGTCTAAGTGCATATCTCGGCTTAAAAACCCTATAAAAAGGATTCCAAATTGGACCAAAATTCAAACGCGAGTCCGGCACCCAAGAGGGCCATTCGGCACTTTTGGAGTGCCAATTGGCACATGAAAAGTGCCTATCGGCACTTCCCAAGTGCTGATCAGCACTTTTCAAGTGCCGATTGGCACAAACTCGAGGCTCGACCTGAGGACTCCTGGATTGAGATAAGCCCTACCCTTTTCGATTTTTTAGAGATGAGGACGTGTCCCAATTTGTATCTGATCATTTAGCTAATTTTTCGAAGCATTCCAACCTCTATAAATAGAGGGTGCCTCTCAAAATTCAGTACACTTTTTTACACTTTCTAACCCCCCTCTTTCTGGCTCTTCTCTTCTTATTTGTCAAATCCCCTTATGTTAAAGACGTTCTGGAGGCTCTGGCCATAGGAATTTCTTTTTTGTAAGTAAAGTATTTTAGGCTTCAAAGACTTGAACAAATTTCTTTGAATCTTAAAATATTCTTTCAACTAGAAGAGCACACTAATGCAAGAGGTATTCTTTTCTTTGCTTATCCATTAGTTTTGTTGATGATGCATGAATATGTTTAACATGTTTTATTATTTCTTGCTCTTAATGTATAATTACCATGTTTTGCTTGAATTTTTCTTTAACATGTTCTTAGATGATTGTTTATTGTGGTTTTCTTTCTTAAATTTCAAAGTCTACTAATGTCTATCAAAGATTTCTTTAAAAACTAAAAAAAACTGACCTGATCTTTCAGATTTGATTTTTTCTAAACCAAAAACTGATCTGATCTTTCAGATTTGATTTTTTTCTAAATCAAAAAACTGATTTGATCTTTTAGATCTGATTTTTTTTAAACCAAAAACTGATCTGATCTTTCAGATCTAATTTTTTTTAAACCAAAAACTGATTTGATTTTTCAGATCTGATTTTTTTAAACCAAAAAACTGATTTGATCTTTTAGATCTGATTTTTTTTTCTAAACCAAAACTGATCTGATCTTTCAGATTTGATTTTTTTTAAACCGAAAAAATGATCTGATTTTTCAGGCCTGATTTTTTTTTCTAAACCAAAAAATTGATCTGATCTTTCAGATCTGATTTTTTTCTAAACCAAAAACTGATCTGATCTTTCAGATCTGATTTTTTTTCTAAACCAAAAAATGATCTGTATTTTTTGTAAATACAAATTTGATTTTTTCTAAATTCAAAACTGATTTGTATTTTCATTAAATCAAATCTGATTTTTTTTAGAAAAATTTTTATTTGTTACAAAATTACAGATTGTGAAATTCAATGAAAGGACTGAAAGTTATGTTGTTTTTTTATGAATGTGATGCATGTGTAATAAATTCATCGTATGAATATGGATCCTCTTTCAAAAAGCTTTTTTTTAAAAAATTATTTTTATTCATAAAAAAAGGATTTGATTTTTCTTGATAAAATCACTTTTTATTTATTTATTACTTTTACACAAAAACATTTCTGAAACTTTTTTACAAAATTTTATTCCTTTTATTCGTAAAAAAAAAAAAAAAGATCTGATTTTTCTTTATAAAATCACCCTTGTTTAATTTTACACAAAAACAGATCTAATATTTTTAAACAAAAATCTCATTTTTTTTTTTTTTACATAAAAACAGATATGATCTTTCTTTACAAATCAAAATTTCTTTTATGCACAAAACAGATCTGAATTTTCTTAAAAAAGAGGACACATACATAAGGTAAATTTATTTGAATTAATTTTAGTCAAGTGTCTGTCATGTATTTCAACATATCATTCAAATCATGCAAAAAAGGGTATATTGGTTATTAGAGTCTAGAAGACCAGACTCTGTCTGGGCGGAATGGGTACCTAACACCTTCCTATTCCATAACCTAGCCCCTAAGCTTAGGATTTTTGGATAGGTAGATTGGAGTTTTGTCTTTCTTTAATTTTGGTAGATTGTAACTAGGACCAAAAGCTTTGTATTCCTTTACAAAGATTGTAACTAGGACCCAAAGCATTGTAAGGTTTAATTTACTAAAGTTGTACTGTTCTTTATTCAATCAATAATATTCAAAGCATTTCTAAATATGTATTTTGTATTAGTTTTTTTTTTTTTTTTTTTTTGCATAAAAAAATAAGTGGCGATTCAACACCATGGTTTTGAAACTCAGACCGGACCGTACAGTCCGACCGGATTAACCGGAAACCGTCTATCAAAACGGTTCTTTTAAGCTCAAAAACCGGCCTACATGAACAACTCAGTGAACTGTGCGAACCGCGGTTGAACCACCCGGGTTTAAAAACCGTGGACGGTTATCACAATTTCGTAGGTTCAGTTGATTCGAAGTTTTTTTATTTTTTTTTTGTACTTACCGGTCAGCCATTGTTGAAGCTTCAACCTTAGACCTTGAGATCGCACCAACATTTCTTCTTATTCTTCTTCTTAGTCTCACTCGCCCATTCTCTCTCTGCGTTTCATCCGACTGCCGTTTCTGCATTTTATCTTCTCTGTGTTGTTTTTGTTGGTTGTTTCTGCATTTTCCTCTCATCCTGCCCTTTTTTTATGCACTCTAGAGTCTTCTAGTGTACTTTGAAGATGATGACAACTTGCTTTCTGTCGCACGCTAAAACATGCTGTCAACAATTCTTTTTTAAACTTTATTGAGTTTAAGCAATTTTTTAATTGTTTGTCCGGTACCTCTTCTGGCTGTTGCTTATTTTTTATTTTTAAAATTTAAATAAATGCATGCTGTCAATGTGTCATTCACTCCTTTTAAAATTTTATTGGGCTTTGTTCTTTATTTTATTAATTTTTAATGCTTTGTACGGTCACCCTTCTAGCTTTTATTTATTTTTTATGTTTAAAATTTTCATAAATGGTTGAATGTTCAAATGGGCTTTAACCTAAAACTATTTAATGGGTAGTCAAATGGGCTTGAACATGACTCAAGATAATTTACACATAAGCTCCCATAAAAAAAAATTAAAAGAGTAAAATATTGAGCATTAACAAAAAATGATTTAGGTTTGCTTAAGATTTAATATTTTTTATTTGCCTTATGAAAGTTATGATATAAAAAAGACATTTGAAAAATAGATCTTTATATTTATTTGGACTATTTTAGTTCATTTTTCTACTTTTATTAATTTAATATATTTATTTATATTTTAAATAATTATTAAATTAATTATAACATCATCACGGTTCGACCCTGGTTCGACCTCGGTCTAACCTTAAAAACCTTGAACCTCTCTATTTTACAGTTCATTGAATGGTTCGGGTTTCAAAACCTTGCTCAACACCACTTACCCAAAAAGAGAGGTGTCCTTAAAAGCACCCAAATCTCTTTTTTGAGAACACCCTTTCAAGAAGTGCGGTCTCTCACAGTGGCGACTCCACTAGGGGTGTCGAAGGCTAAGTTTTGTGTTAGACTTAAGTGACCAATTATATACCCTTGTCTTTTGCATGATTTTGCATGATATTGTTGTTTGTTTGTTTATTTATGTCTTGAGATGTTTGTATGATATTTTTGTTTATGTTGCCATGTTGATTGTTAAAAGCTTTCCCTAATTGTCATAGTGTATGCCATCAAAACAACAAATATGTATGCACCCATCTAAACAATATGGTGGTAGTAACCATGGATCACTGGTCTTTATTAGATTTGGGTACCCAGTGGTGAACTCACCAACTCATAGCCCAAAGTCACCGGATCATTTCTTGTTGACTATAAAGGATAGACCATGCCGTTCAGACCAACACAATGTTCATTACATTAGAAGTTGGGAGGTGTAACATCCTAGCTATAAGAAACAATAAAACAACAAACCCACCCTACAATGTAATGACTTAGAACCTACCCTTAGGCAGGTCTATGTTGAAATTGCATTGCATGTTGTGTGTGTTTGTTCGGTTGGTTAATTGACGTAGATGGGGACCTAGCTTTGATTAACCCGACCAAGCCTGTTCTTAGGGAAGAATTTGGTCAAGATTAGAGGGAAGACTCCAAAGAGAACCCAAGATCGACACTCAAGCTAGCAATTCCAGTTCCAGACCCATCACTCCCATCACGGTACTGAAGCTCGTGAGCATAGAAGAAACTCCACTGTTGCAACATCACAATCCTATATTCGACCTGCAAGACAGTTTAAGCCACAAGAGGTTTGAAGATCCCAATATTATGGCAGAAGAGGGAGAACATCTGAACACTAAAGAACCCATGAACACTCAAGAGCTATTCAACACCATTGTAGCTAGTCAAATACAGTTGAGGGTGGACATGATTCTCATGGTGCAACAATTTTAGAACTTGAAGAGTAACCAAGAGGAGAAAAAGGCTGACCATAATCCTCCAAAAAATGGAGAGTGAGAAGAAGATAAACGAGAGGATAAACAAGATGAAAGAGATGATCAAGAGAGCTCGCAAGATGGAGGACCTCATGGACTACCAATCACTTTCACTTTTCCCCAATATGAGATTGCCTCCCAAGTTCAAGATGTCAACCTTGGACAAGTTCGGCGGGACTAGCTACCCAAAGTCCCATTTGAAGATGTATATGAGGGCCATGCAACCCCTAGGAGTAACTAAAGAACTACTTGCTTAAATGTTCCTTAACCTAGATGATGCTAGAGCAAGGAGTTGGGGGGACATCTGCCGTGAGTTTCATAATCAGTACAAATACAACATAGAAGTGGATGTAATAAGGAGAGATTTGGAGACCACAAAGCAAGAGCCGAAAGAATCTTTCTCTACCTTCATCACCAAATGGAGGTCCAAGGAAGCACAAATGATGAATAGGCCAAGTGAAGAAGAGCAATTGACCATGGTTTTAAAAAATTTATTGCCTGTATACCATAAATATTTGTTTGCCCAATATTTTCCTTATTTCAAAGCTTTGATTGTTGCTGGAACCCAAATTGAGGATGTAATAAATAATGGCACTATAAAGAATGAAGACCCACCAAGGTTTAAAAAGAACTTAGGATCTAATTCTAAAAATGCAGAAGTTTCTAATAAATACAAAAATGATCCTTATCAACTTATTGCTCCCACTGCCTCCATGCCAATATCACAAGGGCCGCCTCTAAGGCCTTGGAGGGAATTTCATGAGTTATATGTGCCTATGAGTCAAGTGTTTGAAAAACTAAAAGCAAAGGGGTTACTAAAGCCCTTAGATCCAAGACCAATCCCAAACCCATTGCCCACAAGATTTGATGTGACTAAGAGATATGCTTACCACCAAATCCCTGGCCATGATACTAATAAGTGCTTTGACCTTCGTCATGCAATTCAAGACCTAATAGACAATAAGGTGATTGCACTGCCTACAAGGCCTAGCATCACTAATAATCCCTTGCCCAACCACAATTTTGGGAGAGGACCAATGATTAATTGCTTGATGACTGAAGAGGAAGGTGAAGAGGACCTGTCTGAATTAATTTATGACCTACTTGAGTGCTTTATGATGACATGGGAAGAATTGATCGGTATGACATCCGCTGCAGGTATGAGATATGGAGTGAAGATGTAACTGAAACCACTAATTACCCGACATCCACAAATGGGGGGAGATACTATAAACCCCAAACAAATTACCCAACATCCACAAATAGGGGGAGACACTTCAAACCCCAATCAAATTACCAAGCACCAACATATAGGGGGAGACATTTCGAACCCTGATCAAACAACCTAATATCTACAAACGGGGAGAGACGCTTCGAACCCCAATCAAATGGCCCAACATCCATACATGGAGGGAGACACTTCAAACCCCAAGATACCAATCTAAATGACCCAAAAAAAATTGCCCACATCACGAGGGGGGGAGACACTTCAAACCCCCACATTTGGAGACAGACAACCTAATAGGAGCCTTGAACAAAGCCACCCAACAAACACCTATTGAAGAGGATGGGGTCCTTAAGCAACTATAGAAGACTCAAGCCAATATATCTTTATGGGGTTTACTTATGGCCTCATATAAGCACCGTTAGAATTTGGTAGAACTTCTCAATCAAATCCAAGTTCCTATAACCACTACTTCTCAAGATCTGAATGCTATGATTGGGTCCATAAGTAGGGAACTCACTATTTCCTACTCTGACAAAGATTTGAAGAAAAAGGGGAAGCACCACAATGACCCATTGCACATTACTGTAGATGCTAAAGGCAAGAGGATTCTGATGGTTCTAATTGATGATGGAAGTGCCTTAAATGTGTGTCCTTTAAAGACTACAAGTTGCTTGGGCTTAAGTATTGAAGATTTTGTACCAACTGATTAGCATGTGAGGGCATATGACAATAATAGAAGGGAGGTCTTAGGAACTGTGACACTAGAGCTCACTATAGGGCCAATGATCAAGAAGGTGGGGTTTCAAGTCCTTAACATAGCATCGTATTTCAATATGCTCATTGGGCGACCATGGATCCATGACACGGAGGCCATACCTTTATCCCTATACCAAAAGGTTTGGTTTCCATATGAAGGAGCCATAGTTACAATATATGGCAATACTTTGATCGTGCCAAAGCCCATTTTTTGTATTGATTTTGAGAATGAGCCATTGACCTTGGATGGCTTTGAGATTGAGAAGCCTAGTTTTGAAAGAAGAGAAGAAGGAAGGGAGAAGGTCCCTATGGCCTTTGCTCCCTACAGCAACAACAACGTAGTGGCAATGATGAGGAGAATTAAGCCCACTGATGATGACTTGTTAAAGATGGAGGTGAGAAGAATGGCCCGAGTCAAGGCCAAAACAAAAGGACTCTCTTGTCCCCAAGAACCCCTAAAGCCCTATATTCCCACATTGAATAGAAAGTTTGTCAAAGCTGGGGATAGTCAACGCTATTGGAGATTCCCTAAACCAAGATTTGACCTAGAGACAGGAACAATGGTGCCAAGATTTGAGCTATTATTTGATTGCAACAACGAGCTTCTAGAGCTGAAGAAGGAAGACACAAATTGGACCCCTGTTGATTAGGCTGATTACATGGACCCTAATGCAATGACTACACTTCTAGGAGATGCCATTAGCAATATAGAAGAAGAAGAGTACTGGGAAGCTTTCTAACATGCATTGAAGAGCCCGTATGAAGCAAGAACAAGTGATGAGGATGAAGGTACCAACAGCTAGAGTGATAGCAGTAGTGATAGCAGTAGTAGTGACGATGAAGATAGCAAGGATGATAGCAACAGTGATAGTGAAAGCAACAACAGTGAAGACTATGATAGCCAATATAGTGGTGATGATTGGGGTGCAACCCCTAGTGATAGAGAAGATAATGATGAAGGGTCTTTTTATGAAGACCACTTTGATGATGATGTAGACTACTATGATGGAGATATAGAGGATGATACTGAAGCTGAATCTATAGACATAGAGAGTGGACCTGAGTGTGAAGAATATGGGCTAGAAATCGTGCTGGAAGTTGCAAGAGAGGAGGTTGAAGAAGCCAATAATATAGATTATGACGATTACCCCTATGGGTGTCCCTCAAATTGGAGTTGCATTACTAATGCTAGTTCAAAGTCAGGCCTTTGATATGATAAGCATGGTAAAGAAATTCCTGAGTTAGGATCATTCCATAATTCAGAACTTGGCTCACTGCCCCCATACACTGAAGATGAAGATGACATAGATGCTAGATTGGCCATCCTAGATAGAATGTTGATGATCCACAGTTTCAGAAACTTAACACAGGAGAGTTTTGAAGGTGAAGATGAGAAGATGGAAGGGAATGAGTCAAAATATCTCCCTCAATACATCCACCCGAGCAGCAAAGGAAAGTAAGATCTGTTTGGTGAATGGATGGATAGTATAGAGTGTCTGGATGCTTATGTGACTGACAAGCCCATAGATATGAAGATTGATGGTGGAGGCACAGATTATATGGATAAAGACCCCTTAGTACTGATACTGAGGGAAGAAGGAACTCGTTGTGAGTCGCCCACCATTGTCAAAGCCATAATAGAGTTAAAGAATTAGGCATGGGAGGGAGTCGCCTACCCCATGGAAGAATTTGCCATGAAGATCAAGACTGTCGAGCCAATCACTCCTGTCAAGAAGATCAAGACCATCGAGCCAATCACTCATACCAAAAACATTGTTTCTATTCGTATTGAGTCTGTTTCTGCTAGTATTATTGTTCTTGTTGAGTCCATTTGTGATAGTAGTCCTATAGGGTCTGTTTCTATTGAGTCTACTGAGTCTATTGAGAACTTTTTTCCTTATAATACGATTTTTGATTATGCTTATTTGCTGGCTTTGAATGTTTTTATTTTTGAAATTGGTAAAAAAACTCTTAATAATAAGGAATTAAAACAAGGGCATGTAGAACCTATAAAAGAAGAAACCCAACCTATTAACCTGGGAACTAATGATGAACCCAAAATGATACAAGTGAGCAATACCCTAACCACCTCTGAGAAAGATGCATTAGTGGCATTATTGACAGAATTCAAAGAGATATTTGCATGGTCATACGAAGACATGCTTGGGATTGATATAGATATAGTTCAACATCACATTCCAACAGATCCAATCATGAAGCCAGTCAAGCAGAAGTTGCGAAGAATGAAGCCAGAATGGACTTTCAAGATTAAGGAAGAGGTTGAGAAATAGTACATTGTAGGATTTTTGAGGGTGTTCAACAACCCGAAATAGTTAGCTAATGTGGTTCCTATACCAAAGAAGGATGGGAAAGTGAGAATGTGTGTAGATTTCCTATATCTAAGCAAGGTTAGCCCAAAAGATGATTTTCCTTTGCCTCACATTGACATTTTGGCTGATAACATAGCTGGACATGCCCTGCTATCATTTATGGATGTTTTTTCAGGATATAATTAGATAAAGATGGCTCCAGAAGATATGGAGAAAACCTCCTTCATTACTCCATGAGGGACTTATTGCTACAAGGTTATGCCATTTGGCCTTAAAAATGCTGGTGCTATCTACCAATATGCAGCCACTACTCTGTTGCATGATTTAATCCATAAAGAAGTAGAAGTTTATGTTGATGACATGATAGTGAAGTCCAAAGACTGCGAGGGGTACATACCAGCCTTACGGAAGTTCTTTGAAAGAATCCAATTCTATAAGTTGTGATTGAATCCCAAGAAGTGTACTTTCGGCGTAACATCCAGAAAGCTATTAGGATTTATAGTAAGTCAGAGGGGAATTGAAGTCGATCCAGAAAAAATCAAGGCCATTATAGAGATGAAGCTACCTAGGACTAAGAAGGAGATTCGAGGGTTTCTAGGAAGGATACAATACATCAGCAGATTTATAGCCCAGCTCACCATAACATGTGAGCCACTTTTTTGACTGCTCAAGAAGGAAGTTCCCACAGTATGGAATGAAGAGTGCTAAGAAGCTTTTGAGAAGATTAAGAATTATCTGCTGAAGCCACCAATATTGGTTCCATCGGTACCTGAAAAGCCATTATTGTTGTATCTCACGATTATGGATACAGCAATGGGGGTTTTACTTGCTCAATACCTAGAGGAGTCTAGGAAAGAGAATGCGATCTACTACATTAGCAAGAAGATGTTGGCTTATGAAGAAAAGTATTCGCCACTTGAGAAGACATGTGTAGCACTTGTATGGGCACCCCGTAAACTCAGACATTATATGCTTACTTTCAAAGTATTGTTGATTGCAAGAATGGACCATTTGAAATATCTAATGGAAAAGCCTATGCAAGATGGGAAGACAGCTAAATGGGTTCTGCTTCTATCATAATTTAATATTAAATATGTGACTCAGAAGTCTGTGAAGGGGAGGTCAATTGCTGATCACTTAGCCTATTGTTCTCTAGAGGAAACTGAAGAAATCCAAGGGGACTTTCCAGATGAGGATATCATGGGGATTGAGGTAGAATCATGGAAGATGTATTTTGATGGAGCAACTAATCAAAATGGAAGTGGCATTGGAGTTCTCTTAATTTCACCAAAAGGGACACACATCCCATTTTCTGGTAGGTTTAACTTCCCTGCCAGTAATAATGCCATTGAATATGAAGCTTGCATTATGGTGTTGCGAGCAGCCCTAGGTCTTGGAGTAAAAGAGTTGGAAGTATATGGTCATTCAGTCTTGATAATTTCTCAGATTTAGAATAGATGAAAGATCAAAGAAGAAAAGCTAATACCTTATCACGAATGTCTCCAGAAGTGGGCCTTGAAATTCAATAGGATCTAGTACCAATATGTGGCAAGAATGCAGAATCAAATTGCAGATGCTTTAGCAACAATGGCTTCCATGATGGATGGACCCAAGGAAGATGAAGCTAGACCAATAGTATTGGAACAAAAAGAAGAGCTAGCCTATTGCATGTCTATAGAAGAAGATGAGAGAAAGAACGGGGAAGGTGAATGGCATTTAGACATCCTAGAGTACCTCAAGGATGGGATATACCCAAAGTCTACAGACAAGAATGACCAATTGACCATTAGAAGGTTGTCCATTAATTATATTATTTGTGGAGAAAGGTTTTACAGAAGATCATATGACGGAATTCATCTCCTTTGTGTGACTGCCAAGGAAGCACAACAAATAATTGAAGAGGTTCACGAGTCAAGTTTTGGGCCACACATGAATGCACATATGCTGCCACGAAAGATAATTGAGGGCAAGGATATTACTGGACTACTATGGAAGCAGACTGCGTAACTCATGTTTGTAAGTGCCATCAATGCCAAGTACATGGAGATCTGAAGCATATGCCACCTATGCCATTACATACCATGAATTCACCTTGGCCATTCTCTACATGGGGAATAGATATTATTGGGAAGATTCGCCTAACAGCATCTAATGGCCATGAATTCATACTTGTTGCTATTGATTATTTCACTAAATGGATAGAGGCTGCCTTATATAAGGTTCTGAACTTGAAGAAAGTTGCTCAGTTTATTCAAACCAATATTATTTGCAGATATGGAGTACCACACGAAATTATTTCAGACAATGGGCTGCATTTCAAGGGAGAAATAGAGAAGCTACTCCGACAGTACAATATTTAGCACCACAAATCCTCACCATACCGTCCTCAGACTAATGGGGCAGTTGAGGCTGCTAACAAGAACATAGGAAAAATATTGAAGAAGAGTATGAAGAACTACAAGGATTGGCACCTACAATTACCCTATGCACTTTGGGGGTATAGGACAACGATTTGAACTTCTATGGGACCCACTCCTTATTCATTGGTGTATGGGATGGAAGTAGTCCTTCCCATTGAAATGGGTGTCTGGTCATTGAGAATAGTACTGGAGAGTGAAATCCCCGAAGTAGATTGGTTGCAAAGCAGATACGACCAATTATGCATGATGGATGAGAAAAGACTCAAGACCTTGTATCACATTCAAGGTTATCAAAGGAGGCTTAGGACAGCTTTTGACATGAAAGTAAGAGCTAGAGATTTGAAGTTGGGAGATTTAGTGCTAAAAGAGATCTGAGCCCCGATTCAAGATACAAACAGGAAGTTCAAGCAAAAATTGGGCAGGTCCATATATTATTAAACAGATATACTCTAGGGTAGCAGTAAGGTTGCTGGGCTTAGATGCAAACCCTTTCATTGAGCCAACCAACATGATCAATTGAAGGAATACCACATCTGAGGCGGTAGTCTGAAAACACCACGTCTGCAAGTGGTTGTAAATTATGTTATTTCCCTTCTTAGGTTTTTCAAAAAGAAAAAAGAAAAAAAAAGAAGGTAGGTTAAAAAGCCAAAAGGGCAATCTACGCAAAAGGAGAGTAAAAAAAAAAAAAAAGAGAGAGTGAGAAAGCCTGCTAGGTTGAAAACCCGTGAAAGTTCAATATGTGTATAAAACACCCTTGAACGTTTAAATTCAACCTTACAATCTCCCCCTTTGGCTATTCTGTGACAAAACCCTACAACAAACTCTAGACTTAACGCGTGAGTTGGGAACAGTTGAACAAAACTCACTCACACCTAACTCTAGAATCTGATAAGCTCTTGAATCATACGAACAAGTATCTCCTGAAATACAACAACACAATTTGATCACTATATGCAGAAAACTTGTAATGCATATGAAGCAAGCACAATGCAATCAAGCAAAAATGGACTTAAGCAATTAAGCAATAAGGCATGGCTTGACCAAAAACAAACAATCACTATAACTAGTGATCACAATGCTCATTCACACATGGAATGAACATCTAGACATACAAGCTAATAAGCTCATTTGCAAAGTATCATTTGCATGTCCAACACTCAACTACTGTAACAACACCAGGTAATTGCATTAAGGATAAAAATCCAACAAAGAGCACAAGAGTGATGTATTGAAGAAAATGCATAACATTTAGCAACAAGTACTTAAGCTACAAAGCATGGGTACGAAAACCTAAAAGCTTACAAAAGCAAACGGTTACAAGTGTACTATACAAATAAAGTATTTTAAATAAACTAAAAGTGCTTAAAGTTTCTCCTCTTCAAAATGAAGAGAAGCTGTGATGCACTTGGAACATATATACCTGTAACCTGAAACACTTGCACAAAACACATTCGACCCTCAAGGTAAAGCAAGTCATAAAAGGACAAGTATAATGTAACAAGTAAATTGTGATCAAGTAAATATGATGTGAAACATGTGAGCAACTTGATCATACACCATACACCTAAAACAAAGTTTTCTTATTAACACAATGTCTTCTCTCCCTTGGTATATGCATCTCCTGTATGGAATATCTCTCCCCCTACAAAAGTGCATGAGAAATATAATTTCTCCCCCTAAGAACGTGTACAAGGGTCATATAGAAATGACAAAAACTCTCCGGTGTACATTCTAGAGTATACTCTCCCCTTTTTTGTTAGGAATAGACAAAGGGTCAAGGAGAAACGAGGGCAAGAGATGAAGGTATGAACAATGATAATGATGCATGAGAGGTGCAAGATGAATGAGAAAATGAAGCTCAAACCTAAGACGAAACAAAATGCTACAAAGCATAAGATAAACATGACATGCTAGGATGAAGAAATAAGGTATAGACCAATGCATGACAAGGGTAGCAATGGTGTGTGCAAGAGGTGGCTATGTGCAATGCATGAAAAATGTACATTTGGGGCAAGGTGTGTTAAATACACAACCAATGAACCAAATATGTTCATAATGAGGAAACCTGAGAAACCCCAAAGTTTGGTACTCATCGGAGTCCAAACAAGTGAGAAAATGCCTAAGAGGCATTTTATCAAACACCTAGCATGCACACTATGAAGAACAATGTGAAACAATGCATGAACATCATGAAATCCACTCTTAATACATGTTCTTTTTGCCACAAGGGACCAATATCCAAAGAAAATCATCAAAAGAAACCAATCCCATACAAAAATTTGGCACAAAATAAGTTTTCCCAACCCCTATGATGAAAATCCCAACCAAGAGCACAAAACTCACCAAAACATAATCTAAGGATTCAAATAAATGAAAACAGTTTAAAATAACCTTAGAGATGTTAATGGAATGAAAAGTCAAAATTGATTGGGTTTTTATGTAAAAATATTAAAAGAGGGGTTTAAAAGAGAATGGGAGAGGTTAAAAATAGGTTTCCCACGAAAAGCCCTTTAAAAAGCTGTTTCTGGGCATTTCGTGACTAGGTAAGTCGTGAAGCGAGTCGCCATAATTTTAGCGAGTCGCGAGTGAGTCGCGAAAATCTTCTGGATGAACTCGCGACTGGGTTGTCAACTGGCGAGTTGCGAGTGAGTCGCGAGCAAGTGCAAGTGAGTCGCAAAAAACTCTGACACCTGTTTTTCGACACAAAACATGTTTATACACTGAAAAACACTGTAAGCACTAAACATGAACACAAAGAGTGATAAAAATCACTTCCAAATATATATAAAATGATCAAAAATCTTTTTGGATTGATCTATGTATAGTTGAGCGCACACACATCACATTTAAACAAGTACAATCGAAAAAATGAATAAGGCATTCATTGAACATTAGGCATGTGTGTTGTGTGTGTGTATCAAATGTGGAATAGTCTTTAGTCTAGAGTGAAGTTTCAATGATCAATTCAATCAAGTCATACATAACTAGTGCTAAGACAAGTGGTCTATCTCAATTATAGAAATGAACATATATGACCTCCCACAAGAAAATGATTACATAGCTTTTGAAACTTTTCATTTGGCTTCATGTACATCATAACATTTGATCATTTTGAATCAATACATCTCATTTTGAGATCGATGCTTGAAATTTTTGATATTTCAATTTGATGAATAAGCCTTTGGCTTTTGGGCACCATACATTTTCATAAAAGTTGTTTTCCCTTTTTCCTAGTCAAATACTAGTATATGCGACGGCTTTTGTAGCTCATTATCTCTTTTCATTTTGAGATTTACATTTGTTGAGCTCTTTAAGAAAAAAATAAAGGAGTGGGAAGAGATATAGGCACTAGTCTATGCATGTATAAAAACCATCATGACTATTGACTAATCATTCATGACAAGCTTGAAGATCGATTTACAATAATCACACAAAAAGATGTCAAGATTTTTCCCATAAAGATATAAGTGCATAAAGAACAAGCTAAGCTCGTAAATGCATAAAGCCATTTGTATGAAGGTACAAGGCCAAACTCACATGAGATATGTGCTCAACATATACGATCAAACTTTTTGAATTTTTCACTTTTTATGTGGTTTTGGATTTTTACTCACACAAAAACTAAAACATAAAAGTAAGATCAAAGATAAAAGCAATGCATACAAATAAATGCAAGGTGCACAAAATGCATGAAGATATGACATTTAATGCATGAAGGGTCGTACAAAGATTAAAAGAATTAGAACAAGGACCAAAAGAGCAAAAGCTCAATCATAGGAACCCTTTCTCATCCAAACGGAATGATTGTTTGGAATGAGTGTCTCAAGAGAAGTGAGACGAGGGTTGGAAGAATGAGAACTGGAGATGCACATAGTCAAGGAGTTAAGAGCATTAAACACTTTCTTTAACAACATGCTATTTTCACTCAAATCTGGTTTACTCCTTTTAGCACAACTTCCAAGACGATCTGGTTTCTCTTTTCTTTAATTCTTTTAAGAACATGAAACTTAGAGCAATGAGGTCTTAGATGACCAAAGGCACCACAATGGTGACAAACAATGTGTTTAGGTCCACTAGGCTTTTTGGGAAGGAAGCTAGCAACAAGGTTTTGTTCTCTCTTCAACTTATAACATTGAGGTCTTATATGACCAATCACACCACAATGGTGGCAAGTTGGAACAAACTTAGATCCATTCAAAACCTTAGATTGAGACCTAAATGGAGGCTTTGACTTAAGAGCTTTTCTCTCCATCTTTTGGTTTCTTTTATGTGGAGGAATGTACACCGATCTATCCTTTGAGGTAGAACACACAATAGGCACAAAATGGGGTACCACAACATGATTGCAACAAATATTTTCATCATTTTTATCAATTGGTTCAGCAATCAAACACTTGGCATGCATCTTAAGAGATTCATTTTCACATTTTAGCTCATTAACAAGTTTGTTAGACAAAACAAGTTTAGCATCCAAGTTCATATTCAAACATTCAAACTCTTTCAGCTTTTCAAGAGAATTTTGAGCAAGTTTCTTATATTTCTCAACCAATTTGTTGGATTCATTGAGCTTAGCAATCAAATCATCTTTTTCACAAAATAACTTGCTCAAATTCTTTTGAAACTTCTTAGCATTTTTCTTCAAGGGTTTGATGTTAGGAATATCAATAATATCCAAAGATTCATGTAACATAACATCACAATCATGAGGATTATCACTCATAGAGGCATTTTCACAAACACGTGGCATGTTACATTCATCATCAACCAAATCATACAAAAAGGCATACAAAGCACAATACATGGCAAATAAACACAAGGGGTCAAGGATCACACTTAGGTATTTAAACCTCAATAAGTGTACCTACTCTGATACCAATTGAAAGTTCAATATGTGTATAAAATACCCTTGAACGTTTAGACCTAAGATTACAAATTATCAATTCAAGCTTAAAATCAAACAATAAATGTGCGGAACATGAACATAAGCTAATAACAGAATTGATAAACATTCTAAACTATAAATAATCATAACCACAGCAGTAATTAAATGGTAAAGATAAAGGGAAGAGAGATGTAAACACAAGGACAACACACGATGTGTTATCGAAGAGGAAACCGAAGCCCTCGGCGTAAAACCTCTCCGCCGCCCTCCAAGCAGTCAATAATCCACTAGAAAATGTAGTTGGGATACATGAATAGCAATAGACCCTCAAAGCTTAATCTACCCAGTGTACCTAAGCCCTTCAAGCTTCTTGCTCCAATGAAGTTGTATTGAACCTTTTTTTTTTCTAGCTTACCGAATTCCGCTATAGCCCATAGCATCAACCAATATGAATTAGTCCCTTTCTAATTGCTTCCCAAAGCACCAAAAAGCCTTTTCACAGATATGGGTATGGTGAGAAAAGGATTTGGCTAAGAACCTCTCAAGGATGTATCAATGGAGAGGGTAAGAGTAGAGGAATTTGAAGAGTCTCTTAGGTGAAGATTGTGGATGAATTATGTTGGGTTTTAGACCCCTTAAAAACAACCAGATTGCGTAACCTAGTTAATTAGCCAAGTTGTTACTTAGTCAAATTAAGCAATTCTAGGTTAAAATAATCAAATAATCATATCAAGCATATAAAGCAGCGGAATAATAAATAACACAAGATATAATCACTCAGGAAAACCAAACTGGTAAAAAACCTGGGGAGGATTTTACCCACCGATCCTCAAGATAAAACTGAATCCACTATGAAAGAATCGAAGTTCATACAAAAGGACTTACAAGCTCCCCGCTCGACTTCCTAATGCTACCTACCAGTAGAACTTATTGACACGACCACGTGCAAGCTCTGAATCCACGGATTCCTTCTTTCTTGGACTCTTCAATCAGCTACAAGCTCCCCGCTTGTTTTTTTTTTTAAGTTCCAATGGTTGCAACTGTGTTGATCTTCAAGATGTTGAAAAATTCTCTACCTTGAAAACCCTAAGTTTTGTGTAAAGGAAAACTCCTCAAAGATCTCACAAGAGATTCACACAAAACAGCAATGTATGAGCAACAATGTAATATGGACAACCTCTAAAAACGTGGCTAGGGTTTTGTTTAAATACCTAGGGTAAAAACATAAAACCCTAAACGTTTAATGAAGTAGGGCTGAGTTGGAAATTCTGCAGAAAATTCAACCTGTGCGATTTTCGATCGATCGAGCCTGTCCTTCGATCGATCGAGCCAGGCCGAAAGTAACTAATACTTCTGCAGCCACTTGATTCCAACTTTACAATAATTAAACAGCTTTGAGCAAGCCTAAACAAGACTAAATACATTGTTTTGATCATGGTTTTCCAACATTACAAATTAGAGTTCTAAATACATAAAATCTTAAGCCCTTAGAACCTAACAAACTCCCCTTTTGGCAATCCGTGACAAAACACAAACTATAAGCTCAAAGTTTACAATAAAAAGCCCTTTACAAAAGGTAATGCTCATAAAACAAATTCAATCCTAACTACTATCCATCAATTGCAAGTGTAGACAACAGCCAAATCGAATCCACCTGTATATTCCTGAAACACTCAACAAACGCATAAACGCACGTGTGACAGAAAAACAGTAAATCAACAGATATGTAATCTAACTCTCCCCCTAAGTTAGATACATCAAAAATAAACACATTCTTGAAAGTTCACACAACACAAAATAAAGACATATATCAATGATTAACTCATAAATATAAATCAATAAACAGTGAACACATAGAATCAAGAATCATATATATAAAAAATGTATTTCCCTACAAGAATAGCCCAAAAGAAAGTATACATGGTGAAGCACCTAGATATAATCTAATCTCAAAAACTCCACTAGCTCCACAAAAAGTAACAAAAACTCCCTATAGCTACAAAAACTCCTCTACAAGCTCCAAACTCTACTCCCCATTTTTGTGACGGAATGCCAAAGGACATCACAGGCCACCATCAAAAGGAGGTGGTGAGGATGAACGAAGATGCGCCAAATCCGCTCTCAGAGTACGAATCTCATCTAACAAGTCCACCAAAAGCTGACCATGAGCCGCCTGAACGGTCATGACAGTCTCCAAGGTACGACGTACATCAAAGTCATCCGAAGGAGGTGGAGGAACAGCAGCAGCAACACCAACAGGATCAGGAACAGCCTCACGAGCAGGACCTATAGAAGAAGAAGGGGGTGCAGTACCAGAAGGCTCAGACCTAGCGTGTTTAGAGCCAGCTCGAAGATGAGTAGCCCTCTGTCTAAGGAAAGAGGCACCTATGGGAGTAATTACATGGACGGGCTCAGAAGAAGGGAAATCATCTAAACCAAGATGAAGCAGAATCCTATGAATAAATATAGGATGAACAAGAGCATGAGCAGTAGATGAACTCCTATAAACTTCGTTCAACGAACGAAGAAACAGATGAGGAAAACTGATAGGAGCATCAGTGACAAGAGCATACAAAAATACACACCTCTCGAGAGGAATGGTGTGCAAATGAGAAATGGGCCAAAGAGAATGACACGCTATCCTAAAGAAGAGATAGAAAGTCTCAGGAAGCCCAGCAGTGGTGATCCGAGGATCAGAACCCCACTGGATAGAAGACCTAGTGATGTAAGACATGACATCACTCAACTCAGGTGACTCATCATAAGGATAGACAGGGTGCTGTACCAAAGGTACCCCTAGAGCATCAGCCACGACATTAGGGTTAATGGTGAACTCTACACCTCGTATCCAACTCTTAACTAAAGTGTTGGAATCATAGATGCGGATAGAGATGTTCGAAAAGAACTCTCTAATCAGGGTAGCTGGAGGAGGAGGATTAGAAACATCCAGCAGAGGTAACTAGCCCCGACGCTCAAAGTTTGCTCTAATGGTAAGATCAACCTCATCTAAGGTGACAGAACGCTCAGCCCAAACTTTTCTCTTAAGGTTTAGCTTCTCAAAAATCTCTTGGTTTTTCTCACTCAGAAATCTCTCACTATCAAAGGAAGGTGGGGGAGGAGAAGGAGAGGGAACAGACCTACGGGCTCTAGTCTTCCTAGGCATGATGCTAAGGAAAGGACAGAGACACAAGGAAAAACCAAAAAGAATAAAACAAAAAAAATCCAAGGGCAGACTGCAAGTTAGCACAAAAAATCAATAGAATAAAAATCTATATGATGCATGAAAAAATACAATGCCATGATGCATGTACTAATGCAGGAAACAATTAAGTTCAATTGAGATCAAATTGACAAAATTGGCTTGAGAAGGGAATTTCTATCAAAAACCCAAAAATTGAAAACCACTTGTTGAAATTTTTAAACAAATTGATGAATTGGGCATTACAAAACACAGCACATAGATTATAATGCCTAATTACATCAAAACAACAAGCCAATTTCATCAAATTTAACTCAATTTCACAAAAGCCCCAATTCGGATCAAGAACAAACACTAGATTTTTCAATTTTTCACCAAACTCAAAATTGATCAAATTAACAGGTAAGGATCATGTTTATGACGTGTCCCCACAAAAACCCAATGATCAATTGCACAAAATAGAGCTTGAATCAACAGAAAATTCTAATTATGCAAAGTCCGAAAATCACCCTCAAATGCATGGATTTATGCATGAAATCATGAAAATAAATTCAAAAGCAAGGGTAAAAGTGTCTTACCGGCTTGAGGAAAGAGAAACCTTGCAAAAATTTCGGAGGAAAACGACAAAAATCTCTTTGTGGAGCCTTGCCAAATCGGAGAGAGAGAGGAAAAAGTTTGAAAAGTTTGAATAGTGACTTTGAAAAAGTCAGATCTGATTTTTTAAAAAGCTTTTTGATGATCTTCGATCGATCGAAAATTACATTCGATCGATCGAATGAAACAGTCATTTTTAAACAAATTAAAGCACTTTTTCAATCGATCGAAAATCAGAATGGATTGATCGAACTGGGTAGAGGCTCACAAAATTTTTGAGAAAAATCACAGTTTTGAAAAATACAAACCTAATTTTGAAAACAACTCCTCAAAGCATTCAACAACGAAAACAAAATGCATGAGTATGAGATGGAATGCTTTTTCAAAAACCCAAATTTTAAACCCAATTTTCTCAAAAACAAGTTTTAGTCATTCTCCCATTGAATTTTCTTAAGCAACAAATATGCTGTGCACAAATCTCAAGATATTTTCAAACTTGGTTGGTCAGACCAAAAACACAAACACTAGCATGTACAGTGTTTAACAAAGAGTAACTTGTGTAGTGTGTGATACTTGCAAAAACTTGAAATACATGTGAGGTGATATGTGAATAGCAATCAAACACAAAGTCTACACAATTCATCACATAGAATTTAAAAGAGACTATCACCTAAAGAGTTACATCCTATAACTCTCACATCTCCTAGAACAAAAGCTTGCAATCATGTAAGTTTCTTAAATTTTTGCCTCTTATATATGTGAATTGGCATCAAGCCTAATAGTACACACCAGTTTTAATTTAATTGAGGCTACACCTTATGTTCTTTTTGTGCATGTGCTACACTTTCTCGAGCACAAAATCTTATGATATGCACTAAGGTATTCATGATTGGCCAGTGAACAGTGGTTAGATGGTTATTTATGCCTTTCTCAAAAGGATCAAGTTCGACAGTCAAAGAACATGTGACTTCAAGATTAACACAAAGTGATTAAAAACCACACACATCTTTCCCACACAACATGCACTATAAAACTTCAACTAGTCAAGTGCAATGAATAAGCTCATCAAAGTTAAAGGTACACAAGACATGACATGTATAAATAGATTGACCAACCTTGTTTTCAAAAATCAAGAAAAATAGTGTCAAACATAGTTTTGCTTTCCCCTTTTTTTATTTTTATTTATTTTTATTATTATTAAGAGAAAAACAGATAAATCCTAGAATGAAATGCATAAATGTAATGCAATGCAAGTCCTAGAACAAAAAACACAAAAACTAAAGAACAATGGTCAAAAGAATAGAGCAATGAAGCACAAGGACCATGTCAGAAAGACTCAGTTAGTTCGAGTCTTTTGCATCCAAAACTTTTTAGATGCATCACGAGCATTGGAGTTCTTATTCACATTCGAGTGATTCCCAACTCCAGGATTGGAATAAAAGTTTAACACCTTTACCAATTCACCAATTAGTGCCATAGGATTTTGTGCTTGAGACACAGGCACTTTTGGTTTGTTTACTCTCTTACCAGCTTGAAGCTTGTAACAATTAGGACGAATGTGTCCAGACTTTCCACAGTAATGACAAACCCAAACAGGTTTACCATGCATCTTGTCCTTAGATTTGGTAGGCTCCTTAGGTTTAGATTTTCTCAAATCTACCCTAATCTTCTTAGGCGGTGAAACTTCTACAGATTTAGCAACCTCACTCACAGGGGGTTTAACTGTTTCACTCACAACCTCACTCACAGAAGGTACAGAAGAAGATGACGGAACAAAGATAGTGGAATGGGGTGCAGACACAAAGATGCTCTCAACAAAACCTAAACCAGATTTGTCAGAAGGATACTTTTGAACACTCAGCATTTGATCAAGTTTAGAACTAGCAGATATAGCAATAGATAAATCATGTTCCAAAGTTTTAACTTTATCAAGCAAGAGCATATTCTCAGATTTCACATTGTTCAAAAGATCATTAGCATCAAACAATTTAACAAGCAAATTCTTCTTTTCAAGCTCAAGAGATTCAATTTTCTTTAGGCCAAGTTCAACATTCATAGCATCCTTTGCAACAACTTTGCAAAGTTTGTTATAGGCCTCTTGAAGATCTGCATCTTCAGAGAGTTCCCCATCAGAAGGGTTCTCCTCAGCAGATATGCTTTCATTAACTACAGCAGTAGCAGTGAAAGCAATGAAGTTTTCATCCTCGTCACCACCGGGCTCATCATCAGAAACCTCATTATCACTAAGGGTTACAGCCATAGCTTTGCCCTTAGACCTCAGGAATGTTAGACATTCAGATTTAACATGACCATACCCTTGACAACCAAAACATTGAGCACCCAAAGAATTGTTGGAAGATTGACCTATTCTTTCTCTAGGTTTCTCAGTGTTGCTAACCTTAATGGGATCATTCTTCCTAAAATTTCTAGGTTCAGTAATGTTGGTATTCCTTGCCCTCCTATTAGTATTTCTAAGAAAATTTCTAAAGTTCTTGGCAAGGTAAGCTATCTTTGTAGCAAAGAGCTCATCATCAAATCCACCAACATCAACATCATCAACAGACTTAAGAGCCATTGATTTGGATTTGGTAGTTTTGGGTAGGTCAAACTCATAGGACTGAAGAGATCCTACAAGCTCATCCACAGGGATGGAGTCCACATCCTTACTCTCAGTAATGGTAGTCACTTTGGGTCTAAAGTTTTCAGTTAAAGATCTAAGTATCTTCCTAACAATTTTAGGTTGATCATAGACTTCACCCAAATTAAAAGCAGAATTAACAATATTATTCAGTTTAGCATAAAATTCATCAAAGGATTCATCATCAGACATCCTAATGCTTTCAAACCTAGAAGTTAATTGCTGCAGCTTATTTTTTTTGACCGCCTTCGTGCCTTCATGCACAGTTTGGAGGATTTTTCAAGCAGTATGAGCAACCTCAACATTTGAGATTCTCTTAAATTCCTCCATAGAAACAACATTAAAGATGGCATTCATAACTTTGCTATTAAATGCAGCTGCTTCTTTTTGAGAAGTTTGCCACTCATTCATAGGAGTAGTGGGCTTCTCCCATCCATACTCAACGGAGTTCCAAACTCTCTCATCAATGGATTTCAGGAATGCTTTCATCCTTACTTTCCAATAGGCATAGTTATTCCCGTCAAAGTGAGGAGGAACAACAAGAGAGTGTCCGTGTTCCATGACAACAGGGGTCAAGGATCAGCTCAAAGATCAAAAGATCAAAAACAGAAGAGCAACCTGCTCTGATACCACTTGTTGGGTTTTAGACCCCTTAAAAACAACCAGATTGTGTAGCCTAGTTAATTAGCCAAGTTGTTACTTAGTTAAATTAAGAAATTCTAGGTTAAAACAATCAAATAATCATATCAAGCATATAAAGCAGCGGAATAATAAATAACACAAGATATAATCACCTAGGAAAACCAAACTGGTAAAAAACCTGGGGAGGATTTTACCCACCGATCCTCAAGGCAAAACTGAATCCACTATGAAAGAATCGAAGTTCATACAAAAGGACTTACAAGCTCCCCGCTCAACTTCCTAATGCTACCTACCAGTAGAACTTACTGACACGATCACATGCAAACTCCGAATCCACGGACTCCTTCTTTCTTGGACTCTTTAATCAGCTACAAGCTCCCCGCTTGTTTTTCTTTAAATTCCAATGGTTGCAACTATGTTGATCTTCAAGATGTTGAAAAATTCTCTACCTTGAAAACCCTAAGTTTTGTGTAAAGGAAAACTCCTCAAAGATCTCACAAGAGATTCACACAAAACAGCAATGTATGAGCAACAATGCAATATGGACAACCTCTAAAAACGTGGCTATGGTTTTGTTTAAATACCTAGGATAAAAACATAAAACCCTAAACGTTTAATGAAGTAGGGCTGAGTTGGAAATTCTGCAGAAAATTCAACCTGTGCGATTTTTGATCGATCGAGCCTGTCCTTCGATCGATCGAGCCAGGCCGAAAGTAACTAATACTTCTGCAGCCACTCGATTCCAACTTTACAATAATTAAACAACTTTGAGCAAGCCTAAACAAGACTAAATACATTGTTTTGATCATGGTTGCCAACATTACAAATTAGAGTTCTAAATACATAAAATCCTAAGCTCTTAGAACCTAACAAATTAATCTTATTTTTCTCTAGAGTTTCTCTCTCAAAATTCTTTCTAGAAGCTCTCTACATTTTGTGGGTATAAGGGTTTCTATATAGTAATGTGTGTTTGGAATGCGAAGAGTCAGTTTTTCCAAAACAGAGCTGGCTGGTGGCTTGACCTCGCGACTTGACTGAGTCACGAGTTCAAGCCGCGAGGTAACTGCATTGCCAGTCTGGACTTTTTCTCCTGTAGTGCAACAGCTGGCATGACGCTTCAGCTTCCCGCATGCTTGGCACGTGACCATTGTTTGGCGGCTTGCCAGTCGTGAGCCATCCGCAAGTTCCAGTCGCGAGTCCTTGCATCTTTGCACAAACTTAAACATTTCTTCACACTCTCACACACAATACCCTTACATGAATCCCACCTAAATACAGGGTTACTAATTACTAAAATACAAGCAAATTTGGCATGAAATAAAGCCAACAAGATGGTTGATTAAATTCAATCTTACAACCCAAAAGGGCGGCCTAGGCAAAAATTAAGGCAAATAAAAATGAACTACGTGATGACCTGATTCTTCTGTCAAGGAGGTACATAGGCAACCATATATTGGTCCGGTCACAACTTCCCCAAACCCACCATTTACCCATTGAGCCAAAAAAAAAAAAAAAAAAAGTTTTCAAAATTCAACCATTCCATTAAGTTATTCCATTACACAAATAAAAACCCAAACCCTAAACCAAGCCATAAAAAAAAAAAAAAAAAAAAACCCAAACCCTCAAAAATCCAAACGCAAAACCAAGCCATAAGAAAAAAAACCAAATCCTAAATACCTAAACCGTAAACAGAACCTTTAACCTGAAAGTCCTAAATAATTCCTAAGCTTAAGAGTTTCACATCAACTTTTAAAATAAATATGTTCAAAGCCAAAAATAAGAAGATCATTTTATCCTCAATCTTTTCTCCTTTTGTTGTTCGTTGATTCCATCTGTGCTAGGTACTTTGTCATCTTTGTCCCTCATTTTAAACTCATAGTTGTCAGGCTTATGTCTTTCTCAGTTGTCTCTAAGAAATTGTTTTCTCATAGCAACCATGTTAGCCTCCTTGTCCGCAATTTTGTGCACCAACTAGTTAGAATATTTCGTGGTCATTCTATGGAAGTGAACCTTCACAAAAGATTGATCCACTCGGTTAGCCATCTCCAAGCCCAATAACATGTTCTTTTTAGAAGTAGGACTTGTGTCCACAGGAGTGAAAGGTTTTCTCCCTCTCCCATCGAGCATTCCTTGCTCATATTGGAATTGCCTCAAGAGTCTATCTACCTCATAGAAAGGCGTTCTTCTTAATCTGACTATGAAGATGTGATCTGATCCTGTAGACCGCAGTAGAGGGGGTGGACACTTCCACCAATAAAAATTCTATCGAATTGGGGCACTGGATTTCTTGTTAAGAAATTTCACCTAGTCGCTTTCAGTTTGACAATTAGTTTTGAAGACAGTCCTACTGAGGAAACTGCCAGGACCATAATTAACAACAGTAGGCCTGGCAATCATATCCAGTCTTTCCATCAACCATATCTGTAAAGTCATGGGACTCCCAAGAAAGTTTTGTGACTCTCCACCATGAAATACAGAGTCCATTCCTAAAAGAGTTTCTGCTAAGATCAGAGAAACATGATTATCGCCACCCTTAATTTGACTCACAATGCTTATGGCTTGAGCATCTGCAAAATCGGGCCTTCCAGAGTAAAGCAAAAGTTCCCCTATGAAGTAGAGAGACAAGCCAAAATTTTTCTGCATGTTGTCAGTCACTCCATAAGTGCGCTTGTTAATTAGCCTTGAAAGAACTGCATGGAGATTCACCATGTGTCCTTCAATCATGCAACTAGTAATTGAAGTAGGAAGACCTAGAGCATCAGACAAAATCTCCTTGTGTTTGGGATCATAAGAAATTGCGACGGATTTTTTGTTAGGATCATAACCCAGAATAGCTGAAAATTTTTCAATTGTGGGGTAAAGTTCAGCAGTTTTAAACTGGAATATGTGATCTTTAGGAATCCAAAAATTCATAGCAGCACGGAGGAAATCCCACTTGATCATGACATTCCTCAAGGCATTGATTCCTTCTAGTTTGTAGGCTGTAAAATTGGTCTTGGTACTAAAATCAAAGCTGTGAACCCATCTGTTGATATCATGAATGGTTGAATGAGAAAATTTTTGTTTGTTAGCCATGGATAGCTCTTGCTTGTGATTATTATGTTTTGATAACCTTGATGTAGAGATTTGTTTGCAGGAAAGATGCTAAAATAAGCTACCTCAGTCCTTAATCAGGTTTAAATAAGTTTCAAGAGTTTATAGTTGACTATGAAAGTGTTTTATGGTCACAAACGGATAATTTTTTTTTCAAAAAACCCAAAAACATAAGAAATGCGTTGGAAAAGCGCAAGGAGTTGGCCCAAAATTGGGTGTGCCTATTGGCACCTTAAAGTACCAGTCGGCACTCTAAGAGTGCCGATTGGCACCCAGTTTAACTGAGCCCCAATCATTTCTATTTAGTGTTTTTGGACGCTTCTTGGGTTTGTTATGACTCCGTTTTTCACTCAAAAAAATTGATTGTGCAATAAAAGTTTTCAAAAATTTGCATGAAGCGTCAAACTGGGGCATTCAAGAATGCCTTGTCCATTTGTTTTAAAAAAAAGGGGGTCATCTGCCTCTGCGTTTAAAAATTTGATCAAATTGAGATTTAAAAAAAAAATCATGCATTCGTCTCTTAAACTAGGGGCATTCGGCTACGCCTTATCCCCTCTTTCTAAAAAAAAAAAAAAATCACTCATTCCTTTTCAAAAAAAGAAAGAGAGAAAAAATTCTTTTTAAAAAAATGAAGGGTTATCAAGCATAAAAGTTTCCAAACTAGGAGCATTCGGCCGTGCCTCATTCAAGTAAGTGCAAATCCCATCAGAAGTGGTCAGATAAATTCAAATTGTTCATTATATGACTCTGACAGGTAAATTCTAAACTTGTCTCATCTGAGTTTCAGCAAGATAAAAGGCAATCTAAAGGTGAAGAGCTAAAAGCTAAAATTAATACAAATTGTCTGAGGAGCACTTTCTTGTTTTTGCAGGAAAATCAAAATACAAGTCAAGCATCATTCGAACTCTCGGTTCTCCTGTGGGAAGATCTCCTTAACCCGCCTCTAGAGGAGCCACCCTCAATGTCTCCTTCCTGACTTGCATAAAATCGGGATTCTTGCAGCCGGTTCTGAAGTTCAAGATTTCTGATCCTTTCCTCCAAAGATCTTGTGTTGGCATCGGCCAATGCCATCCGGGTATTTTGAAAAATCAACAAAGACCAATGTTAAATCAATTATCATGTAAGCTTAAGCACACTCTGAAAGCATCATCTTATACCCAGTTCACTTCATTGATCACATATTGGGAAGATTGAGTGCGCGCTACTAGTTGCAAACCTCCAACATTCGTATGCTTTCCTCCATAAGATCAGTTCTGACCTGAAACAAAAATGCACCAGTTCATGAATAGTTCAGTGAGCCCAAAAAGAAAAAAAAAAAACAAAAAAAACAAAAATGAGGACTAAAAACTAAAGGATTTAGAAACACACTGGGTCACTCCAAGGAACATTTGGGGTATGCTCTGGCCTATCTAAAGTCATGGAGTTGTGTGACCCATCAGGATTCATCACTTCATACTGCCATGTGGGAAAATGAGGATAGGTCTCCATGAAAGAGCTAGAAGAGCTGCTAGCATGGCGAGGAGGGGGATTCTCTTCTTCCTCTTCCTCTTCTTCAGAAGACGAAGCCTGAAAGTACAACATACAGATATTGTCACAGACTCACAAAGCTGAAATATGCGAAATGAGCATACAAGATGAAATGTAACTTGACTTCAGGAGGAAAGAGAGATATTGAGGTTACGGGAATGCTAGCTAGGCAACCCTGTAATTGAGTTTGAACAAATTCAAAATAATCCCCTAGTGTCCCTGAAACAACATGGTCGACTCGAGCACAAGAAATTTCTTCATTAGCTAGAAGGTTAGCCAGCTAGAAAGAGGGACAAGGAGGAATTGAAATTGTCACAAGAATGTACACATGCTGAACTTGAGGCAACACTCGGTCACCAAGATACCAGTACCTCCCATGGCCACACTTAAACAATACCTAATGGCCATTAAGCTCCTGAGCCCATTCACACTCAGCATACTCCTCACACCCAAGTCAAGGATCCAAAGACATCTGAAAATCGCTAAGAACCTAGAATGAAAAGAAGACCAAACCACAATCAAGCACAAAAACCCTTAACTAAACACAAAATCCCACCAAAAAAAAAAAAAAAAAAAAAACTCACATCTGCAGCAGTTAAGTTGTCAATCACCTTATGCCAAACTTCCAAAGAACGCTTGGAAGGCATTAACAAACGTTATTTGGGTAACCAACAGAGAAACCTCGGATACATGCCATCAACATCTTCCCGAACTTGAGGACTAACCCCAAAATATTCATACATCTAGACCTAAAAAAAAGAAAACCAACATACATCATTATGACATAGCCAAAATGACTTTCCAAAACCCACACATAGCCAAAAATTCCAAACGTCACCTGCCAAACAAATAGTGCACCTCCTAAGCTTGAGAGACTATGCCTAGAAAGTTGAGTCATGAAATACAAGAGGGTTGCGTAAGCCATGCCACCCCAATCATAATTTTTGATCTGGCCAATATCCCCCAGGCTCCATAAATAGTGCAAGCTCACAGTACTACCCAAGTCTGGACATAAGAAAGTTCCAATGAAGAGAAGCACGAACATGCGTGTGCCAATTGCTATAGTCTTACAATTCTCGATATTCTCATACAGCCACATCAAGGAGACATTTTTGCTCTTTAGTTTTGAAGGCATCACACTGAAAAGATTTTTAATCTCTTTTCAAGTGAGGAAGTCATCGACCATGATTCTTTCACCACCCGGTCTTAAGCCACTAATGACTGAGAAGTCATAAGGTGTCAACATCACTTCACCAATGCCTGGAAAATGGAAAGTGCACTTAGTGTCCCAAAACCGCTCTGACAAAGCAAGGAGTAACTGGAGATCTTTGTACTCAGGAGTAACTGGAGATCTTTCAGATCTAATTTTTTTTTCTAAACCAAAAACTGATCTGATCTTTCAGATCTGATCTTTCAGATCTGATTTATTTATTTTTTTAAAACCAAAAACTGATCTGATCCTTCAGAACTGATTTTTTTTCTAAACCAAAAACTGATCTGATCTTTTAGATCTGATTTTTTTTTAAACCAAAAAACTGATCTGATCTTTTAGATTTGATTTTTTTCTAAACTAAAAATTGATCTGATCTTTCAGATTTGATTTTTTTTGTAAACCAAAAACTAATCTGTATTTTCAATAAATACGAATCTGATTTTTTCTAAATTCAAAACTGATCTGTATTTTCATTAAATACAGATCTGATTTTTTTTTAAAAAACTTTTCTTTGTTACAAAATTGCAGATTTTGAAATTCAATGAAAGGACTGAAAGTTAGGTTGTAGCTTTTTTATGAATGTGATGCATGTGTAATAAATTCATCATATAAATGTGGGTCCTCTTTCAAAAAGTTTTTTTTTTATTTTTTATTCATAAAAAAAAGATCTGATTTTTCTTGATAAAATCACTTTATTTATTTATTTATTTTTTTACACAAAAACAGATCTGATATTTTTTTAAAAAAATCTCATTCTTTCTTTTACATAAAAACAGATATGATCTTTCTTTACAAATCAAAATTTCTTTTATACACAAAACATATATGAATTTTTTTAAAAAAGAGGACACATCCATAAGGTAAATTTATTTGAATTAATTTTAGTCAAGTATCTGTCATGTATGTTCAACATTTCATTCACATCATGCAAAAAATGGTATATAGGTCATTAGAGTCTAGAAGACCATACTTTGTCTGGGTAGAATGGGTGCCTAACACCTTCCTATTCCTTAATCTAGCCCCCTGAACTTAGGGTTTTTGGATAGGTAGATTAGTGTTTTGTCTTTCTTTAATTTTGATAGATTGTAACTAGGACCAAAAGTTTTGTATTCTTTTACATAGATTGTAACTAGGACCTAAAACGTTGTAAGGTTTAATTTACCAAAGTTGTACTATTCTTTATTCAATCAATAACATTCAAAGCATTTCTAAATATGTATTTTGTATTTAGTTTTTTTTTTTTTTTTTTTTTTTTTGCATAAAAAAAATAAGTAGTGACTCTATACCACTTACCCAAAAAGAGAGGTGCCCTTAAAAGCACCAAAATCTTTTTTTTGAGAGCACCATCTCAAGAAGTGCAGTCTCTCACACCTTGAGTAGCTCATAAATTCATCATCTTTAAGGATCTTTTGACATAGACTCAAACCTAACACAATTTAATTGATACAATCCAAATTTGGTATGTTTTGACACTAGAATTTGCCAATTCACTTATCAACCCTAACAATACAATATTGTTTTATTCGTTCATTTTCTTGTATTTTGAAGGTAAACCAAACAAAAATTTAAGTGAAAAAAATTATAAAGAAAATGATAATAATTAATTTGCAGGATATCAGCATCATGTACCCAAAAGATAATAGTCCAACTATACATCTGCATTAGTTCCTTCCTTTAAGCTGTTGAAAGTTTTATTTTGGATCATCTATTTCAGTTTTGGCAACAATACTGGTTTTGACAATATTGATACATTATGTATCTTTTCCATTTGTAACAAATCTATAAGATTAATGGGGGAAGTCTCAATAAATCATTTGACCCTTATTATATAGTGCCAAAAAAAGAAGAAAAAAACAAAAGAAAAAGTGTATATCTATGACCGACGCACATATATGAGAGAGAGAGAGAGAGAGAGAGAGAGAGAGAGAGAGAGTGAGGGTGGGCTCCACAGAGGCAGCGGGGTGGAGGAAAAAGTAAAGATTATTATGAAATATTCTTAGCTATTATTTTAAACATGATTAGGAAAGTCCAAAGTTATGGTTTATATTGATATTTTGGGTCCAAATATGCGATAATTGCATTGTTAATTGGCTCCTGGAACTGGTAGGTAGGATGTCACTCAAATGATAACTGTCCCGACTTCCCTTTGTATTATTATGACCAAAATAATATTGCCAATAAACGTGACATATAATAGATTGGAGCAAGCAACCATGACAAATAATAATAAAAATTTACCATTTGTAAAAAATAGTGAGAAACTAATGAAACTATATGTGAGAGTTGAGAGACGTCTTCCATTACTCCACTGTGATGTAATTGAACAATATTACCTACTTTTGATTTGAAATGTTAATGTTGACATCCTATCACAGTGCACAGATGGCTAATGGAAATGAATTAAATGCATAGTTGGGTTTGGGATAGGAATTAGGATTTACTATTTAGTTGATAGAGCTTCCGAAGTGAGCCCAGAATATATAAAGCAACTTTAAGCATGATAAAGTGATAATAACTTGGTGTTTTGGCTTGTTTAAGCATGGATGGAATGTAATTGATGTCAAAGTTTTGTAGATTCAGATTGGTTTTTGGATTTCTTATTTGTATTAATTAGCACCTAATTTAATTACAACTAGAACCCATCTCAAAAAACTTGGGCGCCTTTAAGCTTGTTTAGTACTTTGTTATTAAGAGTAGTTGGTATTAAACAAATTAGATAAAGCTTAGGGAATGTTTTATGAGGTACCTTCAAGGTAGCTAAACTGTCATTATCTTAAAGCACTAACAATAGTTAGAGACACCTCTCGATGGAGAATGGGGACTTTGTTTTCTGAAATGAGATATTAGACAAGCAAGGAAAAGACAACTAACTGTACTTGATCCGACTAAAAAGACAATATTTTAGTCATGTTTAATTTGAGCTACTCTCTGTAAACATGTATAAACGAGAAAAGTCCAACAAACAAAGCCTTATGGGTTACTTCACCGTTGTGTTGGATAACACGTCACAGTATTTATAGAACCTTCATATTGTTTGTATGAGAAATTGAGAATATATATTCTTTTCCATCTAAACTAGCTGATACTGTATAACAATAATCAATGTAGGGTAGATATAAATTTTCAGTCTCTTTCATAAACAAAGGACAAGTTTTGATTGAAACATTACTTTTATATAGATTAATTATTTTTATTTTTATATTTATTTGGTACTAATCCTAACAAATTACTTTAATAATTATGAAAAATTTTTTATTGCTAGATTTATTTTATAATAATTTGCGTTGAGTTCATGACGTTTTATAAGTTTTGTGTCATCTATTGTCCCACACAGTAACTCTAAGGACTAACTTTAAGGGGTTGACCTAATGATTCTTAAGGTTTTATAATATCCGTGAGATCTTAAGTTTGAAACTTCTTAACAGTATCTTGGGACCATTTTAAGGGATTGTTCTCTGTAATAACCAGGTGTGTGTGGGATGCCAAGATCACACATGCTCAAAAGAATAGTCTGATACTCGAAGAGGTTTAGATACATTTGTTTGTTAAAAAAAAAAAAATTTAAGGACTCAAATTTGTTCACCCTATTAGTATATTTGTTATAAATAGCTGAGATAACATATTGTGATTGGTGTTAATAAAAATGATATTAATGGTGGGTGTATGTGGTAGTAATGTGGCTCTAATAATAACTTACCATTTTAGCAGTTGTGAAAAATAATTGTGAAAATTTTGAGTGATGCTAGAAATTTTACAAATTTTTATTACACAAGTCTTTCAAACTGATGTATCACCAATTACATAAAGATAATCTAATCATATTTATAATATTATTCATATTCTGAGGTTTGGTGTCTACTTAGAAGACAGTCTTAAATAACCCTATGTTTTAGTTGTGTTGGTTTTTCTTCAAAAGAAAGTGAATAACAAAGTAAAAACTATTTAACCAATATTCCACCACACCTCAATGTTGTAATTTTAGCAAATTGGGATGATTTGTCATAATAAAATTCACACTTTTCTTCTCAAAAAGAAAAAAAAGAAAAAAAGAAAAAGAAGAAGAAAGAAAGTAAAAACTATTTAAGTGCAGCAATATTACTTAGAATTGAAATGATAAAGTTTAATTCCAAACCAATTTGGAGTTATCTCCTCCAACCTACTACAAGATAATTTAAAAGACTTACCATATATATAATTTAAACAAGTCACATGAATCATTAGAGAATTCACTTGACTAAAATTACATATAAATAATCTCTTCCGTCACCATATAGTTGATATGCAAAATCTCTTTTTAAGTTTTAACTACAAGACTCATATCCCTCTCAAAGAAAGTGAAAATAACAAGGAAAGTCTATTTAAGTGTAAAAATATTACATGTAATTGAAAAGGGGCCTAGATATGCAAAATATTTTTTACCGACAAAGTACAAACTTCATATCCTTGACCTAGTTTGCAATAGCATTAACATCCGTAGTGGCAAAACTGCAACCCGTGAACAAACTCGAGGATAGGAAGACTACCATCATCACCACTACCGTCAACAACAATAAAGAAAAGGAATAACGGGTCAATGAACTTCGTTTTCTTAATTGATTTCCTTTTCCTCTGCTTCATTCTTTTCAAGATTGTTGGGATTTGATTCCTAAAGATTAACCGCATTTCTTCTAGTGAGGTTCTCCCCGCAAATCATATTAGTTTTTTTTTTTTTTGGTTTTTGTTTGTGTGTGTGTGTGAGATTCATATGATGGCCAAACCCTTGTCTATATTTGTCTCTTTGGGTAAATATGAATGATTTTTTGAGAATTTGATTGCGGAGATAAATCCCAGTTAAAATTGAGGTAGTTAAATTTATGATTTTGTATATTTAGTTGTATGTATTGTGAGTGAGTCTATCAAATATGCTTTGGTCCTTGAATGAAAACTATTCGTTTGGAAGAATGTTGTGCAAAAAGTTGTGTTATCAGATACTTTACATGGTTTAGAGGGAGGATAAATGTGAAGTGTTTTAGTTTCTGAAGGACTTCATTCAGATGCTGACTAACACCACTGGTTCTCACAATTTTTTTTTTTTTTTTGCATCAATGGTTGCTATTTGTAAGTTGCTCGTGATGACACTTAATCCCAACGGGAAAGTAGTATAGGTTGGGTTGAAGTTCCCTTAATCTTTACTGTAGAGAAAACAAATTAAAAAGAATGAACAAAAAATTGTGTAATCCACTTTAAGAGAAGATATTTTATGTATCAGATAAATATATACATCTTCCATCTCTCAAATATATGAGTTCCACACATACTGTGAGCATGTACATATATCTGACACATAAGATTATTATTATGCTTTTAGACACGGAAAAGATAAAGGCAAAGAAATATTCTTACGTAAGCATCTATGATACTTGAGACCCTCAAAGACTTGTTAGTAGTTTTTTGAATTGTTTTTGTTTTGCTAATTTGAAGGGCAGGGAGAAGGGTGTCACCGGATTGTAAGCTTATTGGTAAGAGTTGTTGGACTTTCATGTTTATGTTATCTTTGTTAATTGGTCTATAATTATTACTTAATTTCTTTATTTTACGTATTATTACCAGGAAAAAAAAAGATAAAAAATGTTTTTATTATTGCAAGACAGTAAAAGGACAACAAATTAAAAATGATGATGAGACATTTTCATGAAAACAAAAGATAAAACTTGGAGTTATAAAGAAAACATAACATAAAGAAAATGCAAACTAATTTGTCTTTCAATAGGAAAATCAAATACGCCTTAGATTTCAGTTATCTTGGTTCCCAAAAAAAAAAAAAAAAGATTTCATGTTATCTCTCACATGAAATTTGCCAAGTCATTTCAGTACTCAAACTTTTCCCTTCTTTTTTTGTGGGTAAGTACGGACAAACAGGTTACAGCTAGAGTTTGTGAGAGCATTTTTGTGTGGATATTTATGAAGCCAGCATCGTTACCAACTACCATGCAACAAAACTCATTTATTGAGAGAATAACAAAAATGAAAAAGTTTTGCAAATTAAAGATAGAGTACAGAAATAGGTATTGTTTTGAGTGGGTGCGTTCGTGTAGTCGTGTATGAGAAAGGTGGGACGTGAAGAGTCAAAGTAGTTTGTTGCATATTTTCAGTGCCTGTTGATGTAAAAGGTGAGGTTATGACTTATGAAGAGAAGAGAAGAGATGGTTGCTTATATGTGTTTCTTATTGGGAAGGTGAGAGAAAAAGGTATATTATGGTTTTCATATAAGGACATCTCAAAGGAATTATGGATGTTTGGCTCTGCAAGTAACAGAAATGCTTGGCAATTACTGTTTGAAAGCTATTTCAAACCCTACTATTTCTGCAGCTTGTTTCACACACACCCACATTAACATATATACATGGAGAGAGAAGGCTTCCATTTCTGTGTTGGAGACAAATGGGAGATAGAGAAAAATTGGTATATATGCGGCTCAAAATAGCGAGGCATGTCATCATAAATGACTTTTCTTGACCGATGTAACAATTCCAACAAAGAACTTCTAATGTCACATTAATAATTTCTATAACTCTATTGTCATTTTTTCCCAAAGTTTTTTGTTTAAAGAATTAATTCAACATTGTAACTTATGCAAGTTTCATAGCAATCCTTCTAAGTCTAAACGTTACTTTACGGCTTTAATATTAAAATCAAGAGGACAATATTGTGGTTTAGGGGTCATTATAGCTGTCATTAGTCATTACTTCTTGAAGTTGCTTTAGAAAACACAGTTTTAATTACGTAATCAAGTTAATGTTTACTCTGCCTGAGGTTCATTGGTTCAGTGATAAGTTGATATCATACCCCTAAATTCTCAGGTGTGAGAAAGGAAATAATTGGTGGTTTAAAGTTTAAACTCACAGTATAGTAAGAAATTATTATGTTGTTTCAAATACGATATGCATGTGAATTATTCATATATATGTACAAGTCAATAAAAGCATGTTGCTTCCATATACGATATTATGGGTTTGAAAAGTCCCATGTCTTTCTCATTGGGCAGTTTTGGTTTTGCCAAAAGAATAAAGTGCAAATTCCATATAACATATCTTCATTTCATTTCTGTTGCCGTCATTTTCATGTTAGAGATATCATCATCTCATCTTGGCCACTTCCTCAAATAGTTTACTTTAACAAGTAATCCTCTCCTTACATATATTAGTTTAGATAGGTTATCTTAATTTGATTGAAGTGGGATATTAGTCAATTTGCTAACCTTCGTAGCTAGCTATATTTGTTGTATTTCTTATATTTCATTTTTCTTTTCTTACCAATCTGAAATTGCAAAAAAAAAAAAAAAAAAAAAAAAGTCTTGAAATAGATCGCGATAATATGTCTAAGGGAAAACTCAAACTTATTTTACATATTTCTATATAAGTTCTTTTGGCATAAGAACATTCCCATTAGGCTCAATAGACCACGCTTTTACTAAATATAGCTAAACTAACCTAAAGGCAAAAATACTCCTACATCATACTCAACAAACTATGGACCAAAATAATTTATGAATAATACCTCAATACACTTATTGAGATACTATTCATCAACGGACTTTGTTTGATTTGGGAAAGTCATGTCATTTTAATGCATAATTGACTTTATAGACATATTAATCTTATTTTCTTTTTAATTAACTTATATATATATATATATATATGAGATGAGTTCAAGTTACACTTAGAGTTACAACTTTTATAAGCCTATCATTTGTAATAAATCTAGAGTTTGGTTCAAGTTATACCTGGTGTAACTCTAAGTAATGTTGCACTACCCAATAACTTGTTATTGAATTAATATTTTGAAAATCCAACCGATGAATTATATGTTTTATATGTTCTTAACATGCATGCCAATTTTCATATCAATTGGATGCTATCTACCATTTGATCTATAAACTCATATTTTATGCATTATTTTAAACTATAAAAATTTGAATTTTAACAATTGATTGATGACATAGATATTAATTTTTGATCACCTTGAAATTTTGCAAGTATAAAGAATATACAAAGATAATGTAATCTAACGATGAATTTGTCAATATTCGCATCTAATTAAAAAATATTGAGTGGTGTAACATTGTTTAGAGTTACACTATGTGTAACTTGAACCCAACCCATAAATCTAATGGTAGAAATACTCTAATAGCCATGTCATCAACCTTTTACAAATAAGTGAACTAATAGCATTAATTATCTCCAACTATGTCAATAAATGTTTTGTACCCTTATAGAAAACTTATTACTGTTGAACGTTGAAGTTTATTATTTTTAGTCTAATTTTTCACACCACAATATCCACATTTTCCTATAATTCATTCTGCACAAAAGAATCGTATATCACCCATCTCACCTGATCTCCATAGCAAATGGCAAACACCAAAAATTAGTCTAAAAAATATATGCTAGTATAGTACTTTTCCAAATCCTAAGCTCTCTCTAGGGTTTGTATCTTTGAATTGCTAGGTGAGCTCCCATGTAAAATCTAAATTCTTAAAAAACTAAGGACAGTAGTGGGATTTTTTTTTTTTTTTTTTTTTAACAATTAAATTGTTTGGTGAATCCCAAATCCATCCTACGCTCTCTCCTGTGTTTGTTTTGTTTTTTTTTGTTTTTCAGTAAAACTCAGTGGTGGGATTTTACAGTGGGGAGATATATGTTTATGTTGGCAAAAAGAGACAAAATCAATTATACGAAAATGTGGTGAGATAATTATAGTAAAGAAAGGAAAGTTTTATGAATTTTCTATAAGGGGACAAAACATTTAATAAATTGACTAGTGGGAGTTAATAACATGACCACTACTTTTTATCTACTATTAGATTTAATAAGAATCAATGATTTAAAAATGGTGTAACTCTTGCAAAGTTATGGGTGATTATTGGGTACCTTGAGAGTATACTCTTGAAGTATTTAATAAATTTCCCAAAATTAGACCTAGTGTAACTTGAACCCATTTATATATATGAGATGAGTTCAAGTTACACTTGGTGTAACTCTCGTAAAGTTACACATTTTTTACAATGTAAATTTATAAGTGATCTAATGGCTAAAAAAAATATCATTAAATGCTATTACTTTTCATCTCATTCATAATTAATACTAGCATTCTCTCTCTCTCTCTCTCTCTCTCTCTCTCTCTCTCTCTCTCTCTCTCTCTCTCTCTCTCTCTCTCTCTCTCTCTCTCTCTCTATTTATTGTTTTTCACTTGATTAAAGGGCATACTGCCATTTTTAACAACTTTCATTTTTTATACTTGAAAAAAAAATAAACTATACAAAAAAAATATCTGAGATAGATAATTAGTGAGAAATAGAATGGTCAAGTAACTTTAGCTAAGTGCTTGGAAATAGTAGTTCATGTTCATTTTTTATTTGATGGAGAAGAACAAGTTCATTTTCAATTAATACTGTTATGATCTGAAGCAGTTGCAACTTTGCAAGAAGTATGAGCTTATTCTCCATTATAGTTGCTTCCTTATGTAGATCCATATAAGACTTGTGAGGCTGTGCTTTGACACAATATATTACTGTTATCCTATGGACATCTATTATTAGTACTTAATTGTTTGGTTAACAAAACTTCCACACCAAAATATGAAAGCAAAAACACAACAATAGAGATAGAGGCACTGACCTAATTATGTGAAAATGAGCCTCAAGATATTTATCGTGTGTGTATATATATATATATATATTTTCCAAGTATAGAAATGCAAGTAGTTAAAAATGGCAGTGTACCCTTAATCAAGTGAAAAAATAAATAAGTAGAGAGAAAATGCTAGTATTAATTACGAATGAAGTGAAAACCAATAGCATTTAATGATATTTTTTTAGCTGTTAGATCTTTTATGAATTTATGATGTGAAAAATGTGTAACTTTACAAGAGTTACACTTATATATATATATATATATATATATCTATATACACATAGACAACAACTACTACAACTACTAGTAGTTAGTAACTTATGTCTCTTTAAAAAAGAAAAACAAAAATGAAAAAAAGAAGCTAGTAGCTTATGTAATGAACAAGAAAATTTAACAAATATAAATTCTCTCTCTCTCTCTCTCCCTCTCAAAAGATGAAATTTGATAATTATAGTAAGTAGTAACTATTAATAGGAATTTATTATAATTGTATTTGTGTGTGTGTATATATACATACATATATATATATATATATATATTATATTATAGACACACACACATCTACTACTACTAGTACTGGTTAGTTACTTATGTCTATTTAAAAAAGAAAAAAATGAAAAAAGAAGCTAGTAGCTTATGTAATGAACAGAAAAATTTAACAAAATATAAACTCTCTCTCTCTCTCTCTCTCAAAATATGAAATTTGATCATTATAGGAATTTATTATAATTGTATTTGTATATGAAACTATTTGTTAATTATACCTCTTAAAATAAATATGATATGAAAAGGTTCTTATTTTACTATTTATTTTTTGCAACCGATATGACAAGATTCTAATGGATGGTATAAATATAGAATAAAAATTAAAATCAAATAAATAATAATAATAATAATAATAAATGATAATAATATTAATAATAACATGTAGAAGTGTAAGGCCACAAAAGCTTAAATGCAAAATTTTATGAGGTGAAGCAAAAGTCATACATCTTCAATTATATATATATATATATATATACTAGTCGTTAAATTGTGCAATGCATGCAAGCGAAAGTTTAACAAAATATGATTTTTTTGCTATTTTTTTAAATCTAAACATGAAATTTGATGCCTATGATAGTTATTAATTGTATTTTATTTTAATTGTAGAAAAATTCTAATGAAATTTTAAATATAGAATAAAATTTTAAAAATTAAAAATTATAAAATAGAATAATGATATATAAAATTAAGAAGCTTCAGAAACTTACATGACAAAATATTATAAGGTTAACTAAAAGTCAAACATCTTTATATATATTATAAACTAGTCAATACGCTATGCAAAGTAAAAAAAAAAAAAAAAAAAATTTTTTTTTCTCTCCTTTATTTTTTATTATCTAAATATGAAATTTATAATTATAGTATTTTATTAAAACAAATTTATTATAATTATATTTGTATATGAAAGTATCTATATACTATTTAAAGAAAATATGATTATGATAATTATTAATAGCCATTTATTATGATTTTATTTGTATATATACATATCTATTATATTATACCATTTAAAGAAAATATAGTGTGGCAATATTCTAATGGAGTGTTTAAATATAGAAAAAAAAATTAAAATCAATTAATATATATTATATACACTAAGATAAAGACATGAAAGTTGTTAAGTCTCAAAAGTTTACATGGTAATATCTTATGAGGTTAACCAAAAGTCAAATATTTATATTATATTATATTATATATATATATATATATATATAATTGAAATAGACTAGCTAGTGTGTGTGTGTATATATATATATATATTATAGATATAGATTATAGACTGGCTTGTGTATTGCACGACAAAGTTTAATACTATGATTTTTTTTCTCTTTTTATTTTTTTTTTGTCTAAATATAAAATTTGATAATTATGATAATTATTAGTAGGTACTTATTTTAACTATATTTGTATATTGAATGGAACTATTTATTCTACCATTTAAATAAATCATGATGAGGCAATAATATAATGGAATGTTTAAATATATAATAGAGTTTAAAATCAATTAAAACAAAATTGAATAATGATATTTTAAAATTGTGAAATCTCAAAAGCTTATATGACACAATATTATGAGATTAACTAAACATCAAATGTTATGGTTTTGATTTTTGATGTGATACCCATAATAGTTTGTTTGTGATTAAATTATATGAGTTTGTGTGTTGTGCAAGTCTGTCAAGGTCCGCATTAAGTGTGTCAAATAGTATGTATATCTTAATATGTTGATAAAAAGTAATTATTATAAAATAGACATAATAAGTTCAAATTCCACTGTTTCTATTATAAAAAAAAATACATTATACCTTCTCCTAATGTAGCTTCCCACCAAAATATTGCTACTTTCTTAATATATAAAATTTCAACAGCCCCCAACAGAAAAAAAAAAAAAAAAAAGAAAAAGAAAAGAAAAAATATATATTATGTGAAATCAATCCTAATTAGTTTAAAAATGTTTCAAATAATATACATAGTGCCCTAAACTCATGACTGATGAAGGCGGCTAACCCAAAACCAACTAGTTAATAATGAGGGTCAAAGGGGATCGCCAAAAATCAAACCTAACATATCAAGAGCCAGTAGTGATCCAAAATCAAATGATCTAGACGGACAAATCAAGGTGCAGATTAACCTTATATTGTGTCACCCAAGACCCAACTACAAATTCCTGAAAGAATTGAACAAAGGGCAAAAAAAAATTCCGTTTGATATAGGATGGACCCGTTGGATTGGCACATCCACCGGTTACAATTAGATACTGATTTTATACCAACTAGGCCAGTGATGTATAGTTAAACTGGTTCATGGTGATGTTAATAGATAAGCTATTTTAAGCATATGTAGATGGGAAGAAAGGTCTTTGATTTCGTGGGGTATCAAATCTCAATCAGTTAAGAAACACTATTAAAATATATATATATATATATATATATATATATAATACTAATATTCATAAATGTTTTTCCAAATTTTTTTGACTTGCCATCTGCATGGAAGTATGGAAAATGGCAGACGGTCTACCCATACTTTTCCTGATGCTGTAATTGCACGGCATTTGGTTAAAACCTGAGGTCCGAACCTGACAGATTTTCCTTCAAGCCATGGAGAAATCCAGCAAATATGTACTGTAAATTAACCAACATGCATTTATTGACCTTTTGAATTTTCGCCCTTTAATTTGTGCATTTCTTTTCTTTTATAGTGTTTTTTAGATTAAGGATTTTTCTGTTTTTTGGGTTCTATTGCATTGTGATTGTGTCACTTTTACGATAACAACCATCTCATATATCAAATATATACATTATTTCTCTTATAGTGTATGAATCTCATATCTTTGTGGGACTTTCACGCGGTTAAATAGAAAATCTATAAGTACGATCGATGCATGAAATACTTTCTCATCTTAACTTTAAGAAATATAGGTAATTGGTGATGGACAAGAGATCTAATTGGATTTGTGCAATGTTAATTTGTTGTTATTATCAAGTTAATTTTATGTAATTTTGGATTTCCCTCAAAACATCATACGATTTTTAATTAGGAGACAATTAGGATACATAAGGTTTTTATTTATTTATTTTTAAAGTTTTTAAATTCATTTTTAAGTAGAGAGATTCAAGCCATAGATGTCTCTGTTCTGCTAGAAACACCAAAAAAATATCACTTGATCTAAAGGTCATTGGCCAAGTTAGCCAATTTATTATTTGATTTAAGCACAAATTCATGAGATGGATACTTTTATAACTTAATGAAAATGGCTACCAAAATATTCAAGTGATAACTTAGTGGTAATAACATCTTTTATGATAATTCATGTCTTTAATTCAAACCCTACCTCTCCCTCTTTCAATATCTATCTATCACCACACAAAAAAAAAAAAAAAAAAAAAAAAAAAGCTATTTTTTTTTTTAAATAGAAGAAAATTGCTACTTAGCACAAGCCTATGAATTTAGGGTTATAGGTTTCAAAAGTTAGTTCCTTACTCATTTACTATTACCTAAAACAAAATTGTGCATTTACCATGTTATTCTTACCTTTTGTGGCCAAAAAAGAGGAAAAAAAGTCCGATCCTTCTTGGAATCAAATTGATTATCTTGAAACAAATTCCTTTATTTAAGCACTACCTTTTTTTTTAGCTTGACTTCATGGCACTTGTGAATATATCAATAACTTGCAATTATAGCAATATGTTCTTGACAACTTGAAGTAAGACAACCTTTAAGATTACCAAAGTTCTTCTAATCAAATTGATGCAGGATTGTTTGGTCCAGCTGCAGATAATTAAACTGCTTCCACTGAGAACTTGATGAACTAAATAGAGCAAAGTATAATTAATGGATTAACTTGTTCTGATAAATACCTCTATTTATACCCAAAAAAAAATTCATAATCAGCATTGACTAAATATACCCCAACTTTTATGTGGTATACTAAGGTGAGTTCATCTCATTTCTCTATTTACTAACATACATGGAGTGTGCAGCCACTGAGCCAATGTTTCGAGTGGGGCACACATAGCTACCAAGGATCTCTTCGAGGTATGCATGGCCTCCTCCTCATCATTTTTGCTATTTCCTAGGAACTAATCAATTTGATTAAGAGCCATAATGATTTAAGTCTTAATTAAGCCACATTGTTTGATAAATAAGATACACCTTTTAAATGAAAGAAATTAGGAAACCTATTTAATTTTGCACTATAGGAGAAATGTCCCTTTAACAAAAATTATAAGGTGCCTAATTGGCTAGGTTTGATTTAACGTGGTACCATGGCTTAAGATAGAGAGAGGAAAAACGAAAACAGTTGGGAAAATAAGAGAGCGAAGGTCGTGGTTCAATGAGAATAGGTGTACACATAAGACACATAAATATACATAATACATAGATATATTACATAGGCAAGGCAGGCTTAATGTGTCGTGTAAAACCAACAAAAGTGACTTCTCATCCACAACCCTAAACCAACCCTCCCCCACTTTTCTTATTCTCTGTTGGTGGTCATTTCCTTCTACTTCTTCTATATATCTTCTTGTGGACTTCTCTTTGGTGTATTTGATGTCCAACAATTCTATAGCTCGGCCTGCCATGGAAGATTCTGCTGGAGCTGCTGGGTCTAGTGATGATGCTAAGAGTACTAGTTGTCCCCGTGGACACTGGAGGCCAGCTGAGGATGAAAAACTCAGACAACTTGTGGAACAATATGGTGCTCAAAATTGGAACTCAATTGCTGAAAAGCTTCAAGGAAGATCAGGTATAGATATTTATCATCATCTCAATCAATAATATTAATTAATCCCCTCTCTCTCTCCCTCTCTGGGAATCTTGGATCTTACTATAGATTAGAGAATTTAGCTTGAAAATGAATATTCACTTGGACTAGCTTGACCATCTTTCTGACCTACTAATCTGATCAAAATATTTTAGGACTTGATATTTGTTACATCATGACACAGAAGAAAATTATTAAACTAAATCTAAGAGAATCTAACAAATGGGTTTTTTTACAATTTTTTTAATTAAAAAAAATTATGAATGTGTAGGAAAGAGTTGCAGATTGAGGTGGTTTAATCAACTAGACCCTAGAATCAACAGGCGGCCATTTTCGGAGGAAGAAGAAGATAGACTGCTTGCAGCTCATCGCATTCATGGGAACAAGTGGGCTCTCATAGCAAGGCTATTCCCAGGTCGAACTGATAACGCTGTGAAGAATCATTGGCATGTTATTATGGCAAGGAAGCAAAGAGAACAATCCAAGCTATGTGGAAAGAGAACTTATCAAGAAGTTAATTACAATTACTCCAAAACCTCTAGTGCTAATTTTCTTGGAAGGAAACCTATATCTCAAGGTGATCATTTAAGCTCATCATCAAGAGCTGGGTCTGAGAGTACTAGCAGAATCTTTGAGTTCCGAAACCCCACTAAAGAAAGGATATTTGCAGATTCACCCTCTAGTTCTTCGCTTTCTTGGAACTTTGCTTCATTTCCAACAGTATCAAGCAACTCATCTTCGTTGGAATTATTCATGAGAAGACAAGGAAGAACCTGCTTCAATTCTAGTTCTAATAATTTCATTAACTCGGAGTGCTCGAAACGGTCTGATCAATATCTTCATAGATATCATCCAAATTCTTCAGTTCATCATGGCAGCTATCAGGGTTCCACAACATATGGACTAGTTCCAAACTACACCAAGGTTGTTCCTAGTCCCTTTGGCTGCTTCAACCTTGGCAGTGATTATGAAACAAACGGAAGGAATAGGAGAGAGTTAGTGAGTTTTTGCAATAACTCACCCACATTAACGAAGTTGAGGGCAACCGCAGAGCATGAGCAAGGAGATGAATCCATTGAACACAAGGATATTCCCTTCATTGATTTCCTTGGTGTGGGAATCTCTTCTTGATCACAAAAGTACATCTTTTTTTTTTTAATTTTTTTTATTTAACTTTTTCTTAATATATTAATTATAGTTCTAGTTTCACTTCTTCATCTTAATTACGGACTAATTATTGATGGCATCATGAGGTTTGGCAATTTCATATGTTTCATTTAGGTACCAGGTTCCTTATTCTAATTATGCATGAGCTTTGGCATCACAGAAGTTCTAGGTTTCATTTTGTTTTCCTACTCTAATCAATGCATCAAAGTGTGGGAGAAATAAGTATACAATTTTAGTAACTTGGTGCAAGTAAGCTAACACATGAATTATGATTCTTGTGGTCTAATTCAGAAAGTTTTGAAGGAAATATAGAAAGCTGATGAAAATTAATTTGTAGCCTTTCACTTAATTCTTCAACTTGATGTGCAATAGGCAGGTATGTTTTTTCTCTCTAAATTTCCATATATATATATATATAAATATTTTCTAGAAAATTACATGAGAGAAATTGATGCATAAGTCCATTTCAAAGTCTGGCTGAGAGATATCATCTTTTGTTTGAAGCTTCTTTTATCTATGCATAATTCCATTTAAGGTCAGGTTAATAACCATTACCCATTTTATTTATTTATTTATTTATTTATTTTTTTTAAGTTTCTTTTATCTGCACCCTTAAGCGTTCGCCTGATTACTGTGTTTGGTTAAGCTTATTTGCTTGAAGGTGTGATAAAAAGTAGATTTAAAAAAGTGTAATTAGTTTTTTTCACAATTTCAAATGTACAATATTTCACATAATATCTATACTTTCATTGCAAAATATCCACATTTTGCACATAATATGAAAAATGTGAATATAATGTAAAAGTGCGTGGACACTGTTGGATGTGGAACAATAATAAATATAAATATATATATATATATATATATTTTTTCCAAATAAACCAACCAAATTTTTTTCACTTTCCACCTATTTTCCATATACTTTTGCATGGAATTTTTATTTGTTCTAGGATTAATTTGTCCTCCCTCACAAGGTTTCCATAGGAAAACAAATTATATATGTTACTATCTGTTTGAGTATATGTTGTGGAATACTGGAATGATCAGTTTAAGCTGTCCAGTCAATTGGGCAAACTAACTATTACAAGAAACTTCTCTTCGTAAGCTTAACTTTTGTATTCTAGCAAAGTATTATTAGATGGGTGACATGTTATTCTAGAGTTGCAACTACTCGTATTTTTTTATTTGTAAGAATTCCAATGGAGAAAGAAATTAAATTGGTCAATTACAATCAAGGTAGCAAAAATTGACATTATAACTGTAAGGGTATTTTATTGTCTCATGTGTTTTATAAGTTTCAACTTTCAATGCATGCATGCCATAAGAATTATACCAAGAATGCAACTCTAAGTGGTTAATGCGGATATGGAAAAAAAAAACTATATTGCTTTGACGTGTGGCGTCAAACTTTTTGAAATCGACACCGCAACATTTGCACAAAATCACAGTATGATAAACCAATATAATAGTTAAACTACCACTTCCAGATAAAGTTTCAAACAATCGCTTTTAATGTACTCAGAAGATATAGGTAATATCAAGCAAACAATATGGCGCAACTATTCAAAATATGAAGTCTGCAAACTTATTCTATGGCTGCTGTATTTTTTTCTTAGTTTAGTATTGCGTTCAATCGTTCAAGTTGTTTTCTTTGTTTTTACAAGTTTTTTTTTTCCTACTTTAATGGCTTTCGTCATGGATTGCATTGCTTGAAGAAATCAAAGAAAGGGACACTTACATAAGCAATATTGAGCTTTTGCATATTCATGTTCGCGGCTTTCTGTTAATGCCATATTCATTGTATCACACGCATGGCCGCTATATTTGAATTCACAAGAAAGAGAACTAGAGTAAACGTTTGTAGAGACAGTTGATTAACTTGTGTAACTTACAGTTTGTTTCCCTTGGAATTTTTTAGTTGAAATAATGAAGAATCTTAAGCTCTAAGCCACTAAGAAAAGACCCAACCTGTTGAAAAATTTTTACAGGTAAAGATATATTAGCTCAATAGTTTAGACTCAAGTCCAATCCTAATTTGTGTGTAAGCCAAGTCTCATACTTGTATTAGAAGTCTATTTACCATAGTTAGTGTATTGTTACTTTAGGGTTTAGCCTTCTATATATATTCATGTTGGGTTCATTATAAATTAATAATGTAGGATATACTATATTTTCATATAACACATTGCTAGTATTATACTATCATTGTAATACAATATTTGTACTACATGGGTATATATAGGAGACTAAATCCTAGAATAATCATACACTAACTATGATTAATAGACTTCTAGTACAAGTAAGAGACTAGACTTGCACATAAAATAAAATTAGGCTTGAGCCTATACTATTGAACTAATATATCTCTAGCATTTACTTACAGTTTATCTATGTAACCAAAAAAAATTGAAAACGTTTTCATTGTCATCGATGTTTAAAGAAAAAAGAACTTGTTTTGATCCATGAATTGTAAAAGAGGGGGGCAATTTTCAACTTTCAACTTTGGCATAAGCCTCAATCACATTTAATTTTGTACCTTCTATGCCATGTGCAGAAGAAATACATCCATGCAAGGGTTAAAGTTTATACATGACTTGATTTGCTCATTATGTCAATCATCTTTACGTAATTTCAATTAAAAGAACACGTCCCTAAATTTTAAGAGTATGTATGTACAGTTGGTCTTTTAAAAAAAAAAAAAAAATCCTTCAAATTCTGATGGGAGGCATCATGCCCTAAGAGTGCGTATGACCACATAATACACATTATTTAGGCTTCAAATTAATCATCACCCATCTTTACAAGTTGATGGTTTTGACGTTAACATATATTTTTGAAAGTTATGAAGAGAAAAATTGATAATATTCATGTAAATATGTAATTGAATAGTGATATATAATGAGTGGTCATTAATAGTGTTAGGAATTAAATTGACAATGTAATATGGAAAAGAAAGGGTTGTAAATTAAGTGTTTGTCATGTGTTGAAGACCAATTCAAATTGGAAACTGCTAAAAGGAGTGCAAATTTGTGAGTGCTTGCTCGAACTAACTTATTCTCACTTGAGTGAAACTCCAAGCTCACTCAAGCGAATCTCCTTGTCACTTGAGTGATACATTAATCCAATCTATGAACTTGTATATCCCAGGCTTTGCTCCAACGAGAGTTGAAAGAATTGTTTCTCGAATTGAAACAGTTTATACATCTATTTATTAGCCCTCTCTCTCTCTCTCTCTCTCTCTCTCTCTATATATATATATATATAAGTTACGAGTTTTAACTTTTTAGTTAAGAGAGAAGCAGCCATATCGATCACTGAATATCATGAGAACCTTTTCTTTGTTTCAAATCTATAAATCCCATTCTTTCTAGATCTTGACTTTAACCTTTATGACATATCCTTGATCAAGAATATTGAAAAATGTACTGTTGAAACCACAGAAATCTCAACCTTGCATAAGTGCATGCGATGTGATCCTAGAGTTTCATAGTGAAGCAGGCGCTTCTTTCTTGATGGGTTCATACCTAAAATAAGTCCAATGGTTTTGAAGTTGCTGTGATGATATCAAGGAATTGTCTGTTGGGTTAGTGGGGTCTAATCACAAAGGTTTTGTGAGTAGATTGTGAACTCCCTTTATAGTGAATTGTCTTCTTGGTAAATTACTCTCTATGGATTTTTCGTTAAGAAGCTCTTCATTGGTATTCCACTTGGTTTCCAAATTGTTGTGTTATTTGCTTGATCTCATTACTGATATTCTGAATTCTGATTGATTTGGCAATTGAAATTAAATTTTGGGATTACAAAAATTTCAAATAAAATATCTATTTGCTTGGCTTAGATTTTTTTTTTTTTTTTTGAAATTTTATTTTTCTTAATTGTTTATATACAACTTGTTAAAGTCTTTTTTTTTTTTTTTTGGCACACGCACACACACTCAAATTAGAATTCACCATCTTTTTGGACAAAAATGGCCCTAATTAAATTAACCAATTACCCTAACGTGATAATTTTACCACATGCAATAATAATTAATTAACTTCATTCTCACTTAAAAATTCAAATTAATCAATTACCCAAGTTAGTTAATTAGTCAAATTATATATGAAATGGTCCAATCCAGTTTACAATGGACACATCCAAATTACCAAAACTAAAACTAAATGCTGTAGAAAAAAAAATTGCACACAGGCAATATGGTTACAATGGGAAACCCTAGCAAGAAAAACCCAACAAGTGGTTTGAAGCTTACCAGCCACTTGAATAATTCACCATGTAGAATGGAAATTTACAGGACAAAATATCCCAAATTCTAGCATTGCTACCTACAGTAGTAACTTACTCATGTGATCATACACAACTCTAACGTGAATCTTTTTAATGCATGGATATCTATTTCATGTTTAACTCACCGTAGCATCTCTTTCATGTAGTCTTAGTGCAATCATCTCCACATGAACACTCTGGATTTTCAATTTTGTTTGTGATTGGTGATTTTGTTTGGTTTGGCCAAAGATTAAGGATCTGGGTTAGTGGTTTTTTCTTCTTGCTGTGGACTGGTGGTGGTGGTGGTGGATGTTTGTGCTGTGGTGGGGTTTTTTTTTTTTTTTTTTTTTTGTGGATGTTTTTATTATTATTTTAATGAGTTATTTGTATTATTTTAATCAAATAGCTAAAAATATAGCTTCATTGTTGTGGGGTGTGAGAGGTAAAATAGATAAAGTGACTTTTGTAGATGCCAAATAGCTATATTTTTTGCTCCACTGCTATGGATGCTCTAAGGTTGCAATTGAGATGCAATCAAGGTTGCAATAATTGTCAGTTCCGGGCAATTTTTTGAGCTGTTTCTTCCTGTCTTCAATGTAGAACTTTAACCACTATTTAAGACACTAAACTATTACAACTCAATTACATTGAAAAATGGATTTGAATATGAGTGGATTTGACAACACTTAATATAATTGAACCTAGCATGCAGTAAGATGTGCGGTAAGTTATATTTGTTAGAATATAAAATTTTTTTTTTTGAGACATACACAGAAAGGAGAGAAAATGAGGTTCTAAGACAAATAATACACTTAATAGATTATAAGGTGAAATATTCAAAGCAGAACAAATGAATTTTATTCATGTGATCTCTATCTTGTCTAGTCTACTTCGGCCTTATTTCTATGTATTATTATATGCTAATGTTTAGGTAAGGTTTTCCATTTTCCACAACCGACAACTTCTAACTTTTTAAAGGAAAATAATAATAATAATTATAATAATAATATAAATGGAAAGTGTGGGGCCCCATATTTAGCAACCCCGGCCCACTCCACATCGGGCCCAAGGTCCACGCCGAGGGGAGGCAGAACTCGAGGATAAGCGGACGAGGCCCAAGTCGTCGAGGGATCTCGCCGAGGATGCCCACGTCCTCGGCAAGCCGATGTTGATTGATGGAAGCTGTCACTCGCTCATTAAATGCATGCCACCAACACTCTGGCCGCATTAATGGTGAATTGACCAGTGAACAGTGCAGCCTTGGTTACTCCAACTAACAGAAAGCTTGCAAAGGTGACTAATAGGACAAGCCCTCAGACATAAGTTCAGATGACCGACAAGTGGTCGGCAGAGATCAACTAAAACAGGACTATATAATAGATAGAACCCCCAGCGCCAAAGGGGGAGGACCCTTAGGGAGAAATGAAAAAGGGATTTTCAGGGTGTCCGAGGACAACCCTTGTATATGTCAGTTCTAAGGAAAGAGATCCTCGGACTGGGCCGAGGACGAACTTTCTTCACAAACACTTAGTCAAATTCCTTTATTATTATTCCTATGAATCTCACGTCGACCATAGTTCGCTTTACTGGTACTTAGCCCTTCTACCCATGCTTTACAAATTTTATTGTTTGGGTCCCATTCAATTTGAGTCCCTACAATTGGCGCCGTCTGTGGGGAGGACTTGTGCACTAGCAAGTGCGATGGTTAGTGTGAAAAGATTAAGAGCAGCACTTCTAAAAAAAAAAAACCAACAAAAAACAATACAGCGTGCAATAACAACATTCACTCAGAAGACAACAATCACAAGAAACAAAAAGATGCGAAAAATAAAAGAGATGAAATGGGTCTACTTCTTTATTAATATATGAAGAAAAAGTTACATCTTACAATTGATGTCCATGCAGCCTTGTTCTAAAGCTAACTACAAAGAAAGATGCCTAACAAGGCTGGTGGAGAAGTAAGAGAAGAGGAAAGGAAGGAAGGAAGGCAACGTTGAAGGAAGAAGAGGCCGCGGCGCTTGACGGTTCCACCTCTCAGTTCCGCCTCTCGGTTTCGCCTGGTTTCCCTCCCAACCCCATCACTGCCAGCTTGGAAGGCTGACGGATCCAAATCCAAGGGAGGGAGGTTACGTTCTTTCTGGATCCCCCTCCAAACAGCAAGGAGGGTTCCACCTCTTGTTAGGTTGAAAAGAAGAAGAATCTTCGGCCTCCTCCTACCCCAACCCCAGCATGACGTTCAGGGTCGGGGTGCTATCCTCGGCTCCTGAAAGGGGCTAGGCTTCCTCGTAACCGCCCTTTCCAAGGGCCAATTCATTTTATGGGGCACCAACTGCTATTTTTGCGGAGCCCCTGAGCAGTGTGTTTGTGAAATTTGAATTCAGATGTTTGTGAAGTTTGAAGAAAAGGGTCGTCCCAGAAATGCCTTATATAGAAGGAAAAAGTTGGTGAGAGCCAGCCCGCACAAAATCCTAGGGAGAGATTACCGGAGGCAATAATTCTGCCCAATTTCCAAGGGGCTTATCTGCTGCTAGATCCTCGTAAATCCGCAAGGACATTAATGAGGAGGTGCCTCATTCACGAGGAGGCACCGAAGCGTTAAAGCACATTACTTAAACAGCCCAAGGGACGCCTTGTAATCAGAAGAGGCACGCCAAATGAAGAGGCTAGACCAGAGCAGGGTCCCCTCCTCGGCGGAGCAAACCAGAAAACTAGGTACTGGACAGAACCTAGGCATTGCATGGTCCTCGGACTCAAGCCTTTGGGGAAACCAGCTACTTCAGACAAAAAACTAAGTGTTAGACAGAACCTAGGCATTGCATGGTCCTCGGACCTAAGCCTCTGGGGAAACTAACTACTTAAAATCAGAAAACTAGGTACTGGACAGAACCAAGGCCTTGCATGGTCCTCGGACTTAAGCCTCTGGGGAAACCAGCTACTTCAGACAAAAAACTAGGTACTGGACAGAACCTAGGCATTGCATGGTCCTCGGACTCAAGCCTTTGGGGAAACCAGCTACTTCAGACAAAAAACTAAGTGTTAGACAGAACCTAGGCATTGCATGGTCCTCGGACCCAAGTCTCTGGGGAAACTAACTACTTAAAATCAGAAAACTAGGTACTGGACAGAACCAAGGCCTTGCATGGTCCTCGGACTTAAGCCTCTGGGGAAACCAGCTACTTCAGACAAAAAACTAGGTATTGGACAGAACCTAGGCATTGCATGGTCCTCGGACTCAAGCCTTTGGGGAAACCAGCTACTTCAGACAAAAAACTAAGTGTTAGATAGAACCTAGGCATTGCATGGTCCTCGGACCCAAGCCTCTGGGGAAATTAACTACTTAAAATCAGAAAACTAGGTACTGGACAGAACCTAGGCATTGCATGGTCGTCGGACTCAAGCTTCTAGGGAAACCAGCTACTTCAGACAAAAAACTAAGTGTTAGACAGAACCTAGGCATTGCATGGTCCTCGGACCCAAGCCTCTGGGGAAACTAACTACTTAAAATTAGAAAACTAGGTACTATACAGAACCTAGGCCTTGCATGGTCCTCAGACTCAAGCCTCTGGGAAACCAGCTACTTCAGACAAAAAAATTAAGTGTTAGACAGAACCTAGGCATTGCATGGTCCTTGGACCCAAGCCTCTAGGGAAACTAACTACTTAAAATCAAAAAACTGGGTACTGGACAGAACCAAGGCCTTGCATGGTCCTCGGACTCAAGCCTCTGGAGAAACTAGCTATTTCAGACAAAAAACTAAGTGTTAGACAGAACCTAGGCATTGCATGGTCCTCGGACCCAAGTCTCTGGGGAAACTAACTACTTAAAATCAGAAAACTAGGCACTGAACGGAACCAAGGCCTTGCATGGTCCTCGGACCCAAGCCTCTGGGAAAATTAGTCACTATAGGACGATCTAAGCACTGGGCAGAACCAGAGTTTTGTACTGACCGTAGGCCCAAACCCACGGCAAAGCCAGCCCCTTTGGTGCTAAGTAATAAGCCCTGCTAGGAACGAAAACCAAGTAAAGCTAAGCGCTAAAGCACAACAACTTAAACCTACTTATCCTAGAAAAACTAGCAAGGAACTCAGGTGGAAAAGTATAGATTAGAAAGAGAAGAAGACTTACAGAAATAAGGAAAAACTCCTCGGGCGGGCCCTTTGTGCTAAAGAAAGTTGCAGGGGCAGTTGAAAGGATGGTGACACTGGCAAAAAGGCAAGGTTCGACAGGCCAAGACAGTAAGCCCGAGAACGTCAAAATCCTCCTCCCTGCTCGAGAGGTCGGACAGCAGAATTTTGAGGGGCTATTGTGGGGCCCCAAATATTTAGCAATCCCGGTCCACTCCACATCGGGCCCAAGGTCCACGCCGAGGGGAGGCAGAACTCGAGGATAAGCAGACGAGGCCCAAGTCGTCGAGGGACCTCGCCGAGGATGCCCACATCCTCGGCAAGCCGATGTAGATTGATGGAAGCTGTCACTCGCTCATTAAATGCATGCCACTAACACTCTGGCCGCATTAATGGTGAATTGACCAGTGAACAGTGCAGTCTTGGTTACTCCAACTAACAGAAAGCCTGCAAAGGTGATTAATAGAACAAGCCCTCAGACATAAGTTCAGATGATCGACAAGTAGACGGCAGAGATCAACTAAAACAAGACTATATAATAGATAGAACCCCCAGCGCCAAAGGGGGAGGACCCTTAGGGAGAAATGAAGAAGGGATTTTCAGGGTGTCCGAGGACAACCCTTGTATATGTCAGTTCTAAGGAAAGAGATCCTCGGACTGGGCCGAGGATGAACTTTCTTCACAAACACTTAGTCAAATTCCTTTATTATTATTCCTATGAATCTCACGTCGATTATAGTTCGCTTTGTTGGTACTTAGCCCTTCTACCCATACTCTACAAATTTTATTATTTGGGTCCAATTCAATTTGAGTCCCTACAGAAAGCATGTATCATTTGTGGGTCAAATTATTTTATTTTCTTTCTTATAAAAAAAAAAAAAAAATCTCTCTCTCTCTCTCTCTCTCTCTCTCTCTCTCTCTCTCTCTCTCTCTCTCTCTCTCTCTCTCTCTCTCTCTCCAATAAGGCTTTGATTGTCTCCTACTCTTTTTAGTACACATCATGGGTGATTATATGTTTTTATTTTTTTAAATTTGTTTAGAATACGTCTAATTATAGAAAACGTGCATTTTTCAGAGTATTTTTATTTTGTACATTAAACGGGAGACAATAAACCATGGTTTCCTAGTTTAGTTGGATTACAGTACTGGAGGCAATTAGAATAGAATTATTAGTTTCTTATTCTCTAGATGATCTTACATGGATTAAATTTTTATTACCTTTTATTTAATTTTAAGCAAACTTGCCATTACTGTTGACTTTTCTCTGTAACAGCATTAATATTACTGCATTCACGGTAGGCTCTCTATCTATATCCCTTTTATCCAAATTTTAGATAAACTCACCCTAGAAACCATTGCATAAAACTGAACACACCCTAATCAAAGATTAAAAGAATATTTAAATGAGAATATTAAAAGAATATGTACATTTGAGCAATGCCCTTAATAAAACAAAAAAACAAAGCCTTACAGTTTGATTAAAAAAAAGAAGAAAACCATCTAACCATGTGCACGGTAAGGAGTAGATGAGTCATTTTTCCTTTACTCCTTCCCATTCCAATTTTCTATTCATAAAACCCTCCTTGATTTTTGGTAGGCTCACGGAGGAGAAGGAAAATTCTAGAGCCCACCAAATTTTCTTTTTCTCATATCTTCAACCAAACATTCATAAAAACCATTTTCACTCTCCTTTTCTTTCTTCTTTTTCTTCTTCCCTAAAATTCTTCCAACCAAATAGACCCTTAGTCGTGATGAAGAAGTGCTAGAGAAAATAATATTATAATACTTCAGAAGCCCTTATATTATATCTAGATGCACCTCATATCAATGGGAACAGATTAAGGGTTCGTTTGGATGGAGGAGTGGAATATTGGGAGGATGAAAAATTAGTGTGAGGATGGAAAAGTGAAAAGATATAAAATATTTAGTTTTCCTTCGTGTGTGTTTGGTTGGAGGGATGGAAAAGTGGGAGAGTGAAAAACTTTTTTGTTTGGTTGAAAAGAAAAGTGAGAGGATAGAAAATGTAGTTTATATAAATTGACTATTATACCCTTGTTACATAATAAGTAAGAAATAAATTTATTTGTACTCATTAAATAATATAAAATTTACCAACAATTATATTTTTCAATGAGAAGTGTTACGTTTACAACATTTTTCACAATACTTTCACAATAAGATTTATGTGGAAAGTTGTTACTAGTTCTAATTTGAACACACCAATGAAATTATTTTTTTACTCACCAATATTAACTAATAACAATCTGTTACTTAAAATTTACTGTGAAAATATTGTGGTAACATTTCTCAAGATTTTTTATTCTTTATATTATTTGTCCTTTTTCAGCCTTCATTTCATCCATATGTTTGTTTTTTTTTTCCTCCTCCTCCACACGTTTTTCTTATCTCTATCCTCCTTCTTTTATTTGCTTTGTCTCCCTTATTCAAGAACGTTCTAGGCTTCCAGCACTAGCAAGCGTACCTCTCATTCTCCAGCGCTCTCTCTCTCTATTTCTTTTTTTTCTTTTAAAAAAAAAAAAAAAAAAAAAAAAACTTGATTCTAGAGGGCATTTGTGTAAAAATGCCATAAGTCCACTTTTCTCCCCACAATTTTCCTCCCGATTTGGGAGGATGAGATTTGTGGGCCCGGGAAAGAAAATTTTCTCCCAGGTTTTCCATCCTCAATGTTTTCCTTCTTTTGCCAAACAGTGGAAAACATTGTTTTCCACCCACTTTTCCTCCTTATGTTTTCCATCCTCCCCAAAATCACCTCAACCAAACACAGTGTTAGTCTTTGTTTGTTTACATCCTACTATCCTGTGAGTTTGTGACGTTATTTTGCTTCCTCTATCTTTTATTTTTGTTCCTTCATATCAGCCGATAACTTTTTTTTTATTTATTAGTTTTTCTTTTGTAGATGTTTTCTTAGTTGCGGTTTTTTTTTTTTTTTTGGTTTGGGTATAATACAAAAACACCCTTTGAACTTTGGGTCAAAATCAAATCGACCCCTGATCTTCTAATTTGAAAATAGAAACCTTTCACTTTGAGAATACCCAAATTGATCCTTTTGTCAAAATTTGCACCTCCCAAAATTTCATTTTTATTAAAAATCATTTTAGAGTATATTTTAATAAAAAAATATGTTTAAATTAAAATTTAATTTAAGGTTTTTTTTCCCCTAATGTTTCTGTCAATGGAATGAAATGGAAATTTAGACAAAATAATCGATATATGTATTTCTCAAAGTTTAGGAGTTTCAAATTTCAAATTAGAAAATCAAGAGGGTTAGTTTGATTTTGACCCAAAGTTCCAAACGTGTTTTTACATTTTAGCATTTCTTTTTGGTTGATTGAGCCAAGTTAGATTTGAGTAAGCAAAATTTTCAACCCAAGTAACCCAACTTAACTCACAGTGCCAAACTATTAGTCATGTATATATATATATATATGTATGTATGTATGTATCTCAAAATGTACTGGACACATGCACAACTCAAACTCAAATTAACTAAAAAAAATAAAAATAAAAATATGAAAAGTTGAACCCATGTTCTAGAGTTCATCAACCATGCCGAAGTGCAACGTAACGATGATGCTATGTGACCTATAGCCCCTCTAATTTCAAAAGTTTAGAAACTTTTTCTATATTAGCCTCCCATCTTTGGCATTTCTGTGTACCACATAAATTAAAATGACATAATGAAAAAGCAGGGCCTGTGGCCCAGTAAGAGTTCACGGGTCGGCTATATAAACTACGCGTGAAGATGCAGTCAAAAATATATTTGTGGTAGTGCAATCAATTCTCTTTTTTATAGCACTACCATGTTTTGCCCCAAAATCTCCGCATAAATTATATAGCTACCCACTTTAATAACTAATAACTATTCCTTTGAAAGTGTTTACCCAAAAAAAAAAAACACTATTCCATTGAAAGCCACTAAACAATCTCATCCTTTTCCTAAATTTCCTTTCTTTTTGGCCCGTGATAATGTAATTAACAGTAGAATTTTCAACCTGGTGGTTATGGTGCGGTTGTTGGGACAAATTTTTTAATTAATAAAGGTTCACCAATTTGTCTTTAGCTTTGTCCCATTTTTTCCAAACTACTTGGACCCCACATCTTACTTAGTTTCCTTAACACAATAAAAAGGGTTATTAGAGCCTCAGTTCTAGGCACTCTCACTCTCAAGTAGCTTTCTCACACTCTAAATTTCAGCCTTCCCCAGTAAAGTACTATACAGCTCTGCTTCGAGATGTCTCTGGGAAGAGGCAGTGCAAGTCAAGCCATGGTCATGGTGGTTGTGCTTTTGTGCCTACTTGTTCACTTTGAACACGTTCATGCAGCAACTTACACAGTTGGAGACTCTGGTGGTTGGACCTTTAACACTGATAGTTGGCCCAAGGGAAAGCGTTTTAGAGCTGGTGATGTGCTCGGTAAGTTTGTCACTAGCTTTGTTCCTACTTTCAAATCTAGCTAGTTTGTCTACAACATTTATGTCAGAATGAAGAAACTCTAAAACCAATGCCATACAATGCCGAAAGTTAACACTTTTTCCGGGGTCTAGGAAATGTCATAGTATGCAATCTTACTCTCATTTTTGTTTGAAGTGGTTGATTCTCGAACTCAAATTTGCTACCTGTCATTTTTTGTGGAAGGCATTTGTTATTGGACTAGGCCCGACCTGTCTGTGTAAATATAGAACATTAACTAAAATAACAAATATTGAGGAATCCACATATATGCAATTCTTAGCATATGCGCTTAAAATTTTTATAAATGCAAGGAAAACACAACTCATTCTAAAGAATATACAGCCAAAACCTTTTTTTGTTAATGTATTCTTACTACAGAATTATGGGAAAAAAAAAAAAATACACATATCGCAAACCGTGACTAGTCTATTGATTATCTATAACCAATTCTAAAATTTTAAGAAAAAGCCATGGCTGTCACGTTGTTTTGTTTTGTTTTTAGTAAAACAATACTACATAATTAATAATTTGTACATGTATGTTGCAGTATTCAATTATGATTCAACAACTCACAATGTTGTAGCTGTGGACCGGGCCGGTTACAGTAGTTGCACTTCTCCGGCGGGTGCGAAAGTGTACAATTCTGGGAATGACCAAATAAAGCTGGCGAAGGGACAGAACTACTTCATCTGCAACTTTTCTGGGCACTGTGCGTCCGGGATGAAGGTTGCTATTAATGCAGTGTGATGTGTTAAGTGAGACAAGTACTAATAGAACTTATAGTGGTAATGTTCCTATTAGATGTGTAATATTACATGTGAGAGAGTGTGTATTTAAGTAGTATTTGGCTTGAGTGTGACTATTACAAAAAGTGGGTACTATAAACTGGCTAGAAGCTAGAGTAACTACAAAATAAGTTTAATGTCTCTTGCTGTTATATTGTCACTATTAATTTATGGTTAAAATCTGTGGTTTCTTGAGTTTTGGAATTTGCTTTGACGTAGGTCCACCAAGATCACGGACTTGTGTTAATACTTGTTTTCTTTTTACATTAAACAACAAGCCTACAAGTGCTATGGCTGTCAATGAGGCCCAAAGGATTATTTTTAGAAGGGCAATTATTGTGGTTCCATTTCTAATTTTCAACCATTGTTGGCGCAAACACAATGATAATGGAAATAACACAAAAAGAAACTGAATAGTACTTTTGAATTTTATTAATTTAAAGAGAGAAATTACAAAACACTATTTGGACTGAGGCGGCGCACTCACTCTCTTTAAGGAGATTCAAGCCCTTGGTTGGCTAAACTTTGTAACCGGTGCAGACCGTCGTTAACTTGTCTCCCCTAGGATACAACAGCTCAACAAGTGTCATATGGTTAGAATAACCTCTGCACAAATTGTTCAAGCCCAAAGCTCTACTAGAAAGAACGTCCTTCCTTGCCAAGAACCTCTATTTTTTTTAGTGTATATTGCAGTCACTTGGATTGAGTTTGAATGAGTTTATTTATAGGCTCAATGGGCCTCACGAAATTACTACCCAAATTAATCTGATTAATTAGGTCTATTATTCTGATGTAGTGGGTGTTACAACCTCCACCCTTCACCTCCCCTTACGCACGTATCTAGCCTAATATCTGAGACAATTCATGTTAGCCCATTAATCACCACAATTAAAAAGAATAAAATAGTCTCTCTCCTTTTCAATGTGGGATTAAACATTTTCACTAACTCCTCATCTTTCATATTCATTCCCATATCTTTGCATTTATGTTGTAACATTTATTCATTTTAATTATTTAATATTAAAATGCTCCAACAATCTCTCACTCATTTTAATATTAAATTTTAGTTAAAGAGAAATTACCAGGCAAAAATGGGTCACTATGCATCATGAAGGTGTGCTCTGCATTGAACCTTCACTTATTAAAACAGCGATCTCAACTCCAAAGTCGTAGTGGTCTCTGACTTGAACTAGGACTGCTTTAGGGAAATTAAGCATCACTGCTTGCACATAACAACCCAGGTGTTGACATGAGCTTTTATAGCTAGCACTTTACGGACGTGTGTTGATCCCGGTTTCATGAGTGTATTTGAGATTAAATCCAAATCTCATAGGGAGCGGCCCCACCCCCACACTCACATAGGTGAAATTTTGTCAAGGGTGCTCCTATAATTCTAACACCCCACTCATACAAGCTACAAATTTCATTAAGAGTTTTTTACTCAACCTCTCCACATTACAGGATAAATGCACTTACATCATAGGGATGAACAATTTAAAAAATTATTTACAAAATAAATAATTAAAAAATAAATAAATTGTGCATTTCTTACGACTATTGTATGATTCGTTTTTCCCATTGAACCTAATTCTCAAGATCTCTGGTCCTCGGGTTGGTTATCCTCATACATGACTCATGATTCTATGGACTATAGTCCCATTCCCCTCGATGTATTCCAGACTCTATCTTTTGCCAAGGCCTTGGTAAATGGATTTGCAAGATTATCATTAGATTTAATATAATCCACAGTTATGATGCCACTACTCAAATAAGATCACATGGTACTGTGCTTTTTTCTTATAGATCTAGATTTATCGTTGTAGTAACGGTTTTTAACTCTACCAATTGCAGCAGTGCTATCACAATGAATTAATATAGGTGGAATTGCATATAACAAATCTCTAAGCCAATTTGTCTCTTCACTAGCTGAAGCTAATGCTATTAATTCAGCTTCCATTGTTGAATTAGCAATTATTGTTTGCTTTTTAGATTTCCAATAAACAGCACCACTACCTAAGGTAAAAATATAACCAGTGGTAGAGAGAGAATCACCTAACAAAGTATTCCAATTGGCATCACTAAAAGCTTCAATCACAGCAGAGTATTTTTTATAAAATAAGCCATAACTTTTGGTGCCAATTAAATATCTCATGACTCGCTCAATAGCTAGCCAATGATCTTTACTAGGCTTGCTAGTAAATCTGCTAAGCACTCCTACTGCATATGCAATGTTGGGTCTAGTACAATCAGTAGCATAACGCAAACTACCAATGATACTAGCATAATCATTTTGATTAAAAATCTCATCATCATTATTCACAGGAAATAAATGAACACTAGAATCAAAAGGAGTAGCTACACTTTTGTGATCATGAAAATTATATTTTCTCAACATAATGTGATTGATCAAGATATATTCCATCACATGCTTTTATAATTTTCATGCCCAAAATAAAATTAGCCTCATCAAGATCTTTCATATCAAAATGGCTATTAAGCATATTTTTTGTCTCATTTATAACATGCATATTTAAGCCAAAAATCAACATATCATCCATATAGAGGCTAATAATAACATGTAAATTATTCCATGATTTAGAATAAATACATTTATCACATTCATTTGATTTACAATCATTCTCAATCATGCAGGAATCAAACTTTTCATGCCACTGCTTAGGTACTTGTTTTAAGCCATGTAGGGATTTAGTTAGCTTACATACCTTGCTTTCTTGTCCAAGCTCTACAAAGCCTTCAGCTTGATCCATATAAATCTCTTCCTCTAGGTCCCCATTTAGAAAAGCAGTCTTTACATCCATTTGATGAATTTTCAAATCAAAAATTGCAGCAATAGCAATTAACAATCTAATAGATGTAATTCTTGTTACCAGAGAAAATGTATTAAAAAAATCAAGATCAGCTTTTTGTTTAAAGCCTTTTGCAACAAGTCTAGCTTTAAACTTATCTATTGATCCATCCGGTTTCAACTTTTTTCTAAGGATCCATTTACAACCTATGGTCTTACAACCCGGTGGAAGATCTACTTCTATTAGAAATTAGAGATTCCATCTCATCATTTACAGCCTTTTTCCAAAATATAGCATCAGGTGATGTTAAAGCCTCTTTTAAATTTTGGGGATTTTCCTCAATGTTAAAAACATAGTAATCAGGACCAAAATCCTTTTCAACTCTAGCTCTTTTACTCCTTCTAGGTTCCATTTCAAAATTTTCTTGATTGTGTAAATGAGAAGTAGAAGAACTAGGTTGTGACAAAATATTTTCTTCACCCCCACTATTTTTCAATTTAAAAGGAAATTTTTCTTCATGAAAAAATGCATCACCAGATTCAAAAATTATTTTGTTTTCAAGATCAAAAAATCTATAGGCCACACTATTAATTGCATAACCAAGAAAAGCACAAGTAGTAGCTCTTATACCTAATTTAGGCATTTTGGGGTTAGTAAGCCTTACATAAGTAAGACGACCTCATACTCTCAAATATCCCAAATTTGGCTTATGTCCTTTCCACATCTCAAAAGGTTTGGTATGTGATTTTTTATGTGGCACTCTATTCAAAACATGACACGCAATTAAAATAGCTTCACCCCAAAAATGTAAATGTGCACCAGATTCAATTAACATGGCATTTGTTAACTCAATTAGAGTTCTATTTTTCTTTCAGCCACACCATTAGAAGCAGGTGAATATGGTGCAGTAGTTTCATGGATAATTCCCAAAGACTAAACAAATGAGTTGAATGCACTTGATTCATACTCATGGCCTCTATCACTTCTTATTCTTTTTATTTTTCTACCGAATTGATTTTCAACTTCTTTTAAAAAATCTTGAAATTTTTCAAAAGCATCACTTTTATTTTTCAACAAATAGATAGTTGTATATTTTGAGAAATCATCAATAAAAGTGATAATATATCTATTTCCTCCATGAGTTAAAATTCGCTCAAATTCACATAAATCAGAGTGAATTAACTCAAACAATTCGGTATTTCTTACAACATTTTTATGAGGCCTTTTTGTAATCTTAGCTTGACTACAAGTTTCACATTTTTCAAAATCTTTTGACAGTCTTGGAATTAATCCTAAACTACTCATGATTCACACATATCTACTATTTATATGACACAAACGAGCATGCCAAATATTAATAGAAGAAAGCATATGAATTGAACTGGTAGATGCTTTATTATTCTCAACATTCAATTTAAACATTCCATCACAAGCATAACCCTTGCCCACAAATAATCTTTTTTTAGTGATTACATAATTATCAGATTCTATAGTTTGCTTGAAGCCAACCTTGTTAAGCAAAAAACTTGACATCAAATTCTTCCTCATGGACAGAGTGTAAAGTACATCTTTCAATGTTAGCACACGTCCAGAAGTGAATTTCAATTCAACCTCACCACTCCCAAGAACCTTGGTTTTGCTAGAGTCACCAAGCATAACAATTTTTTCTTCTTCAAAAAGAGTGTACAACTTGAACCAATTTTTGTCATAGCAGACATGCATATTAGCACCAGAATCTGCCCACCACCCTTCAACATATTGCACCATATTGATGTCTGTAATCATAGCCACTAAAGTCTATTCGGTTACGTTAGCCTACGGGATAGATTCACGTTTCCAAATTTTGCAAAATCGAGCAATATGCCCACTCTTGCCACAGACAAAACAGAATCTATTAAATTGATCTTGTGAAAGAGGTCCTTAGTTCTTATTGTAATTTTTATTCGGGTTTCCCCTTCCTTGAGGTCTATTTTTATTTTTAAAGGCTCTCTTTTTAGGCTTCAATTGACCATTTTCTAGGAAAATGATTTTTGGGCATATTATTATTGGCTGAAATAAGGTTTACCTTTGTGGTGGAATTACCATTGCTCTCTTGTGTTATGAGTGCATCTTGTCCTCTAGCCTTCTCCTCCACACGGATGCGTGTGATCAAAGTCTCCAAGGATGTCTCCTTTTGTTTGTGCCGTAAAGTCTTTTGGAACTTCCTCCAAGATTGTGGTAGTTTGTCAATTATGCTAGCTACCACCAAATTGTCTCCAATTTTTATGCCTTCGGATCTCAATTCTGCCACACTCATTTGGAAGTCTTGTGCTTGATCCACCACCGATTTTCCATCCACCATTTGGTAACGGAAAAATCTACTTGCAGCATACTTCTTTGCACCTACCTCCTGGATATCATACTTGCTTTGTAAAGCTATCCAAATTTTCTTAGCATAATTATAAGTTGTATCATAATAATCATAGAAATGATCAGCAAGACAACTCAAAAGATAAGAGTGACGATTATATTCATCTTTTGTATACTTATCTATTCTTTCTTGATGGAGACTATATTTTTCCTTACTCATCTCATCGGTAGAAACCTTTGATGGATTCTTGTCAGTGAGGATGTAGGCGACTTTAAGAAGACTCAAGTAGAAGATGACCTTTCCTATCCACCTCTTGAAGTGGGCTCCCTTAAAGTGAAAGGGCTTGTTGAGATCTCAAACAGGCTCATTTGGTTTCTCTTGTGTAGGCTCCATGTGTTGAATCTCCTTAAAATTGTTGGTGCAAACACAATTATAATGGAAATAATACAAAGAGAAATTGAATAGTACTTCTGAATTTTATTAATTTAAAGAGAGAAATTACATAATACTATTTGGACTGAAGCATAGCACTCACTCTCTTTAAGGAGATTCAAGCCCTTGGTTGGCTAAACTTTGTAATCGGTCAGACCGTCTCTGACTTGTCTCCCTTAGGATACAACAGCTCAACAAATGTCGTATGGTTAGAACAATCTTTGCGCAAAGTGTTCAAGCCCAAAACTCCACCAGAAAGAACACCCTTCCTTGCCAAGAACCTCTCTATTTTTTTTAGTGTATATTGCAGTCACTTGGATTGAGTATGAATGAGTCTATTTATAGGCTCAATGGGCCTCACAAAATTACTACCCAAATTAATCTAATTAATTAGGTTCATTATTCTAATGTAGTGGGTGTTACAAGATTAATTGCTGGATATTAATTTGATGGGTTGCAATTACACAATTAATGGTGAGATAAGGAGTTTCTGAAGAATGAAATGGCCCAAACGGATAGTCCATTAAGTGGGTTAATGGCTCTTCATATTCCATAATAAAAATGGAGTATTAATTCGGGCCATTTCCTCATTGATGAATATGGTAATTATTCTGAATGGGCTGTCGAGTAGGAAGATCCAAGAGGATGATTCATTTCCATTTTTGATACCTCCACCCTTCACCTCCCCCTTGCGCACGTATCTAGCCAATATTTGAGACAATTCATGTTAGCCCATTAAAATAATAAAATAGTCTCTCTCCTTTTCAATGTGGGATTAAACATTTTCACAAATTCCTCATCTTCCATATTTACTCCCATATCTTTACATTTACATTTATGTTGTAACATTTATTCATTTTAATTATTTAATATTAAAATGCTCCAACAACCATCAAATGGTCCTTATAAATTGACATGAAGAGCAATTGGCCGGTTCGTTAAAAGCAAGTTAGATTGAGGGTTAGGCATTCAGATGAAATCATACACCAAATATTCCCGTAGTCAAGTCATGTTACTTTACCTTGTTTTTCAATAGGGTGATATGTGATTTATTTCTTTGCAAGTATAGGGATTTGAGACTTGGTTTGGATCTAGTGCATCCTTAGCACTGAACTCGTTGGGATGATGACATGAGAAAAAATTGAGATGTGTCACCATCGTGACAAATCCAATGTTAATGGACATTAGACCCAAGTTTTGCTCTAGAATTTGTAATTTAAACTTTCTTGGAAATAAGATTCAAGCATCTTTACAAAAGAAACAAAACAGCACAAGATCAAAGGTAAGTAATTAAGTTTCTATTTCGATTGCTTATTTTTATCACTTTGTTTTATTTATTGGGTAAAAATACAGTTATACATAAAATAAATAGATAAAAGCTTTAGAAATCTACACTAAATAAAATAGGTTGATGAAAGTAACTTCACACAAAGAAGTATTAGCAGAAATCAAGTCGATATAATAAATTTGGCAAATCCCATTATTACCATATTTGACCTTAGTCAACTGGGGTGTGGTCTCATATGTTGTGCGACAGTGATATCATGAGAGAGTAATTCTTAGGGAGTTTCGAAGTAGTGTTCTAGAGCTATCTAAGTTTTTTTTCCCCTCATGAGATGTACTTGTTAGGGTCATATTTTATGTAATTGGTTAATCATTTGACAAAATGTACTTTACTTGTAATTGGGTGGATCTAAGATGGGTTTAATACATCAAGAAATATGTTCAAACATGTTAGGACATATGTGTTTACATGTTAGGAACATATGTCATGATTTATGTAAATTGGCTAATCCTTTGACAAAACGCACTCTACTTGTAATTGGGTAGTTCTAGGTGTTTTTAATACTTCAAGAAACTATGTTTCAAGATCAAGTGTTGAAGTCATCAAGTCTGTCCAAGAAAAAGCAAGTTGAAGTGCAGGAATTTTAAATCTCGACACCTGCTCGACACCTACCTCGACACCTGCTAGCTGTCGAGAATTACGAAAATCAGAATTCTGATCTGATTTTATTGGGATCCGTGAATGTGTTTTTGGGCCTTCTTTTCTTCTAACCCTAAACATATTTAAGGAGTGTTTTAAGAGCCGTCAACTAAGACACAAGTTGCATAAGCATTGAGCAATCCTTGTTCAAGCAAATTGTGCTCTGAGACGAAGTTCTTAACCTAGATCATCTTCTTCAAGAAGTTGCTGTGTATTGTGCACCTTAGGGTTTTGTGACCAAGCATCTTCCTGATCTTCATGCATAGGATGATCTGAAGAACTCTGCAGCCAACCTCTCATTCTAAAGTTGGTGATTGAAGTCGCGTACTGGGATCCGCGCATCTGGTTAGTCACGTACTTGGGAGCCGTGCATCAAAGGAGGGAACTGTCGCTACAGATCAAGTCCAATTGGGTATTGGGGTAAGGGTTCAACTGTAGGTTGGTAAGGTACTTGGGATTCCTTTACTTGTAACCGCTTGATTTGATAATAGTGGAGTTTCGGGAGTGGTGACCTGAAATCACCCGGTGGGGTTTTTGCCGTTAGGGTTTTTCCCCATTCGTGAACAAATCACCGTGTCTTTTATTTTCCGCTGCATATTTTGTTATTCGGTGATTTGTTTGTGCTGCCACGTATTTGCATGTTAAATTGATTAATTAATAACTTGACTTAATTAATTAATTAGTTTAAAATCACAAGGGGTCATTCAGTTTGTGGCCTATCAAGTGGTATCAGAGCAGGCACACTCTGATTAGTGCTTAATCTTTGCTGTGTTTGATCCATTGACCCCTGTTTGTCATGGATAGAGGACAATCTCTTATTATACCTCCTTTATTTGATGGGACTAACTATGCCTATTGGAAAGTACGCATGAGAGCTTTTTTGCAGTCCCTAGATGAGAAGGTGTGGCAAGCTGTGGAGATTGGCTGGACAAAGCCAAAAGAAGCGCCGGCTGATTGGGATGAAGCCAAGATCAAGGCGGCAAACTTCAACAGCAGAGCGTTGAATGCACTGTTTAGCGCTGTCACTAATGAGGAGTTCAAGAAGATATCCTCAACAGAAACTGCCAAGGAGGCGTGGACCATCCTCCAGACAACCTATGAAGGAACAAAGGCTGTCAAGGATTCAAAGCTACAGAGGCTCACTACTAGCTTTGAAGAAATTAAGATGGAGGAGGATGAGTCGTTCGATGAGTTCTATGCCAAGCTGAAAGACATAGTGAACTCAGCCTTCAATCTTGGGGAAACCATCCCTGAACCCAAGGTTGTAAGGAAGGTGCTCAGATCTCTACCTGAGAGATTTCATGCCAAGATTACGGCAATTGAAGAATCAAAGGATATTGATAAAATTCCTTTGACTGAGCTAGTTGGGAACTTGCAGACCTACGAGTTAGGGTTATCAAGGATAAGCAAGTCAAGCAAGGGCAAGAGCATGGCCCTAAAGGCAAAGAACAGTGATACAGATGAGTCTTCCGATGATGAAGACTCAAAGATGAAGTCCTACATCACAAGGCAATTCAAGAAGTTTATGAAGAATGCCAATGGGAGGAGCTTCGACAAAGACCGAAGGCAATCCGGTTCTTCACAGTTCAAGAGCCAAGACAAGGGAAGGAAGGATGCCAAGGATGGCGGTCAATACACTGTTCCTGCAGGACCAAAGTGTTTTGGGTGTCACGGGTTTGGACACATGAAGAATGAGTGTCCCACTTATCTGAAGAGCATTGGAAAAAGCAAGGCTCTAGCTGCAACCCTTAGTGACACTGAGCCTGAAGATGATTCCGATGATGAGGATGACGGAATCCTAAATGCCTTCACTGCTTCAGTCAATTCTACTGATGGGATTGTTGAAGAAGAAGAGGAAGAATTGGTGGACACTGAATGTGAAAAGATGGATGACAAAGATGATATCCATTCAGCCTATGAGAAGCTTTACAAGCTTTCTGAAAAGCATGAGAAGCTGTACAGGCTGGCCACCAAGAAGCTCAGTGATGTGGAACTTGACAGAGAAGAATTGTCCACAAAGTTTGATGAGGCTAATCAAACTATTGGTGCACTGAGATTTGAGAACAACTTCCTGGCTGAGAAGACCAAGAAGCTTGAAGCTGAGCTGTTTCAAGTGAGAGCTCAACTGGAGAGGACGTCAAGTGCAAAGCTTGATGAGATGCTCAGCAACCAGAAATCTGCTTCAGATCGAACAGGTTTAGGGTATGGTCTTTCTATCTCTAACTCTGCTTCTACTAGTTCTACTGTTTTTGTTCCTCCTGCTAATAATGTTAAAATTGAGAACATTGATGCTAAAACTGAATTAGCTAGTGAGAACATAGACAAAGAAAAATCCATCTTAGGAGCACCCCCTAAGTTAGAAAAGAAAGATGCTAAACTCCCTAAGGATAAGAAGGCTAACTCTCAGAAGCCTAAACAAAAGAAGCAGCATCTCTGTTATCATTGTGGAGCTGCCGGTCATACTCGACCTAATTGCTACAAGTGGCTAGCCACCCAACAGAGCAACAGTATGACAGCATCTGGAAGCCAAAATCAGCTTCAATCCTCTCTTGCTCCTCTTGGAGATCTTCTGAAAGCCATCATGTTCCTTTCGAACTTGAACGGTTTCAATTCTTCCCCCTCACCGCCGGTTCAAGGTTTCAAACAAAGGAAAGGCTCTTCCAAGGAGTGGAAGAAAAAGGACTCTAAGTGATTTCATCACTTTCTTCTCCCCTCTTGTTTCTCTCTATCTTTGCATTGCATGTGTGTTTTGCATTTTTATTTGAGTCAGTCTAGTTTTATGCATTGTTTTGCTTTGTTAACATGTTTTTGTGTGTTTACTTTCAGTTTTGTTTATTTTGTTTTTGATAAAAATAAAAAAAAATAAAAAAAAAAAAATTAAAAAATTGAAAAATACAAAAACAGTGTGTGTTTTGTGTACTTTGGTACTTGTGTACCTTAGATGGCCAATGAAACAAAGTTTTCTAAACCTTGTATCTCTTGTAGCTTAGATGAGCATCTTTATGCACAACTAAGCAAGTGAGCTTTGTGGCTCGTGTTTGTGATGAGTAAGATTAGGTTATTTCTTTGACTTAACACTCATATCACTCTTTTTGACGGGTAGGACTAGAAAATCCTAAGAGAAAGGCATAAATAACCATCTCACCACTGTTACCCGCCAATCATTAATGACATCTGTATGCTTCGGCATAGCAAAAGTGTGATGTCAATGACATTTGTGTGCTTAGGCATAGCAAAATTGAAATGTCAAATATCAATGGGTATTTCTTTTCTTTCTCATAAGCCCATGTATGATATGCTTAAAAAGAAAATATGCAAAGAAATAAAAAGCAAAAAGATTAAAAATGCTTTTAAAAATGGTTGCAAGCGTGTATTCTAGGAGATGTGGGAGTTATAGGATGTACCTCAAAGGTGATAGTCCCCATCAAACAGTTATGATTGTGTGTGAGTTAAAGTTATTTTCTCATATCTCAGATCGTCATAACATGTATACACTTAAGCAATCTTGCGATGTTTTTCACACACAACACGCAATATTCTTTGCTACTTTTGATACATGTGCAGGTACAATGTGATTTGGCCATCACAAAGGTTTACATGTGCTTTTGTATGTTCACTAAACTGTCATGACTTATTTTTGAAATATAAAATTTGTTAGACTTGTTTAGTGTGTGTGTGTGTTCTTGGGAGATCCATGTGCTTAAAATTTTCATTGAGAGATGATTTTTGAGAGATTTATATGTTGATTGGATCATGGTTGAGGTGCATGTCTTGATTGCATATTGTCTGTGTTTTTCAAATCTCGAAAAACTGCATTTCAAAGCTGACTCGACACCTTCTCAATACCTCCTCGATACCTGGTCAGCTGTCGAGCCTCTAAAGCTTTTTCTTATCGCAATCTCGACACTTCCTCGACACCTGGTGGATCGATCGAGAACTCTCTGTCTGGTCGATACCTTCTCGACACCTCTTCGATCGATCGAGCTTCTGATGATGGTTGAGCTGTTTGGTACCTCGATACCTCCTCGATACCTCAGCTGTCGAAGGCATTTTCTCTCGATACCTTCCTCGACAGCATCTCGATACCTCTCGACACCTCTGCTGTCGAGATTTACTGGAGATCCTATATATACTTCGATCGCGATTTCTCCTTCATTTTCTCGATCTCTCCGAGGCGGTTCGTGTTCCTGAAGCGATTTTTCTTCTCTCCAACCTTCATCCAACTTGATTTTCGAACTTTCTTGCTTCAAATCACTTGGTATGATCTTGTTTTCCTTTGTTTTTCATGCATATCATGTTTCAAACTTAGGTTTTGGGATTTTTTTTTTTTTTTTTAAACTTTGGGTTTTTCAAAATCTTTGAGTTTTTGTTGAAATTTTGGGTTGGGATTTCAATAAAAAGTGTTTAAAATATCATACATTGCATTCCATGTGCATTAGAATGATACTTTCATGCATTTAGTTGTGTGATTCTTGAATGTGTGCTGCTAGGATTGGATTGGGCTGAGCCCATGATGTTTTTATTGTTTAGCATGTCACATGATCATGCATTCCCATGCATACGTTCATTTTGTTCAATATACTGTTATATTTGAACTGCTTGGGACTTTTCTGATTGTCTCCCTCTCTATCTTTTTCTTTTCTTTTACGTTAGTTGCATCTATGGCACCTAAACGTAAATCTACTCCGGCTCGGAACCCTCTGCGTTCTGGAGCTTCTTCATCTTCTGATCATGCTCCTCATAATCTTCGGTTCCGTGATGGAGATGCCTACAAGGCATTTACTGAGAACTTCTCTAAACGAGGTGTTCATTCGGAACGCCACGTTGTTCTGGCGGACTTCGCCGACACTGACCTTCCCTCTGTCATTCACAGTAGGGGATGGGAGTCACTGTGTGACGTCCCGGTCACTTGTCCTCTCGTGCTGATTCAGGAGTTTTACTCCAACATGCACGGGATTGATCGTTCTGTACCTCTCTTTTTCACTCGCGTTCGAGGTACGCGCATTGCTGTCACACCGCAGCTGGTTGCGGATGTGCTTCATGTTCCTAGGATAGAGTTTCCTGACTATCCTACCTGTGAGCGACTGAGGACTGTGTCCAGGGATGAGCTCATTTCTGCTTTCTGTGAGCGTCCTTCTGAGTGGGGTGAGCATATGTACACATCATGTAGACCTTTTGCTAAAGGTCCTAGATTCCTTAACATGGTGATGACATTTGTACTTCATCCTCTCTCCCATTATAACTCTATCACAGAGCCTCGTGCTCGTTTCTTGCTTTCTCTTCTTGAGCATCTCACGATAGATTTTCCCTCTCACTTCATTTTCTCTATCATAGATGTTCATTTAGATGCGGCGTCCCGTGATAAGCTTGTTTTTCCTTCTGCTATCACGAGGATTCTACGCCATTTTTCCATCCCTTTCCCTGTCTCCGACCACTTCACTCACATCTCTGCCATAGATGCCGCTACCGTAAAACGTAGCCAGGCACAGTTCAGGGCGAGACAGCCGGATTTCACTCCGCCCTCCCGTTCGGCTCCATCCAGATCTGCTCCATCTACATCGACTTCTCTTCCTTCCTCCAGCGATGTATCCCTTGGAGATATTATGGCGCAGCTGCAGCGCATGGATGCTCGCCTTGATACACTCTCTACTGAGTTGTATCAGGTGAACGTTCGTGTTGGTCGTATTGCACGACGGCAGGCGACCATGGGTGGTTTTGCATCTGAGGCTTCTCCACCACCTCCTCCAGTTGCTTCCGAGTCTGATGCTGAGGATGATGATGATGATAGTGATGACGATGATGCTTCAGATGATGATGGAGATGCTAGCTCTACTGATGAGATGTCTACATGACACTCTACCCTTTGTCACTCGTGACAAAAAGGGGGAGTAGTTTTGGGATTATGAGAGTAGTCATCTTAGGGGGAGAGTTAGTATAGGACATTTTGATAGGGGGAGTGTTCTTACTTTTTGAGGGATGTAGTGAGGCTTTAGATGTATCTTTTTCTTTTCCTTCTTTATAGATACATTAGTCTTGTATATCAGTTTTACATACATTGTACTTATCTTCTATATATGTGGATGTATGTTTCTTATTCACCTATCTCTTCATGTGTTGTTTCTTTTCTTTCTTTATACACATGTTCTTTATACTTGTATGCAATCTAATTATTTCTGTTTCACACAAGATGCCTTGATGAGTTTTGTTTATAAGTGCTTCAGAAATACAGGTTGTCAAAGTCTATTTGCCATAAACTCTCTTTTTGCAAAGTTCTTCAAGAGTTTGTGTTAGGATAGATTTTATTGTATGTAACAAGTGAATATGAGTTGAGTGATTTATGACTTCTCTCATATGTTCATTTGTTTGTTGTGGTTTTGTCACGGATTGCCAAAGGGGGAGATTGTTAGGACATATGTGTTTACATGTTAGGAACATATGTCATGATTTATGTAAATTGGCTAATCCTTTGACAAAACGCACTCTACTTGTAATTGGGTAGTTCTAGGTGTTTTTAATACTTCAAGAAACTATGTTTCAAGATCAAGTGTTGAAGTCATCAAGTCTGTCCAAGAAAAAGCAAGTTGAAGTGCAGGAATTTTAAATCTCGACACCTGCTCGACACCTACCTCGACACCTGCTAGCTGTCGAGAATTACGAAAATCAGAATTCTGATCTGATTTTATTGGGATCCGTGAATGTGTTTTTGGGCCTTCTTTTCTTCTAACCCTAAACATATTTAAGGAGTGTTTTAAGAGCCGTCAACTAAGACACAAGTTGCATAAGCATTGAGCAATCCTTGTTCAAGCAAATTGTGCTCTGAGACGAAGTTCTTAACCTAGATCATCTTCTTCAAGAAGTTGCTGTGTATTGTGCACCTTAGGGTTTTGTGACCAAGCATCTTCCTGATCTTCATGCATAGGATGATCTGAAGAACTCTGCAGCCAACCTCTCATTCTAAAGTTGGTGATTGAAGTCGCGTACTGGGATCCGCGCATCTGGTTAGTCACGTACTTGGGAGCCGTGCATCAAAGGAGGGAACTGTCGCTACAGATCAAGTCCAATTGGGTATTGGGGTAAGGGTTCAACTGTAGGTTGGTAAGGTACTTGGGATTCCTTTACTTGTAACCGCTTGATTTGATAATAGTGGAGTTTCGGGAGTGGTGACCTGAAATCACCCGGTGGGGTTTTTGCCGTTAGGGTTTTTCCCCATTCGTGAACAAATCACCGTGTCTTTTATTTTCCGCTGCATATTTTGTTATTCGGTGATTTGTTTGTGCTGCCACGTATTTGCATGTTAAATTGATTAATTAATAACTTGACTTAATTAATTAATTAGTTTAAAATCACAAGGGGTCATTCAGTTTGTGGCCTATCAAAACATATCAAGTGTTCGTAGTAAAAGACATGAAGATTGGTCCAAGAAACAAGTGAAGAAAAGCTTTTCATTAAGTCTCAACAGATGCCTGCTATCGAGACTTAATGTGAAGCTCAATAGATGGCTCGACAGCAGTTCGATCTATCGAAAATTACGATTTTCAGTTTTCCAAATCTAAAATTTGATCCAAGCTTATGTATTTGTTTAGGGTTTCTTTTCACATAACCCTAGACATATATAAGGCTTATTTTAAGAGCCATCACATACGGATACAGAGACCAAGAGATTTAGTTTCTTTGTGAGAAACTATTGCGTTTGTACGCCAAAGAGTTTTGTAACCAAGTGCTTCCTCTAATCTTCATTGTTGATGAAGTGAAGAATTTTGCAGCCAACAACAACTGTAGGAAATTTAGACCCCTTAAAAACAACCAAATTGCGTAGCCTAGTTAATTAGCCAAGTTGTTACTTAGTCAAATTAAGCAATTCTAGGTTAAAACCATCACATACGGATACAGAGACCAAGAGATTTAGTTTCTCTGTGAGAAACTATTGCGTTTGTACACCAAAGAGTTTTGTAACCAAGTGCTTCCTCTAATCTTCATTGTTGATGAAGTGAAGAACTTTGCAGCCAACAACAACTATAGGAAATTTAGACCCCTTAAAAACAACCAGATTGCGTAGCCTAGTTAATTAGCCAAGTTGTTACTTAGTCAAATTAAGCAATTCTAGGTTAAAACAATCAAATAATCATATCAAGCATATAAAACAGTGGAATAATAAATAACACAATGATATGATCACCCAGGAAACCACACGGTAAAAACCTGGGGAGGATTTGACCCACCGATCCTCAAGGCAAAACTGAATTCACTATGAAAGAATTGAAGTTCTTACAAAAGGACTACAAGCTCCCCGCTTGACTTCCTAATGCTACCCACCAGTAGAACTTACTGACACGACCATGTGCAAGCTCTAAATCCACGGACTCCTTCTTTCTTGAATTCTTCAATCAGCTACAAGCACCCACGCTTGATATTCTTTAAGCTTCAATGGCAGTAACCAAGTTGATCATCAAGATGTTGAAGTAATCTCAATCTTGAAAACCCTAAGCTTTGTGTAAAGGAAAGCTCCTCTAGATCTCACAAGAGATTTACACAAAACAGCAATGTATGAGCAACAATACAATATGGACAACCTCTAAAAACGTGGCTAGGGTTTAGTTTATATACCTAGGGTAAAAACATAAAACCCTAAACGTTTAATGAAGTAGGGCTGAGTTGGAAATTCTGCAGAAAATTCAACCTGTGCGATTTTTGATCGATCGAGCCTGTCCTTCGATCGATCGAGCCAGGCCGAAAGTCACAAAGACTTCTGCAGCCACTCGATTCCAACTTTACAATAATCAAACAACTTTGAGCAAGCCTAAACAAGACTAAATACATTGTTTTGATCATGGTTTGCCAACATTACAAATTAGAGTTCTAAATACATAAAATCCTAAGACCTTAGAACCTAACAAACTTCCCCTTTGGCAATCCGTGACAAAACACAAACTATAAGCTCAATGTTTACAAAATAAAAAGTCTTTTACAAAAGGTAATGCTCATAAACAAATTCAATCCTAACTACTATCCATCAGTTGCAAGTGTAGACAACAGCTCAATTGAATCAACCTGTATATTCCTGAAACACTCAACAAACGCATAAACGCATGTGTGACAGAAAAACAGTAAAACAACAGATATGTAATCTAACTCTCCCCCTAGGTTAGATACACCAAAAATAAACACATTCTTGAAAGTTCACACAACACATAATAAAGACATATATCAATGAATAACTCATAAATATAAATCAATAAACAGTGAATACATAGAATCAAGAATCATATATATAAAAAATGTATTTCCCTACAAGAATAGCCCAAAAGAAAGTATACATGGTGAAGCACCTAGATACAATCTAATCTCAAAAACTCCACTAACTCCGCAAAAAGTAACAAAAACTCCCCCTAACTACAAAAACCCCTCTACAAGCTCCAAACTCTACTCCTCCTTTTTGTGACGGAATGCCAAAGGACATCACAGGCCATCATCAAAAGGAGGTGGTGAGGATGAACGAAGATGCGCCAAATCCACTCTTAGAGCATGAATCTCATCGAACAAGTCCACCAAAAGTTGACCATGAGCCGCCTGAACGGTCATGACAGTCTCTAAGGTACGACGTACATCGAAGTCATCCGAAGGAGGTGGAGGAACAGTAGCAGCAGCACCTACAGGATCAGGAACAGCCTCACGAGCAGGACCTGTAGAAGAAGAAGGGGGTGCAGAACTAGAAGGCTCAGACCTCGCGTGTTTAGATCCAGCTCGAAGATGAGCAGCCCTCTGTCTAAGAAAAGACGCACATATAGGTCCAATAACATGAACGGGCTCAAAAGAAGGGAAATCATCTAAACCAAGATGAAGCAAAATCCTATGAATAAAGATAGGATGAACAAGGGCATGAGCAGTAGATGAACTCCTATAAACTTCGTTCAAAGAACGAAGAAAAAGATGAGGAAAACTGATAAGAGCATCAGTGACAAGAGCGTACAAAAATACACACCTTTCGAGAGGAATGGTGTGCAGATGAGAAATGGGCCAAAGAGAATGACACGCTATCCTAAAGAAGAGATAGACAATCTCAGGAAGCTTAGCGGTGGTGATCCGAGGATCAAAACCCCACTGGATAGAAGACCCAGTGATGTAAGACATGACATCACTCAACTCAGGTGACTCATCATAAGGGTAGACAGGGTGCTGTACCAAAAGTACCCCTAGAGCATCAGCCACTACTGTAGGAGTAATGACATACTCTACGCCTCATATCCAACTCTTAACTAGAGTGTTGGAATCATAGACGCGGATAGAGATGTTCGAGAAGAACTCTCTAATTAGGGTAGTTGGAGGAGGAGGATCAGAAACATCCAGCAGTGGTAACCAGCCCCTACGCTTAAAGTTTGCCCTAATGGTAGGATCAACCTCATCTAAGGTGACAGAACGCTCAGCCCAAACTTTTCTCTTAAGGTTTAGAGTCTCAAAAATCTCTTGGTTTTTCTCACTCGGAAACCTCTCACTATCAAAGGAAGGTGGGGGAGGAGAAGGAGAGGGAACAGACCTACGGGCTCTAATCTTTCTAGGCATGATGCTAAGAAAAGGACAGAGACACAAGGAAAAACCAAAAAGAATAAAACAAAAAAAATCCAAGGGCAGACTACAAGTTAGCACAAAAATCAATAGAATAAAAATCTATATGATGCATGAACAAATACAATGCCATGATGCATGTACTAATGCAGTAAACAATTAAGTTTAATTGAGATTAAATTGACAAAATTGGCTTGAGCATGGAATTTCTATCAAAAACCCCAAAAATTGAAAACCACTTGTTGAAATTTTTAAACAAATTGAGGAATTGAGCATTACAAAACACAGCACATAGATTATAATGCTTAATTACATCAACATAACAAGCCAATTTCATCAAATTCAACTCAATTTCACAAAAGCCCCAATTCGGATCAAGAACAAACCCTAGATTTTTCAATTTTTCACCAAACTCAAAATTGATCAAATTAATAGGTAAGGATCATGTTTATGATGTGTCCCCACAAAAACCCAATGATCAATTGCACAAAATAGGGCTTGAATCAACAGAAAATCCCAAAAATGCTAAGTCCAAAAATCTCCCTCAAATGCATGGATTTATGCATGAAATCATGAAAATAAATTCAAAAAGAAGGGTAAAGGAGTCTTACCGGCTTGAGGAAAGAGAACTCTTGCAAAAATTTCGGAGGAAAAGGACAAAAATCTCTATGTGGAGCCTTGCCAACTTGGAGAGAGAGAAGAAAATGTTTGAAAAGTTTGAATAGTGACTTTGAAAAAGTCAGATCTGAACTTTTAAAAAAGCTTTTCCACGATCTTCGATCGATCGAAAATTACATTCGATCGATCGAATGAAACAGTCATTTTGAAACAAATTAGAGCACTTTTTCGATCGATCGAAAATCAGAATAGATCGATCGAACTGGGCAGAGGCTCACAAAATTTTTGAGAAAAAAATATAGTTTTGAAAAACACAAACCAAATTTCGATAACAACTCCTCAAACCATTAAACAACGAAAACAAAATGCATGAGTATGAGATGGAATGCTTTTTCAAAAAACCAAATTTTTAAACCCAATTTTCTCAAAAACAAGTTTCAATCATTCTCCCATTGAATTTTCTCAAGCAACAAATATGTTGTGCACAAATCTCAAGATATTTTCAAACTTGGTTGGTCAGACGAAAAACACACACACTAGCATGTACAACGTTTAACAAAGAGTAACTTGTGTAGTGTGTGATACTAGCAAAAACTTGAGATACATGTGAGGTGATATGTGAATAGCAATCAAACACAAAGTCTACACAATTCATCACATAGAATTTAAAAGAGACTATCACCTAAAGAGTTACATCCTATAACTCTCACATCTCCTAGAACAAAAGCTTGCAATCATGTAAGTTTTTTGAATTTTTGCCTCTTATTTATGTGAATTGGCATCAAGCCTAATAGTACACACCGGTTTGAATTAAGTGAATTGGCATCAAGCCTAATAGTACACACCGGTTTGAATTAAGTGAATTGGCATCAAGCCTAATAGTACACACCAGTTTTAATTTAATTGAGGCTACACCTTATGTTCTTTTTGTGCATGTGCTACACTTTCTCGAGCACAAAATCTTATGATATGCACTAAGGTGTTCATGACTGGCTAGTGAACAGTGGTGAGATGGTTATTTATGCCTCTCTCAAAAAGATCAAGTCCGACAGTCAAATAACATATGACTTCAAAATCAAGACAAAGTGATTAATAACCACAAACATCTTTCACACACAACATGCACTATAAGGTTTCAACTAGTTAAGTGCAATATATAAGCTTATCAAAGCTAAACAAAGTACATAAGACATGTTATGTGTAAATAAATTGACCAACCTTGTTTTCAAAAACCAAGAAACATAATGTTAAACATATTTTTGTTTTCTTCTTTTCTCTTTTTTTTTTTATTTATTTTTATTTTTTTTATTAAAAGAGAAAACAAATAAATCCTAGAATGAAATGCATGAATGTAATGTAATGCAAATCCTAAAAAAATAAAAACATAAATACCAAAGAACAATGGTCACAGAGGATAGAGCAATGAAGCATAAGGATCATGTCAGAAAGACTCAATTAGGACGAGTCTTTTGCATCCAAAACCTTTTAGATGCATCACGAGCATTGGAGTTCTTATTCATATTCGAGTGATTTCCAACTCCAAGATTGGAATAAAGGTTCAACACCTTTACCAATTCACCAGTAAGTGCCATAGGATCTTGTGCTTGAGGCACAGACACTTTTGGTTTGTTTGCTCTCTTAACAGCTTGAAGCTTGTAACAGTTAGGACGAATGTGTCCAGACTTACCACAATAATGACAAACCCAAGCAGGTTTACCATGCATCTTGTCCTTATAAGGGGTAGAATCCTTAGGTTTAGACTCTCTCACATCAACCCTAATCTTCCTAGAAGGTGAAACTTCTACAGGTTTAACAACCTCACTCACAGGGGGTTTGACAGCTTCACTCACAACCTCACTTATGGAAGGTTCAGAAGAAGAAGAAGGAACAAAATTCGTGGAATGTGGTCTAGAATCAAAGATGCTTTCAACATATCCTAACCCAGATTTATCAGAAGGATACTTTTGAACATTCAGCATGTGATCAAGTTTAGAACTAGCAGATCTAGTAACAGATAAATCTTGTTCCAAAGTTTTAACTTTATCAAGCAAAAGCATGTTCTCAGATTTAACATTGTTCAAAAGATCATTAGTATCAAACAGTTTAACAAGCAAATTTTTCTTTTTAAGCTCAAGAGATTCAATTTTCTTCAGGCCAAGTTCAACATTCATAGTATCCCTTGCAGCAATTTTGCAAAGTTTATTGTAGGCTTCTTGAAGATCTGCATCCTCAGAGAGCTCCCCATCAGAAGGGTTCTCTTCAACAGATATGCTTTCATTGACTATAGTTGTAGCAGTGAAAGTAATGAAGTTTCCATCCTCGTCACCACCAGACTCATCATCAGAAACCTCATTATCACTAAGGGTTACAGCCATAGCTTTACCCTTATTTCTCAAGAATGTAGGACATTTAGATTTAATATGACCATATCCTTGATAGCCAAAACACTGAGGACCCAAAGAATTATTTGAAGATCAACTTTTTCTCTAGGTTTTTCAAAGTTATTAACCTTAGTGGGATCATTCTTCCTAAAATTTCTAGGTTCAGCAGTGTAATTACCTCTTGCCTTTCTGTTGGTATTCCTAAGAAAGTTTTTAAAGTTTTTGGCAAGATACGCAATCTCTGTAGCAGAGAGCTCATCATCAAATCCACCACCATCAACATCATCAACTGACTTAAGAGCCATTGATTTGGATTTGTTCACTTTAGGTAGGTCAAACTCATAGGACTGAAGAGATCTTACAAGCTCATCAACAGGGATGGAGTCCACATCCTTGCTTTCAGTGATGGCAGTCACTTTTGGTCTAAAGTCTTCAGTTAAAGATCTAAGTATCTTCCTAACAATTTTAGGTTGATAATAGATTTCACCCAAATTAAAAGCAGAATTAACAATATCATTTAGTTTGGCATAAAATTCATCAAAGGATTCATCATCAGACATCCTAATGCTTTCAAACCTAGAAGTTAATTGCTACAGTTTGTTTATCTTAACTGCCTTTGTGCCTTCATGCATAGTTTGGAGGATTTTCCAAGCAGTATGAGCAACCTCAACATTTGAGATCCTCTTAAATTCCTCCATTGAAACAATATTAAAGATGGCATTCATAGCTTTGCTATTGAAGCCTGCTGCTTCTTTTTCAGAAGTTTGCCACTCACTCACAGGAGTAGTGGGCTTCTGCCATCCGTATTCAACAAAATTCCAAACCCTCTCATCAATTGATTTCAGGAATGCTTTCATCCTTACTTTTCAATAAGCATAGTTGTTCCCATCAAAGTGAGGAGGAACAACAAGAGAGTGTCCATGTTTCATGACAACAGGAGTCAAGGATCAGCTCAGAGATAAAAAATCTCAAACAAAAAAGCTACCCGCTCTGATACCACTTGTAGGACATTTAGACCCCTTAAAAACAACCAGATTGCATAGCCTAGTTAATTAGCCAAGTTGTTACTTAGTCAAATTAAGCAATTCTAGGTTAAAACAATCAAATAATCATATCAAGCAACGGAATAATAAATAACGCAATGATATGATCACCCAGGAAACCACACGGTAAAAACCTAGGGAGGATTTGACCCACCGATCCTCAAGGCAAAACTGAATTCACTATGAAAGAATTGAAGTTCTTACAAAAGGACTACAAGCTCCCCGCTCGACTTCCTAATGCTACCCACCAGTAGAACTTACTGACACGACCATGTGCAAGCTCCGAATCCACGGACTCCTTCTTTCTTGAATTCTTCAATCAGCTACAAGTACCCACGCTTGATATTCTTTAAGCTTCAATGGCAGCAACCAAGTTGATCATCAAGATGTTGAAGTAATCTCAATCTTGAAAACCCTAAGCTTTGTGTAAAGGAAAGCTCCTCTAGATCTCACAAGAGATTTACACAAAACAACAATGTATGAGCAACAATACAATATGGACAACCTCTAAAAACGTGGCTAGGGTTTAGTTTATATACCTAGGGTAAAAACATAAAACCCTAAACGTTTAATGAAGTAGGGCTGAGTTGGAAATTCTGCAGAAAATTCAACCTGTGCGATTTTCGATCGATCGAGCCTGTCCTTCGATCGATCGAGCTAGGCCGAAAGTCACAAAGACTTCTGCAGCCACTCGATTCCAATTTTACAATAATCAAACAACTTTGAGCAAGCCTAAACAAGACTAAATACATTGTTTTGATAATGGTTTGCCAACATTACAAATTAGAGTTCTAAATACATAAAATCCTAAGACCTTAAAACCTAACAACAACGTTCAAAGTTGCTGGAGTTAGTCACGTACTGGGATCCGTGCAAAGGGTTAGTCATAGATTGGAGATTTGTGCATCAAAGGAAAGAAGGCTACTAGAATATCAAGTTCAATTGGGTATTGAAGCGAAGGTTCAACTGTAGATTGGCATTTTGGGATAGGCCAAGGTAGTGGTAAGATTCCTTATACTTGTAATTACTTGGTTGTTGATTAGTGGATTCTTGGGAGTGGTAACCTTAAAATCACCTAGTGGGGTTTTTGCCTTACAATAGTTTTTCCCCATATGTCAACAAATCACTGTGTCAATTTAATTTCTGCTGCATTTATTTTATTTGGTGATTTGTTGGTGCCTTCACGATTTGCATGCAATTGAACCTAATTAATCAACTTGAGTAATTGAATTAATTAACCGGGGTAAAGCTATCTTAACCCAACAAGTGGTATCAGAGCGAGCACACTCTAATTAGGTTTTAATCATTGCTGTGTGATCCATTGACCCATGTTGTTATGGATCTTGGGCAATCCTTGATTCTGCATACTGGAAAGTACGCATGAGAGCCTTTTTGCAGTCTTTAGATGAGAAAGTATGGCTTGCAGTTGAAGTAGGTTGAAAGAAACCTGAAGAGCCATCAGTATCGTGGGATGATACTAAGATCAAAGCTACAAGTTTTAAGAGTAGAGCACTAAATGCCCTGTTTAGCGCTGTGACCAATGAGGAATTCAAAAAGATCTCTTCCACTGACAATGCAAAGGAAGCATGGACTATTCTTTAGAATACCTATGAGGGCACAAAAGCTGTTAAAAACTCCAAAGGATCACTACCAGCTTTGAGGAAATAAGGATGGATGAAGATGAGTCATTCAATGAATTCTATGCCAAGCTCAAGGACATAGTGAATTCAACTTTCAATCTTAGAGAATAGATTCTAGAGCCCAAGATTGTTAGAAAGATTCTCAGATCTCTTCTAAAAAGATTCCATGCCAAGATCACTGCCATAGAAAAATCAAAGGATCTTGATTCTATTCCTTTGATATAACTGATTGGGAATTTGCAAACCTATGAACTAGGTTTAGTAAGGGTTGGCAAGGGTAGCAAAAGCAAGAACATGGCTTTGAAGGTTAAGAATGATGACAACGATGAGTCTTCTAAAGATGAGGACACCAAGTTCAAATCATATATCACCAGAAAATTCAAGAAGTTCATTAAGAATGCGAATGTCAAGGCAAGTGACAAGGACCATAAACAATCTGGATTCTCTCAGTTTAAGTCCCAAGACAACGGTAAGAGAGATATTAAGGATGCTAGTCAAAGCAACAATGTTCTTGTTGGGCCAAAGTGCTACGGATGTCAAGAATTTGGACACATGAAGCAAGAATGTCCCACATATCTCAAACATATTGGCAAAGCAAAGCCCTAGTTGCCACATTGAGTGATACAGAACTAGAAGCAAATTCTGATGATAGTGATCAAGAAGGGATTGTGATTACTTTCACAACTACCGTTGAATCCCCTGAAGAAGTAGTAGAACTGATTGATGAGGATGAAGAGTTGATGGAATCAAAGTTTGAGAAGATGGATGAACAAGATGACATCCACATTATCTACTCTATGTTGTACAAGGTCTCCGAGAAGCATGGTTAGCTATGAGAAAGCTTAGTGAAGTGGAGTTGGAATGAGAGGAACTCTCCACCAAGGTTGATGAGGCTAATCAAACCATCGAAGAACTGAGGTTTGAAAACAACTTTCTTGCCAAAATGACCAATAAACTAGATGCTGAACTGTTTCAAGTAAAAGCACAATTGGAAAGGACTTCAAGTGCCAAGCTGGATGAAATGCTCAACTTCTAGAAGTCTGCATCTGACAAAATAGGTCTAGGGTATGATCATTCTCTCTCTTTTTGTAGTACATCTTCTAATTCTTTCAATAGAGTCATCTTTGTTCCCCCTGCTAATAATGATAACTGTGAGGTAACTGAACCTAAGACTAAAAATGTGAGTGAGAATAAAAATGATAAGGGAAAATCCATTCTAAGAGCACCTCCTAAGGTTGGTAAGAAAGAGACTAAGCAAAATAATCATTGCTCCACGAACAAGAAGTCTCAACCAAAGAAGCCTCACTTCTGCCATTACTGTGGAGCATCTGGGCACACTCGTCCAAATTGCTATAAGTGGCTAGCCACTCAACAAAGCAATAGTGTGTCATCTTTTGGGAGCCAAAATCAACTCCAACTCTCTTTAGCCCCTCTTGGAGAAGTTCTTAAGGCTATCATGTTACTCTTTAATTTCAATGGATTCAACTCCTCCTTATCTACCTGAACAAAGGTTCATGCAAAAGAAATGTTATCCATCTAGGTCTCCCATCTAGAAGGAAAAAGATTCCAAGTGATTCCTTCACCTTCTTAATCTCATGCATGGTTGGTGTTGTGGTTTGAGTCAATCTAGTTTTTACTGCTTTGTTTGTTTGTTTGTTTGCTTTGTTTTTTATTTTTTTTAATATGTTTTTTAATAAATAAAAAAAGTGAAAATTTTGAAAAATATAAAAATAGTGTGTGTTTGTGTATACTGGTACTTGTGTACTTTGAATGTCCTTTGAAACAAAATTTCTCAACTTTGTATCTCTTGTAACTTAGATGAGCATCTTCATGCATAACTAAGTAATGTGAGCTTTGTGGCTCTTTTATGTGATTTGTATGATTTGGTTGATCTATTATCATTCATATCTTAATCACTCTTTTTGACGGGAAGGACTAAAACATCCTAAGAGAAAGACATAAATAACCATCTCACCACTGAAACCTATCAATCATACAACATCTGTGTGCAATTCATAAAAGCTGTGCTCGGTAAGGTGTAGCACTTGCACAACAAAAACAAGATGTTTGGCTTTCATAATTGGGTAATTCTTTTCTCTCTAATTTACCTATGCATGTTATGTCATTTTATGTTTAAAAAGAAAAATATGCAAAGAATATGTAAAGAATAAAGAATCAAAATGCTTTCAAATATGGTTGCAAGCGTGTTTTTAGGAGATGTGGGAGTTATATGATGTACCACAAAGGTGATGGTTCCCATCAAACAGTTATGCTTATGTGTGGATGTATTTGATCTTCCTATATTTTTACTTTTCATATAATGATTTACTTATGCTCTCTTGCAAAAGTTTCACACATAACAAGCATACTCTTTGCTACTCTTGATACTATTGTCCAGGTACAATGTGTTTTGACCATTACAAGGAATACATGTGGTAATATATGCTCTCTAAACTGTCTAAACTTGTTTTTTAAATAAAATTAGTTAGACTTGTTTAGTGTGTTTTTTTATCTAGGAATGCTTTGCATCTAGAGTTGATGATGTGTTTGAGTGCTTAACATGCTTCTTGGTTGTTTGTTTTGGTGTCTATCTTGATTGCATTCATCGTGTGTTGTTTCTCCTCCTTGAAAAACCTTGTTTTAAGCTTCTCAATAGATGCTCAATACCTCCTTGATAGAAGCTTGATAGCACCTCAACACGTGCCACTTCTATCAAGATTTTTGGGCCTATTCTTAATACCTCTCGATAGATAGCTCGATCCATCGAGCCAATTCTTTGGAGTTTCTGTCTGCTCGATAAATGCTTGATACCTCCTCAATCTATTGAGATCTTTTTGCCGTCGATACCTCCTTGATACCTCTCAATCTATCGAGATTTTGTTCTTGATACCTTTTTGATCTATCGAGATATGTTTTTCTATATATATATATATATATATATATGTCTGAGGTCCAATCCAGTTTTGCTCAAACTCAAATATCTCGATCTTTCTCTCTTCTTTCTTGATCCAAACCATTTCTTTTCACCAAAAACCTTCTCCTACTCAAGAATTCGGCCTAATCCAAGCCTCAATCCCTTGGTAAGTGTTCTAAATCTCTTTCCTCTCTCCTTATTCATGCATTTCATGCATTTAGACCTAGGTTTTCAAGTTGTTGGGAAAGTTTTGGGTTTTTGAGTTATTTGTGAAATTTTTGGGTTGGGTGTTGTTGATTTGTTCTCACATGCTCATACATTGCATTCTTTAGCATTTTAATCATGTTTTCATGCATTCTAGGTTATGTGCTTGATTAACCAATGTGAGTGTTGTAGTTTGGATTGGGTTTTTTCCCATGATGCAAATTTCTTTTGCACGTAACATGCTCATTCATTGCACTTTGTTTTTTTCTTCTTTCCCGTGCCTTATCTTTTGCTGTGTTACTCTGTTTCTTTTCTTCTTTCTCAGTTTAGTTTCCTTCTTATGGCACCTAAAAAGTCTGTTCCTTCCAAGAACCCGATCAAACGTCGTGGTTCTTCTTCTTCTTCTTATTCTTCTATTCCTGATTCTGTGAGGTTTCGTGATGAGAAGGCCAGAGATGACTTCTATGAGAACTTCTCTGACCAGGTGATTCATTCAGAATGCCAGGTCATTCTGTTTGATTTCCCAAACACTCCTCTACCCTGTGTGTTTAGCTTTTAGGGTTGGGCTTCTCTATGTGAGATACCCAAGAGGTGTCCGGGTGTGTTTATTTAGGAGTTCTACTCCAACATGCACGCCATCGATACCTCTGTGCCTAGGTTTACTATGGTATTTTGAGGTACACATATCATAGTCACTCCGGAGTTCATTTGTAAGGTACTAAATGTTCCTAGGGTTGATTGTCATGATTATCCTAGTCATACTCGTCTTAGTTTTGTCTCTCGAGATGAGATGACCTCACTCTTCTGTGAGAAGGCCATGGTGTGGGAAGAAACTCTAAATTTTTCCACCACTGAGTTTGCTAAGGGTCCAAGGATCCTTAATATGGTGATGACATTTGTTCTTACATCACGGTTTCACTATAACACTATCACTGAGCGTCATGCTCATTTCCTTCTTTCTCTTTTGGAAGATCTTTTCATAGATTTTCCTTCACACATGATAGAATCTATGATAGATATCTAACGAGACACTGCTACACATGATAAGCTCATCTTTCATTCGGCTATCACACACGTACTATCACACGTGCACATCACCATTCCTCTCTCTTCACCTTTCTATGCCATGGGTGCCATTAGCAAGGAATCTATTTGGAGGAGTGACGCACAGTTGGTTGCAAAGCAGCCTCGTGTGGAGTCTACTATGACGGATGCTGCTCTTGCCTCTACACCCTCTTCCTCATCTGCCCCTCCCTCTTCTTCTTCTAGAGTCAAGGTCTTTCTTGCTGCCATCATGGATTAGCTTCTACTCATGCTTGCTGATTTTGGTAGTTGTCTTGACCATCTTTCTGATGAGATGTGTCAGATGAACACCAATATTGTTCGCATCGTTTGCTGTCAGTCTCGCCTTGGTGGTTTTGCTCCTTCTCCCACACCTGAGCCTACTGAGGAGTCTTTTTTGGGTGTTAGAGATGGTGGTGATGATGATGATGCTTCTTGCTCCGAGACTGATGATGAGAAGGATTACTCTCATTAATTCACCCTTTGTCACTCATGACAAAAAAGGAGAGTAGTTTTGTATATGAGAGTAGTCTTGTTGTTAGGGGGAGAGCTAGCATAGGGATAGACTAGTTAGGGGGAGAGTGTTTTGAGAGATGTAGTGAGGTTTTGATGTATCTTTCTCATTACATGTACCATGGTCTTGTGACCACTTACATACATTGTATTCTTTTGATATATATATATATATATATATATGATGTATGTTTCTTCGCCTTTGTCTTACATGTGTTGGTTCTTTTCTCTCTTTATACACATGTTTCTTTTGTTATACAACTTGTCTATGTTTCACACTTGATGCCTTGATGATTGTTGTTTAAGTGTTTTAGATAAGATAGGTTGCAAGTCTATCATGCCATGATTTTTTTTCTTGCAAAGTTTTTCCAGAGCTCATTGTAGTTGTTAGGCTTCTGTACTTCTGTTTTTTTTCGTATTTTGATTTTTTGTATTTTGTTTTTTGTTTTTGTTTGTTTGTTTTTTTTATTTTTTATTTTTATTTTGGTAATAATTATGGAGTTGTTGCTTTATACTTCTCTCATAATTATACTTGTGGTTTTGTCACGGATTGCCAAAGTGGGAGAAAATTAGGGTCATATTTTATGTAATTGGCTAATCCTTTGACAAAATGCACTTTACTTGTAATTGGGTAGATCTAAGATGAGTTTAATACATCAAGAAATATGTTGTTCAAGCATATCAAGTGTCCGTTGTGGACACCACATTTTGTACCTTTTATGACTCGGGCCCCTATTTCCCAATGATGCCTGAACTCAAAGTCCCAAGGCCAGTTTAAAGCCCAATCAGATATCAATTTGATTTGAGGAGTGTTAAAATGGAAAATATAACTTTTTAAATGATCAAAAATTTATTTCTGCAATAATGACTGAGGTTTGGAATGAATCTCACATCGTCTGGGAGCTGTTCCAAATCCCGTTTTTTCCACTGTATAAAGCCTTACATGGTACATTTTCAAAAGACACAGAAAATCCTAAGGGAAAACCTAAGATTCACTAGAAAATAGTAAATCAAAAGGGAGTTTTTCACAAAACGCCCTCAAGTCATTTTTATCCGATTGAGACCTTTTCTGGCCCCAATTCTTTTAGTTTAAGGTTCTTAATCAAATTTTTATTAACTTGTGATAGATTTGATTGAGGGGAACGGTCAAAATCAAAGCTTGGGAACTCCTTTTTGAGGTATCAAGATTTAACCTTTCTATTTCTTTTTAACCTTTCTTTTACTGTTTTAATCTTGTTTCCTTGCTTTGTTTGTGCTTATATATGTTTGTGTAGTTTAGTTTTATGCTCTCTTTATGTTTGCAAACGTGTTTGGTTGTTAGAATTAGGGTTTTAGTTCATGCTCTGTTTTCTGCTTAGTTTATTTCTGGGTTAGGGTTTTGAACGACCCTACGTGCATGTGCCATGAGCATGCGTGTGCAAATCAAATCCTACGTACGTGGGATTTGGCCTACGTACGTAGGCCTCTATCTACATACATAGGTCGTTGCCCCAGAAGCCCTAATTCTTCTATTTCATTCTTTGCTTCATATAACATGTTTCTGTTTTAGATTTCTTTTCACATGTTTTATATTTTTTAAGTTTCTGTTTGCTTTGTTCACATGCTTGTTCATCCTAAACATGTTTAGATTAGAGTTTATCTTTTTGTTTCTTAGTTTTAATGTTATGCCATTCATTCACATGTCCATGCATTGATGCCATAGGTGCTAAGACGCTGCAAGGTGAGTAAGGTAAGTCATGCATTCACATGAACATGCATGTTTTTTGTTAACCCTTCCTTGATATACCTGCATAAAGTTGATGCCATGTTTTTGATCCATGATATGATTTGTTTGCTGCCATGTTGATGCTTATGTTTTACTACCATGATTTGTTGCTGCCTTGTTCGAGATGAATGGTATGATAGAGTTTCACATGCTAAGGTTTTCATATGCATATAGGCTTGGCTCTCTTTTGTCTAAGGGTAGATATGTATGTGTTTTAGGATGACTGATGCCATGATTGTACGCTGAGATGTATGCTAGTGTGTGTGTGAGTATAGATACAAGTGTTGAACATGTTTTTAATGAGGTTAAGACGTAAGACACAATGATGGGAGGCCAACCTTAGGGTTGGGCGATCTTGGGTGCCTAACACCTTCCCAAGAACGTACCTAAACTACGAACCTATATCTTTGGTTGTAAGGTCAAAAGGTCCTTCCTGGAAAGGACGCTATATATATGGTTCCTAGACCATTGCAAAAACTAGGTGGCAACTCCTCCGTTGTGTCCATTATTAGCCATGTTGAATTTAATAATAATTATAGTGTTGGATTATTTAAAGAAAGTAATGCAAAAGTGTTGTGATGCCACTAAATAGTTTTTATAGTTTTTTTTTTTTAATTATTGGTTTTGTGGGGCCCAAAGATTTGGCAACCCCGGCCCGTTCCATATCAGGCCCAAGGCCCATGCCGAGGACAAGGCAGTATCCGAGGATGAGCGAGGAAGGCCCAAGCTGCCAAGGAGAATCGCCGAGGACGACCATGTCCTTGGCCGGCCGACATTGAAGAGAGGAAGCTGTCACTCACACATTAAATATGCGCTATTGACACTCTAACCACATTAATGAAGAATTGATCATTGAACAGCGATGCCTTAGTTACTTCAACTAACAGAAAGCCCGTGGAGGCGGCTGATGGGACAAGCCCTCAGACATAGGTTCAGATGACCAACAAGTGGACGGCAGAGATCAACTGAACAAGACTATATAATAGAATGAACCCCCAAGGGTTAAGGGGGCTTTTTCGGTTGGTTCAAGGTTAGGAGATTTCGGGGTGTTCAAGTATAACCCCTATATTCATTAGTAACCAGGAAAGAGCTCCTCGAACTGGGCCGAGGACGAACTTTCCCTTAGAACACTTAGCCAAATCTTACTTATTGATCCTGTAAAACCTCATCGACTATTGTATCTTCCGCTAACGCCTAGTCCTTCTATCCACTCTCTACAAATTTATTGTATAGGGTTACTTGGCCTCGGGTCCACTGATCCCCAAGAGGGAAGTGCCCGAACCAGGTCCCTACAGGTTTAATTAGCCATTTTTTTTTTGAAGTTTTTTTTTTTTTTTTTTTTAATTGGGTAGGCATTGTCAAAGGAACATTTTAGTATTTATTTTTTTGTTTGTAATTCTTAGTTATTATGCATTTAATGTTAATAACTAAATGGTATTATTGAAGGAAATTAATTCTAATGTATTATAATGCCACTAATTTTCCTTTAATTTATATGTTAAAAGCTGAAAAGTTTCATTCCTATTTCATTGACCTTTTGAGCTCATTTGGGATGCGATGCAAGTTTCAGCTTATTTGAGTTGTTAATTTCTTTTTGGTACTATTCATAGGTTCGATTGCACTTTTTGTTACTATTCATGGATTCCATTGTACTATTCAGCTAACTTTTAACTTTTTTCCTACAATTTCAACAAAAAAAAATTCAATTTTAGTTAAATAAGTTGTTCCTAGATGGACCCGAATATATATATCATAAAAGCTCCATTAATTATGCTAACTGCTTATTATTTAATTTTTTTTAAAAGAATATGCTAATGTTAATATCAAATGCTAAGGTTATTATTATTTTAATTATTTTTTATATTAACAAAAAGGGGGATGATCACCATTTTTCCCCAAAAAGAAGGAATTTTTTTTTTTTTTTTTTTGTAATTCTCTTTCGAGAGGGAAAGCCATGTGGTGTAGAAGTTCAAAAGTTAAAAGTTAGGAAATTTCATATGCCATTAAATTTTGTATCATATTAATAATGCATTAATGCTCACAAATAATAATTTAAATCAATGCATTTATTTCTTTATGTTGTAATTTCTTTAGCCATGTCATTGCCATATGTATTGAAAAATGTTGAATGTGTAAGTTATGAACAAATTGCTATTTGTCATGTGACCCTATTTGTCATTATCACTCTAAATATATAGAATATTGTGCCACTTGTCATAATTGTGTGTATCCACCAGTTGTGGGATCTAACTTTTATAATATACTAGTGTTTAACCTACGCATGCGCAGGGTCATTTTACATATTAATGAATTTTGTATCTAACATAAACTTAGTTATCATACTTCTACTACATATATTCAAACTTTAATAACGTAGTATATTTAAGCATATAGTGTCCAATTTCCCCTAAAAATTTTAAAAAATAGTTTCTTCAAATCACTTCTTGTGTGTACTTTCCTGCTATGTGAGACTAAAAAAAAAAAAAAAAAAATCTGACTTTAAGAAATTAAAACTTACATGACATTTTCAAATAGCAAATTTGTTATTCCTAGGAAGCACAATGAATCACACCGAACTAAAACTTGCAAGACAATTTTAATTCTACAACCAAAATGTTTAAAAGAAAATAATGGCTATAGGTTTATGAAAGCCATTCTCCAAAACTAATGTTTGGATTGAAGTTTCAATATCATAACCAACTAATGATATTCTCTTTATTCTGCTTATTCTTGTAAGATTCAATTGTGTAGAGTAGTATTGATGCCACAGCCAGCTGATGACGTAAAGGGTAATTTGAGAATGCTGTTGTTGGTCTTGACCGAGAGAAAACTCATGGATTTACAACTAAGAATAAATTGTGGCAAGGCAAAGTGTTCAGTTTTGAAGAGTTCATGTTGAATTCTTTGTATGCCTGAATTTACTGTATGGGACAACGATGTGTCGACTCTGTTTGCCTTGTCTACAAGGAGTAGTTCGAAACACCAATGGAGAATAAAGGTGTGTAACTTAGCGCTATCAAATTGCAGCGAGACATGAAACCATTGACAAATTTATTGAAGTCAAATCACTTCTTGTGGTTCTTATGTGTGATAAATATACTGGAAATAGATTTCAACTTTATTATTACCTAATGTCTTTCAACTAAATGTGAGATTTCCGTTTCTAAAATCTTCGAAACGGTGTAATTTTCTCTTCCATATTTCAAATTATATTCATCAAGATGCAGTTGGAAGAAATATTCATTGCCAATTATCCTCTGAATCTCCCTTGGTAGGACATTGTCATCCAATTTCAAATTTTGTATAAACAAAGAATCATACAATTAGCAAAATATATATACATGCATGTATCATGTCTTGTGCAATTAGTTTTTTTTTTTTTAACTCAAAATTGAAATTCCTCTTCATAATGCGTAGTAATGTTATTTGAGTTGTTGTACTATTGATATTAAGCATGAGTTTAATATTGGGAAACCTATAGTTGGTACACTCCTCCATGGATCTCAATCAAAAAATAACTTTGAGTAGTTCAAGGTATTCTAAATATTGCAAGAATTAATTAGCCAGACTAAATAGAGCAAGCCCCCCATGAGCATGCTACCAAGGCCAGAGCATGCAACAGCCAAGGCCAGGGCATGCAGCAGCCAAGGCAACCCCCATAGGCAGGCAACCAAGGCCAAGGCATGCAGAAGCTAAGGCTATATGACCCCTCCTTTTGATTCAAAATGTTGTATTGGTAAAGCACATCCCTAAGAATTCCATTACTCATCTAAAAAACTAACAAAATGTTCTCATTGAGATAGTCTGAATAGTAAAACCTCATAAACACAAATAAGTCAAATTGATTACAAAGCATAGTGAACAAAAATTTGAGGAGAATTCCAACCATCCATAAGGTAGGTGAAAATAGGGTAAAAAAAATTAAAGCAATTCCTAATTTCCAACAATTTTATTGATTAATCTATAAAAAAAAATGATACAACATAAATCCATGTTACAAATATGACTATTAAAATCAAAGGTTGTTTCCATTTGAAAGGTAATTCAACAGTTCAAAAAAAATTTTTTTCTTTTGAGAACTGTTGTTAGGATTAGTGCCCTAAAATCCTATTGTATGCCATGTATGATATTATGTATGACATCATGTATGATATTTTGTTCTAAGTAATAAACTTGTTTTATTATTATCTAAAATAATGGTAACATGAATGTTTGGACATTATCATATAGTTCTTGAGATGCATAGTATGTGATTTAGTCACAGATGATATAAATCACAAGTTATTTGTAAACTCAAAATCTTAGTTCGTAGTCGGTGATAAAATTGGGCATTTCATCTGTGAAGACTATAACATTTCAATTAAGATGATTTGTCTTGATCATGGAAGTGGAGACTTCTAGTTGATATGTTAACATGTTTTAAGTGTACAAAACATATTGAATTGGACCGTTGTGAGATTTATTATTCTATCAACAACTGTCAAACGAATAATAAATCTCATGACTTTTCATTTACATAAACTCTCAATCTTGAGCGAATAGTGAACCCGATCATGAAATGTAAGTTGCTTTAATATATTAGAAGTGAGATCTAGACAAATGGTCAAAACCTCAATATGTTGGGCAACCACTCATAATGTTGAAGGAACACATTTTTGCAGAATTTTATTTCAGCCCAAACTCTGCTTAAATGTTTTGGGTTCAAGTGAAACAATTCTAATATATAAAGGAAAACCCCAAATACGTTTTTAGAGTTTTGACAGAGAGAAAAGAGTGCATCTTGTGCCTCCACAGATGATGAGCGCCTTCTAAAAAATATTTATTTTAAAAACAAAAAATGTTGTGTGTGTGTGTGTGTGTGTGTAAAATCATACAGCATAAATTAAGCCAGAAGGTGCAAAACGATGAAAATATATATCAATAGAGACATATATCAATACAAAAATAATAATAAAATTAAATATCAAGAAGAAAAACAATAAAGGCAATTGTACTCTCCAAACATTCAGATTTTAAACCATCCATGTTACAAATATGAATATTAAAATCAAGGGTTGTTTCCATTTGAATGGTAATTAACAGTTCAATGCTTTTTTTTTTTTCCTTTTGAGAACGATTCAACAAAACATAGATCTACACAAAGCATAAATCAATTCAAATTTTAGGGGCAAACCAAAAAAAGAAAAAGCACAAACCTAACAAAAATCCGCCAAACAAAAACAAAATTTAATCAATACAACAATTGAACAAAACATAACTCAAGAAATTGTAAAAATAAATGGGAGATTAGGGAAAAAGGTAGCCAAACCTTAAACCTTGATTGAGTAATGCAGCAAAATAGTATTTAACAATATCTTTGTTATCTATCTGTTTGTTTCTATTAAAAAAATGCAGTAAATAATTTCAAGAAAACCATAATTTCACTTTGAGAGAAATCATCAATAAATAGACACTCTACAGTAATTGACAAAAAATGAAGGCAAACGAGAAAAAAAAATGCAAACTTAACAAAAATCTGCTAAACAAAACTAAAATCTAACCAATACAACAATCGAAGAAAACAGAATTCAATAAACTGAGCAAAATAAATGGGAAATTAGGGTAACAGATAGCCAAACCTTAAACCTTGGTTGAGAGATTCTTTTTGTGGAAGATCCAATGGGCAGGGAATCAGTAATCTACAATTAGAGAAAAGGATGGAAGAGAAAGAGAGAACTAGTTAAGAAGATGGAATATGGTTGTATAAACTACTAAACCCATATATTTTTCAATAGGGATAAAAGAACCCTAGAAAATTACATTCAATAGAGGGAAAAAGGATTTGAGAATAATTTTATACAATTTGAAATGGTAATTGAATAGAAAAAAAGGGGGGGGGGGGGGGGGAACTATGCCTATCTTCTAAATCGTCTGTTGTTGCAGAAAAAGAACAAAGTTTTTAAGTTTTCACGGTTTTTTTTTTCCCGCTTCCTTTTGGATTTTCTTTTGTCATTTGTTTGTTGGTTTGGAACACGCTATTCTGACCTATGTGTATATGGAGTTGCAGAGAAGAAACGAAAGTTAGAGTGAGTCTGAACTTTTGATTGGGAATACAGCGTTTGGGTGTGTGTGTGTGTGGTTTTTTTTTTTTTTTTTTTTTTTTTTTTTTTTTTTTTTTAAGTGGGTTTGTGTTTTTATAAATACGTTTAATGAAAAGAAGACTCTCCAAATGGTGCACCGTACGGTCTTTTTAAAGTTTAAACTCTATACGTGGTTGTTTTTAAAGTGGTCTTTATTCCTAACGTGGTAGCACCTCCTTAATTGCAGGGAAAGACACCTGCTTTTATATATTGTATTAGATTAGATCATAGATAAATGGTGGTTTGTATCTACAGGGCTTATGGTAAAAAAAAACCTTTAAATTATTTTGATGAAAATTAACTATTAGCATAAAAGGCTAATTTACTTTGCCTATTATTGCAAATTAGTTATAGAAATTATTCTATACTAGTAACTTACATATAAAGCTTCGTTCAAATGAAACCAACGGTCATAATGGCTTGAGAACGATTTGCCTATTTAAATACAAAGTGTTTAACAAGGAAAGACCAACATATAATTTATAGCATTTAAGAAAGAAACTGATTTCTATTAACGCTCTGTTTGTTTTAGCATTAACGTTTTCTAGAAAATGATTCATTTTCTAGAGAGCATTTTCTAGAAAACTATCTCATTTTCTGGTGTTTGGTAACAACCTTGAAAATGGGCTTGAGAACGTTTTTTGGTGTTTGGTATCCACAATTTTTATAACATTTCTTGTATAATTTAAAACATGTATAATATTTGTATTGTGTAAACCCACCTAATGTGATCAATATAAATAAATAAATAAATTTAAAAAAAAAAACCAAGAATGAATTTGGTTTTCAGTCTAAAATTTTGACAACGAATACAATCAAAATTAGCTATCCAATTTTCATGATCTCAAATACTCATCTTGTTCATGTATATGAACAATATTTTTGATAAGTAACGTAAGAAATTTTATTAGAAAAAAACCAACCAAGTACACTAGAAGTGTACTATAGTGGCACAAATCAAGAGCAATATATATATATATATATATTGTAGGGACTCAATTTGTAATGGACCCTTAACAATAAAATTTGTAGAGCGTGGGTGTAAGGGCTAGGCATTAGCAAGACAAACAACGGATGATATGAAATCCACAAGAGTAATAGGAAAGTAATTTTACTGAATATTTATGAGGATAATCATCATCATTTTGGTTAGGTGTTTATGAAGATCTTTATAATGATTTCGGCTAAGTGTTTGTGAGGATCCTGATAATGATTTTGGCTAAGTGTTTGTGAAGCGTATTCGTCCTCGGATCAGTCCGAGGATCTCTTTTTCTTAGGACTGATCTAAATCTTGTCCTTTCTCTTAGGACTGATAAATATCAGGGGCCCCTCCTTTATGTTGGGAATCCTCTTGGTTATATAGTATCGTTTTAGTTAATCTTAGCCGTCCATTCGTCGGTTATCCGAACTCTGTGTCTGAGGGTTTGTCCCATCATCTGCTTTTGCAGGCTTTATGTTAGTTCTCAGCCGCCTTCGTAGACTTTCTATTAGTTGAAGTGACCAAGGCATCTGGGTTTGTTGGTCACTTCACCATTAAAGCGGCCAGAATGTTGGTGGAGTACATTTAATGGGTGAGGGATATTTTCCCTTCATCAATGTTGGTTTGCCGAGGAGGTGGGCATCCTCGGCGAGGCCCCTTGAGGGCTTGGGCTTTTCCCTTTTACCCTCGGCCTCCATATTCTCCTCGACGCGGGCCTTGGGCCGGCTATGGAGTGGGCTGGGGTGGTTTAAATATTTGGGGCCCCACAATAGCCCCTCAAAATTTTGCTGCCCGACCTTTAGGGCGGGGAGGAGGATTTTGACTTCCTCAGCACATTTTCATACCCTGTTGAGCCATACCTCTCTGTTAGTGTTACTGTTACTTCAACTGCTCTTGCAATTTCTTTTTGGTGCTAAGGGCTTGTCCGAGGAGTTCTTCCTTGTTTTTACAAGGCTTTTATCTTTCTAGCTTATACTTTTCTGCCTGAGCTTCTTATTGGTTCCTCTAGGATGGGTAGGTTTAAGTCGTTTGTGCTTTAGCGCTCAGTTTCTCGTGGTTTTCATCCCTGATAGGGCTCATTATTTAGCATCAAAGGGGTTGGCTTCGCCGTAGATTTGGGCCCGTGGTCAGTACAAGGACCCTGGTTCCGTTCAGCGCTTATATTGCCCTATAGTGACCAGTTTCCACATAGGTTTGGGTCTGAAGACCATGCAGTGCTTAAGTTTTGTCTAACACTTGGTTTTTAATCTGAAGTATCTGGTTTCCCTAGAGGCTTGAGTCCGAGGACCATGCAATGCCTTGGTTCCGTCCAGTACCTAGTTTTCTCATGTTAAGTTGTTAGTTTCCCCAGAGGCTTGAGTCCGAGGACCATGCAATGCCTTAGTTCTGTCCAGTACCTAGTTTTCTGATTTTCATCTGAAGTATCTGGTTTCCCCAGAGGCTTGAGTCCGAGGACCATGCAATGCCTTGGTTCTGTCCAGTACCTAGTTTTCTGATTTTCATCTGAAGTATCTGGTTTCCCCAGAGGCTTGAGTCCGAGGACCATGCAATGCCTTGGTTCTGTCCAGTACCTAGTTTTCTCATTTATTTACTATCTTATCTATTTATCCATAGCCATTCAATTCTACATTGCTACAATCTACAATAAACATTAAATAAATACACTTTTAAAGCAAAATAATCACAAGCGCGTGCTGGGGTTGGTGTAGGAGAAGACCCTGCTTTGTTCTGCCTCTTCGTTTGGCGTGACTCTTCTGATTATGAGGCGTCTCTTGGGTTGTTTGAGTAATGCGTTTTGACGCTTCGGTGCCTCCTCGTTAATGAGGCGCCTCCTCATTAATGTCAGTTGTGGATTTACGAGGATCTAACGGCGGGTAAGCCCCTTGGAATTTGGGCATTACCTCCGGAAATCTCTCCCTAGGATTTAATGCGGATTGACTCTCACCAATATTTTGCCCTCTATAAAAGGCGTTTTTAGGGCAGCCTTTTCCTTCACACTTGACAAACATTTGTCTCAAACTTTTCCCAAAAACATTGCCTAGAAGTTCTGCAAGACATAGCAGTTTGAGCCCCTTCAAATGAGTTGGCCCTTGGAAAGGGCGGTCCCGAGGATGCGCAGCCCCTATCAGGAGCCAAGGATGGAACTCCGACCCTGGACATCACGTTGGGGTTGGGGTAGGAGAAATCCAAAGATTCTCCTTCTTTTCAACCTAACTAGAGGTGGAATCCTCCTTGCCGTTTGGAGGAGGATCCAAAAAGAATGTAACCTTATTCCCTTGGGCATGGGTCTGTGACCCTCCAAGCTGGCAACGATCGGGGTGGGAGGGAAACCAGGCAGAACCCAGAAGTGGAGCCGTCCTATGCCGCGGCCTCTTCCGCCTTCCATGTTGCCTTCCTTCCTTCTTTTCCCTTTTATCTCTTCTTCTTTTGCACCTCAACAAGCCTTCCTTCATTCATTTCCTCTTCTCTTGCTTCACAACCAGCCTTCTTTTCTATCTTTTGTTCCTCTGCCAGCTTTTCTTTCTATCTTTTGTTCCTCTGCCAGCTTTGTTAGGCGTTTGTCTTTGTAGTTAGCTTTAGAACAAGCCCCACGGGCATCACTTGTAAGAGATGTAACTTTTTCTTCATATATTAATAAAGAAGCAGACTTGTTTTGTCTCTTTTATTTTTCGTATATTCTTGTTTCTTCTGATTGTAGACTTTTGAATGAATGTTGTTGCTGTAAACTGTATTGTTCTGGTGTGTTTTCTTCTTTTTCTTTTTTTTTTGAAAAGTGTTGCTCTCGATTTTTTTTTTTTTTACACCAACCGTCGCACTTGCTAGTGCACAAGTTCGCCCCACTGTGGGCGCCAATTGTAGGGACTCAATTTGTAATGGCCCCTTAACAATAAAATTTGTAGAGCGTGGGTGTAAGGGCTAGGCATTAGCAAAACAAACAACGGATGATATGAAATCCACAAGAGTAATAGGAAAGTAATTTTACTGAATGTTTATGAGGATAATCATTATCATTTTGGTTAGGTGTGTATGAAGATCTTTGTAATGATTTCGGCTAAGTGTTTGTGAGGATCCTGATAATGATTTTGGCTAAGTGTTTGTGAAGCGTATTCATCCTCGGATCAGTCTGAGGATCTCTTTTTCTTAGGACTGATCTAAATCCTGTCCTTTCTCTTAGGACTGATAAATATCAGGGGCCCCTCCTTTATGTTGGGAATCCTCTTGGTTATATAGTATCGTTTTAGTTAATCTTAGCCGTCCATTTGTCGGTTATCCGAACTCTGTGTCTGAGGGTTTGTCCCATCATTTGCTTTTGCAGGCTTTATGTTAGTTCTCAGCCGCCTTCGTAGACTTTCTATTAGTTGAAGTGACCGAGGCATCTGGATTTGCTGGTCACTTCACCATTAAAGCGGCCAGAATGTTGGTGGAGTACATTTAATGGGTGAGGGATATTTTCCCTTCATCAATGTTGGTTTGCTGAGGAGGTGGGCATCCTCGGCGAGGCCCCTTGAGGGCTTGGGCTTTTCCCTTTTACCCTTGGCCTCCATATTCTCCTCGGCGCGGGCCTTGGGCCGGCTATGGAGTGGGCCGGGGTTGTTTAAATATTTGGGGCCCCACATATATTAACCATACTTCTCATAATTCAAAATAACCATTATATCCATAAGTTCCATTTTAAATAGTTCAAAATGCCATAGAGGCCAAATAGTTTGATAAATACCAAAAATTGTTATAGAGCTGTTAACGAATTTGTGAGGAGAAAAAAAAAAAAAAAACCTTATTAAAAAATGGTGTTATAGAGGGAGAAGAAATAGGGAGAAAAAAGAGAAGAGAGGCAGATACAGAGAGAAATCTATGGGAAGAGAAGAGGCTAGAGGTGGTGATAGAGAGGGTGTGAGAAGAGAGAAAAAACAAAGGGAAGAGAAGAAATGAGAGAGTTTATTGTGAGAAAGGCTGAATGAGCAAAAAAAAAATATTATTTCCTAAGTCAGAAGAAGATAATATTTATAGGAATTATGTGCCACGTGAGAGAGAGATTGTTTTCCAATTTTTTTCTTGGAAAACAACCTATAGAAAATAAGCCTTATTTTTATAAGAGTTTTCCATTGACCAAAAATAGTTTTTCATTAACCAATTTTTTTTTATGTTACCCAACACTGAAAAATATGGAAAACTATCTTTATAAAACCTTTTAAATGTGTCAATTTAGTCCCTAATATTTTAGTCTTGTGTTATAAATTTATAATGGTCCCTGTCGTTAAGTGATGGATGAAAAGTGTTGACATGACTAATAGCTAAAATAAAATATAAATTTATTAACACATAAATTGCCACTTGGATTGACATGTGACCTAAAAAAAAAAAAAAGAAGAAGAAGAAGAAAGAGAGCAAGTGCATGTGTAAACACATCTTAAATATCATTTTTTTTTCTTTTCTTTTTGCACTTTCTCATCTTTCTTGTAAACTTTCCTTGGAAACAAACACATACTATAAAAACTCGGAACCAAAGATTAAACCCCAACCACTAAGAGAAAATCTCATTTTATTGGCATCCAAACAGAAGACTCTCATAGTAATAGTCATAGATGCAACCTTAAAGCATCAAGTATGAAGAGGAGGCCCTAATCCTAGTTGTGTCTCACTCTCACATGCAAGATGATCTTTCTCTTCTATAAAACCACTAAATAAATGTTGAATCCATCATTACTAGCCTTGAAAAGTATACCAATTGGTCGGGGCAAGCTATAAATCTTTCAAAATCCATTCATTTTACCTTGGTGTTGGTAAAAAATGTTGCTTCCTTGATTTTAATCTCAATAAAATCTCTTTTCAGTAGGTGATGGGGAAGGAGTGGTTGGAGAGAGAGAGTGATGTGGTGGCCTTTGATTGTGCCTTTTTTGGGGGAGAGAGTGAAGGGGATGGGTGTATGGGATTGAGGGTCGTGGATGGTGAGAAAGGGGGCCAATGTGGATGGTAGATGGTGGAGGATGGGAAGTCTAGGTAGAGAGAGAGGGAGATGTGGGTGGGTTGGGTTGAGTTCGCGAAGGAGTGTGGGTCTATGGGTGCAATTATGGAGAGTAGAGAGTATGGGTTTGGGATTTGACGGTGCAAAGGCTTGAGAGACTGGGTTTGAGTTTTGAAATTTTTTTAAATATGTTTGTTTCCAAGAAAAGTTTACTGAGAAGATGAGAAAGTGCAAAAAGGAAAAAATTAATGAGATTGAAGTTTAATATATTTATTTATTAGTATTATTTAGTTTAGGACATGTGGTAGTCCAAGTGGCAATAAATTTATATTTTATTTTGTTAGTTAGTCCTGTCAACATTTTCAATCAATCACTTAACAACATAGACCATTTTGACACAAAATCAAAAGGTTAATGACCAAATTGACACATGTAAAAGGTTAGGGATCAAATTGAAATTTGGCATATATGTTAGAGACTAAATATATAGTTTACCCTAAAAAAATATTGCATTTTATAAAAATATTCCAAGAGCTTTGAAGTAGTACCACCAAGATCACGGGCTTGTCTTAACACTTTGTTTTCTTCTCACAAACAACAAGCCTGCAAGTGCTATGACTTTCAATGAGGCCCAAAGGATTTTTATTTTGATTTTGAAGTGCAAAAATTGCGGTTCAATTTTACATTTTCAACCATCAAATACAAATTGACATGAAGGGGAATTGGCCGGTCCATTGAGATTTGAAAGGAAGCTAGAGACAGAGGCCTTCCAGCCACTCCCACTGTAGTACCACAATTGTGGTCGTAGGACACATCACACATCCATCAGGTTTGGTGGATTTTAGAATTACACATTTTTTAGCCGACTAGCCCTTCCATTCTTTGGACTTGTCCCGTCCTATGATGTCTTTTGATAATATCGATTTTTTTTCAGAGATAGTTTTAACCTATGGTATTTGTGTATGATGATTGTTATTATAAGAAATTTTACTAATTAAACTGACTGAAATTCACTTGTTTATTCCCATTTTTTTTCATTATAATTTTAATGAATTATTTATAGTTATAGTGAAATTGTTTATACTGTTTAAAATTATATTCTATTCTCAGTTTTTTTTTTTTAGCTAATTTTTTAATTTTAAAATGAGTTATTTTTTAAAAGGTATTTTCTAAAAAATTATCTGATTTTTTGTGTGTTTGGTAGTGACCTTGAAAATGAGTTTAAAAATGTTGAATCTTTACTCCTTTGTTTTAGGATGTATGAGATAAAGTTGTTTTTCAAAAAAAAAAAAAGAGGAAAACAACCTTTAAAAATATATCGTGAGTTTTCCATTGACTAATTTTTTTTTTTCTCGAAAACACGAAAAACTATCTTCACTATCTTTGTATCATACATACCATTGGGATACTATTTATGAATTTGACTTGACATGTAGAACATTCAATTAGTGCGTGGTAGAGCCAGGAATTTTTGTTTGGGGGGGCCAAATTGTGGTACCCAAATATTAGACAATAGTCAAGAGAGACAATCACATACATGCATAACCACACATATATAAACATTAATATTTTAATATTACAGTAGGTCATAGTTTATAAATTTATTATATACAAAAATACCAACTTTGACATGTATATTCAAGAGATAATTTTTTTAAGAGAATTTATCATTTTTTAAATTCCAATGGGTACATAAAATATTTGTTTTAATTTGGCCACCACCGCAGCGTGTTTTGTGTCCAAAGTGCAGAAACGATGGATGTTTAGACTTTAGAGATTAAATTGGGTGAGTTTTACAATGAGGGAGAAGAGGGTGAACTGCAGGTTATACTTATGGAGGTAGAAGCTGGTACCAAGAAGTTTGGCCTTATTGTTGAAGGGATCCAGATCAGGCCAAAGGGTTGATAAAAATCATTCTTTGTTATCACTAAGTGGCATTGATACACTAAATTGCAATACTGTCCAACTTATATTGTCTCAATTTTTTGCTTTATTAACAAAATTTTGAACATAAATAACTTCAAGCTTAGTACGGTAAAACAATTTCAGGATTATTTAGACTCAAGTTGTCATGATTCTCCTAATTCGGCCTAAGCTTATTTTCTCTTTGAGAAATGATATGTCCATAACATTTTTACAAAAAATCCTAAGTGGCAGGTTGATACTGATTGTTATTGTTGGGGCAAAAAAGTAATCTTAGTGTTAGTTTCAAATTTGAACCAATAACAATTAACCACTTGTGATTTGTTATAAAAATGTTGTAGACGTAGCATCTCTCTTTCTCTTAACCATTTGAGTGTTATCCCATCCCAAATCATTCTACTTACACCAAAAACTAATTGGTGTTTTGACTTGATGATAGATAGGAATCATATGAGTAGACTCCATAAGTTGAAATATTATCCTATCTAAAACAATAAAATAAAAAAACTCTTAACCGTTAAAAATTCATTTTTATTTTTATTTACTCATTTTAAAAAAAGTACTATGACTATTTTTTCTCTATACCAACTTTTTAATAGATATTGATAATGGTCGATCTTCAATAATTATTATGGAAGTGGTGGTGATCTCATACAATCATTTTAGAAGAATATTCCCTACTAAAAAGGAGTTGTCATTTGGCGTTACAAGAATATATAACATCTACCTTACATGGGGTTGAGTTTCATACTTGTGGGGTCTATCTCCCATGTGAGAGAGATGTTGTATATAACCGTTATTTAAAATAAAATTTCAATCAAGTTGCAATTTACAAACATGAAGTGTGGGGTAGTTTTAATGTTACCCCTCAAAGTTTCAAATTTTGGAAATGTACCTTTAATGTTACATATTGTTTGAATTTAAGCCCTTCCGACCATGTGCTATAATAAGGTGTTCGTTAAATTCCATCTCAACTCAAAACAACATAGTTTTATGAATCAAAAATTTGAAAATTTAGGGGATAGATTCAAAATTACCCTATACTTTAAGGGTGTAAATCACAATAAATTCCAAGTAATATATGACATGGCTTTAATAAGATTCAAAATGACATAGTCTTGAATAAAAAACGATGTCTTTTCAAGCTTAGTTGGCACTTGACGAACACTTCATCACAACGGATTGATAGATTGACTTAAATCTGAAAAACATGTAACATTAGGGGTATAAATCAAAATTTTGAAACTTTAGGGGGAAAAATCAAATTTATACCAAAATTTAAGGGGGAAAAAAAGTCAATCCAAACATATTATGAATTCAATGTATTAGAAATAAATCAGCAAAAAAAAAAAAAAATTAAAACACAATTGGAATTAGTTGGATAAAAAACCAAATAAATCTTATCTTAAATTACCAAAGAAAATGATAGGTTTGAAAACTTTCTTTTTGTTGTGGTAAACACAGATTTGAGAATAAGAGTTCCGTGACACCTTCTAATTATTTAAGTGAATTTAAAAAATACCATAAAAAATTTAGGGTATGTTTGGTTGTGTTGTTTAAACAACCATTTTCATTATTTAAACAATACAACACGTATTTCCACAACACTTTTTTACCCACATGTATTTTCACAATACTTAAACAATGTTAGTATAACAACATGGACGGCCCCTTAATGGCCCTAAGAAAAATCAAACCGACCTTTTCTTAAAAAAAAAAAAAAACACCCATACTTAACAATTAAGCAATTAAAGAAACATTCCTTAATAGGAGTATATAAATGGAGCATACTTAACCATTAAGCAATTAAAGAAACGTTCCTTTATTTCCACAACACTTTTTTATCCGCATGTATTTTCACAACACTTAAACAACGTTAATATAACAACATTACCAAACGGCCCCTTAATGGCTTTAGGAAAAATCAAACCGACCTTTTCTTAAAAAAAAAAAAAAAAAAAAAAAAAAAAAACACTTTCTTAACATATAAGCAATTAAAGAAACATTCCTTAATAGGAGTATATAATCGGAGCATGCTTAACCATTAAGCAATTAAAGAAACCGTTCCTTTATAGGAGTGTATTGTTAAAGAAACGTTCCTTAATGGAATGTACGAGAGAGGTACCATCAGATAAACCGAGAGAATAGAAGATGATGGAAAAAGAAAACGAAAGAAATGGTCTACCCTGCGTTGCAGACATATCAGTATTACCAGAGGGATGCATATCGGACATAGTTTCACTGACAACTCCTAAGGATGCGTGCACAGCATGTGCGGTTTCTCCTATATTCGGTGCGGCTGCCGAGTCCAACGCTGTCTGGGAGAGGTTCTTGCCGTCCGATTATCAAGCCGTCATTGCTCGATCATCATCATCATTGGATTCCTTGAACTTCTCTTCAAAGAAACATCTCTACCTCAGCCTCTCCGATAATCCCATCTTAATCGACGACAATAAAAAGGTACTATATTTTAACAAACAATTCCCACAATATTAATAAGTAATATGGGTCGTTTCAAATTCATACATGTTTATAACCTTGGGGGTTCGGCACTTGGGCTGGTGGTTTCCAATTTTAAGTTCGTGAGCTTTATGAGGTCCTGTGTTTGAAATCTCTAATCAATATGTTGGATCAATGACTCTTTATAATTACCTGATATGGAGATCACACGCACTCAGAATAGTTAGGCTCTAGAAAAGCTCTCAACACATTTTTTAGAAAAAATAAAAATAAAAATAATTTAAACATGTACAAGATTGGGTGGGTTGATTTCACTATGGGCTCACAAAATTGTGTTTTTGGTTAAATTGGTCTGAATTAGTTATATGAGCATGCTTGAATTTAGTCAAATACGGGAAGAGAAGAAAGGAATAAATAAAAACAAAGAACAAAAGGAGCTGCTAACTATGAGATATCCAATTCCAAGGTCGTTTAATGTGTGCTTGTGGCCAGTGAAAGAAGCATTATATATCCTCAGCAACTAAAACCATATTTTTGATAAATTAAACTTTTTAATATTTTAAAAGGGAGATAGAATGGATACATGTTTGATAAATTGCTCATTGTCTAAAAAGTTTGAACGATTAAGAAATGATAATTTTCGTCATTCAACCACCCTAATTCCAACCTTTTGTGCTCATCTACTTTTTCTTTTTTTGGTTCTAGCAGTGTTTTTTCTTGGACAAATTGAGTGGTAAGAAATGTTACCTTCTTTCTGCAAGGGACTTGTGCATTATATGGGGTGACACTCCTCAGTATTGGAGATGGGTTTCTCAATCTGAATCCAGGTCTCTACCTATTCTACTTTATATTCCTTTTTCTTTTAAGAAAAAAAAAATGGGGTTTTTTTATTTAATTCTTCATTATGTACATGTTAAAATCAATCAGGTTCTCGGAGGTAGCTGAACTTAATTATGTGTGGTGGTTTGACATCCGTGGCAAGATGAGTACTTCCATGCTGTCTCCAAAAACAAACTATGCTGCTTACCTTGTGTTCAAGTTGAGGGGGAGAGCCTCTGGATTCAACCCTCCACCAAAGGCTTCAGTTGGTACTACTGGAGGAGTTGAAGATTACAAACAAACTGTTTGTTTGGGCCTGCCTGCCAGGGAGCCAAGGCAGCAACACCATATTGTACCGTCACCCCCACAGCAGCACAATTCGCATCCAAAGCAAAGAAAAGATGGATGGTTAGAAATTAAGTTGGGTGAGTTTTTCAATGAGGGAGGAGAAGATGATCAACTGCAGATTAGACTTATGGAGGTAGAAGCTGGGACCGGGAAGTCTGGCCTTATTGTTGAAGGGATCGAGATCAGGCCAACAAAGGGTTGATCAAAATAGTATTCTTTTAAAAAAAAAAAAAAAGTGGAATTAATACGCTAAGAGTTTGTTTGGATATCACTTATTGCTGAAAACTAAAAACTTATTGCTGAAAACACTGTAGCAAAATAATTTTTAAACTATGAATAGTGCCCATGGGACCCAGTTTTAAAGTTATTGCTGCTTTTCTCCGTATTTGTTGGTCCGTGAATAGTGCGCGAGACCCAAGAAAAAAATGCAAAACGCGCATGCCTGCCGCTACACAAACGCACACTTAGAGTTTTTGAACTCCTCCCTTCCTCCTTATGCAAAATTCCTATGTCATATGTAACAACCCTTTTCAATCTAATAATATCAGTAAGTTTGTTGTATATAGTTTCTTGTTCTATTCCACATCTTCCAGTAATATTCTATGTATTGTTAGCTGCTTACGTTCTCAATCAACTCCCATAATCTTCTTACACCCCCTTTCAAGCTGCGTGTTTTCTCGTATGTCTTTGTATGTCCTCTATATTTGGTATTAGAGCCATATAACGTTTTCATCACATTTGATTAGTACACTTAGATTATTGTCTTGATTAGTATGCTCTGTGACTTACAGTTGTCACGATACGTGGATCCTCTATACTAATCACATCAAAACACTAGACTATATAATCAAGTAGAACACTAAGGAGTCTGTTTCTAGTGAACCAAAGAAGCTAGATTTCCATAGTCACCTTGTGGACCCTTTAACCAAAGTTGGTAGTATTGTCCTGTTAGGTTTGTGGAAAACAACTCTTTCTATCGAAAACCATTATGGCTAACACATCTTCTGTAGAGATTAATACCTCCAAATTCCCTTTTGATCCTTCCTTTCATAGATCCGCAGCAAATAGACTGGACTATTTATATGAAATCTCCCATGTACTAGAAGACAATAAAATCCCTATTACTGATTTCCCTATTCTAAATCCCTACACTATATTTAATAAACCCCAATCTTCTCTCAAAAAACAATAAAAAAATATATTGGCCCTTCTCATCCTTCTACTGTAAAAGAATATGTTCAAGCCTCTAAGTTTGAACAGTTCAATATTCCAGTAAATGATGGTGGGAACTTCATTACTCTTTCCCTTCCTAGGGAATTTGTCAACCCATGGCAAAGGCATGGGTACACTCATCTCCACTTTGGTGCTACAAGGTTGGCATTAACCTTCCATGGAAGAAAGGGACTCCCTACAGTCTCCAAAATGGCACTCCTTGACTCCATATTTTTGGAGTACCAACATGTAGTCATAGGAACTATCCAGACAACTCTGAATGCTGGAACTGTTTTTGTCACACTCTTCCCAAATTTCAAGATGCCTTTAAAAGATCCCCATCTTTGTGATGCTCTCAAAGTTCAAGTCCAGATTACTAGAGCTTCTCAAGTACAAGATACTTATGCAACCACACTCCATTACCAGCTCGCTTCTAGGCTCCAAAATCATGCCTTTTCGTAGGCCAAGAATGTATTGACCCCTTTGGTAACTTAATCAATTAATTTAGCCAAGTGAAATTAATTAGATTTAATTACATGCAATAAGCGTTGTAGCACAAACAAATCACCAACTAAGATAAATGCAGCGGAAAATAAATTTGACACAGGTGATTTGTTTACGAATAGGGAAAACCACCGAGGCAAAACCCCTCCGGGTGAATTTAAGGTCACCACTCTCGAGAATCTACTATTTTCAAAACAAGCGGTTATAAGTAAAAGGAATTCCAGTATCTAATATCAACCTACAGTTGAACCCTTACCCCAATACCCAATTGGACTTGTAATATAGCGGCAATCTTTCCTTTCAATGCACGGCTCCCAATACGTGACTAATCAATTGATGCACGGATCCAAGTACGTGACTAACACACCAACTTGAGGAAGATGTTAGCTACAAAGTTCTTCAGTTTATCCAACGATAAAGATCAAGAAGCTCCTTGGTTACAAAACCCTTGGCGTAAAGACGCAGTAGCTTCTACAAGGAATATGATGAACTAGGGCAAATTCTGTCTCCGGTCACAATTTGCATGCACAATCAATTTGCATTGAGTTGCATCACTTTGCATCACCTTTGACGGCCCCTAAAATAATCCTTATATATGTTTAGGGTTGTGAGAAAAGAAACCCTACACACATACACATGTATATGCGTGAAATTAGATCTGAAAATCTGAATTTCGTAATTCTCGATAGATACAGTTTCTGTCAAGCTACTGTCGAGCATCAGGATTAAACCTCGATGGATATGGATCTGTTAAGATATCTGTCGAGTTTTAATGAACAACACTTTTTCACTTGTTTCTTGTACAAATTTGCATGGTTTTTTAATACTAAACTTGAACTCTTGTTTCTTAAAGTAATAAACCAATTCTAGATCTACCTAATTACAAGTAAAGTGCGTTTTGTCAAAGGATTAGCCAATTTACATAACATATGTCTCTAACAATATCCACATATGTCTTAACAATCTCCCCTTTTGGCAATCTGTGACAAAACCACAACAAAGAAATGAAGTATGAGAGAAGTCTTAAATCACTAAACTCATAATCACTTGTTAAATACAATAAAATCTAAACCTAACACAAACTCTTGAAAAACTTTGCAAGAAGAGAGTTCATGGCATGATAGATTTTGACAACATGTCTTTCTGAAACACTTTATGGTCTTTCTGAAACACTTTAAATAAAACTCATCAAGGTATCTTAGTGTGAAATAGAAATAAATGATTGCATACATAAAGAAATGTGTATAAAGAGAGAAAAGAAACAACACAAGGAGAGATAGGTGAGAAATAACATACATTATCATATATATATAAATAAGAAATAAATAAATGTATGTCATAAAATAAATGGTCACAAGACCGGTGTACAAGAGGATAAAGTAACTAAAGAGAAAAGAAAAGAAAAGTACAAATAATCCTCACTACATCCCTAAAAAAAATGTAGACACTCCCCCTAACAAAAATGTCCTATGCTAACTCTCCTTCGAAATACATGAGTACTCTAATCATCCCAAAACTCCCGAAAGTAGTCCCCCTTTTTGTCATGAATGACAAAGGGTAAGTCACTGAGAGGTCGTCATCTCTTCATCACTAGAAGAGCTAGCATCCTCATCCTCATCATCATCATCACCATCAGCAACATCCTCATCCTCAGAAGCCTCTAGAGAAGGAGATGGAGAAGCCGTGAAACCACCTAGGCAAGCCTGTCATCATGCAATACGACCGACACAGGTGTTCACTTAACATAACTCATCATTGAGAGTAAGGCTGTCCACGAGTCGGTCCAGGTCGGGTTTGTGCCCAACTCTGAACTGATCCGACGGAATCGGGTTTTGGAAAAACTCACCAGCCGCCGACCGTCAGAGTAAACCAGTCGGTCCAGGTTAGACTTCAACGGGTGGTGGACGGATCGGTTAGCATCATAGATCTGAGAAAACGGTGAGAAAACTGAGAGAAAAAGTGAGAAAAACCTAGATCTGACGAAAATCTTGTCGGAATCTATGAGATTTCACTAGATCCGGTGGTAATCTCACTGGATTCGATGAGATTTCACTAGATTCGGTCAAAATCTCATCAAATCTACTTCAAATATTGCCTGAATTTGGGTTTTTTCGCCGAGATCTAGAAATTTATCATTGGAATATGGGTTTTTTTTTTTTTACTAGAATCTGGAATTTTTTCGTTGGAATCTGGGTTTCTCGCCGAAATTTGGGTTTTTCACCGGATTATGGGTTTTCGCTAGTCAGTTCAGGTTTTTTAGGTTTTGGGGGGAGAGAAACCGAAACCGACCCGCTGGAGTCAGCTTCTGGGGGAAAATATCAGCCGTCGAGCGCCAGAGTGGTCGGGTCGGCTGGTGTCGGATCGGTTCCGATCAGGTTCTCTGGGTGGTTTTGGACAGCCCTAACTGAGAGTGTCAAGGCGAGCATCCATGCCTGAAGCTGTGCCATAATGGCCTTGAGAGTCACACCACCTACCGAAGAAGGAGTAGAGGTGGAAGGAATGATGGGGGCTGAAGGATCCGTCGTCTCGGTCTGCGGCCGCTACAGTTGAAGCTAGGCCTCGCTCTACCGAATAGAAGCTACGCTGATGGCACCCATGATAGTGTAGAGAGGAGAATTAGGAATAGGGATAGAAAAATGGTGAAGGATCTGCATAATAGCCGAATGAAAAATGAGCTTATCACAAGTCGCCTTATCCTTATAGACATCTATGATAGAGATAATGAAATGAGTGGGGAAGTCAATAGAGAGGTCCTCTAAAAGGGATAACAAAAATCGAGCATGAGGCTCAGTGATGGAGTTATAGTGAGACAGTGGAGTAAGAACAAATGTCATCATCATGTTAAGGAATCTCGGACCTTTTGCAAAGCCTGAGCATGGGGTGTTTTGACGCTTACTGTAACACCCCAACCCAACCTTACATTAACTGTGTTTGAATGGGTAATTATTATTTTAACCTACTCTCTTTTATAATTAATAAAAGAGTATTTAAATAAATATATTATTTTATAATGCTTTTGGATAAGAATTGTGAAGATTATAAATAATTGAAATGGCTATTTGTATTATAAATATATATTTAGTATGTGCAAAATTATATTAAGTGATTTAAGTTATTAGATACATAGTTGGTTCTTGTTAATATCATGTTTAGGCTTGATATTAGCATGCCGGTCATGGTCACAAATCCGGGTATCAGGTTTGGGCATGACAGTTGTGGTATCAGAGCAAAGGTTATGATTTTGTAGACTCTAAATATCAATCTTCAGAGTAAGATATTAAGATTGGGTAGTTAAGGGTAGACAAGTAAGATACATCTCTTCAGAGATGTTTGAATTGTTTGATCATTGGCTTATTATTTGATGTCTACTAGCATTTTTGGATATCTTGAATTATGAAAACATGCATAGTATTGCTATGATTATTATGAAGACTATAAATGTGCCCACTCGCTCTCTCTTTTCTAGTACAAGTGAACTTATGAGATATCTCAAGTAAACTATAATGTAGTGATAATATATTTATACTTTAATGATGAGGGTTCCATTTTGATTTATGAAATGTAAAACAATGATTATTTTGATTTTTGAAATGTAAAACAATGATTATATTGTTTACTTGGAATTGCTTATTAAACTTTTTAAGGAAGAAAGAAGTTTTTAAGAGTGAGTTATTAAATGTTTTGAAAATTTGTATATATTGTTTTATTGTAGTCAGCCTTCCTAATGTTGGTATGGACTGATTTAGTTGAACGCCTCTGGCCACATGTGATCTGCTAAATCATTTGCCAACTAACCTTATGTGGGGTGACATAAAATGATTATTTTGTCTATTCCTTGGTCAAGTAATTTGTTAACCGTCGTTGAGCTCGCGTGTGGTTAAACAAGTTATTGACAACAACAACAACAACAACAACAACAACAAAAAAGAAGTATAACATAATATCACTAGTGATGATATTATTTGATGAAGTTTATTTAAAAAAAAAAAATGTTGTCAAAGTGAATTTTGATAAGTTTTTGGTTGTTGATAATGTATAAAGGTTATATATTATTTTTTATTTAAAGGAGAGGTATATGCTAAATCGAGGCTTTCTAAGAAATTCTTTGAAGTTGTGGAATTGATCTTATTTGATTGATTCATTCTATTGTACCTCTTGAAATATAACATGTTGCCCAAATTACTAAAATTTTGACAAGTGAATGATTCCGAATATCCATTTGTCACAATTAAGACCTTTTCTGATCAAATCCACTGATTATATTGACATTATAAGTATTGATAATATAAATTATGATCAGCGTATGAAAGAATTTCTTAACTGTATTCTTAGATTGAATATATATTATGTGATATGTGCTCTTGGTACTTGTTTGCATGTGTATATAATGTTGTATCTTTTGACTGAGCATGAAAATTGTTGAAAGCATGTATCTTAACTTAAGGAAAATTTTATAATGAGATAAAGAGTTGTAATGTATATAAATGACTTGACATGTGATTATACTATGTTTTGTGATTTTTTTCAACTTATCATTTCTCATTGTTGAAATACAAATATATTTATGGTTATAATTTTTTAGGACGAAAATTTTTAAGGAGGGAAGGATGTTACACCCCAACCCAACCTTATATTAACTATGTGTTTGAATGGGTAATTATTATTTTAAGCTACTTTCTTTTATAATTAATAAAAGAGTATTTAAATAAATATATTATTTTATAATGCTTTTGGATAAGAATTGTGAAGATTATAAATAATTGAAATGACTATTTGTATTATAAATATATATTTAGTATGTGCAAAATTATATTAAGTGATTTAAGTTATTAGATACATAGTTGGTTCTTGTTAATATCAGGTTTAGGCTTGATATTAGCATGCTAGTCATGGTCACAAATCCGTGTATTGGGTTTGGGGCGTGACACTTACCCCATATGGAGGGTGTCTCACAAAAGTGAGACAGAAGCTCGTCTTTGGACACAGTCTTCAGACGTTGACAGCCGGGGTAATTAGGATGCGACACCCTCGGGACGTGTAGTATCCCAAATATAAGATCCGAAGTGACTATGATACATGTACCTTTGAATGTCGTGACAAATTGAGGCACATAGGTATCGATACCGTGCATGTTGGAGTAAAACTCCTGTATGAACACGGTGTGACACTTCAAAGGTATCTCACAAAGAGATTCCCATCCTTGAGTGTGAATGACATCAGGAAGAGGAGTATCGGAAAAATCCAATAGAATCACATGGCGCTCCGGACGAACGCCACATTTAGAAAAGTTCTTCGAGAAGTCTTGATGGGCCTTTTCATCACGGAACCGAACATGAAGAGGGGGAACGAGAGGATCAGAAGAAGAAGATGACACGAAATGAAAAGGGTTCTGATTTAGAGTAGGTTTGTGCTTAGGTGCCATGCACAGTCTATCCGAGAGAGAGAGAGAGACAGGAAACACAATCACAACACAGAACAAAAAAAATAAAAAAATAAAAAATAAATAAAAAAGAAAAGAAAAGAAAGGGTACGTATGCATGAAATATGCATGACCATGTGGCGTGCTAAAAGAAATTGCATCATGGGTTCAACCCAATCCAAACCTAGAAGCACACAAATTTCAACAAACAGACACCCATCTAAATGCATGAAACATTGTGAAATTGCTAATGGAATGCAATACATGATCATATAGCATCAAATAAACAACACCCAACCCAAAACTTTCACAAAAATCTCAAAATTTTCAAAAACCCCTAAAAAAATTTCAAAGAAAATCCAAAAACCTAAATATAATGTGTGGAACGCATGAGAAAAGAGGGTTTACAAGTCCATACCTTAAGATTGAAGCTTGATTAGGGCAAAATCTTGAAGGGAATGGAGATTTTAGAGATGGAAGAGTGTTTAGAGGCAGAGAAATAGTTTTTTTTGTTGAGAGAGAAGTGAAAAGTAAAATCTGATTTCGAGCTGAAGGTATTTAAAGAAATCACTGCTTGATGGATCGAGGATCTGTCGAGATTTGTCAAGCACTAAATCTTGACAGATAGGAATCTGTCGAAGTGCTGTTGAGAATCTGTCGATGGCAAAAGTTCCTTGATGGATCGAGATTCTGTCAAGAATCTATTGGCCAAACAGAAAGTTTCTTGATGGATCGAGAAGCTATTGAGACAAAGTCTAGAAAGCTCGATGAATAGAATATGCTATAAGATCTGTCGAGAAAAGAAATCCAAAGGGCTCGATTGATAGGAATCTGTCGAGGATCTGTCTAGAAGCTGTCGGGTTTGATAAAAAAGAGTTTTTCAAAGAGAGGAAAAACACAAAGAGATGAATGCAAACAAGCAAGCTACTCAAACATAGATCCAATCAACATGTTAAGCTCTCAAAAACATCTCTCAACAAAAACAATGCAAAGCATTCAAGATCCAAAACACACACACACATACTAAACAAGTCTAACCAATTTTATATTTCAAAAAAAAAAATTAAGACAGTTTAGTAAGCATATATTGACACATGTATTCCTTGTGATGATCAAATTACATTGTACCTGCACATGTATCAAAAGTAGCAAATAATTTTACGTGTTATGTGTGAAACATAGCAAGAGTACATAAGGGTCTCATGTTATGACGATTTGAGATATAAGAAAATCAAATTAACTCACACACAATCATAACAGCTTGATGGAGACTATCACCTTCGAGGTACATCATATAATTCCCACATCTCCTAGAAACATGCTTGCAACCATATTTAAAAACATTTTGATTCTTTTTGTTTTTGATTTTTCTTGGCATATTTTTTCTTTTTAAGCATATCATGCATAGGCATATAGGAGAGAGAAAAGAAATACCTAATTATGTTATGCCACAAACATCACAATTTCACTATGCCGAAGCACACAGATGTTATACATGATTAGCGGGCTTTAGTGGTGAGATGGTTATTTATGCCTTTCTCTTAGGATTTTTTAGTCATTCTCGTCAAAAAGAGTGATATGAGTGTTAAGTACAAGAGATTACTTAATCGTACTCATCACAAACACGAGCCACAAAGCTCACTTGCTTAGTTATACATTGAGATGCTCATCTAAGCTACAAAAGATACAAAATTTAGAAAACTTTGTTTCAATGGCCATCTAAGGTACACAAGTACCAAAGTACACATAACACACATTGTTTTTGTATTTTTCTAATTTTTTCAATTTTTTTTTATGAAAAAATAAAATAAAGCAAAACTGAAAACAAGCAAAAAAATACATGTTAAACAAAGCATAGCATAAAACTAGACTAACTCAAAAACAAGAAAGCAAAACACACAAGTAATGCATAAACCAAAAGAAGGAAGGGAGGGAGGGGAGGGGGGGGGGGGAAGAAAAAGTGACTAAATTACTTTGAACCTTTTTCCTTCCACACCTTGGAAGAACCTTTCCTTTGAGTGAACCTTTGATCTGGTGGTGAGGGAGAAGAGTTGAAACCGTTCATGTTCGAAAGGAACATAAGGGCCTTAAGAAGATCTCCAAGAGGAGCCAAAGAGAATGGAAATTGATTTTGGTTTTTGGACAAGATCATACCATTGCTTTTTTGAGTGGCTAACCACTTGTAGCAATTTGGACGAGTATGCCCTGAAGCTCCACAGTGATGACAGAGATGCGGCTTCTTCGATTGAGACTATTTCTTATTAACCTTCTTAGTCCTAGGGTTTCTAGTCTCTTTCTTTTCAAGCTTAGGGGGTGCACCCAAAATAGTCTCTTTCTAGCTCTACATCACTCAGCTTCTAGCCTATAAAGTTTCTCATGCTTCTCAGAAACCTTGTACAACTTAGCGTAGGTTGTATGGATGTCATCTTGTTCATCCATTTTCTCAAACTTAGACTTCACCCAGTCCTCTTCTTGATCTACCTCTTCAACAATCCCCTCAGTCGGATTCACTGTGGCAATGAAAGCATTCAAGATTCCCTCGTCATCATTGTCATCTGAATCATTCTCAGGCTCGGTGTCACTTAAGGTAGCAGCAAGGGCCTTGCTTTTTCCAATTGTCTTGAGATATGTTGGACATTCTTGTTTCATATGTCCAAAACCTTGACATCCGAAACACTTTGGTCCGAAGGGAACAGTGTACTAACCGCCATCCTTAGCATCCTTTTTTCCTCTGTATTGGCTCTTGAACTGAGATAAACTGGATTGCTTACAGTCCTTATCAAATCCTTTCGCATTGGCATTCTTCATGAACTTCTTGAACTGCCTAGTGATGTAGGATTTCATCTTGGAATCTTCATCATCAGAAGACTTATCGGTATCATGCTTTTGGCCTTCAGTGCCATTCTCTTACTCTTACTCGATTTCTCGATCCTAGTCAAACCCAATTCATAGATTTGCAAGTTGCCAACCAACTCTGTCAAAGGAATTTTGTCCATATCCTTCGACTTTCAACAGTAGTGATCTTGGCATGGAATCTCTCAGGTAGAGATCTGAGTACCTTTCTTATAACCTTGGGTTCGGGAATGGCTTCTCCAAGATTAAAGGCAGAGTTAACTATGTCCTTTAGCTTGGCATAGAACTCATCAAACGACTCATCCTCCTCCATCTTAATCTTTTCAAAGTTCGTAGTAAGCCTTTGAAACTTTGAATCCTTGACAGCCTTAGTCCCTTCATAGGTTGTCTGGAGGATAGTTCATGCTTCCTTAGCAGTTTCGGTGGATGATATCTTCTTGAACTCCTCATTTGTGACTGCATTAAATAAATCATTCAATGCTCTACTGTTGAAGTTTGCCGCTTTGATCTTGGCATCATCCCAATCAGTCGGCGCTTCCTTTGGCTTAGTTTAGCCAATCTCCACAGCTTGTCACACTTTCTCATTTAAAGACTACAAGAAAGCTTTCATGCATACTTTCCAATATGCATAATTAGTGCCATAAAATAAAGGACGTATAATTAGAAAGTATCCTCTATCCATGACAAATAGGGGTCAATGGATCACACAGCAAAGATTAACTCTAATCAGAGTGTGGCCACTCTGATACCATTTGATAGGCCAAGAATGTATTGACCTCTTTGGTAACTTAATCAATTAATTTAGCCAAGTGAAATTAATTAGATTCAATTACATGCAATAAGCATGGTAGCGTAAACAAATCACCAACTAAATTAAACATAGTGGAAAATGAATTTGACACAGGTGTTTTGTTTACGAATGGGGAAAACCACCGAGAAAAAACCCTACCGAGTGAATTTAAGGTCACCACTCTCAATAATCCACTATTTTCAAAACAAGCGGTTACAAGTAAAAGGAATCTCAGTACCTAATACCAACCTACAGTTGAACCTTTACCCCAATACCCAATTGGAATTGTAATGTAACGGCAATCTCTCATTTCAATGCATGGCTCCCAGTACGTGACTAACCAATTGATGCACGGATCCAAGTACGTGACTAACACACTAACTTGAGGAAGATGTTGGCTGCAAAATTCTTCAGTTCATCCAATGATGAAGATCAAGAAGCTCATTGGTTAAAAAACCCTTAGCGCAAAGAAGCAGCAGCTTCTACAAGGAATATGATGAACTATGGCAAATTCTGTCTCCAGTCACAATTTTCATGCACAATCAATTTGCATTGAGTTGAATCACTTTGCATCACCTTTGACGGCCCTTAAAATAATCTTTATATATGTATAGGGTTATGAGAAAAGAAACCCTACACACATACACATGGATATGCGTGAAATCAGATATGGAAATATGAATTTCGTAATTCTTGACAGATACAGCTTTCGTCGAGCTACTGTCGAGCATCGACATTAAACCTCGATGGATATGGATCTGTCGAGCTTTAATGAACAATACTTCTTCCCTTGTTTCTTGAACAGATTTGCATGGCTTTAATACTAAACTTGAACTCTTGTTCCTTGAAGTAATAAACTCATTCTAGATCTACCCAATTACAAGTAAAGTGGGTTTTGTTGAAGGATTAGCCAATTTACATAACATATGTCTCTAACAATATCCATATATGTCCTAACACCTTTGATGTGGTGGTTCTAAAAATGGCTCAAAATGATGATGCATTGCTTATTCAAGTTGACCCAGGATTAACTCTGATGTGTACATTTGTCCCTAGACAGCTTACAAGGGACTACATGATTTCCTTTTTCCCAAAATCATGGATCACGAAGTACGAGTCACTTCACCAAGTAGTCCAGCCAATCCAGTCCAAAAATCCTTTCTTTATTAGGAAAGAAAATGGAGAAGTAAAGATAAGATTTCTGAAGGCTCCACTAGAAAAGAAAGAAGTAACGGTCTTTCCAACCCAGATGGCAATGTTGCAGCCCGTACCATACATTGCTAAAAAAAGTTCTTGTAATTAAAGCAATTTGTGAAGATGGAAAACAATGTTATGAAGGAAAATCATCCTCTAGCCATATATGGTGGGATATTTGTGATTGCGATGAATGCAAAGAAGAATCATTTGATGATGATGATCAACCAAGAAGAAGAAAGAAAAAATCGCTCCAGCAAAACTTGAAAGAGAGGTATGAATCTGGTGATCCTGAAGTAGATCTCCTGGGAGAACCTTCTGGAAAATTTGACTATTATGTCTTTTATCCCAGAAATAGAAAACAGAAACCTCAGTCTTCTCCACCTCCATGCAAAGAACCCAAGCCTAAACAAGATACTAACCATGACCCTAAACCTCCATTGATTCCATACTACAAGAATATCCTTCCCCAATTATGTAGATATCATCCTACTCCTTTCACACAAACCTAAGCAGAAAAACTTTTACCCTGTTACACGTTTGACAAACCCTCATCCTTTTATGATCAAGATTTTCCTCCATTAGAAAATTTTGACCATCCTCAGGCCAACACAAGACATGTTTGGAAAATCAAAACTCCTGTTGGAATTAATTCAGATGGAACTCAAAAACAAGTTTCGTCAGCAGAGGCAACTTTAAATTGGCAAGCAGAAAATGTTGTGGCCCAAAACCAAGCTCTTTTAAAGATTCTTGACAACCAGCAAAAATTGGTAGTAGCAATCACACAAAATTGGTAGAAAATCAAGAAAGTAGAACAAGAGCTTGCAACAATTGCATCCATAGTCAAGGATATGTTAGTTTCCTTCCCCCTTTTGGGATAGAAAGAAAAAGAAAGAAAACATATGTTGACACAACTCTAGTTTATAGAGAAATCCCAAAAGACAGAAACACAGGATTGCCCAATGTTTGTCTATACCACTCACCAATCCAAACAATCATTGTACAATGATCTGTTTATACCCTTAACCTCTCCATTTTTATCTAACTCCATAAGTCAAAACTTCCAGCCCTTAACCACAGTACACCCAGATCATAACCCTCTCAAGAGCAGTGGAATCCTTCCAGCCATAACGTATCCACTACAATCCAAAACAGAGTCTCAAAGCCAATCACAAAATAAATCCTCCCCAGATAAAATACCCATTATCCCAACCCTCAGATCCAATTGTTGGTGCATCCTCAAAACCTCATGATATGAACATGTTAACCATAGATCCTAATCCTCCAAACCCAATTTCATCTTTCCTAAAAGCCACCACTTTAGAAGATTGAAATAACCCACCTATGCTCCCAATCATTGATGATACTAATTTGGATCTTTCTGATCTAGGTCTTAAAGGTATATTTATGTATCAACACGATGACCAACCAACAGTAGAAGAAGATGATGTTCTTCATCCTCCACCTCCACCACCTATTTTTCCACCTCCACCTTTTGTCCCTGACAACCAGACTCGTCTCACCTATTCATCAATGACAAATTTGAAGCATTTATTCATCATTGATGATGCTCCTCCTTACAAGTAGCATGAAAAGTTTTTTGACATGCACTCATGGTGTACTACTAAACTCCATGTTCCAAACTCCATAGTTGCCCAAGTAATTGCTAAATTCATTGCAAGGTTTACAGGAAGAATAAGAGAATGGTGGATTTCCTTAGGAGAATTTCGGCAAAGGCATGCAGCCCAATCTCAAACATTGGAATATTTCTTTACAATTATTCATAATGAATTCCTTGGGCCACCAACACACTATACAAAAGTTATGTGAGAAGAATTTCTTGTCATGAAATATTGTTCATTTGAAAGGAGAGATTTAGAAAGACATTTTGATAGGATGTCAAGGCGATTTTATACTATCAATGGCATGGATGATGTGAATATCAAGCAGACTTTCCTCAATTCTCTTCCAGAACCATTGGGAGACAAGACCCTTCAAATGATGAATATCCAAAGAATAACTTTGAACCAAGCCTCATTGGGAGAAATTTATCAACATATGCTTATTACCCTTGAAAAGCTCTGCAACCAAAGGAAATTCCTTTTAGAAATGGAGAAGATTCACAATAAACTCAAGGACAGCTGCAAGAGGAAAGATTTGCAGATAAAATGCCATGAAAAAAGTTGTGATTGTTTGATAAAAAAGAAAAGCCACTTCAGGAAGTATTCTTTAAAAAAGAGATGCCATGTAGAACTAAAGAAAAAGTTTTTAAAGAAAAAGAAATGGAGATTCCTCAAGAAGGAGCAATTTAGAGGAAAGACCTCCAAAGTCTACTTTGTATGCAAAAAACCAGGACATTTTGCAAAAAAATTGCCCGAAGAGAGAAAAGGCAGCAAAGCTCCTTGAGTAAGCCCAGATTCATGCAGAAGACACTCTCTTTTCTGATGTAGAATCACTCTATTCGTTAGATGACGAATATTTTCCTCAAGCACTAGTAGTCATGGGATACTCTACAACAGAAGAAGACTTAGATTCTGAATCAGTGGCCTCAGACCAAGAAATTCAAGCCATCTATACTTCCCAGCCTACTTTGGTCTCTTTAGCAAGCCCCATTCCTATTGCCCAAGTTCACATTCTCCTTGACTCATATTCCAGACCTGCCTTTGTCATTGCCCTTTTTGATACTAGAGCAGTTGCAAGTTGCAACAATCATTCATCCCAAAATATTACCTAAGGAATTTTGGTTACCTCATTACCAGATGTTCTATGCAGCAAATGGAGAAACATTCCTAATCACACACACACACACACACACACACACACACACACACACACACACACACACACACACACACACAAAAGGCATACCCATACTCGTCAAAATTTTCCCAACCCTCACCATAAAACACCAAGTCCTTGGATTGCCTTTCATTGGTAGAGACCTTCTCATAGGCTTTGATATCCTTCACCAGATACCTAGCCTTAGATGGTCGTTAAAAGGACTTTCACATAAACAACACCGCCTTACTTGGACCTAAGTCCTCCACTTGTTTGTTGTTGATCCTTATGACTCCCTAAGATTCTAGATCATTAATGATTGTTGTGCAAATAGTCATTCTTAGTTCTTATTGAAAAATCCAAATCCTTTGTGGATGAACCCAGATTTTTTCATACACCTTCCCTTTAAAAAGAATGAAGATGTCAATCCTACAAAAGCTAGCCACTGAGGAATGAATCCAGAACATTTAGCTCTAGCCAAACAAGAGATTTCCACACTCCTCACTGAAGGACTCATTGAAACCACTTCTTCCCCATGGGCTTGTGAAGCCTTTTATGTTAACAAGCATGCTGAGCAAATCCAAGGAAAACTCATATTGGTAATTAACTACCAAGATCTCAATCATTTTTTAGCAGATGATAAGTTTCCTTTGCCAAACAAAAGTGCTCTCTTTCAGTATCTTTCAAATGCAAAAGTGTTCTCAAAGTTTGATCTTAAAGCTAGGTTTTGGCAGCTAGGAATTCATCCAAAAGACAGATACAAAACAACATTTTGTGTCCCAAATCATCATTACCAGTGGACGGTTATGCCATTTGGACTAAAAAAATGCTCTATCTCAGTTCCAAAAGGCAACGGTGACCTTGTTTCAACCTCTCTTGGAAAATGCTTTAATCTATGTAGATGATATTCTCCTCTTCTCAAAAGATGCATATTCCCATAAAAAATTGCTCACTAAATTTTATAATTTAGTGAAATCTCAAGGGATTATGCTCCCAGAGAAAAAAATGGTCATTGGGCAAACATCAATAAGGTTTTTGGGAATGACTATCTTAGATGGAAAGTATACTCTACAGCCATAAATTGCTACATCTCTCAAAGAGTTTCTAGACAAGCTTTCTACTACCAAATAGATACAACAGTTTCTTGGAATTGTTAATTATCTGTCTAATTTTATACCAAAGATTTTCAAGTACAGAAACTGTCTAGCTCAACTCTTGAAGAAGAACCCCCCAGAATGGGATTCACATCACACAGAAGTAGTCCAACAATTGAAGAAATTGGTAGAAAGGCTTCCTCCGTTGCGAGTACTACAAACAAGAGCTAGTGATGAATACTAGGCAGCAACTCTTTTTGAAGAAACTGATGGAAAGAGGAATATTTGTGGATATACTAGTGGTGCATTCAAAACCTCAGAACTCCATTATCATTTCACGTTTAAGGAAATACTTGCAGTAAAGAATGGAATTGAAAAGTTCCAATTTCATCTCCTTGGGCATAATTTTCTAGTCGAAATGGACATGTCTTCCTTTCCAAAAATGCTTCAGTTCAAAAGAAAGATGCTCCCTCATCCCCAGCTGCTTAGATGGTCAAATTGGTTTTCACAGTGGTCTTTCCAAGTCAGGCATATCAAAGGAAAAGATAATCTGATCACTGACTATCTTTCTAGAAAATCCCCAGCTATTAATACCACAGTCATTTCTTCACCTTTGTGTGTATACCCTATCAGGCTATCACAGACCCATCCTTATCCTCACATTCATATTCCATAACTGATATGATAGAAAACTTTCCCTCAAATATAAAAGACCACACAAAAAACCTAACCCTTGAAGCCAGATCCAAAAGAATCATCAGAATTCTCCATGATTACCTTTAACAACATTACAACCTTTTTCTTGCCATCTATCTTGACCTTGACCAGCCATAAAAAACACCTTTTGCCTTTTGGATATCTAATTGGATTGTTTTCCATTATCTTTACATGTGGTATCTGCTCAATGAGTATTATTTGTGCATTCATTTTGAACCAGGATTTTACAAGCTCCTTTTTCCAAACAATAATAGATATTTTGAAAAATTCTGGTTTGAAATCCTAAAAAATGATGCTCATAATGGAGATTGGAAACAATATACCACTGCAGTTCATTCAAGATTTGGACATAGAATTACTGCAGGATCCATGATTTTCAAGTTTAATTTAAAAAATGATGTTCAAGCAGAAGGAATTTTCCACCCGCCAGAAGTCCATTGGCTCACGAATCCAAATAATTCTCTCCATGTGCATGTGGACCTCTCTTGGTCATGTTGCTAGAAAGCACTCAGGTGGACAGAAACTCTCAACACAGGAATTGAAAATCCGAATGAATCAGACCCAAAGTACTCCAGAAGTCTATCACCGGCAATTGCCACATGTTGATGCTTAGGAGCTACCCAATCCCTTTCTAGCTGGCCACCATTTTATAAACAATGATCCTTATTATGATAATCATGACCCAGATCTGGATATTGATGATGATTGGTTCCAAGGAAGAGATGGATGGGACTAATAGTGTTCAACACTCAAAAAAAAAAAAAAAAATATTTCATCCTTATCTATCGACAGCATTTATTCCTACATATGGCAGCAACTTTTGTCATTCCCACTGATAATAGAAGCTTTTATCATTACCAACAAATCCTACCAGTAGACATTATGGTACTCAGAAGGAGATTTGTCCATTAGCAAGCCCATGCATTCTATTGTATTGCTGACAAAAGAACTGTTTGTAAAATATGTTGAATTTTAGTTTGAGTTCCGGGTTCTATAAATAGAAGATCAGTGTATGAAGGGAGGATATAGAGCCTTAGAGTTTCTGAACTCCTCCCTTCCTCCTTATGTAAAATTCCTGTATGTAACAACCCTTTTCAATCTAATAATATCAGTAAGTTTGTTGTATATAGTTTCCTGCTCTATTCCACATCTTCCAATAATATTCTACTTATTGTTAGCTGCTTACATTCTCAACCAACTCCCATAATCTTCTTACACCCCCTTTCAATTTGCATTTTTCTGTACTTATTGGTTCGTGAACAGTGCGCGGGACACAAAAAAAAATGCAAAACACGCACACCTGCCGCAATAACTTTAAAACTGGGTCCCACGAGCACTATTCATAGTTTAAAAATTATTTTGCTACAATATTTTTAGCAATAAGTTTTCAGTTTTCAGCAATAAGCGGTATCAAAACAGACCCTAAATCGCAATACTGTCAAGCTTATATTGTCTCAATTTTTTGCTTTATTGACACAATTTTGAACATAAAAAACGTCAAGCTTACTTCAAACAAGTAGTCATATGGTTCTCCTAATTCTGGCTGCCCTATTTTTCTATATTAACCCCTCCAACATTTCTTAGTCATTGTTCTTGACTTTTGGTTACTGTTTGAGCTATCGTTAAGCCTCAAAACTGTTTGTCTCACTATAAACTAGATATTTATGCTCTCTGTTTATTGATAGAACCATTAGTCAGAAATTTCAACAAATCTACTGGTATAATCAATAATGGTAAAAACAAAAGCATTAGACTATAACCAATGACAAAATTATTAATGGTAGATAATATAATGATATTAATAATTAGTCAAAATGATATTAATACAAAAAAATTTCTAAAAAAAATCAAAATGAAACGTATTAATACTTGCCAACTCAATTGTTGTGAAAATTATTATTGCAGCATTACTCAACTGTAACTCACCTACTAATCAATCTAATCTCCACATCAACGCCAGCATGAGCATCTTAATATTAAGAGCCATTAGTAAACTATCTACCAAAAACAATAGCCATAAATTGTGGCTCCACATGCATCTTAATATTAAGAGCCATAGAAATAGTTGATGACGGTCCATTTAAAAAAAAAAAATTTACCAACTTCTTAAATCGATTTTGATGACGGTCCGTCTACCTTAATTGTTTTATTTTTTATTATTTTTGATAAGATACCTTAATTGTTATGGAAGAGGTGGTGATTGCATACAATTATTTTAGAAGATGATTTTCTTTTTCTTTTTTTCCTGATAAGAAGAAGATGATTCTTTGTTATAGAGGAAGTGTATTTGATGTAACCGGATATATGACTTTTATGGTCATATAAAATAAAAAAATTTGCAAATTACACCCATCTTTCAAAGTTTCAAATTTTGGATCCTTACCTGAAGTCTTTTAGAGTTATATATCATTTGAATTAAAGCTCTTCTGTCCATGTGTCATAATGAGGTATTCCTTAAGTACCATCTCAACTCAAAACAACCTAGGTTTATGGATCCAAATTTTAAAACTTTAGGGAATAAAATTAAAAATACCATAAATTTTAAGGGTGTAAATCACAATATAGACTAAATAATATATGACAGAACTTCAACAGGATTCAAAACAACATAGTTTAGAATGAAAAACAATGTTGTTTTAAGCTTATTTGACATTTGACAAACACTTCATCATGAAACATTCAAAATGACAAATTCAAACAATAAATAAGATTAGAGGTATGAATAAAAAATTTAAACTTTCTGAGGCACAATCAAATTTACACCAAACTTTAAGGGTGTAGATTACAATTTAGTCTAAAAAACAACCACAGAGACCTAATGGATTTAAATAGTATAAGTTTATTTTTAAAATATAACCCCTAATATGCCCTTAATTGATTTTTTTTTTTTTTTTTGTTGAATAAATACATTATTACTCAACTCGAAATAGGAGAGATACAATAGAACTGGGCCAAATTTCATCTCTATCCAAAGCCTGCAAGTAGAAGAAGGAAAATTTGAGATGTGAACTGGTCTAGTCCAGCTTACAAGAGTTGCCCATTAGGCCAAAAGATAGGCAGAGACATTGCCCTTCTTACAAACAAAAGAAAATTTTACATTGGTAAAAAATTTTACAAAATACAAAATGTCATCACATAAAGCTTTAATACTCCAATGGAGATCAACATCTTCATTACAAAATGGCTCAATAACATTCCAAGCATCTCGCTCTAGTATAATATTCTCATAGCCTTTACTGGTAACAAGTTAAATGGCACTCCATTCTGCTCTAGCTTCCCCCACCAAAGGATTGCTGGGAACAAACTGGTCAGACCATACTTGCAAGGTATTTCTCATTGAATCTCTACTTACAACTGCTACTATGGTTTTTTCCTCCCTTATTACTTCATCAATGTTTAGTTTAATCCAACTGGATGGAGACGGAGATCAAGACACATCTTTATTGGGCCTCAAGGACTGCTCACTCCAAGCCCGCTTGATGTTTAATTGATGTTTTTTATTTATTTATTTATTTATTTTTTATGAATGATGTTTAATTGATGTTTTTGTGCAACTACGGTGGCAAGATTCGCATTATACGTGCAATGCAATATAAAAATATACACCGAATTCTCTTCGATGATTTCAACATGTCAAACTTACTTAATTGCTGAACGTACATATCATTTGGATTCTATTCATAATTTGACAAGTAAAACATTCCTTTTTTTTTTTTTTTTTTTGGGCCGAATGACAAGTAAAACATTCCATTAGTACGTGCCAACTGCGGTTCAATTCAGCGCGCGCAAAAAAAAAAAAACTGCAGTTCATATAAAAATAAAAGGGATAATTACAACTTGCCCACCTATGGCTTGCCCCTAATTCTATGTGCCAACCTGTGGTTCAAATTTTGACACTTTGCCCACCTGTGCTTGTCTCCGTTTATGTGCCGTGTGCTCACCTCTCCCTCACCGTTACTCTAACACAAAAATAGGTAAAAAACTCACTCCCACTCAAATCAAAACACTCTCACTCTCAAAACTCACTCTCACTCCCAAAACTCCCATCTAGCTTGCTCACCAAAAATCAAACACTCTCACTCCCAAAAATCACTCACTCACTCACTCCCATTGTTCATGCAAACCGAGCCGAGGAAGACAGCTCCTCTGTTCAGCTGTGGCAGGAAGACTCACTCACTCCCATCGTGCAATGCGCTTCGCTTCACTTGAGATAACTGGGATTTGTATGCTTGAGATCGTGCTTGCAAACCGAGCCGAGAAAGATCAGGATTATTACTCCTCTGTTCAGTCGTTGCAGGTAGTTTAGGATTTTGCTTTTTACTCTTTGAAATCTAGGGTTCTAAATTGGGTTTTAAAATTCCTTCTTCCAAAGTGGGTTTTAAAAATTGGGTTTTAAAATTCTTTCTTCCAAATTCGGTTCTTGCTTAACCATGGAACTAGTTAAGCAAAACCCTTTTTTTTTTTTTACAAAGTCGGAGAAATTTCCGAGCAAAAACCCTTTTTTTTTTTTTTTTTTTTTTTTTTTTTTTTTTTTTTTTTTTTTTTTTTTTTTTTTTTTTTTTTTACAGTTGCTCCTCATTTTAATATGTTGTAGGCTTTGAGTATATTCCTCATTTTCCATGTTTATGGTGAAAATACTAGAAGCGGCAGTCACATGTGGATATGAAAACCTACCTGAACCTGAGGGGATATCATGATTTTATATCCATTATAGTTTTCAATTTAGTAATTGAAGAATTCTTATTGCTGTTTGTTTTGTTGGGTTTGCAGCAAAATATTTGGCTAGTAGTTGAGTTTTGTCATATTCATGTTATATCTGTTTAGTGATAATGGATGAGCAAATTTTGTGAAGCATCTAATTGGTTGAAATAGACTCCCAAATTCCAAACCAGTTTGTACTCTATATATTAGTTGCTTCCAAAATAAAACTTCTAGGACATTTTAGCCAAGACTTGATGTGGGCACAACTTTGATATCATAATTGTGAATCATAGATAGCCATTTTACAAGGGCATAGGATCTTATTTACAATATTTTTTATAGGACAGCTTTTACATTAACGGAAATGACTTGAATCAATTAGGAGGAGCTTTGACAGTTGGTAGCAGAGCTAGTGATGAAGTTTTATGGGTCTAGATAACAAACTAGAAGCATAAAATAGGAAGAAATACATCAGCTTGTTTTGCAGTTTGTGTGAAGATTTGGGATACAATGTGGACATGGTTTGTAAAATTTGTGGTGAAAGGAAAGGAACATTGGAACTTATGGATATGGACTATTAATTATGAACTTGGACTGTTAAATGGGCATGGCTTTGACACATAGAGATTCTGTTTGTTGAATCAGTTAGCTTTTTAGGTTTGTTTGTAGCAGACTTTCATTGCTATAGATGTAGCATTAAACATATGATAGGACCACCATGTGGTGTTGAAAATCAGTTTCAAAACTGTGCTTGTCTTTTCTCTCTTAAGTCAGTCTTGTGACTTGTATAAACCAATAGCAGCTTTCCATGTAAGTATTGAATCTTACTCTGTGATGCAAATCCACCATCTGATAAAGTTTGCATAAATGTTTTATGAACTATCTGTTTTGATGAAAATTTTAGGAGGGTGTAAAAATATTTGAAAGTTAAAACTCATACAATATATATATATATATATATATTTCTTTTCTTATTTATTGCACTTGATCAACTAATCAGACCAATCTACCCATTGTTATAAGGTGAAAAATGATCAGTTAAAAATTTTATCAGGTGTTATAATAACAGCATCTTATCAGGTAGGTTCCATTAAATAATGATAATCTCACTATTACTTTTCTTTACCCAAAATGATAGTAAAGTGAACTAATTGACCAGTGAACTAATGTTCACCTTATAGAATTGAAGACTCTAATTTATGGTAGGTCATACTTGTCCAAACTAATGAAGGTGTTGATATACGTCCAGTGGCTACGTCTTCATCAACTGGCAATGGCTCTACAACTAGTGGTTTCTACCGTGCCGGAGATGGTCATTTATGTACCCTTGAGAATTGTGCCCTAAGAACAAGTCGAAAAGCTGGTAACTATGGAAGAAGATTCCTCAGTTGTAGTCAATTTAATGTAAGTAACAATTACATTGTTGTATTTGAATTGATGTGAATTATTAGTTGTGATTAATTGTGAATTGTGAAATTAATTGTTATAATTGTAATGATCAGGTTGGTCCCAAATGTGGCTTCTTTCAGTGGGTGGATAACGAAACTTGTAAGAGTGACTGTGAAAGGATAAGCATGCTTGAGAATGAATTGCAGCTTGCAAATCAGAGAGAAATGACAACTAGGGACATGGAAGAAAGATCTAACCGAAGGGAAAGAGAAACTCATGAGCTTTATGTAGAAACTAGGGAGAAACTTAAGAGGGTTAGAGAGAGTGAGAGATTGTACAAGGTGGCACTAGTTTTGTCATGGTTATTTTTTATTTTTGTAATGTTGTTGTTGTGTTTTGCCTCAGTGAACAATAATGTAAGGGCGAGGAACCTTAATCTGCCATGAAATGGAAATGGAAAGTGTTGTTTTTGTGCAACTATTCTTTAGTATAAAATTTTATTTTTACTTCATTCTGTGATTGATATATATTGGCACAAAGTGTTATGTGGAAATGTGAATAACATAATAACATTAATGGAACATGTTAGTTCAATACATACACCTGTGTCAATGCACACCTGTCTATAAATGGAACATGTTTTACACATACACATGATTTGTTGTGTGAATACATACACCTGTGTAAATCCACCAAAAGGACAAGACAAGCAAAACACAGTCCACCAAAAGCACAAGACAAGCACAACACAATAAAATACTTTATCCTGTGTCAATGCACATTAACATTAATAAAAGTGAAGACAGTCATTGAGCACATCCTGTGACTTTACAAAATAAAAGTGAAGACATTAACAAAATACTTTATGTCACATGCATACAAAATTGCCAACATTGTTTTTGGCACATCCTGTGACTTTACACATCTTCCAACTAAAACCCAACTACTAGTCCACTAGTGCTCAGACATACACATCTTCCAACCAAAATTGTCAATATTGTTTTTGACACTTCACACATACATTAAGCGTGTGAAACTTTAACAAAAAAAGGGGGAACTATTACAAAAAAAGTGGTTGAAACTTTAACATCTTCCAAGTTGTCATTTACTACTTTTGGTGCCCTTGCCAGCTGCATTCTTGCCCTTTCCACCAACTGGTTGAAACTTTCTGCCTTTAAACCCCCTAGCAGCACCACCACCACTTCCTTCACTTGGTACACCACTAGTGCTCACAGATGCACTTGGCTGCATAACCAAAATCCAGCAGTTAGTAAGATGGTCCAACAATAGCAAGTAAGAGGAAAAAAATAAACAAAATAGAATAAAGCAGAGGTGCTTGAGATGGTAAAGAATCCCATGTCTCTCTAGGGGTATGGAAGCTCGGTTGTGAGGATGAAGAGAACCAGTTGGCCCTAGATCTAGTTGGAGGTTGAGTTGCTGCCTCAGATCTATTGTTTGGTGCAGGTTGAGATGCAGTTTGACCAAAAGCTTTGTATGCAGGTTGAGATCTAGTACTTGGTGGCTGAAATGCAGTTTGAGGTGTTGCAGTCTGCTTTGTTTTTGTAGATTTACTGCCTTGTGCCTACAAAGAGGGTAATACATGTTACATACACACGAAATACTTTAGGAAATGAATATAGTTCAAAGCATGGAAATACTTACAGCTGCTGATTTACCAAGTCTATCTCTTCTCTGCCATGGAGTTTCACCAGTGATGCCTGCCTTGCACCCTCTTGCATTATGTCCTTCTTTCTTGCACTTCCCACACTTGATTGTCTTGTTCATCCTAGAAACTCTATAAGGGTTCCTTGGCTCTTTAGGATCTCTTTTTCTTTGCTTTGGTGGTTTGCCAGGTGGTTTATACACATGAGGAGCAATAGGAGCAAGTTGATTAGTCTTAACCCACTCAGACTGGCCAGGCATTGGCTGTATTATCTCTTTGTAAGTTTCAGCAAATGCCTCTTTCAAGTAACAAGGATGCACATAGTCCTCCACTTTCTCCAGGTTCTTAACAATAGCAGAGATCCCATGTTTGCAAGGAAGTCCTATCAAATCCCAAATCCTACAGCTGCATGCTTTCTTAGCCAAGTCAACCACATGTCTCTCACGACGATTATCAACCTCATACATGAAGCTGCCTGCTGGAGTAGCACTGAAAGGTATAGATTCATATTTTAACTTCTCTAATTTGTCTTGAATATTAGGACAAACCTTTCCAGTGTATTTTGCTATATCTTTCATCTTTTTGTATTGTTTGGTCATGAGCCTAACTCTGATCCACTCCAACATTGCTAAAATTGGCTTATCCCTAGCTTTTAAGATCATGGCATTAAAAGACTCACTCACGTTATTAGCTAAACAGTCACACAAAGCTCTACTACTAAAGTGAGACTTAGACCATTGTGCAGGATTGATGTTAGCAAGATACTCCTATGCCTTGACATCCAAATCCTTCATTTCCTGCATTCTTCTCTCAAACTCCCTGATTTTTGTGGCTCCAGCACATCTCCACAGTGCATCCTTCAACTCCAAGCCTTTATGATCCACTTTGAAATTATTATAGATATGCTTCACACAATATCTATGCTCACAAGTTGGGAACAGCATCTCAATTGCAGGAATAAGGCCCTAATTCATATACAAAACAGATCAAGTAAATATGTGTTAGTTAAACATGTTGAAATGAACTTTCCCATGTATTATTGAACTTTAAATATGTGGGTTAAATATGTTACTACAATTGTAGGTCATACCTTTTGTCTATCACTGATGAAGACCAGATTAAGTTGCTCTGGATTCCCAATGTCATTTGAAAACTGCTGCAGAAACCATACCCATGACTCTTTATTCTCTTGCTCAACAACAGCAAATGCAACTGAGAAAATATTATCATTTGCATCTCTAGCTATGGCAGAAAGTATTTGCTGCCCAAATCTCCCTTTCAAGTGGCACCCATCTAAACCAATGATTGGTCTACAACCTCCCAAAAACCCAAGTTTTTGTGCATTATACTTGATATACATTCTCTTAAAATTGGGTTGTGCATTTTCATCTTCCATTTCAGTTTGCAAAATAACCCTACTTCCTTTATCATTCAATCTTATCATCTCTGCATAATCCCTAAGCTTCCCATATTGCAATTGTTCATCCCCAGTAATCAAGTCAGTAGCTTTCCTTTTTACCCTATACACTTGACTGTAACTTATGTCAATTTCAAGTGCTTGCTTCACATGATGTTGAACACCAGCCACTTTCCAATTGGGGTTTTTGTCAAACTCCTGCATAAACTTCTTTGCAACATAACTTGAAGTCACTTGGCTGTGTTTAAAGGATCTAGGGCAGGTGCACTTTGGATTGAATGTTTTTATTTGGAATGTCAACTCCCCAGGTAGTTGAGATGCATAACACCTCCATCCATATTCATTTATGCAATAAACTGAAATCTTCTTCTTCTCATTCAACTTGAACTTGATATCTACTGGCTTCTTTATAGCATATTCCCTCAATGCCTCCCTAAATACCTTAGAGTTTGGAAACTTCATTCCTTTCTTTAACTCTGGTTTTCTTATGTCAGTTTGGACATTAAACTCAAGTTCTTTTGTAGTAGTAGTTGTTGCTGGCTGATCATCATTAGACCCCACTAGACTTTCCATGTCATCTTCAAAAGGTGGGTCAATCTATTCACCCTCTTCAAGAGGTGGGTCATTGTCAGCTGCTGTAGTCCTATATGGGGGCTGCATGTGTAGATGGCCCATCATCTCCTTCAAAGGGCCTATGTGGGGCTGCATGTGTAGCTGGCCCATCATCTACATTTCCAAATACATCATCATCAAAATCTGGCCTTTCAAACCCTTCCTCTAACCAATCATCATCACTCTGACCTCCTTCAGCATCCACATTACCTCCCTCATGCAGCACCACCACATCATCATCATCATTCTGACCCACCTCATGCACATCATCATCATTTGCTACTTCCTCATTACCAAATGGTTGTTCAACTGTAAGTGGCTCCTTATCACCCTCAACATATAATGTTATCTTATCTGTAGGCCACGCAGCATGAATCTCACACATATAAATTACATCATCATCTCCATTTATAAGCTTTAACCCTTGCTCCAAATGACCTCTAGGAATAAGATAATGATATCTACTTGTACTAACTGCCCCCACATCAGAACAAATATCTTGAATTTCAAAATAACTAAGTCTATCTGGGTCAACATTATCAACAAATGAAGTACTACCTCCTAAATATACCAAATCCGGGTTCCACACAAACTGCCCACCATGATGAATCTCAAAATTGAATGCCAAGTCAGCCATCTGCATATAAAACACAACAGAATAAAGTATGAGATGTGCTTGTATATGGAAAAGTACAACCAGCCAAACCACTGGAACCACTGGAACCAGCCACTAATTCTGGAACAAAATGGTTAATCTATAATGATGAATAATAATAGATGACCATTAAAGTGCATCAGTGCATTAGTGCATATACCATTGGTGCATCAGTGCATCAGTGCATCAGTGCATTAGTGCATCAGTGCGTTAGTGCATCAGTGCATTACTGCATATACCATCAGTGCATCAGTGCATTAGTGTGCATCAGTGCATCAGTGCATCAGTGCATATACCATTAGTGCATCAGTGCATCAGTGCATATACCATCAGTGCATCAGTGCATCAATGCATCAGTGCATCAGTGCACCAAAACAGAAGCAGTAAATCAAGCTTAATACATCAGTGCATATACCATTAATCCAAAACAAATTACCATTAACATTCCAAAACACACACATAGCTGGCCATTTTAGAATCTTCAATGCATCAGTGCATCAGTGCACCAAAACAGAAGCAGTAAATCAAGCAATAAATCAAGCTTAATGCATCGGTGTATATACGATTAACATTCCAAAACAAATTACCATTAACATTCCAAAACACACACACAGCTGGCCATTTTAGAATCTTCAATTCTATGTGGCAACTTGGCCTCAAGTAATAAATCAATTGTCATATTAACAGAGTCCAAAAACAAAGTTTCTTCAACTGTAAACATGAGGAGCAATTGTAAAAAAAGAATTAGGTTTTTGCTCGGAAATTTCTTCAACTGGGAAATTTCTCCAATGATGTAAAAAAACAAATTTGGGTTTTTGCTTAATCAATCAGTTCCATGGTTCAAGTGTCATATTAACAGAGTCCAAAAACAAAGTTTCTTCAACTATAAAAATGAGGAGCAACTGTAAAAAAAAAAAAAAAAAAAAAAAAAAAAAAAAAAAAAAAAAAAAAAAAAAAAAAAAAAAAAAAAGGGTTTTTGCTCGGAAATGTCTTCAACTCAGAAATTTCTTCGACTCTGTAAAAAAAAATTTTGGGTTTTTGCTTAACCAGTTCCATGGCTAAGCAAGAACCAAATTTGGAAGAAAGAATTTTATATAAAACCCACTTTGGAAGAAGAAATTTTAAAACCCAATTTACAACCCTAGATTTCAAAGATTAAAAAGCAAAAAGGGTTTTGATCTACCTGCAATGGCTGAACAGAGGAGCAATAATCCTGATCTTCCTTGGCTCTATTTGCATGCACGATCAAATCCTAGTTACCTCAAGTGAAGCGAACCACATTGCACGATGGGAGTAAGTGAGTCTTGTTGCCACAGCTGAACAGAGGAGCTGTCTTCCTCGGCTCAGTTTGCATGCACAATGGGAGTGAGTGAGTGAGTGATTTTTGGGAGTGATAGTGTGTGATTTTTGGTGGGCAAGCCAGATGGAAGTTTTGGGAGTGAGTGATTTTTGGGAATGAGAATGTTTTGATCTGAGTGGGAGTGTGTTTTTTACCTATTTTGGTGTTAGAGTAACGGTGAGGGAGAGGTGGGCACACAGCACATAAACGGAGACAAGTACAGGTAGGCAAAGTGTCAAAATTTGAACCATAGCTAGGCACATAGAATTAGGGGCAAACCACAGGTGGGCAAGTTGTAATTATCCCAAAATAAAAAGTAAAAAAGTACGTGCCAACTGCCAATTATCGTTCTATTACACATGGATCATAAGGCTCGGTAATTTTTAAACACAATTGGAACAAGTTAGATAAAAACCAAATAATTTATATCTACTATAGGATATTGTAACTGATGTTATATATATATATAAGTAAAGTTTAGAGAAAATTCAATTAGATTCTACAATTGAAGTCCAATTTTGTGTCTCATGTCCTAAATTATTTACTTTTAGAAAGAGTTTTATTTCTTAATTTTGGAGTCAAATGTGAGACCAAATCATAAATATCCATCCAAGTGAGTTATTGTGTACAAAAACCAAAGAGTCTAGAATTAAAAAAAATAAAATTAAATGAACAATTTACATTTTCTACCTAATAATATTCTTACAAGACTTTTTAAAGAGTTAAAATAAAATATAAGAATGACTATCAATAATATTTAAATTATATATGTAGAATTATACTATGCATCTTAATGTATATATTTTAAGTATATTCATTTGCTGAGTCGAAAATAACACGGGATCGTCATTCCGTATCTATAACGATCCAAACAAGCATTACGCATTTATTGCGTGCATTGATGATAAAAAAGTAACGGACGGAGCAACGGTAACGAGTGAGCTGTGTACCTCAGAACTCCCTTTCATTACACACTAGTCGTTGCCCATAAATGCCAGAATTCATTATCGATAAAGACGAGAAAACAACTATAAAAGAAGGGGACAACACAATCCAAAGGTACACACAAATACTCACCCAAAAACCACTCTGAGTCATTTTTCTCTCTGAACCATTTTTCTCGCTTTCTAACTTAAGCATCAGAGTGTTTTTGGAAAATACCACATCAGTGTATTACATTTCTTTCTCAAGTTTTCTTGCAGGCTTGGACCATAGACATGACACATCGCAGGATCGTCCATCCGGTGAGACGAGGTTCTCAACTTGGTGATTTTTTGCATCAACAGTTTGGCACCGTCTGTGGGAAACACTGATCATTCAAAGTTGTCTCCCCTAAGTGACAAAAGCGAACCTTTTAGCACGAGATGGATGTTGAACAAGCTGCACAACAAATCCAAGCCCTAACAGCCACCTTGAAGAAATGACTAGCCAGAATGAAGAACTGAGTCAAGCCGTTGAATCCTAGAACGAGGAATGATAGCGAATCCTGGAGAGCCGGAATGAAGAAGAGCGTTAGAGGATCGAAGGAAACCACAATGAGGAAGGATTGGATAGCCAGGTGAACCAAAGGACAAGAACACCAAAAGAAAACTTTTCCTGGATGGATAGCGAGCTTCGCAACATAAGGAGGGAGATGGACGAACTCAAGAATGTGGTAAACGACAGAGCCGTGAAGAACTTGGACAGAATGATCCGAAGGACGGACTCACCATTCACCACGGAAGTGTTGAACCTTCCACTCCTACCAAAGTTTCATCTTCCCCAATTGGAGTCCTTTGACGACTCAAGAGATCCCTTGGATCACATTGAGTCATTCAAGACTTTGATGCTCTTATAGATGACCCCAGATGAAGTGATGTACAGGGCCTTCCTAACAACGCTGAAAGGTGCAGCCAGGGTGTGGTTTGGAAAACTGCCTTTAGGCACCATTGCGAACTTCAATTAGTTCAGCAAGGTTTTTGTTCGTCACTTCATTAGTGGACAACGACACAAGAAGCCAACTGGGCATCTTCTCAACATATGCCAGGCAGAGGGAGAATCACTAAGGCAATACATGATGCACTTCAATAAAGAGTTGCTGTAGGTGGATGAAGCGGAAGACCAAGTGATCCTGACGACCTTCCAAGCAGGACTGCTACTTGGAGATTTCTTCTTCTCAATCTCCAAGAGTCCGCCAAAAACAGTAGCAGAATTACTTCACAAAGCCCAAAAGTATATGAATGCAGAGGATGCAGTAATAGCTAAAGGAGTGACGACTAAATGGAAAGGAGACGAAGGAACTAGTCACAACCCTAATAGAAAGAGGGAAACATGGGGTGCTGGGCATGCATTGGATAAAAGGAAGAACCTTCTGGATCGAAGACCCAAGTTTACCAGTTTCACTCCTCTAGTGATGCCTATTGAGCAAGTACTGATGCAAATAAAGGACGAACCCTCTCTACAATGGCCCAAAACCATTGACGCTTCAGTAGAAGTAAGAGACAAAAGTAAGTATTATAGAGTCCACCAAGTAGAAACATTAATCCATTAGGGAAAGTTGCAGAAGTTTGTACGAGGAACGGAGCCATATAGAAGACCATAGAGGGATGAGAAGGAAAAGGAGCTAGAGACGGGGGGTAATAAAGCCACCATAGGAGAAATAAGGATGATCTCAGGAGGATTGGTAGCAGGAGGATGTGCTAGGAATCGACAAAGGAGTCATCCAACATCATCTCAATGTTAATCCGAAGTGCAGACTAGTGCAACAGAGACGAAGAATATTTGCGCCTGAATGCAATAAGGTAGTAGCAGAGGAGGTTGAGAAACTCCTAGGGGCAGGCTTCATAAGGGAAGTGTTCTACCTTGAGTGGCTAGCCAACGTAGTGATGGTAAAGAAGAACAACGGCAATTGGAGAATGTGTGTCGACTTCACAGATCTCAACAAGGCATGCCTGAAGAATAACTTCCCCCACCCAGGATCGACCAACTAGTGGATTCAACTGCTAGACGCCTTCTCCTGCTATAATCAAATCATGATGGATGAGGAAGATCAAGAAAAGACCTCATTCATCACTAGCCAAGGGTTATACTGCTACAAGGTGATGCATTTCAGACTGAAGAACGTGGGGGCCACATACTAGAGGTTGGTGAACCGCATGTTCTCTCATTAGATAGGAAGAACTGTGGCAGTGTACGTAGATGATATGTTGGTGAAAAGTAATGACGAAGCTAACCACTTGGACAACCTGAAGGAAACCTTCGACACACTAGGCAAGTATAAGATGAAACTAAACCCTTCAAAGTGTGTCTTTGTTGTCTCATTAGGGAAATTCTTGGGATTCATGGTATCTCAATGGGGCATAGAGGCTAATCCAGACAAGATAAAGGCAATAATGGAGGTAAAGTGCCCTAAAACAATAAAGGAAGCACAGAACTTAACAGGAAAAGTTGCAGTGTTAAAGAGATTCGTCTCTCGAGCAACAGATAAGTGTCTACCATTCTTCAAGGTCTTGAAGAAGGCCTTTCAGTGGATAGAAAAATGTGAGGAAGTCTTGATGAAGCTTAAAGAGTACCTAATGCAGCCGCCATTGTTAAGCCCTTCAGTAACAGGAGAAAAGCTGCAACTCTATTTGGCAGTATCTAACATAGCAATAAGCTCGGCACTGATCAAAGAAGAGGAAGACATATAGAGGCTGGTATACTACACCAGCCAAGCATTTCAGGGAGCTGAAGCAAATTACCCAAGGTTAGAAAAAATCACTTTCACCTTAGTAGTCGCTTCTGGAAAACTGCGCCACTACTTTCAGGCACATCCTATAGTCATCATGACAGACCAACCAATAAGGAAGACGATGAAAAAGATAGATGCAACAGGGTGCCTCGTCCAATGGGCTATAAAGCTTGGCCAGTTTGACATAGAATATCGACGTCGGGTAGTAATCAAGCCCAGGTCCTGTCTGATTTTATTGCAGAATTCACTTATCCTCAAGAAGAAGAATATCCTTAAGAAGAAGAATAGCCTCAAAAGAAGACATGGACGGTCCAGACAAATGGGTCCGCCACCAAGAAGGCCAGAGGAGCAGGTGTGGTCCTTATAACACCTGAAGGAGAAATTCTAAAGTACGCAATTAGATTGCAATTCCCAACAACCAACAATGAAGCCGAGTACGAAGCACTTTTAATAGGATTGAGTCTTGCAAGAGTCCTCGAAGCCAAGACGCTCATTGTCCAAGCCGATTCTCAGCTTGTAGTTGGCCAGGTAAAAGGAAATTATGAAGTGAAGGAGGAAAGAATGCAGAAGTATTTGAAGATCACCAAAGAACTCCTACAACACTTTGACAATGTCGAGTTCTAGCAAATCCTTTGTGCAAAGAATACTAAAGCTAATTTCTTAGCACGTCTAGCCTTGTCAGATGAACACGGCATATCTCCAGAGTTATGCATGGAAACAAGGAGGTAGCCCAGCACAGAGAGAGAGTAGGTGATGAAGATACAAGAACAGAACGAATGTATGACCACTCATCATTCATTACTTGAAAGAAGGCCAACTCCCAGAAGACAAGAAAGAAGCATGAAAGGTACAGATCAGAGCTGCTCTTTTTGTCCTTATTGACGACACCCTTTACAAACAAGGATACTTTCTCCCCTATCTCTGTTGTGTTAAAAAGGAAGAAGCCAACTACGTACTTCGAGAGATACACAAAGGGGTCTGTGGTAACCACGCAGGAGCACGAAAGATGCATATGACCTTGTCAAAAAGATGCATATGACCTTGTCAAAACATGTGACCAGTGCCAACGCTTTGTGAACATCCAAACAAGACCATTGTGCCAATGACGTCGATAATCGCTTCATGGCCATTCACCCAATAGGGGATCGGCATAATGGGACCACTCCCCATAGGAAGAAAGCAATACAAGTTCCTCATTGTTGCAATCAACTACTTTCCAAAGTGGGTCGAAGCCGAGCCAACAGTGACGATCACAGAAGCCAAGATTACCAGCTTTGAATGAAAGAACGTAGTCTGTAGGTTCGGCATTCCAAACGTAATCATATCAGACAATGGGAAGCAATTCGACAATCCCAAGTTTCAAAATTTTGCCAAGATTTAGGCATAAAAAACCACTACTCTTCTCTAAGACACCCTCAAGCTAATGGCCAAATAGAAGTGACCAACAAAAGTCTGCTCAAAATTATCAAAACTCGGCTTAAGGGGGCAAAGGGGGCATGGCCAGAAGAGCTACCTAACGTTTTGTGGGCATACAGGATGACCACAAGAGTGCCAACAGGAGAAACACTATTCAGACTGACATTTAGAACTGAAGCCGTCATACTAGTGGAAATAGGACTGATGAACATCCGGGTCAAAGCATACGAAGAGCAAAGGAACTACCAAGAACTCAACAATAATTTGGATTTGATCGATGAGGTGAGAGATGACGCTTTGAAATAGATGGAAAAGTATAGGGGAGCAATGGCCAGATACTACAACAACAAGGTGAAGGTGGAAGAGGTCGCGGCACAGGACAGCTCCACTTCTGGGTTCCACCTAGCTTCCCTCCCACCCCCATTGCAGCCGGCTTGGAGGGTCAATGACCCATACCCAAGGGAAGGTGGTTACGTTCTTCCTGGATCCTCATCCAGACGGCAAGGAGGGTTCCTCCTTTGGTTAGGTTGAAAAGAGGGAGAACCTTTGGATTTCTCTTACTCCAACCCCAATGTGACGTCCAGGGTCGGAGTGCCATCCTTGGCTCCTAATAGGGGCTGTGCATTCCCGAGATCGCCCTTTCCAAGGGCCAACTCATTCGAAGGGGCTTAAACGGCTATGTTTGGCAGAACCTTTTTGGGTGATATTTTTGGGAGAAACTTAAGATGGATGTTTGTCAAGTGTGAAGGAGAAGGTTGCCCTAGAAACGCCTTAAATAGAAGGCGGAATATTGATGAGGGCCAATCCGCAATTAATCCCAGGGAGAGATTTCCGGAGGCAATAATTCCGCCCCAAGTTCCAAGGGGCCTATCAACCATTAGATCCTCGTAGATCCATGGCTGGCATTAATGAAGAGGCGCCTCATTAAACGAGAAGGCACCGAAGCATTAGAACACGTTACTCGGACAACCCAGGAGACACCTCGTAATCAGAAGGGTCCTATCAAACGAAGAGGCAAAACACGGCAAGGTCCTATCCTCCACCAACTCCGCCCGCATTTATTATTATTATTTTGCTTGAAAAGTGTAATTAATTAATGCTTATTGTAAATTATAGCAATGTAGAATTAAGTGGCTACGGATAAACATATAGGATAAGGAATAAAATGAGAAAACTGAGTACTGGACAGAACCAAGGCATTGCATGGTTCTCGGACCCAAGCCTCATGGGGAAACCAGATGCTTCAGATGATAAAATGAGAAAACTAGGTACTGGACAGAACCAAGGCATTGCATGGTCCTCGGACCCAAGCCTCATGGGGAAACCAGATACTTCAGATGAATAAAATGAGAAAACTAGGTACTGGACAGAACTAAGGCATTGCATGGTCCTCGGACCTAAGCCTCATGGGGAAATCAGATACTTCAGATGAATAAAATGAGAAAACTAGGTACTGGACAGAACCAAGGCATTGCATGGTTCTCGGACCCAAGCCTCATGGGGAAACCAGATACTTCAGATGATAAAATGAGAAAACTAGGTACTGGACAGAACCAAGGCATTGCATGGTCCTCGGACCCAAGCCTCATGGGGAAACCAGATACTTCAGATGAATAAAATAAGAAAACTAGGTACTGGACAGAACCAAGGCATTGCATGGTCCTCGGACCCAAGCCTCATGGGGAAACCAGATACTTCAGATGAATAAAATGAGAAAACTAGGTACTGGACAGAACCAAGGCATTGCATGGTCCTCGGACCCAAGCCTCATGAGGAAACCAGATACTTCAGATGAATAAAATGAGAAAACTAGGTACTGGACAGAACCAAGGCATTGCATGGTCCTCGGACCCACGCCTCATGGGGAAACCAGATACTTCATGTTAGGTTCTAAGGTCTTAGGATTTTATGTATTTAGAACTCTAATTTGTAATGTTGGCAAACCATGATCAAAACAATGTACTTACTCTTGTTTATGCTTGCTCAAAGTTGATAAAATATTGTAAAGTTGGAATCGAGTGACTGCAGATGCATTGGGGCATTTCGGCCTGGCTCGATCGATCGAAGGTTAGACTCGATCGATCGAAAGTCGGCCTAGATGCGTTTTCTGCAGAATTTCCAACTCAACCCAAACTCTTTAAACGTTTAGGGTTTTATGTTTTTGCCCTAGGTATATAAGGCAAACCCTAGCCACGTTTTTTAGAGTTGCACAAGTTGTATTGTTGCTCATACATTATGGTTTTGTGTAAATCTCTTGTGAGATCTAGAGGAGCTTTCCTTTACACAAAGCTTAGGATTTTCAAGATTGAGATCACTTCAACATCTTGATGATCAACTTGGTTGCTGCCTTTGAAGTTTAAAGAATATCAAGCGTGGGTGCTTGTAGCTGATTGAAGGAATACAAAGAAAGAAGTAGTCCGTGGATTCGGAGCCTACGCGTGGTCGTGACAGGATGTTTTACTGGTAGGTAGCATTAGGAAGTCAAGCGGGGAGCTTGTAAGTCCTTTTGTAAGAACTTCAATTCTTTCTTAGTGGATTCCGTTTTGCCTTGAGGATCGGTGGGTAAAATCCTCCCCAGGTTTTTCCGTGTGGCTTTCTGGGTGATCATATCATATGTTATTTATTTTCCGCTGCTTTATATGTTTTAAATGCTTGATATGATTTTGTGATTGTTTTAACCTAGAATTGCTTAATTTGACTAAGTAACAACTTGGCTAATTAATCTAGGCTACGCAATCTGGTTATAGTTTAAGGGGTCTAAACCGTTTACTTCAGATGATAAAATGAGAAAACTAGGTACTGGACAGAACCAAGGCATTGCATGGTCCTCGGACCCAAGCCTCATGGGGAAACCAAATACTTCAGATGAATAAAATGAGAAAACTAGGTACTGGACAGAACCAAGGCATTGCATGGTCCTCGGACCCAAGCCTCATGGGGAAACCAGATACTTCAGATGATAAAATGAGAAAACTAGGTATTGGACAGAACCAAGGCATTGCATGGTCCTCGGACCCAAGCCTCATGGGGAAACCAGATACTTCAGATGAATAAAATGAGAAAACTAGGTACTGGACAGAACCAAGGCATTGCATGGTCCTCGGACCCAAGCCTCATGAGGAAACCAGATACTTCAGATCAATAAAATGAGAAAACTAGGTACTGGACAGAACCAAGGCATTGCATGGTCCTCGGACCCAAGCCTCATGGGGAAACCAGATGCTTCAGAATAAAAACCAAGTGTTGGACAAACTCAGGCACTACGTAGTCCGAGAACTCAAGCCAATAAGGAAACCACTCCCTCAAGAAATATTAAGTGTTAAGAAAAACCAGGGTCTTAGTATGAATCACGTGTCCAAATCTGCGGCAAAACCAACCCCCTCAGGCGCTGAATAATGAGTCCTACTAAGGACGAAAACCACGAGAAATTGGGTGCTTAAGCACAAGCGACTCAAACCTACAGTTCATAAAGATTCCTCAGATGGCCCCTTAGCGCCAAAAGGAAATTACAAGAGCAGTCGAAATAATGATAAAACTAACAGAAACGCAAAGCTCAACAGGGCGCGAAAAAACGCCGAGGAAGTCAAAATCCTCCTCCCCGCCCAAGGGGACGTGCAGCAGAATTTTGAGGGGCTATTGTGGGGCCCTATCGCATTAACCACGCTAGCCCATTACATGCGGCCCAAGGCCCGCGTCGAGGATAATGTAAAGACCGAGGATAATAGGAAAGAGCCCGGGTCATCCAAAGGCCTCGCCGAGGACGAAAGCCTCCTCGGCAAACCAACTTTGGTAAAAGAAAAATATCCTTCATTCAATAAATGAACGTTACCAACATTCTGGCCGCTTTAATGGTGAGGTGACCTGAAAACCCTAAAGCATCAGTCACTTCAACTATTATAAAGCCTGCAAAGGCGGCTGGGAAATAACATAAAGCCTGCAAATACAGATGATGGGACAATCCTCTGTACATAGAAGCTCCGATAATTGACAAGTGGATGGTGAAGACTAACAAAAGTAAAAATACTATATAACCAAGAGATTTCCCAACATAAAGGGGGGGCAGATATCAACTATAAAAAAAGAGATCCTCGAGTGAAGCCGGGGAGGGATACACTTCACAAACCCTTAACCAAAATTATAAGGATCCTCACAGATACTGATCCGAAGTCATTACAAAGATCCTTACCAACACCTAACCAGGGTCATGGTCCTTACCCTTACAGAAAACACTTAGCAAAATCATTTTGTTATGATGTTGATTTCATTTCAACCGTCGTTTGTATTGCTAATGCCTAACCCGTATACCCACATCTCTACAAGTTTTATTGTTAAGGGTTCATTACAAATTATGCCCCTACAAAAACTATACCGGGTTGTAGTGCCAAACATACTCGGGTTGTAACTTGGGAATTTTTAAGCAATAAATGATAAATTATTGGGTGATAAGTGATGGTTTTTGAATGATGAAAATTAATGTTTCCATCATCCAAACAGGAATTTAATTATTTTTTTTAATTATTTTAGAAACTAAATTAGCTTTAAGGACTAAATTAATTAATTTTGAAAAATTTTAAATCTAATTGGCATTTACCTAAACCTGTACAATAGAATTTTGCTAAAATATATATATATATATATATATAAAATGAGTAAAAAGTTAGATAAGCTATCCTACTCGGATAGCTTGTTTCCAGTGTAGAACAATAAACAAATAAATAAAAACCTTAACAATTAAGTTCAAGTCCGTCAAAAAGAAAAAGAAAAAGAAAAAAACAAAAACTTAAATCATTAAGGACAAAGCAATAAAGCTATTAAAGAAGCGCTCCTTCATATAAAAAATTGGAGAATATACGTAAGACTGACACAGTGAGAGAGAGAGAGAGAGAGAAAAGAAGATGATGGAAAAAGAGAAAGAGGGAGAAAGGAATGGTCCTACCTCCTGCGATGCGGACATTTCAGTATTACCAGAGGAATGCATATCGAACATAGTATCGTTGACGAGTCCTAAGGATGCTTGCACAGCTTGTGCGGTTTCTCCTATATTCCGTGCGGCTGCCGAGTCCAACGTTGTCTGGAATAGGTTCTTGCCGTCCGATTATCAAGCCATCATTGCTCGATCATCAACATCATTGGATTCCTTGAACTTCTCTTCTAAGAAACAGCTCTACCTCAGCCTCTCCGATAACCCCATCTTGATCGACGACAATAAAAAGGTACTCTGTTGACAAACAATCCCATTATATTAATATTAATGACTTTGTGTGATAGGTAATAGCGCACTTATTATTACTGCGTCACTTTGTTAGACTTTCAAATGAGTAAAGTTGTGTATAATAATGTGTCTTTTTGGGAGTTACTCAATTACTGTCTTACTGAACAATTAATACAGCTGTGTATCAAAAAAAAAATCCAGCTGAGATGCTTTGTCTTTTTGTTTAAAATATCAAACTCTATAATAATACATTATTTGGTGTGTTTGGTAACAAGAGAAATAGAGGGGGTGTTTTCCACCAGGGGCCACAAAAAACAATTCACCCATAGTGCATGTTGTTCCTTGTTCATACTTTATAAAGTCAGTTTTTCCCAAAATTTCACTCTCACAGTAAGCAACGCATGTTTTTTTTTTTTTTTTTTTTTTTTTTTTTTTTCTTAACACTAGAGTACCAGCTTAGTTAGTAGCTTACCATGAACCTTTCTTCTCAGAAAAAAAAAAAAAAAAAAAAAAAAAAAAAAAAAAAAAAAAGCTTACCATGAATCAATGCTTTTTCCCCTCGTAAACGAGAAATTATATGGTCTTCATGATGTGGTGCGGCACTTATTTACCATTCTACTAAAATTTCCACCAGCTTAAAATTGTCGATTCAGTTGAACAATTTTTTTTTTAATTATAAGTTAACCCAACCATTTTAAACAAGTGAGAGACTTTTAGTAGAACGGTGGATAAATGATATGGTCTATTGTGAAGATGGTATAATTTATTTTTATAAACATTTGGGTCCGTTTGGTACGTGTATTTAAATAACAGTTTTCAGTTTTTTTAAAAATACGTGTGGATGAAAAAATATGTAAAAATACGTGTAATATTATTTAAAAATTGAAAATATGTGTTTAAACTTGTGTATCAAACGGGGCAATACCGGTCCACCCAAAAATAGCCACCGCTGAGTCTTGCTACATGGGTTTTTAATAATAATTTGATTAAGTAAAAAATTATGTTAATGAATAATATATAAAAAAAGGATTATAATGTTTTATGTAACAGTACTAGAGTAAATTTGTACAAACTATTTCCATCCTTTCACTTTTCTTCTCAAATCTCAACCAAACAAAAAAGTTTTTCATCCCTTCACATTTTCCCCCACAATCAAACACAAATATAAGAAACTAAAATCTCTTATATCTTTTCACTTTTTCTTCATTTATTTTCTATCCTCCCATTTTTTCATCCCTCTAACAAAACGGTCCCTCAGAGTTACTTAATGGAATGGCTACTGGTATGCTTAACAAGTAGATAATTAAAAAAAAAAAAAAAAAGATAATAAGATTAAAAATGTCACACCCACGGGAGTCATGACACACTACACATTGTTGAATGGATGATATGCATAGACACTATTTGGTTAATGTCATAGTGAGATTTTCTATTTATAAGGAAGTGGTGTCAAAACCTTTGCCCAAACTATTATAAAGTGATATTAAAACTTTTCTAAAATGGTCCATTAACAAATGTTCTAAAGGCAGCATTAACGAGACCCTTTAACTGAATAGCTTAAAGCTTTGATTCTTTTATCTATTTGTTTTATTGAGTGGCCTGATCTTACTATTTTTATCTTGTAAGTGTCTATGTGCTGCAGCTTTTAGTTATGATGATTTTCAAGATTTAAAAGAATGCTAACTTCCTTTTTGATAGATGATTGTTTCGTAATGTATCAAAAAATAGTTATTTGTGTCTTTTCATTTGTTGACAATTTTTTATAAAATTAAAATGGCAAACCATTTGTTATTCTAAATGGATGTTAGTTTGGATTTTTAAGAATTTTTTGGTTCATATTTTGGCTCCCTCGTAGAACTTTGGCTCTATCCCTGCACACACTTAGGAAATAGTTAGCCCCAAAAAAGCAATGAACACCCTCTTTAGTAATAAAAAATAAAAAATAAAAAGAAAATTCAAACATGTTGGAGGTGCTTCATTTCAATAGCTATAAAGAAGATTAATAACCAGGTAAGCTTGATCCACATGGACTGAGTGAGATTGGGTAGGTTGGTTTCACTATGGACTCTCAAAATTGTGTTTGGTTTGAATTTGTTACGTGAGCATGCTTTAATATAGTTAAATAAGCGAACATAAGAAAGGAACCAAAAACAAAGAACAAAAGGAGCTGCTAACTCCTGAGATAAAATTTTGAAAGATTCCATTGAATGTATGCTAGTGCCAGTGAAAGCAACACCATGTTGAATAGATATAAATATATTTTTCATAAATTAACGATTGTCCCAAAAGTGTAAACTATTAATAAATGATAAATTTAATTGTTTAGCTATAGTTCCAATACCTATCTCATGTGTGAGCCTAGACTTCGACTTATTAAATGGGGTTTAACATGTGAGATTTTAACATTTTAAAGGGGAGATTGAGTGGGGACAGGATTCAATTGCTTGATAAATTACTCATTGTTTCAAAAGTTTGAACTCTTAAGAAATGATGAATTTAATATTAATTTCAACCTTCTGTGCTCGTCTTCTTTCTTTCTTTCTTTCTAGCAGAGCTTTTTCTTGGACAAATTGAGTGGAAAGAAATGTTACCTTCTCTCTGCAAGGGACCTGTCCATTGCAGCGGGTCACAATAATATGCATTGGCTATGGTTTTCTCTAGCTGAATCCAGGTCTCTACCTAAACCCAAGCCTGTCCCCTATGCATGTTATACTTTTTTTTAATTTTTTAATTTAAGGCTATTTATTTAATTCTTATTATGTACATGTAAAAATCAAACAGGTTTCGAAAGGTAGCTGAACTTCATCATGTGCGGTTGTTTGATATCTGTGGCAAGATGAATACTTCAATGCTGTCTCCAAAAACAAAATATGTCGCTTACCTTGTGTACAAGTTGAGGAGGAAAACTCATGGGTTTCATCGATTTCCTCCAATGGCTTCAGTTGGAACTACTGGAGGAGTCGAAGTTTGTAAACAAACTGTTTGTTTGAGCAGGCCTAAAAGGGAGCCAAGGAAGCAGCACCCTTTGCTTCCGAAGTGGAGAAAAGATGGATGGTTTGAGTGTGAGTTGGGTGAATATTTCAATGAGGGAGGAGAAAATGATGAACTGCAGATTAGACTTATGGAGGTAGAAGCTGGTACCGTTAAGTCTGGCCTCATTGTTGAAGGGATCGAGATTAGGCCTACAAAGGGTTGATAAAAATTGTTCTTTTTTATCAATTTTAGTGGCAGCGATACACTAAATTGCAATACTTTCTAACTTTTATTGTGTCTTAATTTTGTGCTTTATAGACTCCAGTAGCCATATAATTCTCCTAATTCGGGCCTGCACTTCTTTTCTATTTTATTTCCTCGAACTCTTCTTAGCCATTTTTCTTGAGTTTTGGTTACTATTCGAGTAATCATTAAGCCTCGAAACGGTTTGCCTCATAGTGAACTAGATATTTAATTATTTATGCTCTTCTGTTTATTGGTAGAACCATTAGTCCCAAATTTCTACCAATCTAGTAGTATAATGGTAAAAACAAAGCATTAGTCTACAGCCAATGAATCTAAAGCCACAAATTTTTTTTACTAAATATTTCCCAGCAGTTGAAGTGGCAAGTTGATAATGATAGATGACAAAGTATTGTCATTGCTAGAAGAGAGTCCAGATCAAAACTAATCAGCTTAATTGTTGTGAAAATTTGTTATTATAGCATTACTCCACTGTACCTCACCTGCTAATCTCCACTTCAGCATCAAAAAGTAATTGCACATCAGCATATTAATATTAAGAGCAATTAGTGACTATCTACCAAACAAAGAGCCAGAAATTGTGGCTCCACATCAGCTGCATCTTAATATTAATAGCCACAAAAATAGTTGAAATCAACTATAATATTAGGTTAAATTAATTCGATACTAAACATGTTCCTATTAAAAGCTAGTTGAATTATGTTTTTCTTCTGAAAACATTTCTCTTTCTCTGCAATTCTTTGATTTAACATTTTATTTGTGTTAACATTGGATTTTTATTTGTTTACATTTTGGGATGTAAGAGGAAAGATGACATGCTACTCTGTAGACAATAATGAAACTAATTTTATGTGATTTAAACATTGGAAACCATATAATTTTAGAACTTTTTGATAATCATATAATTTTAGAACTTAATTATAAATTTCCGTGTATTGCAAAGGTTAACAACTAGTTATGTATCTCTACTCAATGGTAAAAGGTTGCTAAATTTATCATATCTTATCAATTTAAGTTTTTAGAACAATTGACAATTTATTATTATATTGTAATAGAGCAAGAAGTCTTGAGTTCAAACTATATCTCTACCTTAACAGGACAAGCTGCAATTTATTAGTGGCTTGATGGAAAGGATTGTTACCAACCCACATTTACTTCCTCAAATCTTCTAATTAGACAGCACTTCTTGAGAGACATACCAGTCTCTCACTTTTTCCATGTCATTACACATTGGCTTCTTAGTGATTTGTTTCATTGTTGCACGTCTTCATTGTCAAACTTATCTTTTCCTCTGTCCCATAGAAATTTTTGCAGCTAGCTCTCTGTCAGGAGTTTTCATCCACGATCATGTCAACTTGCGATTCACGCTGCTTCAATGTTCGACCAAACTTTTGCTCAAAAAAAACAAAAAAATAAAATAAAATAAAATACCAAACTTGCATTCCTTTTTGGTGTGGCCCCTAGGCCACAAGCGAAAAATCTGTGACCTTTCATTCAATCATTCTAGCAGATAATTCTAGACCTGTAAAAATTGGACTAGTTCATAAACCTGAAGGAAAATTCTTCACCCAAACTCAAGCTTTTAACCCAAAGTAAAAATGGGTTCACGCATGACCTGACCCGTTATGTCAAGTCAACCTGCATAACCTGTGAGGGTGTGACTTAGCCAGTTTTTTAAACTTTTTTTTGTTGTTATCATGCCATTCACACACATAATTTATCATGTATTGAAAATTGTGGATGATTCCAATTTGTTTTCATTCCATTATACTCACTTTGTCAAAGACTTGGATCTATATGCATTTATGAATACATTAAGGAGGAAAAATCTAAAATAAAGTTGCTTAATACCCATTAAAGTTCCAAAATCAAGAAAGAATATCAACAACAAATGCAAAAAGAAATGCGAAAATTAGATTTAGCTGCTCTATCTAAAATTATAAGTTTGACATAAGTTGGTTGCAAGTTTGGTAAGCTGCAGTTTAGATTAATGCTTTTGATTTTTTTTTCTTTTTAAATTGGCCCCTCTATTTGTGAAAAGAAAAAGAAGTTTTATGGGCCCCCAGTTTGACAGTCCCCGTCGTACCCACCCACAGTACCTTCATATTTTTTAGACATGGCAAAACGGGCGGGTCGGGTCGGGTTCGGGTCGTGTCAATCGGGTTTGCGGGTCAAACGGGTCACGGGTCAAAACGGGTCATTTTTAAACGGGTCAATCGGGTTGCAGGTCGGGTCGGGTTGGGTCGGGTTGACCCGTATTTTTCAAACAAATTTTTTTTTTTTTTTCAATTTCAAAAAGACTAATATCAAACTAAAAAGATTAAGAAAGAAGAGCAACTCACATTGAGAGTACAAAAGATCTAGATTTATATTCAACTTCCAACAAAAGCAAAACAACTACATCTTGATTTAATGCATGGAACTTACGCTGTTAAACACATATTTTTTTCATATACAACTTACAAGCCTTCCAGCGCCTTTGTCATTAAGTAACCAACTCAAAATTTCTAACAAGCATCTTTTTTTTTTTTTTTTTTTTGATACCAAAAACAAGAAGTACAAAACAAACGACATTAAGAGTTCATATACAAAGTTGATTCAACCAGCGTTAGTTCAAAGGCAGTAAAGTTGCCTGCTTAGCTACAATACTTATATAATTAACTAGCAAAAAGGGCACTAAGATCATTTTGTAGAGTAAGCCACATTGAACAAGAAAGTTAAGGTTAGCAAGCCTATTAGAAGTAGAGGAAGTGAAGTGAAGAGAGGAACTCAACTGTTCAGCTTTAGGTTTCTAAAAATAGAGTTTGCACAGTTTGTTTGTATATTACTAATATACTATAATTTGATTAATTCATTGTTTTGTGGTTGAAACGGAGTGGACTACAGCTAGCCTAGCAGCAACTCAGCAAGCATAAAGGCATAAAGGCTAAAGCATTGAAAGTGAATGGGATTTTTTTTTATTTTTAATGGTTGTGACTACTGACTTGTGACTTGTTAGAAAGCCTCCTGTCTGAGCCCTTGCTCCTTGGCCGGTTGAAAGTTGGAACTTGGCCCTTGAGCCTTGACTAGTTGACTTGCCTTGTCACTTGTGTTTCACTGTTTTGTTTGTAGTGACTTGTCACTTGTTTAATTGTGTTTTGTTTGTAGTGATTTGAAAACTTCAATGACTTGTACAGTACTCTTGTCTTAGTCTTTGTCTACTGTCAAGCATTGCTTTATTAATTATTACTAGTTTTGATACTTTGTGCTTTATGTACAAAGTATCAGGACGTAATTAAAAAAAAAAAAAAAATTTGCGATTTTTTTTAACGGGTCGGGTCACGGGTTATTCGGGTCGGGTCGGGTTGACCCGCAAAAAAATCGGGTCGGGTCACGGGTCAACCCGTTTTTGCTTCGGGTCAAAAAATCTGGTTCGGGTCGGGTATTTTTCGGGTCGGGTCGGGTCGGGTCAGAAAATTCTAACCCGTATTGCCATGTCTAATATTTTTAGTGGGCATGGTACCCACTTACATCCTAACCGTTTATTTCACTTTTTTTTTTTTTAATCCTAACCGTTAATTTAATTTTAATGAGACACACTAGTTAATTTAAATCAAATTTAAAAAAAAAAAAAAATCGAAAAATCATAGGCTTTGAAAGTTCGAGCATTTGGAGTTGCTGTGGTGTGCGTCAGTCGTAACACTTCTGCCTTGGAAGGTTGTCAACTTTGTCTTGATCACCAGAGGTCTAAATTCTAAATTTCATCACTGATATCAAAACAGTGAGTTTTGGGGGTCAGCAATGATATTAAAACGGTACGTATTGGCTAGTAATTAAATGGGGCAAAATTTGCCAAATAGTAGCTTTTTAGAAAAAAATTTGGTGCACAGCACGCGGATGAAAGATTTTAGTAAGTTGTACTGTTTTGGAAGTCAAGTTTAACAAACTCGATTTCCAACCCAATTCCTTCTTCCATGGACCAAAAAAAAAAAAAAACGTGGAAATCGAGTCTAGGAAACTCGATTTCCATTTGAATAGAACTCGAGTTTCTTAAACTCGAGTTCCTTGTGAAAAATCTTGGAACTCGAGTTTCAGAGACTCGAGTTCCACTTTTTAAAAAAAAAAAAAAAAAACAGTCTAATTTATTAAAATGTTTTATCCGTATGCTTTTTTGCTAGTATTTTTCCAAAAAGATGCTTTTCTGCAAATTTTGCCAATTAAATGGGCTTGAATGGGTTGGGTTGGGTTTAGTTGGAATTATTTGAAAATGGTACAAAGTTTAATTACAAAATTAATTGTAACTTAAGGCTACAACTTTACCCAATATCATTAACATTACTATATATTGCGAAAATCTAATCGTTGAATTGCATTTTTTTTATGCTTTTAATACATATGTCAAATTTTGTGTCAATTGGATATTATTTACAATATGAATTATAAGATTATATTTTATGCATAATTTTAAACTACAAAAACTTTCAATTTAAACAATTTATTGATGACATAGTTATTAATTTTTAATTTTCTAGAAAGTTTACAAGCATGAAGGATATAAGAAGAAAATGTAATTCAATGGTAGATTTGTCAAAATTTACCTCTAATAAAAAGATATTGAGTAAGACTGTTATAGTATTAGGTTATAACTAATTTTGTAGCTAAACTTTGTCCTTAAAAAATGGCCTGTCATGAAGCCAAGCCAGCAAGACCTGATTGTACTGCTGCAGCGTCACACTCCTCTTCCCAAATAGAGAAAAGATATGGATGGTTGGAGATTGAGTTGGGTGTATTTTTCAACGAGGGAAGAGAAGATGATGGACTGCGTATTAGTCTTAAGGAGGCAGAACCTGGTAGGTGGAAGGCTGGCCTAGTTGTTGAAGGGTGGCGTTATGAGACACCAAATTTCAATTCTGTCAAATTTGTATCGTATCAGTATTATGCTTTATTGTCAAAAATTTTGAACATCTATAGTATTAGTGAATCTCTGCGTTTGGTAATACATTTTAAACAACAGTTTTCAAGGCACTGATTGGGGAAAAAAGTAAAGAAGTAAAGAAGTTGAAAAATTGGTATCGACAGCCTAGAATCTAGGAACCTGTCTTCTTCATAATAATTTTGTTAATTACCTGAAGAAATAACAATCATTGATTTATTTTATTTGCAGCTCTGGTAAAGCTTGAATTTCACTAAATCCATCTAGACTCAATAATACATTGTCCAACCAGGATGAATATATATGGTAAAAAAAAAAGTTTTAGAGCATGTTAGGGAGATAAACACATTGGAGATTTTTGAATAATTAATGTAACATGCGGTGCACATTTTAACCAAAAAAGCCTAAATTCAATGGATATTTGCTCAATTATGTTGTATAAATTACTAATTCTTTTCATTTTTATTCAATGTGAGACTTCACTGTAAAATTATTTAAAAAGTCTATCAAGATCTATGGCCGTGCAGAATGGGGGTGGAGCTGTGTGTTATGTGTATACTTTGGCACAGCGTTTGTTTAATATTTCCTAATATTCGTGTAAATCTTACTATTTGGATTTTTGGAATGTAGTAGAGATCATAAGTCCGTCAGGGTGATAGGTTGCTATCACCAATTATGATAACTTCAGGCTTTACCGATTGCAATTTTTTCATATATATATATATATATATATATATTTTTTTTTTCACTTTCATTTATGTGTAGCATCCATGGTTGTTCAATTATATAATCCAACGACCATGCTAATATAATTAGTGACAGGACTGACGAGCCCATGCTAATATAATTAGTGACAGGACTGACGAGTCCATGTACAGGACTGACGAGTCCATTTGACATGGACGATACCACCAGCACGGACGAAACTAGCCTCTGGCTAAGAGAACCGGTTACAGGTGTTGCTGACGAAGGTATCCAAGCTATTCAATGCAGGTAATCAAACCTAAAGCAGTTACAAGGACAACTGTACAATCCGTTGGAGAATATTGATAACACACTACATAACTCCGGACGTTACGAGGAGGAGCATTAAGATCTCCATAACTGCTCCAACGGCTAGAGACCTTAGAAACATATATAAATCCACACCTTATCAAGAGAAAGGTACATAGACACATACCAGTAACAAGGGATTTCTTTTTATTCTGTTTTATTTCACATTGCTTTATTCTAAGAAAAGTTCTATACACTGACTTTGGCATCGGAGGTGTTGTGGCAGGCACCACACCGGTGATCATCCTTGAAGGCTGAAAAACCCTCTCTGTCTGACGAACGTGACTGACGATCTTACACATCATCAGTTTGGCGCCGTCTGTGGGAACGACATTTTCGTATTCACATTCGAGATTGTAGTTTCCGATCAATTATTCTTCTCAGATGGAGTCCAATCAAGATTCTGCAGCCTTAGCCCAGCAAATCCAAGCTCTTGCAGCCACAGTGGAAGAATTGACCAGACAAAACCAGGAGATGAAGCTACGGCTTCAACAAGAGGAGAATAGGTCCAAGGGAAATCAGGAAGACGAAGGGGACAGTCATAGAAGAAGTGATCCTCGAAGGCCCACCACTCCGACCGAGCAAAACTCAGATGTGTTGAGAGAGATGAGGAGGGAAATGGACGAGCTTAGAAATGCCATTAAGGAGAAGACGGAACGAAGTGTGGATCGAATGGTCCGAGCGACGGATTCACCGTTCACAACAACAGTCCTCGATTGTCCAGTACCGTCCAAATTCCGGCTACCTCAACTCGAACCTTTCGATGGGCTGAAGGATCCTCAAGATCATCTAAATACCTTCAAAACAACCTTGGGACTTCAGCAGCCCCCAGATGAAATATTATGTCGTTCCTTCCCAACCACGCTCAGGGGAGCTGCCCGAGAATGGTTCACAAAGTTGCCAACGTCGTCCATCGACACATTCGAGCAGTTGAGCAGCGCCTTCTTGCGTCACTTTATTGGGGGACAACGACCAAAGAGGACCGCAGACCACTTGCTCACCATAAGGCAAGGAGAGAAGGAAACTTTGAAGTCGTATGAAAAACGTTTCACAAGGGAAACACTGGAGGTAGACGAAGCTGATGATAAGGTACAGCTGATGACCTTCAAAGCAAGACTGAGAACTAGGGAACTCGTCACTTCACTCGCGAAGAATCCCCCAAAGACGATGGCTGAAATGCTCCTTAAGGCGTAGAAATATATGAACGCCGAAGACGCGCTAGCTGCCATCAGGGACGGAGACAGACCCGGGGACAGAGGAAGAAGAGAGGACGACCGTAGGGGACAAAAGAGAGAAAGACAGGATCATCGAACCAATGACGGCGTCAGAAGGAAAGACGATACGAATCCACGAACGGTAAAATTCACTCCTCTCATTATGCCTGTTGACAAAATTTTGACGCAGATCAAAGACGAGCACTACCTTAAGTGGCCGCGACCACTGCATTCGTCCCCAAACGTCCATGACAAGAGTAAGTATTGCCAATTCCATAAAGATCATGGCCACTACACAGAAGATTGTAGGGATCTCAAAGAACAAATAGAAGAGTTGATACGAAGGGGAAAGTTGCAGAAATTCGTGAAGAAGGGAGATCACAATAAGTTCCGGGATGAAAACAAAAGCCAACATGAGTCCTCGTCTAGGAGCAACGGTCGTCAATCCCAGCTTCCTCAAAATGTGATCGGGGAGATACAAACGATCGCAGGGGGGCCCACCACAGGGGGCTCATTCAAGTCACTCAAGAAAACACACCAATGGCAAATAAACAGCGTCCACATGACACCCCCGCCAAAATACAGACGGACTGACTAAGACATGACCTTCAACGAGAGTGACGCTAGAGGAGTGAAGCAACCACATAATGACCCCTTGGTCATAATGCTCACCATAGAAGGGTTCAACACCAAAAGGATCCTCGTGGACAATGGTAGCTCTACTGATATCATCTATTTTCCTGCATTCCAACAGTTGAAGCTCGATCCCAAAAGGCTTCGTCCCTTCGATTCCCCCCTCGTCAGTTTCAGCGGCGACAGGGTGTATCCCAGAGGAATAGTAACGCTGATAGTAACGGTGGGAACGTATCCAAAACAACTGACTCGTCAGATAGACTTTTTGGTAGTAGATTGTCCCTCATCCTATAACGTCATCATCGGAAGGCCAGCACTCAACAAGTGGAAGGCGTCCACGTCCACCTACTGCCTGAAGGTAAAATTCCCAACAGAAAACGGTGTTGGTGAAGTCAAAGGAGACCAAGTGTTAGCTCGAGAATGCTACCAAGCTGTTTTAGTAGCTAAAGAGAACCACACATGGATAATAGAAGAAAAGGAGGGAGAAAAGGTAGAAGCCCTGGAAGCAGTAGAACTGATCGAAGGGGAAGCGGCGAAGACGACCAGAATAGGGACGACCTTGAGTCCTGAAATGAGAACGAAGCTCATTCGGTTTCTTAGGGACAATTTAGACGTCTTTGCCTGGAGTCATGACGACATGCCAGGCATATTCCCAGGAGGCATCCAACACAGGCTAAATGTAGACACAGAGAGAAAGCCCGTCAGGCAGAGACGAAGAACCTTTGCACCCGAGAGAGACCAAGCAATTGCTGACGAAGTGAGTAAACTCTTGACTGCAGGCTTCATCAGGGAGGTGTATTACCCAGAATGGCTCGCCAACGTCGTCTTAGTAAAGAAAGCAAGCGGGAAATGGAGAATGTGCGTGGATTTCACGGACTTGAACAAGGCCTGCCCAAATGATAGCTTTCTCCTCCCAAGGATAGACCAGCTCGTAGATTCTACTGCCGGGCATAAGCTGTTAACATTCATGGATGCATTCTCAGGATACAACCAGATAAAAATGGCTGACGAGGATCAGGAGAAAACTACCTTCATTACCAGTCAGGGGCTCTACTGTTATAAAGTGATGCCCTTTGGGCTGAAGAACGCAGGAGCAACCTATCAGAGGTTGATAAATAGAATGTTTGTCAAGCAGATAGGAAGGAATATGGAAGTATACGTCGACGATATGCTCGTCAAGAGCAGGGAAGAGCTTGCACACCTGGACGACCTCAAAGAGACATTCGACACCCTTAAGCAATACCAAATGAAGCTGAATCCTGGTAAGTGTGTTTTTGGTGTTGCCTCAGGAAAATTCCTGGGATTCATGGTATCCCAGAGGGGAATAGAAGCAAATTCTGAGAAAGTGCAAGCCATAATCAACATGACATCACCTAAGACCGTCAAGGAGGTTCAGAAGCTCACAGGCCGGATCGCAACCCTTAATAGGTTTGTGTCTAGAGCAACTGACAAGTGTTTACCATTCTTTAAGACCCTGAAGCAAGATTTGAATGGACCGATGAGTGTGAAGCGGCATTCCAGGAGCTCAAGCGTTACCTTAGCAATCCACCCCTCCTGAGCCCGTCCAAAGAAGGTGAAAACTTGTACTTATATTTAGCAGTCTCATCTACAGCCGTCAGTGCCGCCTTGATCCGAGAAGAAGATGGGAAACAGCTTCCAGTTTACTATATCAGCCAAGCTTTCCAAGGAGCTGAATCCAGATACCCAAAGATTGAGAAGATCACGTTTGCATTGATAGTAGCCTCGCACAAGCTCAGGCAATACTTCCAGGCACACCCGATCTTAGTGATGACGGATTAACCCATCAAGAAGTCTATGAGCAAACCCGAAGCAGCAGGCAGAATGGTCCAGTGGGCGATTGAACTCAGCCAATTTGACGTGGAGTACCATCCAAGGACAGCCATCAAAGCACAAGCCCTGGCAGACTTCATCGCCGAGTTTACTTATCCAGACGAGCCGAGCCTTGCCAGCATGAACGAGACATGGGTAATAAAGACTGACAGCTCGTCAGCAAAGAAAAGAGGGGGAGTAGGGGTCGTCATAACCACTCCTGACGGGGAAATATTAAGATATGGAGTTCAGCTAAAATTCCCAGCCACCAACAACGAAGCCGAGTACGAAGGAATCCTGACAGGCTTAAGGCTCGGAAAAGAGCTTGGGGCCAGGAATCTGCTAGTCCAGAACGACTCAAAGTTAGTAACTGGGCAAATCAAAGGAGAGTATAAAGCAAAAGAAGAAAGAATGCAGAAATACCTCAGGCTGACGAAACACCTGACTCAAGAGTTTGAAAAAGTGAAGTTCATCCAAGTTCCAAGGAGCCAGAATGTGGCCGCTGACGAAGTCTTAAAGATAGCCTTGTCGGAAGAAGAAGAACCAAGGACAGACCTGATGATGGAGATACAGAGAAGCCCCAGCATAGAAGAAGCTGCGACATTCGCAGTCCAGGACACAAGCAGTTGGATGACGCCCATCATCTCCTTCCTCTAAGATGGCCATTTACCTCAGGACACAGATGAAGCTAGAAAGATCAAAAAGAGATCCACCAGATTCACAATTCTCAATGATACCTTGTACAAAAGAGGCTTCTCCATGCCCTACCTGAGGTGCGTTGACGAAGAAGAAGCTGAATACATCCTCAGAGAGGTCCATGAAGGAATTTGCGGAGATCACGCAGGCCCAAGATCCTTGGTAAGAAAAATTATGCGTGCAGGTTACTTCTGGCCAACAATGCAAGACGACGCAACAAGGTTCGTCAAGAAATGTGACAAATGTCAGAGGTTCGGGAACATTCAACGACTCCCATTGGAAAAGCTAACGACGATAACATCTCCCTGGCCGTTCGCACAATGGGGAATTGACATCGTCGGCCCATTGCCCCAAGGCAAAGGTCAGGTAAAATTCTTACTCGTTGCTATTGATTATTTTACTAAATGGGTTGAAGCAGAGGCATTGGCGACCATCACCGAAGCCAGAATCCAGGGGTTCGTATGGAAGAATCTAGTCTGCAGGTTCGGGATCCCGCGGACGATCATATCGGATAACGGACGACAGTTCGATAGCCAGGCTTTCAAGGATTTCTGTTCGGGATTGGGCATCAAGAACCAGTTCTCATCACCGGGCCATCCACAGGCGAACGGACAGAAGGAAGTGACGAACTGCACATTACTTAAGATCATAAAAACCAGACTGGACGACGCGAAGGGTGCATGGCCAGATGAGCTGCCCAACGTCTTGTGGGCTTACAGAACCACGGCTAGAACCCCGACAGGAGAGACCCCCTTCAAACTTACCTACGGCACAGAAGCAGTGATCCCAGTCGGGGTGGGAATAACCAGCACCAGGCTAGAAGTTTTTAATCAGGAAGACAATGCCAACCTTATACGAGTAGATCTGGACTGCCTTGACGAAGTCCGAGACAAAGCCTTCAACATGATGACTGAATACCAGAAGAAAATGACAGACTACTACAACAGAAGGGTGAGACTCAGGCGACTCAACATAAGAGACCTCGTCCTGCGTAAAGTGACCCAGGCAACCAAGGACCCAGCTCAAGGAAAACTCGGCCCCACCTGGGAAGGGCCATACAAAGTCATTCACTACTCCAGACAGGGAAGCTACCACCTGGAGACCCTAGACGGAGAAAAACTCCCAAGACCATGGAACATTGAACATTTGAAGAAGTATCATCAGTAGTTGTAATAGAAAAATATATTCGTCATTATTAATCAATAAATGAATTATTCAGCTAATATTTTTGTGCAAACAGGCTTGATCCAGAATAAACTCACAAAAGGCCAAAAATGGCTAAGTAACAAGATTCCGCCTTGACGGATGTACGTTACTAACGAAGATAAAATCACTAAGAGTGATCAAAAGGCCAAAAATGGCTAAGTAACAAGATTCCGCCTTGACGGATGTACGTTACTGATAAAGATAAAATCACCAAGAGTGATCAAAAGGCCAAAAATGGCTAAGTAACAAGATTCCACCTTGACGGATGTACGTTACTGACGAATATAAAATCACTAAAAGTGATCAAAAGGCCAAAAATAGCTAAGTAACAAGATTCCACCTTGACGGATGTAAGTTACTGACGAAGAAATCAAGCCAAAGCCAAAAATGACTAAGTAACAAAATTCCGCTAAAGACGGATGTGAGTTACTTACGAATAATCCTACCAAAAGCCAAAAATGGCTAGGTAACAAGATTCCGCCAAAGACAGATGTAAGTTACTGACACATGCAAGATACTATCAAACGTATGCACACCCAAATAACCAAGCACCAGAGCCTAGAGTGCAGGAGTCTACTTTAGCAAAAACGCACAACTGACGACTAGGATGCAACCAAGATGATAGACATGGCAAATATACATCAGAATCATACACAAGTAAGTACCGAATAAATAAAATTAAAGCCTGAAGCTGGCAGGCAAATTACCATTGTTTTTACAACTAAAGGCCCATAAACACTGGGCTAAAAATGCTGTTCTCAAAATAGATCAAATTGTTCTCCAAGAAGATAAAAAAAAAAAAAAAAAAAAAATTAAAAAAAAAAAAGAGTGCTGCTCATGGAAGAAATAAAATCACTCTACCTGGACGAGCTTATGAACTTGCCCACCAGCCACCTTACTAAAAGAAACCCCAGAAAAAGCCTTTAAATCATCAGCCGTCACAAGGCTATGAGCTCTTTCAATCGCCAGCCTCTCATCCCCCCAAATTGAAGAAGGACAAGCATCCTCTTTCTCCTTGTCCTTCTCCGTCAGACGAGGCCTCTTTGAAACGGGCGTTGGAAGCTCTTCCACGGAAGTCGATGGGGAAGCGGTCCTCTTCGTCTCAGTGCCGGAGACAAGAGGAGTGACGGTAGCTAACGGGGTGACAGAAGCGCCCCTCACGCGCACGGCCTTCATTCCGATACTAGACAAGGGCTCGTCCTTCTTCGCCCTCATCTTCGCGTACATGTCTTTGTTAAATTTGAACGTCATTTCTGAAAGAAGAGCATAAATCTCAAATAAGCACATTGAAAGAAAGGTGAGAATAACAATACTGACGAAGTTGGTACTTACTCTTTTTTCCTTCTATATCAATAGTTTTTAAAACAAATGCAGAGGGCTCAGGCCCGAGGCAATAGAACGCAAGAGTCCTGGGATCAACGAGATCGTCCCAACTCTCGATCGTTTGCGCGTACTCTATGGCTTTCTCCACACGCCCTTTGTACCTGCTCTTAAGTTTTGGTTGTCTCTTTGCTAAAAAAAAAAAAGAAAAAAAAGAAAAAAAAGAGAGGGGTTTAAAAGTGTTAGCAGCTGCGAATGTAAGCACGACATAATTCAAGAAATGAAGAAGAAATATTGACGCACCTAAAGTCGGGGTTTCCCACCGACGACGTAACCTCGGGAGATCACCCCAAAACTCATTCGAGGGTGTCTCAAAATCGTCTCCAGACACATAGAAGAATCTGGATTTCCAATACCTGAATGACGAAGGTAATTTCTTGACGATCCTAGTCCTCCTCTCCCAAGGCACTAGTTCGTAATACCCATGCTCCTTCGACGCTTTCAAACGGTACAAATATGCTAGCTCATCAATCCTGAGCATATCCCCGTCATTGGCAGCCAGCCATATCCCCATACAACTGACCAAAATCCTCCACGAATTAGGCATAAGTTGCCCAGGTGCGATACCAAAATGATCCAGCAACTCCATCAAGAATGGATGGACGGGAAATCTTAATCCACAAGTAAAAGCAGCCTCATAGAAGCATACTTCACCTAGGAAGAAGTGGCATGCCCGGTCCTCCTTACTGGGTAGACGAACCCTAACCCGATCCGGGAATTGAAATCTGTCCCTAAACCTCGCCAAAGTGTCAGCATCCAACCCACACTCCTTTCCCAGGGCATAAAAAGCCCTAACCTCTCGAGGGCTGGAGACGGCGGTATCTTCCTCTACTGGGCCGCCGTTGGATGACAACCCAGTCTCAAGCTCGCTCGACCTAACTTCAAACATGCCTATTCGCTCTCCAACCTCGTTCACAAACCAATCCAAAGACTGACGAAGCAAAGGCAATAAATCAGCCAATGCAACACTGAGGCAGTTACCCTCAAAAACAAAATCCTCAATATTTGAGGGAACCCCTAAAGACCCTCCTAGGCAAGCAAAAAGAAATGAAATTGATAGACAAGCTACCCTAACCTCAGAGTTATCAACCATGAAACCCAGAAAAGAAAAAATGCAACAATAAGCTAAACCCCCATGAAATTTAGAAGCAAACAACAAGAAAAGAGAAATCAGATGCAACAGCGAGACAAGAGAAGTTAACACAAAGCTGAAAGAAGAATGGGCATACCTTAAAGAAGGCGATCAGCAAAGGAAGCACCACCACACCAAGAAAAATTGCAGAGAAAGGTCGCCGGAGGAGATGATCAGAGCAAATGATTGAAGAATTTTTGAAGGGAGTGAACAAGAAAAAGCTTTTAAACAAAGGTTTTGGGAAAACTGAAAAAAAACAGCGGGAAGTCCAATAGTCTCACCTATCAAAGCATTAAATTCCACCCCTCGGCACGTGCCACGTAGGCCACGATTTACGAAGCGCCGCCACTACACATTTAATGCGGAACGAAATCCCAAACGACACTCATAGACTGTAAACTCTTCATATTCTATATTCGTAATTTAAATGACGAACACAGAATCGGGGGGCAACTGACAGGACTGACGAGTCCATTTGACATGGACGATACCACCAGCATGGACGAAACTAGCCTCTGGCTAAAAGAACCGGTTACAGGTGTTGCTGACGAAGGTATCCAGGCTATTCAATGCAGGTAATCAAACCTGAAGCAGTTACAAGGACAACTGTACAATCCGTTGGAGAATATTGATGACACACTACATAACTCCGGACGTTACGAGGAGGAGCATTAAGATCTCCATAACTGCTCCAACGGCTAGAGACCTTAGAAACATATATAAATCCACACCTTACCAAGAGAAAGGTACATAGACACATACCAGTAACAAGGGATTTCTTTTTATTCTGTTTTATTTCACATTGCTTTATTCTAAGAAAAGTTCTATACACTGACTTTGGCATCGGAGGTGTTGTGGCAGGCACCACACCGGTGATCATCCTTGAAGGCTGAAGAACCCTCTCTGTCTGACGAACATGACTGACGATCTTACACATCATCAGTTAGCCTCAGCCCAAATCAATCAATCTATAATCAATAACATATACTGTATAATCCGACGACCATGGACACTTTTTTTTTTTTTTCTAAGTTAATTTAACTCTAGGTGTAACTCTCTTACTAAATTACAAGAAGTTTAAATTACTATTTTGATTAAAATTCTATTAATAATGCTTGAAATAATTTTAAAATTTGTTATTATTTTTTCTAAATTATTTTAATTTATATTTATCATAATATTTAGTTTTAAATAATAATAAAAAATTGTTTTACACGATAGGTTTCTGTAGGAGCTTGGGCCCAAGTGACCAAGAACAGCCCATGTGGCCAAGGCCCAACACTGAGGGGACAAGATCAGTCCACTGAAAAATGTGCAGGAGTCTAAGGATTAGTGTTCGGGGGAACCATATTGTGTTCGGGTCAGGTTGGGCCCAATACTAATTAATAAGCTAGAGGGAAGCTGGCGAGGGGATTGTCAAATTCAGGTCGGCAATCGAACACTATCAATGCCTTTGGGAAACTCGCTACCAAACACTATTTTGTGTCTAGAACAAGTTCCAAGAGAATCCTCAGAAGGTGTGATGATTCTCTTGGGATTCTGGTAAAAGTGGAAATGTGTGTGAAGTGGTGAAATGGTAATGATGAGTACTTCACTAATGGGATACTATAAAAGGAATAGTTAGGTAAACAAGAGAGGCTGGTTGAAAAACATTGAGAAAAACACTGCGAAACAGAGGGAAACATCGGGAAAAAGGGGTAGATACCAGGAAAGGGGGAATTACAGGCTAAGGGAGAGGGAGTGTAAGTGAGGAAGGAGGGAGAAGGATATAGCTTGGACTATCTAGGTGACGCTTGGAACTCTACTTGTAGGATTGCAAGAAAGCCCTCAAATAAATAAATTAGGGCCCAAACACTTCATGTAATGTTACAGCCTAAGGAGGTTTGGGGACCACAGTTTCTATTATATAACTTAATGTAATTTTCTTTTATTTATATTCATTACTTTATTATTCAACTTTGAATATATTCATGAAAATTTCCTTATGTTTTATATATAAAATTTAATTGATTCGTATATGGAAAAGTTATACATATTGTTTTTTCTATAGGAAAAAGTTATACATATTGTATTTAAGCATGTCATATAATATTTCAATATGTAGAATGCTAATTTTAACATTAAAATTATAAAATTACATAAATTCAATGAATCTTAAATCTACTACATCATATTGAAAAAAAAAGATAGAAATTTAATTGTTAAATTCATAGTTTTCTTGATGATAGAGGCTCTTGAAAAATCATTTTACCATGGAGTAGTCATTTTATTATATATACTCACCAATAATTTAGTTTTGGATTAAGATCAGACGTCATACCCTATTTGCTATTGCTATCAATGATTGAGATTGAAAAAAAAAAAAAAAATTCAATCCCAACCTTAAAGAAAAAGTTTTAAAAAAGTGAATAAGTAAAAAAAAATTGTGAGAGAAATAAGAGTAATCATTAGAGTGACAACGACGCAATTGCGTGAAATTTGGTGACGAAAAGGGAAATGATGTCATTGGGAACAACTCATGCCTTCTAGGGATGACCAACGCCACCTTTGGGCCAAATTCCTTCATTTAGGACCCAAAATTCTCCTTTTTGCCTTTTTATTTATTATTATAGTAATTTTTGTTTCCTTTATAACTTTTAATTTAAAAGTTTGAATACAGTCCTGTCTGTTCTAAGGTGTCTCTTAGAGACATTAGTTTTAATGTTGCAATTATCTTAATTTCACTCATTTTTAGGACGTTTTGCTAGCCGCCCTAGAATTTCTTTTACTATTTAAAAGCATGGTAGATTTCAAGACAATTTAGATTCCATTTTAAAAATATAGATGTTTTGTTTTTCTTTTCTTATGGATTCTAGAATGTATCACCTTCTGGATTTAAAGAACTCCTCATGGATTTGAGACTATCTTCTTAAAGTAGATATGTTTGACTTTTTTTTCCTTTTTGTGGCTTCCACACCGCATCATTTATAATTATAAAATTAGTTATAAATCTTAAATCTTCCACCTCATATTGTCAAGAAAGTTAGAAATTTAATTGTTAATTTTTATGAAAAATCCAAAATTTAATTGTTAAATTTGTGGTTTTCTTGATGATAGAGGATCCTAAAAAGGCATTTGAGTATAGACTACAGTAGTCATTTTATGATCTTTTCCTAGTACCCATGCCAATAATTTATTTTCCTCTATTGTTGCACTTTTTCCATCTTAATAGTAATTTTTTTAAGGGTGTTGAGTTATGTTGCTCATTTTAGGGTGTTTAAATACTGAATTTAGAAAGCTCCTCATACTAGTTTTCAAGTATCAACGTTGCTCAATGGCACAATTGTAAATATCTTTAAAAAGTGGGACCCATGGATTTGACAATACCCAACTTTGCTTTCTCTCTCCAAACTTTTCTTTTTTCTTTTTCTCAAATTTGACAATACCCACAAATTCTTTTTTTTTTTTTTTTCTTGCACGCTGCCACTCTCTCTTCTCATTCTCTTTCTTTTTTCACTTTTTTTTTTCTCTTTCTCTCTTGTATGCTATCTTCTCCTTTCTTTCTTTCTTTTCTTTTCTTTTTTTAAATATCCTAGTTGATGGGTTTATGTTTCGGTCTTCTTCTTCTTTCTTTCTTCTTCTTCTTTTTTTTTTTTTTTTTTTTTTTTTTAATACCCTAGTTGATGGGTTTTTGTTTTTCAATCTTCTCTTATGTTCTTTTTTCTGGGTTTAGATGACCAGTTTTCTCCTTGTAATTTATTTTTCTTCTTTTGCTTCTTTCTTGCCTGGAGAACGGGCTTGCTTCTTTCTTTTCTTTTGCTTCTTTATTCTTTGATTCATCAATAAAATTTTTGTCAAAACTAAAAAAAAAAAAAAAAAAAAAAATAGTAATTTGGCTTTGATTCAGTTGGGTTTGTGTTTGCATTGATTCAGTGAAATGTTCAAACTTGGACTTGCAAAAGAGAGAGATGGGACAAATAAGGAGAATAAATAAATAATTAAATTTTACTGTTCATGTCAGAAAAATTACACTTCTTCTAAAAAATATCTACACATACTAAACACACAATTAAGTTATTTCATTTTAAAAAAATGTTATTAGAAATATGGTACCAACAACCCTTGGCCTATCCTGAAATACCAACCTACAGTTGAACTTTTGCTCCAATACCCAATTGGACTTGATCTTGTAATAGCATTCTTTCCCTTGATGCACAAACCTCCAATTTGTGACTAACCCTTTGCACGGATCCCAAGTACGTGACAAACTCCAGCAACTTGAACAGATGTTGTTGGCTACAAAGTTCTTTACTTCATCAACAATGAAGACTTGGAAGCACTCGGTTACAAAACCCTCCGGCATACAAACGTAGTAGCTTCACGCAGAGAATATAAGTCTCTTAGTCTCTGTATCTGTGTGTGACGGCCTTTAAAATAAGCCTTATATATGTCTAGGGTTTCGAGAAAAGAAACCCCAAACAAATATGCAAGGCTAGGTCGATATTCAAATCTGGAAATTCTGAAATTGTAATTCTCAATAGATCGAGCTGCTGTCGAGCTATCTATCGAGCTTCACATTAAGTCTCGATAGTAGGCTTCTGTCGAGCTATCTGTCAAGACTTAATGAACAACTCTTCTTCACTTGTTTCTTAGACCAATCTTCATGTCTTTAATACTTGACTTGAACAACATGTTTCTTGAAGTACTAAACCCATCTTAGATCTACCCAAATACAAGTAAAATACATTTTGTCAAAGGATTAGCCAATTACACAAAATATGACCCTAACAATCTCCCCCTTTGGCAATCCATGACAAAACCACAAAAAGCAATTATGAGAGAAGTCTAACACAACTATCTCATAATATACAAAAGTACATAAGTCTAACCCTAACATGAACTCTTGAAAAACTTTGCAAGAAGAGAGATCATGGCATGGTAGCCTTGCAACCTATTTTAACTGAAACACTTAAACAAGATTCATCAAGGCATCAAGTGTGAAACATAGACAAGTTGTATACAAGAAGAAACATGTGTATACAGATAGAAAAGAAACAACATATGTGAGATAACGGTGAAGAAAAACATACATCATCTCATATATATATATATATATATCAAAGAATACAATGTATGTAAAAAGTGGTCACAAGACCAAGGTACATGTAATGAGAAATACATCAAAACTTCACTACATCCCTCAAAAAGACTCGGAGCTACTCTCCTCCTATCTAGTATGTCCTATGCTAGCTCTCCCCCTAGCACCTATACTACTGTCATTTACAAAACCACTCCCCTTTTTTGTCACGAATGACAAAGAATGTATCATTGAGAGGTCGTCATCTTATCATCATACTCTGAGCCAAAAGATCATCATCATCATCTCTACCACCCAAAGAAGAGGACTCCTTAGCATGCTCTGGTGAAGGTGAGGGCGCAAAGCCACTAAGTTGAGACTGGCGACGAGCAATGCGATTGATTCTAGTGTTCATCTAACACATCTCATGGGATAGATGGTCCAGACGAATACCAAAATCAACACGAATATGCTGAAGCTGCTCCATGATATCATCAAGGGAGACAACGACCCGAGATGAGGAAGAAAGGGTAGAGGAGGAAGAGGGTCGAGAGGAGGGGGCTATAGGATCAGCTGGGGTTGCATCGGAAGGCTCTACCCATGGTTGCTTTGTAAAAAGTTGTGCTACACTCCGTCGAATAGACTCCTTGCTAATGGCATCCATGACATAGAAATTAGGAAAATGAGGGATGGTGATGTGCATGTTGGTGAGGATATGTGTGATAGCCGAAAGAAAGATGAGCTTATCACATGTAACCGTGTCACGATAGCAGTCAATGATAGACTTTATCAAGTGTAAAGGAAAGTCTATAGAAAGACCTTCCAAAAGAGAAAGAAGAAAATGAGCATGAGGCTCAGTGATGGTGTTATAGTGTGACCATGAAGTGAGAACAAAGGTCATCACCATATTAAGGAACCGTGGTCCCTTAGTGAACTCAGTTGTGGAGAAATTAAGTGTACCTCCCCCACAACATGGCATTCTCATAGAAGAGTGAGGCTAACTCGTCTCTAGAGATGGAAGTGAGACAAGGATGACTAGGGTAAGCCGAATATCCACCCTAGGGACATGTAGTACCTCAGAAACAAAGTTTGGGGTAATTACGATACGTGTACCATAGAATACTGTAGTAAACCAAGGCATAGAGGTATCGATGGCATGCATATTGGAGTAAAACTCCTTTATGAACACGTCGGGACACGTCGAGGGTTTCTCACAAAGAGAAGCACATCCCCGAAAGCTAATAGCACCGGGTAGAGGAGTGTCTAGAAAGTCATACAGAATGACCTAGCGTTCCAAATGAATCGCCCGATCAGAAAAGTTCTTCGAGAAGTCAGCTCATGCCTTCTCATCACGAAACCGGATAGAATTAGGAGGAAAAGAATAAGATGAGAACCACGACGAACTGAGTTTTTAGAAGGAATAGACTTTTTGGGTGCCATGACGAGGAGACTAAATGAGAGAGACAGAGAGAAAAATAGAAACACAACAAAAACGTTTAGTATAGGAAAGAAGGAACAAGAATGGGCAATGCATGAACATGTGATGTGCAAAAATAAAAGCATCATGGGTAGAAACCCAATCCAACTTAACAGCACTCACATTGTTTAATCAAGCACACAATCCTAGAATGCATGAAATAAGGTTAAAATAAGCATAGAATGCAGTGCATGGGCATAGGATATCATTTCAACAAAAACCAACCCAACAATTTTGACAAAATCACAAAAAGCCCAAAATTTTCCAAAAACAATTGAAAACTTAGGTAAAAAAAATGCATGAATGCATGAAGAAAAGGGAAAATAAGAGATTGAGAACAATTACCAAGTGAGGGAGGCTTGGATTAGGCCGAAAATGTGATGGGAGGAGTGATTTTAGAGAGAGAGAGAGAGAGAGAGAGAGAGAGAGAGAGAGAGAGAGAGAGAGAAGTTTAGGTCACGAGAGGGGAGAGAGAGATTGAAATATTTGGGAAAAGATACAACCGAGTTGAACTTCAAACTATATATAGAAAATGCAGTTCAATAGATTGAGGAGGTATCAAGCTTCTATCGAGAACAAAATCTCAATAGATAGAGAGGTATTGAGGAGGTATCGAAGGCAAAAAGTCTCGATAGATCGAGGAAGGTATCGAGGTGCTATCGAGTAGACAGAGACTCCAAGGAATTTGGCTCAATGGATCGGGCTATCTATCGAGAGGTATTGGGTAGAAACCTAGAAATCTCGATAGAAGGTCTTGTATCGAGGAGGTTTCAAGTAGGTATTAAGACTTTTATTGAGGTATCTGTTGAAAGTCCAGAAGAAGAGAATTTATGGAGGAGAAACAACACAAGATGAATGCAAACAAGATAACCATCAAAGCAAGCATTCAAAGAGCATGTTTAAGCATAGATACACATCCTCAATTCTAGATGCAAAGCATTCCTAGATCAAAACACATTAAACATGTCTAACCAAATTTTATTTCAAAACAAGTTTGGATGGTTTAGAGAGCATATACTACCACATGTATTCCTTGTGATGACCAAATCACATTGTACTTGTACAAAAGTATCAAAGGTATCAAAGATTATGCGTGTTGTGTGTGAAACTTGTTGCAAGAGAGCAAGTGCATCATTATGTGAAAAGTAATGATATAAGAAGATCAAGTACATTCACACACAATCATAACTGTTTGATGGGAACTATCACCCTTGAGGTACATCATATAACTCTCACATCTCTTAGAAACATGCTTGCAACCATATTAAAAGTATTTTGATTCTTTTAGCTTTTCATGTTCTTTGCATATTTTTCTTTTAAGCATGTCATGCATAGGCATATAAAATAGAGAAAAAAAAATACTCAATTATGTAAGCTTGAACATCCTTGTTTTGTTGTGCAAGTGCTACACCTTACTGAGCACGACTTTTATGAATTGCACACAGATGTTTTATGATTGACAAGTTTTAATGGTGAGATGGTTATTTTTGTTTTTCTCTTAGCATTTTCTAGTCCTTGCCATCAAAAAGAGTGATTTAAGATATGAAAGATAAGAGATCAACTAAATCATACAAACCACATTAAAGAGCCATAAAGCTCACATTGCTTAGTTGTGCATGAAGATGCTCATCTAAGCTACAAGTGATATAAAGTTGGGAAATTTTGTTTCAAAGGCCATCAAAGGTACATAAGTACCAGTATACACAAACACACTGTTTTTGTATTTTTCTTATTTCTCCTTCTTCTTTTTTATTAAAAAAAAAATTAAAACAAAGCAAAAACAAACAAACAAACAAACAAACAAAGCAACAATACTAGATGCATATGCATGAAGAAGAGGAGAGAGAGATCAGTCCATGGATATAACACCAATGTTCTGGCTCAATAATTCAAGCCGTCGACCATCTAGAGGCTTGGTGAATAAATCAGCCTTTTGATCGTTAGTATGAATGAACTCAAGAGTGAGAGTGCCATTTTCGACCAATTCACGAATGAAGTGATGTCGAATCTCAATGTGTTTGGTCTGAGAGTATTGAATAAGATTTTTAGAGATATTGATGGCACTGGTATTGTCATAATAGATAGTAAGTTGTTTTTTACAAATACCATAATCAAGAAGAAGTTTTTGCATCCAAAGAAGTTGGGTGCAACAGCTAACAATAGCAATGTATTCAACCTCAACAGTGGAGAGAGATAGAATTTTGCTTCTTGCTCATCCATGAGGCAATGTTATTCCTTAAGTAAAAACACCCACCAAAAATACTTTTCTGGTCATTAGCATTCCTAGCCCAATCCACCTCAGAATATCCAGCTAAAACATCATTAGTATCTTTGTGATACCATACCCCAAAGTTACTAGTGGTTTTAACATATTTAATGATTCGTTTTACTGCAATGAGATGTGATTCTTTGGGATTAGCTTGATATCTAGCACACACTCTAACACTGTAGCTAATGTCAGGTCTACTGGCAGTAAGGTAAAGGAGACTACCTATCATACTTCTATATAAAGAAGGATCAACACTCTTTCCTAACAAGTCAATGGTGAGTTTAACATTTGGACTCATAGGTGTTCTGACAGAACTAGCAGACTCTAAACCAAATTTGCTCACAAGATTTTTAACATTTTTAGATTGAGAGATGAAAATACCTGAGCCACTTTGACGAATCTGCAGTCCAAGGAAGTAGTTCAATTCTCCAATCATGCTCATCTCAAATTCAGTCTGCATCATGCCTGAGAATGAATGAGCCAACTCATCTTTTGTAGATCTAAAGATAATGTCATCTACATAAACTTGAGCTACAAATAGTTCTTAATCCACTTTCTTGATGAACAATGTTCGATTTTCTTGTCCTCTTGTGAAGCCATTTGACACTAAATATTCGGTGAGAAGATCATACCATTCTTTAGGTGCTTGTTTTAATCCATATAGTGACTTGTTAAGATAGAGCACATGATCTGGAAAGTGTGGGTCAATGAACCCTTTAGGGTGAGCTACGTAAACCTCCTCTTTGAGAAAACCATTCAGAAAGGCACTTTTCACATCCATTTGATATAACTTGAACTTCAAGTAGCATGCCAATGCAAGTAGAACTCTTATGGATTCAATGTGAGCAACAGGAGCAAAGGATTTGTCGAAGTCCACTCCTTTTACTTGAGTGTACCCTTGGGCCACTAGTCTGGCCTTCTTCATCAGTCTTGTTACGGAAGATCCATTTTGTACCAATGATGTTCATCCCCATCGGCCTAGGTACGAATGTCAAGAGATCATTCCTTTGAAATTGATGAAGTTCATCATGCATGGCTTCAACCCAACTTTCATCTTAAAGAGCATCTTCAACCTTGGCAGGTTCAACCTAAGATAAATAACATGAATAAGAAATAAAGTTATCCACATATTTATCAATTGTTCTCTTTCTCAAAGTTAGCTCATTCATGTTTCCCACGATCATATCTGAAGGATGATTCAGTTTATTTCTAGATGAAGGCTCCTTCTTTACTTGATCTTCAAGTTTAGGAGATGTGGAGGAGGCTTCTGGGGCTTGTATAGCACTAGGTGAGGCAGGAGGAGAAGGATCTTGATCACCTACTTCTTGTTCAGTCTCTAAAGGTAGAGGGAGAATTGATTTAGGCATGTGCTCTATAACTTTTAAGGACCTTGGAGATGATGCTTCATCAATCATAACATTGACAATTTCCGTGACCTTTCTATTCCTCTTGTTCAGCACCCTAAAGGCTTTGCTTGTGGAGGAGTACCCAAGAAAGATTCCTTCATCACTCCGGGTGTCAAACTTTCCAATATTTTCTCTGTCTTTTAGAATGAAACAAGTGCTACCAAATATCCTGAAGTATTTCACATTTGGTTTTTTCCTTTCCATAGTTCATAAGGTGTCTTCTTTGTACTTGGCCTGAAGTACACTCGGTTCACAATATGACATGTAGTGTTAACCACTTCACCCCACAAATCTTTTGCTACATCCTTGTTATGCAACATAGCTCTAGCCATCTCTTGAATAACTCTATTCTTTCTTTCTACAACACCATTCTGTTGAGCGGTGATAGGAGCAGAAAACTCTTAAGCTATGCTAGCACTTGTGTAGAAGGACTCTACTTGAGAATTTTCGAATTCTTTGTCATGATCACTTCTGATTCGATCAACTTTCAATCCTTTCTCATTCTGCACCATTTTGTATAGTGGCTCGATGTGATGAGGAGCTTCAGACTTAGATCGTAGCAAGATGACCCAAGTGAATCTGGTAAAGTCATCGACTACTACCATAATATATTTCTTCCCTCCAAGAGATTCTGTTCTTGTTGGACCCATCAAATCAACATGAAGAAGCTCAAGAGGTCTAGTCGTGGCTTTGGTCAATGTGGCATGATGTTGAACTTTTGTTTGCTTCCCAAGTTGACATGGTCCACATACAGCATTTTTCACCTTATTGAGTTTAGGCATTCCCAAAACTGCATCATTTTTAGACACAAGTGATAATTGCTTATAGCTAGCATGCCCCATCATTTGATGCCATAAGTCCACATTTGGCGTTCGGATGCTATTACATATAATCTTAGTATCAAGAACTAGACCATAGAAATTGTCTAGTGTGCAAATTCCACTTATGAGTTGCTTTCCTGGCTCATTTAGCACCAGACACTTCCTTTTTGAAAACAACACCATGAAGTCTTGATCATAAATCTGACTAATGCTTAATAGATTCACTCTTAGCCCTTCCACATATAGCACATTTGCAATATCCGGTAACCCTGGTAAAGCAATGATCCCCTTCCCTTTTATCTAGGATTTACTTCCATCTCCAAAGGTAACATTTCCACCTTTCTTGGATTCAAATTCTTTGAATAGAGTGCAGTCTCCGGTTATGTGTCTTGAGCAACCACTATTAAGATACCATAGACAGGTGTTCATGACTTTAAAGGCTGAGTGCATCATGAAGCATACTTCATGCTTATTTGTCAAGTCATTAGGGAAGGTCTTTTCCTTGATTTGATAGCCACGTGACTTTACCCTTGCCTTTATCTTTCTAAGGCATATACCCTTGTAGCTAAACAATTTGAGACAATTTAGTCTTCTTCTACTCACAAAGTGGCCTTTTTCAAGAATCATCAAAAGAGCTTTCAAATAATCTTTAGACTTGTAATTTTTGAGAAACTGAAGCATGTAAAGGTTAGAAACATAAGAGATATTACAAGAAAAAGATTTTTTTCATGCAATTTGATTCCATGACAAAAGGGGTCAATGGATCACACAACAAATATTAAAACCTAATCAGAGTGTGCCCACTCTAATACCACTTGTTGGATTAAGATAACTTGACCCCGGTTAATTAATTCAATTACCCAAGTTGATTAATTAGGTTTAATTGCATGTAAATCGTGGAGGCACCAACAAATAACCAATTAAACTAAATGCAGCAGAAAATAAATTGACACAGTGATTTGTTGATAAATGGGGAAAACACCGCAAGACAAAAACCCCACTAGGTGATTTTGAGGTTATCACTCCCGAGAATCCACTAATCAACTATGGTCACCCAATACTGATTTTAGCAATAGTATTTGGGATACAATTTATTTATACGTGGGTTAATACTCAATCCTACGGGTAAGGCCTCAAACTTGCCTTGGTTCCTCTATATTTCCTAGTGTTTCCCTATGTTTTCCCTTTCTCTTCCTCTTTCGCACCCAGATTTCACAACCCTTAAGCCTCCACCTTCTTCCCCTTCTTATAGCCTTTCATTAGTGGGGTCTTCATCATTATCTCCCTTCTTCACACCTTCTTCCCCTTCTTATAGCCTTTCATTAGTGGGGTCTTCATCATTATCTCCCTTCTTCACACACATATTCCTATGTTCCTAAGAATCCCAAGGGATCCTCACGACTTTAAAGGATTCCCTTAGCTACCTATCTCGCTTGGTTCATGCTTCACCCCGACTACCTTCGTTATCGGTCAGCATTTAGTTGACCACTCAGGAGTCCTTCAAGTTGTTGTCCCTTCGGCCACAGTCTCTAACTCGGGACTAGGCCCGTTGTGATAAGGCCCAAGGCTAACTGTCTCCCTGTGCACCAAGTTTAATTCGTCTGATGGGTCTCGGGCTTTGTGTTGGGTTTTGATCAAGTGGGCTGACATGGTCGCCCAGGCCCAACTCACCCACATCAACAATCAAGCGGTTACAAGTATAATGAATCTTACCAACTACCCTTGGCCTATCCTGAAATACCAACCTATAGTTGAAATTTTGCTCCAATACCCAACTAAACTTAATCTTGTAGTAGCCTTCTTTCCCTTGATGCACAAACCTCCAATTTGTAACTAACCCTTTGCATGGATCCCAAGTACGTAACTAACTCTAGCAACTTGAACAAATGTTGTTGGCAGCAAAGTTCTTCACTTCATCAATAATGAAGATTTGGAAGCACTCAGTTACAAAACCCTCTGGCGTACAAATGCAGTAGCTTCACATAGAGAATATAAGTCTCTTAGTCTCTGTATTCATGTATGACGGCATTTAAAATAAGCCTTATATATGTCTAGGATTGTGTGAAAAGAAATCCCAAACAAATATGCAAGGCTAGGCCGAATTTCAGATCTAGAAATTCTAAAATCGTAATTTTCGATAGATCGAGCTGCTGTCGAGCTATCTATCGAGCTTCACATTTAGTCTCAAAAGCAGGCTTCTGTCAAGTTATCTGTCGAGACTTAATGAATAGTTTTTCTTCACTTGTTTCTTGGACCAATCTTCACGTCTTTAAAACTTGACTTGAACAACATGTTTTTTGAAGTACTAAACTCATCTTAGATCTACCCAAACACAAGTAAAGTGCATCTTGTCAAAAGATTAGCCAATTACACAAAATATGATCCTAACACAAATTATAAACTTCTGTGTACAGCAAAAGTTTAGGGGTTTTATTTTTTGGTCCTCTACTTATTTTGGATTAACAGTCATATAATGTACAAAATAGGAGTCGCAACTCACAATGATACAATGCTACTTAATTAGCAGAGAGATGAGACTGAATATTTTAGTCATAAAAATTTATTTGGAAAGCAATAGTAACTTATCATGTGTGGAAATTACTGTAGTTAATCTTTTCTATTTTTTACATTTTAGAAAGGTTGTTGGAGCTTTTTTTTTTTTCTCCAAACGTGACTTTAAGGATAGGGAAAAAAGAAAAGAAAAAGAAGAGGGAAAACTTTTTGAAAGGTGTTTGGTTAAGAGGGGGAAAGGAAAAAAATGTGGTCGAGTCAAGTGTTTTTTCCCTAGACCCACTAAAATGTTTTCTTCCCATTTTAGGGAGAAAATACTTGACCCCACCACATTTTTTTTCCTTTCCCCCGCTTAATGTTTTTTTTTTTTTTTTTTTTTTTCATTTTGGGGAAAAAACACCTGAGCCCACCACATTTTTTGGAAAGAAAATTGAGAAGGAGAGTATGATTTACTTGATTGACAAAATGCTCTCAATTACTTTTTTTTTTTTTTTAAATAGTTTTTGCTTTCCTGGCCAACACGTGGCTCTTCTTTTCTTCTCTCTCTCCTTTTTTTTTTTTTTTCTCTTTTGCTTTTTTGGGACACGTTGCTTTTTCTTTTTCTTTTTTTTCTTTTTTTTTGATTTCCTTGGGCGTAAGCATGACAGGGATTTGTTTTGCTTTTCTTCTTCTTCATTATTATTATTATTATTATTTTGTTTAACTAGACAGGATTTTTATTTTTTAATAAATTTGACTGATTGCTTTTTTTTTTGTCACTTTTTTTGTTTTAATTGGACATCATTTTTTAATAAGGGTATATGAATAAATTTATACAAACCTTTTAACCAAACAAAAATAAGGGAAATTTAAATCTTTTCTATCCTCTCACTTTTTCATCCTCTTATCATTTTCTATCTTCCCACTTTTACTCCTCCAACCAAACGGATCTGAGAGTCTATTGGAAACTCTAACAACCTAACACAAGTGTCAAACCAGATAAGGGAGTATTTTATTTTATTTTTTTAATGAAAGATAAGGTTGTATATATTTTGTATTCATAACAGGTTCCTTGAAGTCTATTCTGTTAATTCCTTGAAGTCTATTCATAACAGGTTCCAATCAAACAGAAATGTCAAAGAGCCATTTTTCTTCAGCATTAAGGAATAACCAATTAGTAAAGCCAACGAAAAGAAACTGGAATGTATGTGAGAGAGAGAGAGAAACATAGGAGGGACGAAAATAATGGAAAGAGAGAGAGAAGGAGAAAGGAATGGTGTGGACATATCAGTATTACCAGAGGGATGCATATCGAACATAGTATCATTGACGAGTCCTAAGGATGCTTGCACGGCTTGTGCGGTTTCTCCTATATTCCGTGCGGCTGCCGAGTCCAACGCTGTCTGGGAGAGGTTCTTGCCGTCCGATTATCAAGCCATCATTGCTCGATCATCATCAATTTCATTGGATTCCTTGAACTTCTCTTCAAAGAAACAGCTCTACCTTAGTCTCTCCGATAACCCCATCTTGATCGACGACAATAAAAAGGTACTATTAACATACAATCCCATATTATGGTGTGATCCTCAATCACAACCACACACTAACATTGAACATATGATATTTGTTAGTTCTTCATCAAATCAAAAGGATAATGCTCAAACTAAAACAAATTTTACTGAGTAAGCTTTTGAGGTCTCTATCTTTCTCAAACTTTGTGTGAGGCTCTGGTTTACATACTTATTGCACTCTATGCTAGTCCCCCCGAAACTCAGTTGTTAATCTTCATATATATGGCTAACAGCTTTGACAATTAATAACCTGGTAACTCTGATCCACATGGAAGCAGCAACTTTGGGTGGATTGGTTTCACTATGGACTCTTGATTTTGCATTTGGTTTAAATTAGTTATGTGAGCGTGCACGAATTTAGTTATAGGGCCATATGCGAATAGAAAAACAGAATAAACACACACACACACACACACACACTCCTATCTCTGTGTTCAAATTATGAAAGGTTTGGTTGTATGGATGCTTGTGGCCAGTGAAAGCAGTACCATGCTGAATTGAACCATATCTGTGCTGATCTTCTTTCTTTCTACAGAGCTTTTTCTTGGACAA